>OW240912.1:188148875-188554915 GCA_933207985.1 Pelobates cultripes
CACACATTGACATACACACATACACTTTCTCACAAATTTAATTTTTTTTAAATTTTATTCACTCAGGCATCATTAAACAGCGCGAGAGCGCAGAGAGGAGCCGCTGGAAGATCACTGCTCCCTCGCACGCCTTGATGCTCCACTGAGCTGGCCGCCTCCATAAAGCCCAGGGCGGCCGGCTACAACGCTCACTCAGCCAGCCGCCTCCATGAAGCCCAGGGCAGCTGGCTACAACGCTCACTCAGCCAGCCGCCTCCATGAAGCCCAGGCCGGCCGGCTATAACTCTCACTCAGCCGTCCGCCTCCATGAAGCTCAGGGCTCACTCAGCCGTCTGCCTGCATGAAGCTCAGGGCGGCCGGGTACAACTCTCACTCAGCCAGCCGCCTCCATGAAGCTCAGTGCGGCCGGGTACAACTCTCACTCAGGCGGTCGGCTACAACTCTCACTCAGCGGCCGCCTCAATAAAGCTCAGGGGGGCGGCTACAACGCTCACTTAGCAGGCCGCCTACATGCTCCCGCGGGTGGACGGCCGGCTTCATTATTTGACCAGCCAGGCGTTTTAGATAAAAAGTTGACAAATCCCAGACACCCTGGCAAAATTTTTAGTCGCCATGGCAACCTGGCGCCTGGGATTTGTCGAGCCCAGATATAGTATATATAGAAAACAGAACCCCTCCCATGGAAATTTAACTGAGATCATTTCAACATTTTTAAAGGGACATTCCACTGTGCAAATACAAAAAAATCAAATAAAATTATATTTATAAGATATAACCCGCCTCCAAATCCACAGAAATACACACACACACAAACAAACCCACTGATACAAAAAGGACACAGACATGGGCGTCCGCAGGAATTTTTCCGGGGGGGGCATAATTGTAATGACATCCATGCTTGGTACCTTTTTGACAGTGTCATGAAAGGGAAGGGGCATAGCCATTATCACATAAAGCCAGGGTGAATAGCGTTTTCACAACTATGGTGTCAGGAATATATGTTTGCATTCCTGACCCTATAGTGTTCCTTTAAGCAAATTAAAGGACCATTCTGGTCACCATAACAACTTCACCTAAATGAAAATGCTATGATGCCAGGAAGCCCCTGGGTGCTCGCTTTCCTTTAAGGGGTTAAATCGCTCTCAAATCGTTTAACCTCAAAGGCTTCCTCCAGCTCCAGGTCGCTCAGTGGTATTTGGCTTCTGAAACAGAGTGTCAGGAAGTGCAGACTGACATCAGGCATGGGTGCCGCTGATTGGCTAGAGTGGACAGTTGACGCTCTAAGCCAATCGCTAGTTCCCGGTTCATAAAATATTTTTACTTTTTTATGAATGGGGAGCTACTGATTGGCTTGGAGTGCCAGCTGACCGCTCTAGCCAATCAGCAACACCCCTACCCAAGGGCACTCTGTGCTTCCTGACACTCAGTAAATAAATGTGAACACATTAATACTGATATTTTTTTTACCTTTGGAGATGAGAAGGTCCAGCGTTTCTCTGCCTGGCCCAGGTACTTATGATGAGGTGTCCAGAATAAAGTGGAGGTTCACTTCATTTGTCCTTCCTGCTCCAATCTCCTTTTCCTCTCCATCATTTGACAGTCTTTTTTTTTCTTCTGACACTGTTTTCTATCCTTGGCCCCTTCTGCTCTTTTACCTTTCTGCTTATTTAGCGCCCTTCTGCTCCTTTCTCATTCTGATCCCTTTTTGCTCCCTTTTCTACTTTACCTTTGTGCTCCTTCTGATTCTTTCTGCTCCTTTACCTTTGTGCTCCTTCCTGCTCCTTGCAGGCCCTTCCTGCTTCTTCTCCTATTTTACCTTAGTGCTCCTTCTGCCCCTTCCAGCTCATTTCTGACCCTTTGTGCTCCTTCTACTTCACCTTTGTGCTGCTTTACCTTCCAGCTCCTTGCTGACCCTTCCTGTTCATTTCTGTTCCTTTGTGCTCCTTCTCCTACTTTATCTTTTGTGCTCCTTGCTGTCCCTTCCAGCTACTTGCTGCCCCTTTCTGCTCCTTGATGTCCCTTCCTGCTCATTTCTGTTCCTTCTCCTTTTCTTACTTTACCTTCCTGCTCCTTGCTGACTCTTCATGTAAGCTGTCTCCCCCATCCCTCACTTCCATAGGCGTGCGCACGGGGTGTGACGGGGGTGCCTGGGCACACCAATGGATTGAGACCGGCAGGGGAGATCTCTGGATCTCCCCAGTCGGCTCATGCAGAGCCGACGCTATCCGAGCGGCGGCTCTGGTCTAAGCCTCCATGGGCCAGTGCGGAGATCAAAGTTCTACCTCACCGGTCCACAGCAGCATGGAGGGAGGCAGCAGAGAACCCGGGCTAGAGTTCACTCTCCACTGAACCACCAGGGAAGGCAGCAGGACTGGGATATTAACTAATCTGCCCCCACCTCCACCCAAACATACAGCACACACACAGCACCTACACACAACACACACAGCCCACAAACAGCACCCACACACATACATCACCCTCGCACACACAGCACCCACACACATACAACACCCAGCACACTAACAGCATCCTCACAAACACACAAAACCCACACACAACACCCGCACAGCACCCACACACAAACAGCAAACTCACACACAAACAGCACCCTGACAAACACACAACACCCACACACAGCGCACAAATGGCACACTAACAGGACCCGAACAAACACCCTCTCACACACACACACAGCACACTACCAGTTCCCTCACACACAGCACACAAACACACACACACACAGCAGTGTGTGTGTGTGTATATATATATATATATATATATATATATATATATTTATATATATATATATATATATATATATATATTTGTGTTAGGTGCTTAAGATAGTACAGTATGAAATACCATGAATAAGCGTAGGATGATAAAAGGAGCAAGTCGGTTGTGGTGTGCCGAAACCGACGATGAGGTAGGCCTGAGAAAGAAGAGGGCCCGCCCAGGAAAAGAAATAGAAAGGAAATAAATGTTAAAAGTGGTGTGGTGGGAGGGTCATTCAACGCTGACCTCGAACGGTAAGGAGCAAGGTAAGGGGAGTGCCTTAAGTAGGCTAGGGGTAGCAAACCAGCACCTCCCACAAATGCAGGCAAATTGCCTTAATACTTGTGTTAGGTGCTTAAGATAGTACAGTATGAAATACCATGAATAAGCGTAGGATGATAAAAGGAGCAAGTCGGTTGTGGTGTGCCGAAACCGACGATGAGGTAGTGTCACGGTTCTCATCTGATAGACAGACGGCAAGACGTGGTCGCTTTTGGAGTTCCCAACAGGGGACTTGAACCGGGGATCTTCTCAGTCCTGGTCCTGCTTTCTACCTCTGAGCCACAGCAGCTATTTACAGTGAAGACTGATTCCAGTCCTGTTCATCCTGACATGGCTACTACTCTGGGGGCTGCACCTTGACTTGGCTGTGTTTCACCTGACTCTGATCAGTGATCAGCAGGGTATATAAACCCAGCCTCGCCCTGTGCTCAGTGTCAAGTCTTTGATCCTGTTTGTTCTAGTGTTCCTGTTTCATCGCTTCGCATTATTGACCCCGGCTTCCTGACTCGTTTATTCTGACTTCTGGCATCCTTTGACTTCGGCTACTCCTCGTTGTTCCTGTCCTCTGGCATCCTTTGACCTCGGCTATCCCTCGACCATCCTGCTGGTTCAGTCCTTGCCTGTCCTGCGTATTGGTACTGCATTCTGCACAGCCCCCGTGCACAGACACACAGGCCAGGTGAATTCTTACCTGACCACCTCGGCCTGTGGCTATCTGCAAGGGTGAGCATCATATCTGCGCTACAGACTCCCAACTCAGGTAAGACCCTGACATAAGACTTGACCATTATGGAGTCCGCAGAGATGTGCTCACCCTCGACCCAGCGTGTGCCCAGCCTGGCCCAGACTGTTTCGGAGCTGCAGCAAGAAATTTTATTCCTTAAAGGCGCAGTACATCCAGCCCCGGAACCAGCTTTTCCTGAACCGTTTGTCATCATGCCCGACCGATTTGATGGTAGCCGCACATCCTTTCAGTCTTTCAAGATGGATTGTGAGGTGTTGTTTTCTTTAAAGCCTCGAACATATGCCACAGAATTCATCAGGGTCAGAGCGGCTATCAACCTGTTGTCTGGATGCATCAAAGTTTGGGCTCACCAAATGTTGCAGACGAAGAGTCCTGTCCTGGTCAGCTGGGAATCCTTTAGTACTGCTATGGACTCACAATGTAAGACCACTGTGGCCAAGTCAGCTCCACGTACTAAAAAATCTCAGACACTTTCTAACCAAGAAACCGAGTACCACCACTACGCCCCAGAAATGCCTCCTTATGTTCCAGCTCCCAGGAAAACTCCAGAGGTATCCGGTGTTCCACTTGACCCTGTGGAACCTATGCAATTAGGACTCGTCCACTGCAAGGTGACACCTAAGGAGAAAGACCGAAGGAGAAGCTATGGCCTATGTTATTACTGTGGAGAAAAAGGGCACTTCATCACGCTTTGTCCTGTTCGCCCTCCTAGACCTCCAGCTCTCCGACTTGGTACTAGTTTCCTTCGCCCTGTGTACACCGCATACCAGCCTATAAAGCCAAATAGAAGCCGTTGTGCTTGCACATGCTTGGCTTCCGCGAGAAAACCTCCATCCCCTGCTCCAGAGCCTCCTGCATCTACTCCCGAAGTTGCTTCCTGTGATACCACCACTACTTCCTGTCCGCCCGAAGAGGTTTTACCTGTGGATTGTGCCGTTGCTTCTAATGGCACTATAGTCCGTAAAGAAGACCTTGAAATGTTCGAAAAAGCATTGTTAGCTGCGAACACTGCTCCTGCCAAAGTTTTGGAAGTGCTTGCCACCTGTACCCGGAACCTAAAAGATCTGGACAATTCTCCAGCCGTACCAGAAGCTGGTACTGCGGACTCCCAAGCTGCAAAGGGAATCTTTGCTGGGGAGTTTGACTATGGGGACTCACTGGATTCAGATAGTGACCCTGGAGAGGTGTACTATGCTGACAGTGAACCTATTTACGCCCGGAGGTCGTTTTTAAAGGGGGGGGTACTGTCACGGTTCTCATCTGATAGACAGACGGCAAGACGTGGTCGCTCTTGGAGTTCCCAACAGGGGACTTGAACCGGGGATCTTCTCAGTCCTGGTCCTGCTTTCTACCTCTGAGCCACAGCAGCTATTTACAGTGAAGACTGATTCCAGTCCTGTTCATCCTGACATGGCTACTACTCTGGGGGCTGCACCTTGACTTGGCTGTGTTTCACCTGACTCTGATCAGTCATCAGCAGGGTATATAAACCCAGCCTCGCCCTGTGCTCAGGTTCAAGTCTTTTATCCTGTTTGTTCTAGTGTTCCTGTTTCATCGCTTCGCATTATTGACCCCGGCTTCCTGACTCGTTTATTCTGACTTCTGGCATCCTTTGACTTCGGCTACTCCTCGTTGTTCCTGTCCTCTGGCATCCTTTGACCTCGGCTATCCCTCGACCATCCTGCTGGTTCAGTCCTTGCCTGTCCTGCGTATTGGTACTGCATCCTGCACAGCCCCCGTGCACAGACCCACAGGCCAGGTGAATACTTACCTGACCACCTCGGCCTGTGGCTATCTGCAAGGGTGAGCATCATATCTGCGCTACAGACTCCCAACTCAGGTAAGACCCTGACAGGTAGGCCTGAGAAAGAAGAGGGCAAAAATTAAGTAATCAAATTTATTAACAGACAACCAATACATATACATTTATCAACCAGACCTGTTTATGAAAGCATCCCTTAATTCTTGTACTGGGTTCGGTATGTACCGTGAGTAAGCGGATGACTTCCAGCGCCCCAGTGTTTTGATAACATGAGTTGGGATGTTGACACTGGAGGCTGTGAACGCGGCTCCTATACGAAAGGAGTGTCCTGAGTGTTTGTTTGCGTTGAGGCCCAGTTGTGTGAGCAAGGACCTGATGTAGGTCATGAAGGTTGTAGTGGTGAGTACTGCACCTTGTAGTTGTAATAACGGTTGCGAGGGCAGTAAGTGATGGTGCTGTGTGTAGGCATCAAGAACCTTGACGGGACACCATCTGTTGTGCGTGGGATAGTATGGAATGTTTACAGGTATGTGCTGGCTGGTTTTGGAGTGAGGTAAAGACAGGATGTAATGATCCATATGTTTTGTCAAGTGGGAATAGAGGAGGAATGGAGTGGTTTGGGTCGTGGAGGTCGTAGTGAATTCTCTGGGTCGTAGAAATCCATAGAAAGTGATGTATATTGCTGTTTTGATGATAGAATTCGTATTAGTGTCAAGCGGTTTTAGGTCGAGTAGGTTAGATAATGCTTTGAAGATATGGTTATCTATGGGTAGCCTCTGGGCCAAATGTGTGGGTTCTGATTTTTGAATACCTCTGAGTATGGTCTTAATTTGGTGAGAGGCCATGAAACTGTTGTTATTTGGGTGTAAGATGAGCATGTGGTGTTGAATGCCAGTGAGATAGAGTTTGATGGTGTTGTATGACATTTTGAGTTTAAGGTGGCAAAAGGAAGCAAACCCCAAAAAAGATGTCATAACAAACGGTTGTATGATGTTATGTTCCAGAAGGAATCGTTTGAATAGTGTGAAAGCCCTGCTGTATGTTTTGTTTGTATTGTTTGAAACTGCCAACTGGGACAATGTCCTGCTATGCTGCCTGATGACGTCTAGTCCAGTATGAGTTGTTGAAATGTTGGAGTGATGGTGGCTGTGGGTGCTGCTGACGGGAGTGCTTGATGAAACTCCTGAAATTTAAAGCGAGACAAATTGTCAGCAGCTGTGTTATATACACCTGGCACATGGAAACAACATAGGAAAAAATTATGACAAGCTGCCAACCAAGTGAGTTTCCTCAGAAATCTCATGATCGTAAGAGATTTGGAACGACCTTTGTTGATGATGTGACAGGTTGCCTGGTTGTCTGAGTAACAACGCACTGGCGTATTAGCCCATAAATGACCCCACGCTACGGCAGCCGCCACTATGGGGTAGATCTCAAAAAGAGCTGAGGTAGTGGAAAAACCTTCCAAATCCAGAACTGCTGAAGGCCAGCTGCCCCAAAGCCATTCGTTCCCAAAAATTGCTGCAAAACCAGTGGTAGATGCCGCATCTGACCAAATGGTAGGAGATGATTCAGTCAATTGAGGGAGGAACATACTTTTACCATTCCAAGTGGTTAAAAACCTCTTCCACATGTTTAGATCTGCCGTAGCTTGGGCATCTAAGGACAACCTGTGCGTGTCATGTAGAAAAAGTGGGAAAAGATGCAATAGTCGTGAAATAAAGGAGCGGCCTTGAGGTATGATGCGCATCGCAAAATTTAGTGACCCTAGCAGGGACTGTAGCTCTTTGCGGTTGCAAGTGCCGAGCTGTAGGTAGTTGTTTATGTAAGTGAGAATATTCTCTATCTTATCGTATGGTAGGCTTGCTTGCATTGTGGCAGAGTCTAATTGGATACCCAGAAAAGTGATAACCGTGTCTGGCCCTTCTGTTTTCTTTGGGGAGATGGGTACACCTAGTTGATCAAACAGCTTAGTGGTAGCTTTGAGGCTAGTGGGAGGTGCAGTATTCTCCTCGACCAGTGGGAAATCGTCCAAGTAATGTAATACCGTAGGGCATCCGGCTATGTTCAATAGTAACCAGCATAATGCTTCAGGAAATGTGTCAAAAATAGCTGGGCTACTTTTGGACCCAAAAGTTAACCGGGAGAAAAAATAGTAGTTCCCGGACCACTTGATGCCATGCAGGTGCCACAGTGTGGGGTGGATAGGGAGTAATTTGAAGGCGTTAGTAATGTCGGTCTTACTGAGCCAGGCTCCAACCCCTGCTTGTATGATAGCTGTAATGGGTGATCTATGGTGGTGTATTGCAGAGAGAATTCCTCAGAGGGTATGAGGGAATTAAGACTGGGGTTGGCCGATGAGTGGGGAGCCGATAAGTCAATGATGAGTCTCTGTTTTGGGAAGATTTCCCTGTGACAATACCAATAGGGTCGGTGCGCCATTCTGTGAATGGAGGAGTTCTAAAAGGCCCCAATACAAAGCCCTCATCCACTTCTTGGGCTATGAGGGTGTCAACCACTGTGGGGTTGTGTTGGGCGGATTGTAGGTTAGGGCATTCCAGAGTTCCAGCTGGTATGTGTAGGATACCTGTGTGGAAGCCTTCTGTTAAACCAGAAATAAGAAAGTCTACCAGGTGTCTAGATGGGTGCTGAGACATCAATGCTGTGAATACTGGCATATTAATGGACGTAAGGTAAGGCTTGGAATACATTTTATTTGGACACATGGTCTTTTCATGTGCCCTAAAATATTTTGAACAGACATGCAATAGTCTACATCCACTGTAATTACAAGACCCAACATTGAAATTATTACATATCTGGGACTTGCCCAGAAACTTGATTGGGCGTCCCAATTTGTCTTTGGATAGTTTCCCTGGATCCCCAGAGGAACTAGTTCCTTGTGTGGAGGCATGTCCGTCTGCCGTGTTGGGACAAGAATTAGTAGTATGGGCTGTGGAGGAGCAGTATGCACAAGCTGGTGTTCTTAGACCTGCAAAGTGTCTGCAAAATAAGACGGTATCAATCCTTCCCCAGTTGGATCGTGTACCGTACTGGGAGAAGGCTCCAGCCACTTTTGCAGAAAAAGACCTATGGTAGTCATAGAATACTGAACCACCATATTTGTTGCCCAGGTCTACCAGCTTGTGCATATAGAGATCAAACTCCTCTCTTCTGTTGGGATAAACCGCACAGATGACATCCCTGTAAATACCAAACGCTAGTACAAATTCAGGGATAGTCAGTTTCCTGTTCAGGCGGGCATCCCTAGATCTGACAATAACAGAAACATCATCATAAGCATACGTCTTATGTTCCACAATGTCCTGGGAGGCAATCAACAGGGAAGCCAGGTTGACGTCTTTACCTTCCAGGATATCCCTTTTGATATGCTCAGGTATCATGTGGGCCGGGCTAACTTCCTGGTCATCCAAGGGGCTGGCTGGAGCGACTAATGGCAAGGCTGGTGTTTGTACCGCAGCCGCGGGTGGCCCTGCTAGAGTGAGGGCCGTGGTGACCGACTCAAGTTTCTCCAGCCTGGAGTTGACCTTGCCCATGGATGCCATGAGTGAGGATAACATGGCATGTATGTCCCCTAGGTTGGACTGGCTAGATCCTTCCCCGGCTTCCATGTTATTGGTTGATGTGCGTAGCAGTTTGAAAAGTTCTGCCTTCCTTGCTGTAGCGGGGTAGGGGATTTGTCGTCTCCTTAATTCCGTGGTTATGCGCGGGATTGTCCAGGATCTAATTGATGCTGGACTAGCTAGCTCTCCTCCTTGTGTGGGAGTGACAGTTCTAGCCGGGGTGCTAGGCAGGGAGAAATCCTCTACCCCTTCCTGAGACATACTATAACTAAAACAATAATTAGTATATAGAACCACCAAATTGTACTGGCAGGCTAGCTAGGCCGGATGGCGAAAGTATTATACTTGTTTGGTGACAGGTGAGGCCATGCTAATTGCCAAGCGGCTTGAGAGGCTCTATCTATGCGTTGGCGCGAGGGGTTATTGAGGCCACTTGACGTAGTGGCAGGAGTTTTAGGCCTCTCGGTGACTGTATGACAGAAAACAGGGGAAGGGAGTGACAGGTGAGGCCCTCTCTATGCAACATGCGAGGCGGCTAGCTAACGTGTGGCCGATGGGTGTTTGCCTCCGAAACGTTTGAGGCGGGGTGTTGGCCTCGCGGGACCACTAACTGATGGCGACAGCCAAGACGGGGTAAATACCTATTGGGAATCCTGTGACCCTATTGCCAGTACTCTAAACTAGGGGGATGAAATGAAATGTATGGTAGAATACCATATGAGCAGGTGTACGGACCTGATAGTATGATAAATCACAGGAATAAACCGTGTGGAGCAATTATATAAGCTTGACAGCCTAAAAATGGGTAAAAGAGAGTAGTATGATGAGTGTGGAGTGTAAAAAGAACCAGACTTATGAGTGGCTCAGAAATGTTTGCATGCTTGAATAAGACATCTGAGGGAGGCCGTGGCCTATGTACAAACAATCTATGTGTTACGTGATAATGGTGTGTGAAGGAAAACATGAAACGTAGGTTATATACATATGTATATGACTGTGCAGGGGACGTATGATTGGTTGGATCAGTACATGTGATTCAACCCGAGTATGCATGCGAAAGGATTTAAGCCTTATGTGTCATCGTCATGACAGAGAAATGAGGCCTGTAATGTAGGCTGAGTGAATTGAAATGAAATGGATAGTTATAAAACTCCTGGCGTGGGAGTTCAATGATCTGTACCGAAATGTAACTGGTTTTATAGAAAGGGACATGGATGAGGTCATGGCCTAATTAACACAGCGTTATGTATGATATGTAGCAGAATAACCAAAGGCAGGGATACCCCAAAATGATTTAAAATGATGTAAAGTGATGTATATCTATATGATATGTTTGTATAGAAAAGACGTATCAACCCGAGAATTATTGCTTAAATGAACCTATATCCTTTGTATGTGTTGTATTAATAACCCAGAAGTGAGGCTTGTAACATAGGCTGAGTCCATTTGTATAAATGGATAAGTAATGCAGACCCCTGAAAGCGTGGGAGTCAAATGGTATATACAGAGAAGTGGACTTGATTTGTGGACGTAATACAATACTGACAATATTTTAAAAGTAATCAAAATAATCTATTAAGCAAGCAATTCTTTAACCGAACGTTATATACACATGAAATGGTGAATATAATTCATGAAAGGATTATACGTGAACACACAGAAAAGCCGAAAGCAAATGTGAGGGGAACACAGAAGTTAGAATAGTTTAACCGTATGATTTATGCGAACCAAAAGCGTGTATGAGCGTATGTAAAAATTTGCCGAACGGCAAAACAACCGAATGATAATTCGTTTCAATAACATGAAATAGGATATGCGAAATGACTATTGAACGATTTAAATATGTTCAACCGAATGACCGTACGAATGAAAAGCCCGCGAATGGCTTGAAACATTCGTGTCATAACCAGGGAAAAAGCCGTAAAGCGAGGACCCGTGCTGTACCGTACGCCGTGGGAACCAGTCCTGGCGTGACAGGAAGGTCTGACTTACGGTTTAGGAGTCCCTGGGACGCGATCTACGACGGAGAACGGAGTCAGAAGAAGCTGGACGGGCGGAAAGGCCTGAACAGGATTCCTGGACACAGCTTAACGTGGTGAAACCTCCTGGATACTGAAACCAAGATGGCGTCTGAGAGAACCCGGAAGTGGATCCTCATTCAACGCTGACCTCGAACGGTAAGGAGCCAGGCAAGGGGAGTGCCTTAAGTAGGCTAGGGGTAGCAAACCAGCACCTCCCACAAATGCAGGCAAATTGCCTTAATACATATAAAATTTATTGTCTTCAACATCATATCAAGTTTGTTGTTTTGCTGCTGAACAACTATCCTGGTTCCTGCACATCCTCGGGTGGGGATTATACCACGAAGGCTGTATACCACCAGAGCACGTTTATTGCTCTCCAAAGTCTAAGTAGGATACTTTGCTTTTGTGCACCTTATATATTTTAACATATAACACTATTACACTCTTTGCTTTATTTTATATGCTGGAGTCATACTGGACACAAAAAAATGTGGATCTACATATATCCCAAGATGGGGATTGTACCTTTAAAGCGCTAAACAGCAGAGGTCTCAGTAGCTCATAAAAGTGTGAATGAGACACCAATATACTTAACTGTTTGTAAAACCATTTAAGACACATTACATTATATTTTGTTGTATTTCTGTTTTATTTTCAGGTTTTCTTGGTACCGAAATACAAAATCACTTTACTCCAGAGAGAGTACATATATACTTAATTTATTACACATTATTGGGTTATTGCTAAGATTGAGTATACCCGTGTGATTTTTTTCAGTTCTGTTTGGCGCGGTTTATCACCTGTTGTTTTGTAACATTTCTGTATCTTTGCAAGGTTTCGGAATCCTTGTAGATTTACTGCTGCCTGTTCACATTATAGCAAGCGCCTATACCTGTCCTTTTTTTTGTAGATCCTACAGAGTACCAGTGGTTTAAATGAATCCCCACAACAAAGGTTTCCAAAGCTAGATCCTCATGTGCTGTAAAAGTATAATTCCTAGAGTAATTTACAAGTCAAATTTAGGTTTCTTTTTTACTCAAATTAGCATGTTAGAATCTAGCTGAAAATATTTCTCAACAAACAATGACTGAAATGAAATTTTCAAAAAGTAAAATAAGGCCATGAAAGCACTAAAAAGGAAACCATGTGAATTAGGCATGAGATTTATTTCTAAAAAAAAGTTTACAAATGATTTATAAGATATCACAATAGAAATGCAGGATGTATAGATGTGTACATAAATTAATCATATAATGACTATTTTATTTTTCCCATACAATGCTGAAATGATTTCAGGGAAAAGCATCACTGGCCATTTCTTAGAATTCCTTTTACAGATAAAGGTGCAGTGACCTACATTTATCTGTAAAAACAATTTACAACTAATGGTGCTTCCATTGAGTCTAAAATGAATCTATTGTTTGAAAGGTAGACTCTGAGACAGCACTTCTCTCTATTTTTCCCTGAACTCTTTTGCTCTTAACAGAAATTATTTGAAAAAGTGTTTCTGTAATAGTGTCTCAGACATGCTACTCTTGCAGTATCATACCTCCCAAGTGCCTCTACTTAAAACTGACAGTGCATATTTGGGCATAAATTCCTCTGTTCCTCTTTTCTATCCTAATATCTTTCTTTTGTGGAGCTCAGTATTCTTAGAGTGTATGAATTTTTAACAAAGCTAAAAAGAAATAATGCTCACAGTAAGAGATACACTGTCCTTGTTCTAAATGACATTAGTAGCATAAATTAAGTCACCTAAAATTTCTCAGAACAGCTGTGCCCCTGTCACACCACCACTCACACCCCTCACAACTCTAGCTATTCTCACAATCACACAGTATATACCAAAAACGAACAACAGGACATGATGTGGCATAAAAGTCACAAGGACAGTATACATGTTTGGGAGGATATCAAATTCTAGCAGAGGTGATCAGATGTACTTGTCTTTGCACAAGTCAGAATTGTCTTTGCCTGTGTGTCTCACTACCTCAATTCCAACTCTCTCCTTGACCCTCTTCAATCTGGTTTCCGCCCTCTCCACTCTACTGAGACTGCTCTTATCAAAGTTAATAATGACTTAATCGCATCTAAATCCAAAGGCCACTTCTCAATATTAATTCTTCTTGACCTCTCTGCTGCCTTTGACACCATTGATCATGCTCTCCTTCTTCAAACTCTTCAATCGCTCGGTCTCTGTGCTCTCGAAGTTTTTCTCTTACCTATCTCAATGCTCATTCAGTGTCTCCTTTTCTAATGATACCTCCTCCCATCGTTCTGTCGCGATTGTAGTCCCCAAAGGCTGTCATTGTTCCACTTTTATTTTCTCTTTATACTGCCTCTCTTGGCAAACGTATTACCTCTTTTGGATTCCACTACCACCTGTATGCTGATGACACCCAGATATATCTCTCCCCTGCCATCCTGCAACATGTCACTGCTTGCCTTTCTTCCATCTCTGACTGGATGTCCACCCACTTTCTGAAACTCAATCTCTCTAAAACTGAGCTTCTTGTCTTCCCTACTCCTAATACTGTTCCTTCTCCTTTGCTCTCCCTTCAAGTTAGTGGTATCCACATAAGTCCATCCTTGCAAGCACGCTGTCTTGGCGCCATACTTGATTCTGGGCTCACCTTTGAGCCTCACATCCAGTATGTTGCCAAATTCTGAAGATTCCATCTTAAAAACATAGCGCATATCCGCCCCTTTATTACGCAAGATGCTACCAAGGAGCTTGTCCATGTTCTAGTAATTTCCCGCATGGATTAGTGTAACCCTCTCCTGATCTTCCCAAAAGCCATATTGCCCCTCTACAGTCTGTAATGAATGCTGCCGCCAGACTGATTTTCCTCTCGAGTCGATCGTCTCACACCTCACCTCTATGTCAGACCTTACATTGGCTTCCTGTATCCTATAGGAGTCAATTCAAAGTGCTAACCCATACCTATAAAACACGGAACAATTCTAGCCCCTCTTATATCTCTTCACAGATCCATAGGTATGCCCCTTCTGTCTCTTCATTCTGCCAGTGACCATCTCCTGTCCGCTGCTCGCACCTATATGGAAAACTCATGCTTGCAGGACTTCTCGCGGGCGGCTCTCTTCCTATGGAAGACTATCCTGTATTCTTCAATCATTTAAGAAGTGCCTTAAAACCCATCACTTTAGGAAAGCGTATGGCCTCCCAGAGTAACCTCTACCTTACATACCTGTCTCTTGCTTTCTCCTAAAGGCTAGCACTCTACTCTCTCTTGCAGCTCAGCTTCACTCCCACCCTATTTGATTGCTATTTCCTGTCCTATTGTATTTTACACCCCACCTCCTATAGACTGTAAGCTTGTTTGAGCAGGATCCTCTTCAACCTATCGTTCCTGTAAGTTTTCTTGTAATTGTACTATTTATAGTTAAATAAATATTGTAAAGCGCTACAGAAACTGTTGGCGCTATATAAATGGTAAAAATAATAATAATATAGAAATAACATGATGTGTACTCATTCTGGAAGGGAAATAAGCACTATAGTATTTAATTCCATAGATAAGGACATTTACATATACCTTGAGATCTACCTACTGTAGGGGCAGGCTGACCAATTGGGAAGATCATTCATGGGCTGAGGGCCAGAGGCAGTCAGGGACCTGGCTGCTCAGCCAGAAAATATAAATCCACATACACATTCCAGTGAAAGGTTGCAGAGCCTATGCAATCTATCACAATGTCAGTGACTCCCCCTTTTCAGTGAAACCTGGCAAAGATCCTGCTATTCTTGCCAGGTCTCCTTCATGCTTTCCAGTGTGGTGCTCTCTGCATGGTGAAGAGGCAGAATCTGGGGATGGGAAGTGAAATCACTTCATGCCTGCTCTCTCTCTCCTGCAGAATGCTCCTGTTCTGTTAGCACTATGACGATTAGCAGGCTCAGCCTGCTCCCAATCCAGGCCCTTTGTCACTTCCTGCACCAAGTCCCATGTCTTTGTGCACCCATAGCAGCTCCCAAGCCTCCCTGTGCCTACTACACTTCCTATGCATCATTTATTATTCTGGCAGTGCCATGTCATCACTGTGACCCTAGTCTCACACTTTGTGTGGTCGGAAGGGTGACGTGAACCAATCAGTGTCCATCATAGGGTTTAAATAAGGTTTTAGCTCCACCTGTCATTGCCCTTTCTTTGATTCCTCTTGGTTCCTCATATAGTGCGTTATATTGTTCCCTAATTTTCTGGTTCTTCAACTCTGGTTTGTTAAATTGACTCTTCTTACTTCTGTAATCCTGACTTGGCTAGTTATATTATTTTTCCATATTAACGGCCCCCTGATCATGGCTTGTTTTGTGTTTATACTTGCTCTAATTTTTGCGTTAAACACGGCCACTCAAAGGAAATTTCTTTATGTCTCTTTATTCCTGACCTATACTTGTATGTTGGGTAGGGTGCATCCTCTAAAACCGTTACTACATATCTGCTATTAAGTCTGACAGGACTACAGAGGGCACTGGCATATCACCCAAGTGTCCCTATTTAGGAGGGACATTCCCTATTTTGGGCCCAAATCCCTCTGTTCCTCTTTTTCTGTCCTAATGTTTCTTTTCTAGGAGCTCCATATTTTTGATGTATCTGAGTGTATAACAGAGCTCCACAGCAATAATATGCCCAATAATGTGTCTTTAATCTACAACAAATGTATTTAGAAATCAGTCTTTGTAAATAATATACATAGTTTAACTTCAAAACTTCAAATGATTACACAGAGGTTGTATGGTAAAGTCTATTATTCTGACAAAATACAATATACAAAAGGTGTGTATTCTTTAAACAACAATAGAATGAATGTGTATGCTAAATAGAACTGAGATTAAATTACTTTAAGTAAAGTACAACAGTATTTATTTTATTAACTATTGTGTTGTGTTTCAGTGTTCTGCATGGTCTTACCTCCTCCATATCATGAGACCAATCACCATGGACAACAACACAATAAATCCGGCCACTGACACCACCACAATGATAATTAGAGGATTCTGTTCACTAGATGCCAGAGCCACTGTTTGGGGAGAAAAAAAAAGTAGCACATTAAACATTAAAGGTTTAAACACTCTATTCTTTGCATCAAACAAGAGTACTGGGAAAAAAGTTAAAAGACGATCTAACACTCAAGTAATCACTTGAGGAAAAATCTATGCTCTATCGGCTTCTCCAAAATGTGTCTGCTGGATGGGTGAACACTGTTATGACCACCAATACCACCACACATTTTAGGATACTTTGTTTTGCACAAACAGTTACTAAAACAACATACCGCACTCAGTTTAGATAGAGTTCAAGTGTGCAGTGAACTCAAGCTTCATGCTGTGTATATTACAGAGTATAAACTTGCACTTTTCAAAGCACAAGCAGTGGAAGAGAAGCACACCACAAATCAAATAATCTTTCTTTTACTAGAAATAAAATATCTAAATAAATCACAAGTCAGTCAAACAATTGTACCTAAGTACATTAACATTGGTGTAAGTTGCACTAGCAGTAGCAACAAGGCAAGTTGAGCTCCCCCCCCCCCCTTTTTCCTTTTTTTCTGTGGAAATTATATCTGCCCTAGAACATTCTTGTTCTGCTTGTTCCTATCTCAGAAACACTGGCTTGTGGTGTTCTTGCAGATGTTGCTTCATACCAGCACTAATGAGATGAACCTTCAATCGCCCTGTACTCACTTCCTTCCTGCACTTTGCAACTCAGCCTTCTTAGAGGCACTCAGAGTGATCCCAAACGTTGATTCATTGGTGTGAAACATTAGCCTCTCCCCTCCTTTGCCCTGCATCTGCAGATGTGGGTGGATTTGCATTGGTGGCAGTGGAAGCTGTTGCACATTAGCATTTACACTAACTCTTGGTTAATTAATGCTAATGCAAATTTTGGTGGTGTTGGTACTGTTGATGTTGAGTGTAATGGTGGTGGTGGCGACAGTAACATTGACAAGTGGGTAAGCTAATTGTGCCAGTGATAGCAGGTGCAGCTGATGTCTCAAACGTCTTCGTTGGATGAGGTGATTCTACAGCAGATACAGATAGGCTTGGAGATAATGGAGAATATGCAGAAGGCGAGTGCACACTACACTACTTGCCAGGGAAAATACTCAGCTTCTGCCTGTCCACACCACATTTTCCTCTTCTAATTTCTCTGGCTCATCATCCTCTTAGTTGAGCTCCTGGGGCACAGGCAAAAGTGATCTATGTCCACAGTGGTAGGGGAAACAAAACTCTCATCATCGGCTTCAATAACGCCATCACCACCAACAACAGACCTTGGGGCCACTACTTTGGTGTTCCACATAAAATCTCACTAAAGAGTAGTTTTCATGACCCCTAGTGATCTCAACTACTACTGATGGTGGATGAGATAAGCAAGAAATAATGTTTTATCTGACTTAAAGAATATTTCCAGTTCAGCTATTTTAACTTTAAATTTGAAAATCCCATTTAATTCACCTTGAATTCTCAGTTTAGTGAATAACCCTTTAAGTCTCACACTAGGAACAATGACAAAACGTGAGTGTCCTATCTCCCACTCAAAACTGTTTTAAGTGCCCCAGGTATTAACTAATAGCTAGAAACAGCAGAAAGCTAAGCCTAGTCTCTCACTATAATCAATGACCTAGGTCAATCTCCCGCTCCCACACAGGCACAGCAAGTGTAAAATAAAATGTATCTCTGCTGGTCTGTTTCCCTCAGTAGCTGCTGTCAAAGTGTCTGGAAGAATCCTGCTTGGAAGTATAGATTGTTTTACTGCTTCTCAATTTTTTATCTACTGGTCAGTTCACAAAATTCAGTTCACGGATCAAGTACAGTAAAGAGGGGGGGAGAAGAGTAAAAAAAAAAAAAAACTATATTTATATATCATATATTTAATAAATAAATATATATATAATAATAGAGGGGTTTTGGGCTTTTTTCACCGTTCCTTTTTTCCTCCCCTATATTGGTCATTTTTGAATGATCTGTTAATAAAATCAATATTTAGTAACTGCCCCCTATTGATCAATCGTCTTTTTTATTGCTACCGCTTGATTGGACAAGTTATCCAATCCACATTCTCTTGGCAAACTAAGCTACTTATGTGCCCCACCAAAAAAATAAACAAAGAAACAGCTCCTTCTTCATTCCATCCCCCTTTTTTCATATTCTAATTTGTGCAAGCCAGTTCCCCCAATATTCTGGTGTGTGTCAACATGGAAATCAGAATTTCGATTTGCAGTTCAGCCCAAAACTAATCTTCATGTCTAATGCTCACAGTCAGTCAAATCTAATAGTACTGACTTCACTTTTTAGATATTATCTCAAATAATTTACCAGATGCAGATTTGATGTTTCGCAAATAATCATTTAATAACATACAATCTGGATTACAATTTTTAAGACATAGTGTTCTACAATTACAGGTCTAGGAGTTCTTCAAGCACCTTTTCTTTATTAAGGCCAAGTTTCTGAGCATCTGCTGAGCCTACAGGTGTTATATTTACTGGTCCTCTAATTACTGGGATTAGGAGATCCTGCAATTATATAAACTACCACCCCATACTCATGGGTAGAGAAAGGAGTAGGTATTCTCAGTCCCACCCTGAAGTAGATGAAGAAGAACACCTGATGTGGTTTTCTGGTGAATCTTGAAGTCCAGGGGATCCCAAATCAATTATTTTTTTAATCCCCCACTTACCATGTAGCTATGAAGAGAAACATCTGCTTTCCTCTCTTTTGACACGTGCAGTTATTTTAATTTAATTTTATTTTTTGTCTTATGGGTTCTTGCTTCAGAAATCATGTTTTTTGTAAGTATAAATAATAATTGTTATATTATATTACAGTTGGAAGTCAGCCTGTGAGATATTGTTAGCAAAGACAATTTTTCTGTCTTGTTGGTGTAACTGATGTCATGAGATATGTTGCTTTTTCACAAGCTACTACATTAACTTGATACTTTGTTTCTGAAGTTTCCCTTTAAATATATAAATTTAGTGGTGGATTCAAATATAGAATAGAATTGTGGCAGTAGAATAACAATTTTTCTATAAATGTCAATGAGAGAACTGCTGTTTGGTGAGTAGAATTCAATTTGTCTTGTAATAAATTCCAGCCCATTATTGTAAAAGCAATAAAATGTAACAGGTGAGGTTGCTGATTATGGAAATACGTGTCTGTAACTTAATGCATTTTATATATGTCTGTAACTTATTAGACGCTAAGTATAAACAAACAAAAAAAAATTCCTTTAAAATTTACTAAGGCTGCATTGGTTCTGTTCACTGCACATATTGTCAGTTTATTTCCACAACCACTGAGCACAAAACATTCTGGATGTAGAAATCACAGCACATTCCTGACCCCAATTTGCTTAGTGAAACTGTATTTCAAACATGATGCTGCTGAAATATTAAAATTAAATCTTTTGACTTTTGGATTGCACAGCCTCCATATTATAGAAGATGACATTAGGAAAATATTCCCTAGAATCACCTCGGCATATTAAAATTATGACATCGGAATGGTTTTTCCTACTCATTAATTTTCTCCCGCCCAATGTTTGCATGCAAAGGCATCAGACAGCTTCACTTTTTTTCCATAAAAATTTTATTGGATTCAATTCATTCTGAAAATGTCTCTTATGCAGTAAACGGATGCAATTTAAGGCCCCGTTAAGCACAATCTGTAAAATTCACACTGAGTAAGCAATCATTCCAGCCTTTCATTTTTAACAGTGGTGTCTGTTTAAATGGAAATCATCCACTTTTTTAGATCACAATATTTTTGCTATGCATGTTACTATCATGCCCTAGATTCTTAACAAACTGTGAGGTCTCTGTCGTGTTATAAGATTTGCAACCTTTTAAAGCATTAATATAAGAGGTTCCCATAGGCATAGAAACATCAAATTTCACAGCAGATAAATATCACTTATCCCATTCATTCTGCCCTTTTCCTACATGATAGAAAACCTCAGCCTATTTGATCATGTGGCTTTTGTTTACCTTCAGGGTATTTCCAGTGAGTTTTAAAATATAAGGCAAACACATACATTCCAATATCTCTCTGGCCCTTAATTTAAGAGAGAGTGACACTTTAGAGTGACAAGTTATTGACATCATAATAGAGGTCCCCCTCAGTAATAGCGGGTCCAATGAATCACCACACTTATTTTATACTAAATCACTCAAATTTAAAGCCCACGTGTCAGCACTACCCACAAGTGTACAGCAGAGTTCAACTTTTAGGTTCCACTTATCAAATCAGCCTAACCTGCCAACTTTGACTCACAACAATAACCAGTCCCTGTTACATTCCTATTTCCATCTGCTCCTAATTCTAGGTACATTGTCCTGTCCACAACTATGAAATCTATTGCATATGTCAATAAACCCTCCTCAGTCTCAACATCCTTGATGGTTCCCTGGATGGTGGTTACAAAAAGATTTTTACATGCAGCATTATGTACAGGAGGTAAAAGATTTAGTGCATTTTGCCCTGCAGATGATAAGTTCAACAGGGTAGAAATGTGAGCAAAGGAAGTAAAGGGAAGTGATGAAGCTGAAATTATTTATAAACTCTAGAGTTACTGTCACCACTGAATGCTTTGATAAAGCCAAGCAATATACATTTAAAAATAAAGAAATCAAACACATTCAGCATGAAAGAAATAGTGTTGCCTTTAAACAATAAACCAAAAATACACCCCTTGTGGGGAATTATAGGGAGAAGGGTGGTGGAACACAATATAAAATATAGAGAATACAACCTGGACAAAAGGATAACGTATATGGTAAATCTGTAGATACAAAATCACATATAGCGAAGTATAAAAGACTAAGTAACTAGCTCCAGGAGGTGGAGAACTTACAAGAAGGAAACAAAATTCTGCGCATATCTCCCCTAAGGGGTGTCTGTGGGTGGTGTGAATCCTTCCAGACAGATGAACCCCCAGGAGAATGAAAAAAGCATAGATAGAGTAATACTGTATAAAATAGACAAAATGTATTAACTGATTCCACTCACAAGATAAATGGAATCAGCTCGCTTATCTCCACTAACAAGTGGATCAAATGGAAATCCTCCAATACAGGGAGATGTTTTATAAAAATAAAATCATACAGAATAAAAACAAAAACAAATGGATGGACATATAATCAATATAGGTGAAAGTCCAAACCCAAATCCAACGCGTTTCGTCAAGTAACTTGACTTCCTCTGGGATGTTCGTCTAATGGTAATCTTCTTGTCTTTATAGCAGTCCGTGTGGAGGGCACATGTGTGTCCTGTTGCGTTTTTGCATTCCACCTTGAAGCGCAAAGGGAACCGAATCTGGTAGATATGTATTTCCGGTTTCCTCCACATGATCGGAGATCGTGATTTCCGGATCGGATGTGATATTGAATATTCTTGCGTTCCTCAGTGGAACGCAAAACCCGGCAGTGATAATACCAATGCATTATATACAGAAACTATCCTACAAGACCAAAATAGTAAAAACTCCAATATCAAACATGATATATGAATAAAAGATGCTGGAATATCACAAACAACCCCTTCAAAGTTTACTAATAGAGGGGCTGGGAGAGATGAGAATACTGGGCTATAAATTAAGCCCAAAGAAAGCTGATGATCTTTTTCTTTTGGTGAATACAGGTTGAACACGTTCCATATTTGTGAAAACCAGGAGATTTAAAGGATTGAAGAATTGTGTTGTTTTTTCGGTTTACCTTTTTAGGCAAAAGACTGGGAGCCAATTGACTTTTAAAGGTTATCTGCTTCTTTGTACATAAACTTTTCCTAAGATGTCATCTTTTTTTAGGATCGCCCAGTCTTTATTTAAAATTCTTTCAATTTTTTTTAGCATGTATATTCATAATAAAACTGCAGGCATTAAACGTTTTGATTTATTTTTAGATAATCAAAAAATGTTAAAGAAATTAACAGTTAAACGTTTTTTTGAAAAACGTACCAATAAGCCTATCAACACTGATCCACAGGTCGTCCCATTATAAGTGGGATCGATTCTTTAACCTGCAACCTTTGAGAGTACATAGATTCATTTCTGAAGCCTTACGTCCTCCTCTGCCCTTCTTACATCAAGGACACCAAACACATTCTTCAAACTTTACAGATTTTCAGTTGGAAACCCTCTTATCTTCTAGCCACTGTGGATTTCACCTCCCTGTACTCCAACATACCCCATATCAAGGGATTGAAGGTTATCAGGGATGTGTTGATCCAACATCAACAACTATGCTCTTTACAGATAGATTTTTTGGTTTCTTGCATACGATTTGTTCTAACCAAAAATTTATTTTGGTTTGATTCCTCTTTTTTTCTCCAGGTATGTGGTGTCGCCATGGGGACGAGAAATGCCACAAGTTTTGCTAACTTGTATGTATCCCATTGGGAGGCTTCCCAAATCCAGTTGGGACCTTGCCTCGGGGGGAGTATCATTCTCTGGCAATGCTACATAGACGGCGTTCTTATTGTTTGGGAGGGGGTCCTGGATAGCCTCAATACTTTTATTGGAACTATTAATCATAATGATTATAATTTAAAATTCACTTCCACTATCCATCAAGAAACCATAGATTTTCTGGATTTAACGCTGTATGTAGAGAAAGGTTCCTTAAAAACAAAGAATTATTTTAAAAAAAAAAAACTGATTGTAATACAGCCATCAAAAAAACAAGTCTCCACCACCCTCTATAGCTCAATAATGTCCCCAAGGGACAAATGACCCGTATAAGTAGAAACTGCTATGATACTAAGACTTTTGAAGAACAATTACTAATCATAAAAAAATAGATGTTTAGTAGAGGACACAACAAAGAAAGGATCCAAGAGGTGTTACAAATTAAGGACAGAGATCGTTCTGAATTTTTGGTCGATAACCCCTATAAGAATAAGAAAAAGACAAATTTTGACTTTGCATTTATTACGAAATACAATATACACGCTAAAAAATTTGAAAGAATTTTAAATAAAGACTGGGCGATCCTAAAAAAAGAATACATCTTAGGAAAAGTTATCCCAGAAAAACCTGTGGTTATTTACAAAAAAGCAGATAACCTTAAAAGTCAATTGGCTCACAGTCTTTTGCCTAAACAGGTAAACCAAAAAAAAACAACACAATTCTTCAATCCTTTAAATCTCCTGGTTTTCACAAATGTGGAACATGTTCCACCTGTATTCATCAAAAGAAAAAGATCATCAGCTTTACAGACACATATAGCAATAATACGTATTCCATTAAACAATTTATACATTGCTCATCCACATATGTTATTTATTTGCTCCAGTGCGGGTGTGGAACTCAGTATGTGGGATGGACCACTCGAAAACTCCATATTAGATTCTGAGAACATTTTAACAACATTAAAAACAACAAATTAGATCATAGTGTACTGACACACTGCATTACTTGTATTTTGTTTAATTGGTCTACTTTAATTGCTATTGGCATAGATGAAATAAAAAATCACTGGAGATGAGGGAATAAAATGAAGGAGTTAGTCAAGAAAGAAGCCCAATGGATATATAACCTAAAAACCCTACAAACTGGTGTAAACCAAGATATTGTCCTGGCAGGTCTGATCTAATGGAATTCACGTATCCCCCCTTTTTTTTATCTTGGGTCTCTCTTTCTGTTTTTGGCGTAGATGTACCTATTCTAAGTCCACTACATTTGAACCTGACTTATTCCTCTTTCCATTACATCTTTTATATATTATTTTATTATACACATTTTTTTGGATCCTAACTTTGTTTCTCCCATTCTCTAGATATCATTGGAATAGTATAGATGTCTTCATTGTGTTATTTTTATCATTTTAACTCATTTGTCCTGTATTTTGGCATGTAAATATGTGAATAATTATGATGTCTGTAGCATCATAGACACCCTCAGTCATTTTTTTTCCCTCTTTTTCTATTTTTCTATTTATTTTTCAATTTAATATTATTTTTATTTGTATTTCCATTTTATTTCAATTTTTATTGTTTATTATTTATTATTTCCATTTTCATTTTATTTTTTATTCTTTATTATTCATTCATTTTTTTTTTATTCATTTTTATTTGTGTAGCCCAGTATTCTCATCTCTCCCAGCCCCTCTATTAGTAGACTTTGAAGGGTTTGTTTGTGATATTCCAGCATCTTTTATTCATATATCAAGTTTGATATTGTTTTTGGTCTTGTAAGATAGTCTCTGTATACAATGCATTGGTATTATCACTGCAGGGTTTTGCATTCCATGAGGAACACAAGAATATTTAACATCACATCCGATCCGGAAATCACGATCTCCGATCATGTGGAGGAAACCGGAAATACATATCTACCTGATCCAGTTCCCTTTGTGCTTCAAGGTGGAATGCAAAAACGTAACAGGACACACCTGTGCCCTCCACACGGACTGCTATAAAGACAAGACGATTACCATTAGACGAACATCCCTGAGGAAGTCACGTTACTTGACGAATCGCGTTGGATTTGGGTTTGGACTTTCACCTATATTGATTATATGTCCATCCATTTGTTTTAGTTTTTATTCTGTATGATTTTATTTTTATAAAACATCTCCCTGTATTAAAGGATTTCCATTTGATCCACTTGTTAGTGGAGATAAGCGAGCTGATTCCATTTATCTTGTGAGTGCAATCAGTTAATACATTTTGTCTATTTTATACAGTATTACTCTATCTATGCATTTTTCATTCTCCTGGGGGTTCATCTATCTGGAAGGATTCACACCACCCACAGACACCCCATAGGGGAGATATGCGCAGAACTTTGTTTCCTTGTTACTTAGTCTTTTATACTTCACTATATGTGATTTTGTATTTACAGATTTGCCATATACGTTATCCTTTTGTCCAGGTTGTATTCTCTATATTTTATACTGTGTTCCAACACCCTTCTCCCTATACTTCCCCACAATATTTTTGGTTTATTGTTATATTGGTGTATGTGAGGTACATCTTTGTGCAGGGTGGCTACACTGTTCTTCTGTGATATTTTATAGTACTTTCTTTATTGTTCCTTTTTCCTGACATCAGGCTGTGCACGGGGCAGCCTAATATAGAAACTTGCCCCGTATAGAAATGTAATTCTTTATAGAATGTAACCTCATTGAGCAGGGCCCTCCACCCCCTCTGTTCCTGTATGTCTAGTTGTCTGGTTACAATTACATGGCTGTTTGTCCACCCATTGTACAGTGCTACAGAATGTGATGCCGCTATATAAATAATAAAATAAGAATAAGAATATAAAGATAGCAATCAAACTCGTTCCTACATATTCCATTTGTGTGAATTGTGAACTCAAAGTAAATTTCTAATTTACGTGACAATAGCTCAATTGAAAAAAATATTCAGATCGGCAAATGTTTTTAGTTATTCAGTTATTTTGACTAAAATATCAAATTAATTTAGAATTTTTGATGATTCACACTTTGGCAAGCAACCATTTCATAAATATTTCATAAACATATCAAAGACACCAATGGAACGCGGAGTAAAATATTTCAGCTCTCAAGTGTTGGTATTTCAAAATGTCATCTATGGTATTCACTAAGATGATCCAACACTGTTTTGTAAAAGTGAGACAATATTTATATTTTATTAGACATAAAACAGTGTTTTTGCATGTCCAATCAGAAGCTGTAATTTAGTATTTTGAAAAGATGAAGCATTCTAATAAACTGCTTTGCTGAGCATTACTGTCATTACAAACTATAATCAGCAGCAGCATTAGTATGAACTCTGTTAAGTCAGCTGTAAAACTAGGGTGTATAAAGATTAATTGCACTGAAAATATTTATGTGTAAAACCAGAATATTTACGTGTAAAACCTGAAAAAATAAAATAAAAAAAGAACTGGGTCAGTGTTTGTAAAAGTGTGTTAAAATTCTGCAAGTTAGCAGTTCTGGCATATTATTTATTACTTACATTCTCCTAAAGTTTCCACCTCAATACTGGGGCTGTAGCTTCCAAAATCTTGTGATGAAGATGTGCGGATTTGGAATACATAGACTGTACCTGGCTTCAGGTTGTTTACTGTGACTGTGGTGAGAGGCGTTTTCAATGTGGAGTAGCTCTGCTCTCTTTGATCCTGTGGCAAAACAAAAAAAACACGACAAGCTAAAAATTCTTGAAATCATTTAAGACTGTGATTCTGACTTGGCATTTTTTTTTCTATTCTGGCGGACTGCCTTTTTGTGCTTGTGTATAATACAACTCAGTAAATGCTGCTGTGACTGGAAAAGTAATAACAGCGCCAAACACACCATTTCTAACAACTGCTGGCCAAACACATGTATTTTACTGACAAATTACTGATATTAGAAGATATCAGGATATTGCTGAATACAGTATGCATAGTTTTATGAATAAGCAAGAAAGAAGATTCAACATAGAGTAAAAAAAAAAATGCTGACACATTTAAGCCAGCCAAGGGTCCTGTAATTGCAAAAAAGGAAATCTTTTCTTTTTTTCCAATTTATATAAAAAATATTGCAGTTGTTATGGTGCCAGGAGTACCTGCACAGCCCCATTGTAACTATTTAAAGGCTTGACTTTTTAACTGGGACACACTATGTGCTGCTCCTTGTGTGCTTCTAGCCTCTATGAGAGCTGTAAGCTCTAAAAAAGGTTTGAATGGGGCATAGCACTCCTGTCCATAAATACCACAGTGCACTGTAACAGTTAAGGAACTTGGACTGTTTATTTAAGATTAATGGGAGAGAGCTTCAAGTAAATATAACTCTCTTCTCTTTATCAGCAGATAGCCACACAAGTAGGGAGGCCTCCTTTAAGCGTCTGTGCAAAATATGCAAGGCACCATTGTTGGATTAAGACTTATGCTTAAGAGTTACGCTTAAAGCCTTTGAAAAAGTTCCAGGATCTAGTCAGAAAAAAAATGGTTTTAATTGAAGTTTGAAGAATGTTTAGTGCCTGGACATTTTATTTCAGTACTATTTTTACCATTTAATATCCACAACATACTAACAATAGGTAATCAAAGGAAAAAAAAGAATAACTGGTTTTAAAAATGTTATAAATGTACTGAAGACTCATTCAGATTTTAAATTATTAAAACATATTGATCAGAGCACACAATGTAGGCACACCATTAAATTTAAAACCAGTAAACTTACATCTACAAAATATTAAAATGACACCAACCATATGTGCAGTCCTCTGAGATGTGTTTCGCCATAAGGCTTCTTAAATCAGAATAAGCAGAAATCCTGTGTGCAACAAACTCCACCAATTTAATATATATATATATATATATATATGTATAATATTATAATATATATATGTTATTAAATGAAATATAGTAAAATAAGATATATCATATATTTATTTATTTTACCATATTTTATAGAGTAGCCTTTTAAACTGTATTACACTATTTTTTTTCTTTTTGCATTATAGATATATATTTTGTCATATATGCTGAACACTAATTCCAGTATATTTAGGGGTAAGTCAACTTAATCACTTGCCTCTCTGCTTTCCTATTTATTTATATTTCAAGGAAAAAGTAGTTTTTGACTTCTTGGTGTGGGTCACAGGGGGCACACCCATGCGAGTGCTGTAGTGTCTGTATCTATATAATCTTTTTAATTGGTGCAAGCTCAATTTCACACATTCACTTGACATTTTTGGCATTCAGTGTCTGCCTACGGAGGTCACATTAATACTACAGACCTAAGACATTCTCAACAGGTAACCTTTTACTTACTAGTACAGACACAGGCAGAAGACATGCAGAGAAAACTCTATAAAGGAACTGGAAAATTACTGGGAAGGGAGAAATCATGACATGAATCAGTACTGATGGAAGTACTGACAGTTGAAGGAAGACAGTTCTCTGATATGAAATAGTAGGCTTAGGAGGAACTCTATTAATATCAAGGAGACAGAACATAGAGGACTTATGTGGAAATCAGACATGATATGGTTAAGGAGCTTGATATTGTTGGGAAGAAGGAGACTGTTTGGTGGAAGGTAGGAAGCATATGGAGAAGAAGTGGTAAACAGTGAATAATAAATTGAGCTGACGGAAATTGAGAGGTAGAGAGTAGAAATAAAGGAGGACCTAGCACAGATGTTGGAGGCAGATGGAGGGCAGAGTAAAAGAGAATAGTGGAGTAAGCCATTGAAGGTACCTTATGTAGAATGCATGTGAGAGCTTTAAATTGAGGGGTTGAGGAATGAGATAGATGGGGAAAGCAGAAAGGAAAGCAAGGGGCACAAATTGAGAGACACAGAAACATATATTGAGGACATGCTGTGTAATATCAAAAATAGGGATCTTAGATGAGAAAAGAGTGAAGAGAAATGACTCTGATACCTTTAGGTCTGTTACTTGATCTCTGTAGAAGATTCTAAAAAATAATTACCATCACCGCTCTATATTTTTCTGCTTGAATTTGGGTGATATCAGTCCATCATCACTATTTCTACTTTTCAAACATAAAAGTAAAATGGCCCTACCATATACGTACTCTATGGTAATGATGGGCCGGGTATTTTGCAGAGTGTCAGAATATGCCCTGTAAAACACTATAAGTGGGATCTTGGGAGTCATTTACCTATTTTATCTTATACACTTAAACCTTCTCCCCATTCTCATTTACATTACCTTGCTAATCTTTTGCCAATGTCAGTGATTGCATAATTGTAATTAAATATCTTTCAGTTAAATGAAATTAGTAATTAATAGCTTATTCATTTTACAGCCCACGATGCTGAGGATACATGTTAAGCTTCATCCATTTAAACTGCCGTTTATATTTATCAGCTAAGTTTCCATTGTAAACATACCTTTACAGTGAATGCAACTATTAATTCCAAGCCAGTTTGACATTTAGCTAGTGTAAACCTTTAGAAATATTTCTCTAAACTGAACTTGTAAACAAACATTTATGTCGAATTTTTTTCTGTATTTGCGTCTCTCAAAGTCTTTAAATAGACTTATAAGTAATTATATGGTGGATATTTACAATCTAAGGAGAAATTGTTCACCTGCAGTGATGTCTAATGGCAAGGCTTCATATTTTAAACTGGCTAACTGTGTTCCAGTTGTGCATTTAATGTCATTTACATTTACGTGAGATAATTGCATAAAGCATATATTGTATTTTGCATGGGATTGGGGCTGGACAGTGGCACTAGTCAAACCTTGATAGAACCGTATTTTGTGTCATTTAGGGCAGTTTTAATTCATCATGTCCAGAAAATGTTATCAAAGAACACAATCTGAAAATTGTAACACGATTATAAACTCATTTTCATTTACTGATGTATTTGTTATAATGAGCGTGCAACTATGTTTAGGTAAACTTATTATTATTATTACTATTATCAATACTAATTATCAATTACTATTATCAATACTATTATTAAGTGTTATTTATAAAGTGATAAAAACGATAGAAATTATGACAGATTTATATGAATGGGAACACGAGGTTGAGCTCACAGTCAAGATGAAGTAAGATATAATTACGCAAAAGGCAAACAAAATCTATTTATCAAGGCACAGAGAAATATGGATATCTGCTTGCAATCTTGCTATAAAAATGTATTACCAGCAAAATGTTGGCTGCAAAAAGTCGCCAATGATCCACAGAACATGATATAGCATCGGCAGTGATGTGGCCCATTATACTAAGCGCGATGTTGCTTCCTGCTCGCCACAATGTTGATAACTATCCTTTATACAATGTTGCTTCAGTAATGAAAAACAAATATATGCTTAGGGTGAGGGTTATAGATAAGCTGAAGGTTATGGATAGAGTGACTGTTAGCATGAGAGTTAGGAATAGGGATAGACAAAACATATATTTTATCAACAGTTTTGATGTTTTTGGCATTTCTTGTCATGTCTTTTCAAAGATGCAACATTTTCAATTTGTATTTTTGACACTCAAAAATTTTTCAGTATCATTCAACAGTAACTGTATATATTTCCAGGCTTATATATTAAAGAAAAAATATTTCTGTAAACAATATATTTCACAGTATTTTATATTTAGTATGTTAATGTTATATTTCTTATGAAATATTGCTTATCACAGGCACTGATCACAAATATTTGCATGCAGCATCATCACAAAAGTCTCACTCAAATGTTAAAGATGGTGCAATAATAAAAATGAGCATTCTATTCCATGGTCTATCGCAGGGCTAGGCAACCTTCGGCACTCTAGATGTTGTGGACAACATCCCCCATAATGCTACTACACCCATAATGCTGGCAAAGCATCATGGGATGTGTAGTCCAACACATCTGGAGTGCCGAAGGTTGCCTATGCCTGGTCTATTGGATAGGGAGATAATAAAATGATTAGGGATTGCTAAAATAAAGTATTGCTCAGGAATCATGGTAAAAATCTAATGTACTACCACCTATAAGATAATACTGATTCAGTAATGCAAAAGAGGCATGAAAGAAAGCAAAATACAAACCATGCACAAATTAAACATATTTGAAAGGTCACATTTGTGATAGATCTGGAATCTACTTTGTTGTAAAACAAACTTACAACTAATTACAGTTTTGCTTAACACTAAATAGCATAAAATATGTTTATAACAGTTTTCCTGTAACACAACCATGTGGTTTTGCAGATTAGGCGTATATGATTTAAGTGTATTCAACAATACAAAAATCAGTTTTTCACAAATGTAACAGTAATACTTCTTTGGCCACACAGACAGTAAATGTCTTACAATGGCGCATGAAGGACAGAAGCATTTTATTCTGAATAATGCAAGTACACCGCAAGGTGAATTATACAATACAAATCTATTATAGCATGCGGGAGGAAAATAGGATATTTATAAAGATACAAAGCAAAGGGATCTAGAGTTCTATTACACATTTATTTCTAACAAAGAGTTTGCAGCTTTGCTTATCTCAACTGATTTGTAATCTGTTCAAAGCACCATCCATAATTAATAGCATCTCACAGGCAACAAGATGTGACATCTTTCTAGCTCTGCTTGTAATTTATTTGGTGACCCTGGCAGAAGCAGGATGGGACCTTTTGCAAGTGAGAACTGATAAAACCAAAAGAGGTAAGAGATTGCCTTTGATCTTGGCAAGCACACGGTTTGTCTAATGCCCTACATCAAACCAGTGCACATTTCTCTGATTACTTTGGCCAATAGATCTGTCTAGAATTGAGGATTGATATTCAGACGAAACGTGATTCGGACGAAATATTGTTAATTTGACAGTTTGTCCACGTAATGAACATCCGAATTGCCAAATCAGTAAATCAACAGAGTACCAAATCACATAATGGATACAATTCTTCTATGTGATCTTCAGTCATCTCTTGATTCTCAATAGCCAGTATATGATTCTGAATGTGAATGACATGAATTTAATTTGCTACCAAATTAATGTCATTTGGTTCCAATGTTATATGGTCAGTTATCAATCAGGTCTACTAAACAGCTCCATAATTTGGTATCCTTAAATCCATGAGTACTAATTTAGGGATTTATCTACTAAACAGCTGAAAGACCAAAAAAAAAAGACCAAACTTATTGCACAAAATTCAGACAAATTGACCAGCTTAGTGGAGGAAATTTGGTTCGGCCCAATTTAAAAAAAAAACAAAACAAAAAAAACAATCGGACAAACCGATTTGGACAAACCCCATTTTTTGCCCAGGGACAAGTCTAGAAATTATATATTAATAATAGCTTCAAGCAAGCACTGCACAAAGAAAAATAAAGTTACATAAATAATGTATTGCAGAGAAATTTCTCTCATTGTAGAAAGTTCACAAAGATGATCCCAATGTTTTCAGGATACATAAGGATCCTCAGCAAAATATAAATCTTCCAAAGGCACCGTGAGAGAGAGAGAAAGGTGTGTTACCAAAGCTTAGGGCGGCCAAGGCTAAGATAGAAATCAGCAGTAACAGACCTAACTCTAACACATTTCAGGCCAGGAGAAGGAGAAGGGACAAATACTCCCCATGTTGAATTTTACCACTGTAGACCACATCCTTCCTCTGAGGTGGGATGTGGACCACAAGAAACCTTTCTGTTCTTGATTAGAACAGTATGGCCTAAAGGTTTAAATAAGAAATATACACTCAAAGTCTTTGTGTGAATATTGCTTGTCTGTTGCCGTAGTTAACTGATTATAATGTGTAAATTTTCCCACAGTTTTTGAGCAATAGCTTATACACTTCTGCCTTTTGGCAGTTAACATTAGTGTATGGGACACTAGGTATATAATATTTTATTGGCTGGTCAGGTGGGCACGTATCTATTTGGCAATATTTGGGTAAGCTCACCCACTCAAGCTTAAAAGCATTTCCATGTAATTTTATACAGGGGGAAAATAGTGCCTGCATTCCATTCTTTACAACTGTTCTCATCGCTGTCCCTATGTCCTCCTCTACCTACAATATTAGTTAGATGTGTAACCCACACCACATGTACTGTATAGTTGGGCATATACAAACAAATTGACACTCGCTGGCCCATTATGGTTTATTTTGTGCTCTTCATGGCCCAGAGCCACCACAGTGAGAACCACTACATGGCTATAAAACCTATTCAATAGGAGCCTCCGGTATTTATACTCCTTTAACGTTTTGTCCGGTAGGCATGCTACACATAGGTAAGGACAGGTGCCTGCAGTAAGAAGAAGAAAATCCCAGGAAGGGTGTTTTTGAGGTTTTTTTTCCTTTTGAGATATATATATATATATATATATATAATTTTTTTATTTTTTTTAAAGGACTTAAAGTGGAAGTCTAACTTTAAGTATATATTAACATTTATTTTATGTAATACTCATTATTCTGTATGTTGTTTTTGTACATATATTTGTGTATTTGATTGTTAATGTTTGTGGATTTCTGTGATATTTTATTTAGAGGTGTGTTTTTCCACTGGAACAAATATCTCCATCCTACATCCTATCGTTTGACTGCCTGTTACTATTGGCGACTGTTCTTAGAGCCAGCATGTTTGCTAAGAATGTATGGTATTAAATCATCCATTGTCAATATAGGCTGATATTATTACAGTGTGCTAAATAAAATTAAACAAATTGAAAACCTCTAGTCTTTGTTTGGCTGTCTTTGGTTATGTTTGTAATTTTTCAGTTTTATTGAGCTTTCACAGGTTTCATGGAAACAGAAGCAAAATTGAAGCATGCCATAATTATGGAATATGTGTCTTTTCTAAAACATTAGTTTGTCATTATTGGTTAGTGTAACAACATCTGTGAATATTAACAGAATAAGGAGAAAACACAAGGGGAATACTATATATTAGATTATATATGATATGGCTATACAATTTAAAAGCATCTATCCGGAAAGACTAAGAAAAGAAAGACATAATAATTGGGAGATCAGCAACAGATAAGAGGGAAGACAGATTTTAGTAAACAAGATAGCAAGACATTAGATAAAAAATAATAAGTATTGACGCCTGCCACCAAGACTTCTCAAGGGCTGATCCATCCCTGTGGAACTCCATTCCCTGCTCCGTTAGACTCTTACCCAGCCTCAGTGCCTACAAAAGATCATTAAAAACTCACTACTTTAGGACACATATCAATTAAATTGTTAATAGCTTTCCCTCCTCGCACCTCATTGACCCACTCTGCTTTCACTCCTGCAACTGTATCATTCAATAAACTAACCCTTCACTGTAAACTATTCTAGTCACCTACTTTTTTTCACATACATGAAATACATCCTACCCTAACTTCTTGTGCCACTTTATCCAACACCTGCTAGAATGTTAGCTTGTTTGTGTAGGGCCCTCAATACCCTCTGTTCCTATCAGCTTGTCTTCTTGAAATTACATGTCTGTTAGACCACCTACTGTAGAGCTCACGGAATTTGTTTGCGCTTTATAAATAATAATAATAATCATACTAAAAGGTTGTGGAAAATAAGAAAATTATGAGAACATTTGCCAAGGAAGTGTCACGGACAGACTGGATCCAATAGGTAAATATAAGAAAAGCAAATACTAAAAAGAATAAGTGTAATGCCGGACCTTAGAGTGGCCGGATTTAACGCACCATGAATAGTACAATACAAGCCACGGTCAGGAATACAGAATAAATGTAAGGACAAGCCAAAAGTCAAGGACAATCAGAAGAGAGAATAATCAAAGAAAAGCCAAGGTTAAATGCCAGAAAATACAAGAAATGCGCTCTCGGATTAACCGCAAAAATGGAAACCACAACAATGGGCAAAATGAGCTTAAATAGCCTAGGAAGGATTCCCATTGGTTGCTGGGACTTGGTGACACCCTAACGTGAGTGCACGTTGATGACGTGATGATGCAGACACGTCCGTGTCACCAGCGTAACAATTGGTGTCTGTCTCTTTAAATCACAGCTTAGGGAAGGGGCCGGCGTTCATTGAAACGCCAGCGCAACTTCCATCCATGTAGCATTGAGTGAGGTAAGTTTATCCTTTCTGTGTCTGCCCTGTTTGGGCACAGACACGCCGTCAGGGCGCGGGTATGCAATCGCACAGGCCGGTGGTGGGCATGTGTTTGCCCCTGTCCGGCCGTGTGACAGGAAGACATTAGGTATCAAGGAGGTCAACATATTGTATTCAGGAAAGAGTTGTAATCCTTCAGCTTGGTGACTTATTGCATATATAAAGCAATACACGTGATATCCGTGAATAAACAACTTGTATGGGGTGACTGAGTTTTGATAGTGATGCTACAATAGTGTGTGGAATTGGATATATTGAAAAAGGCTTCTTGTTGCCAATTATTCAGTATGGAACTTTAGGTGTCTATATTATCTTTCACTCCATAATTTGTCTTCATTATCATCAACATTATTTCTGCTTTTAGTGATCACATTTTTTCTGTGCCAGTCTGACTTGACATTACATAAGGGCCCTCATGGATCCTGCTACTACAAGACAAGATTATATCACGTGTGGAAAATCTGTATCATTAACCTAGAGCACAGAATTGATCGAATTGCCCAGGCCATACAGATCCTCCAAACCAGCACTGATCCAGGGACTTAAACACTGCCAGTAACAGTTATGGGTCTTCTGGTTAAGTGCCTTCTCCTAACAAATTTGAACAGGATACAAATGTATTTTTACTGGTTTACAGATCATTGCTTTATCTACTTTGATCTTACGCTTACTGTTTTTCCTTTTAATAAAGCCAGGGTCAGTTTCATACATCACACCTAATTAGATTGGGTTATAGCAAGGGAGGTTATGCACTTATTAAATATCACTTTTTTGTTTTTTTCTTTACAACAGGAGGAATTAATGAGCCTTCAGTTAGCAATGCCTTTTTCTTACCCAACTTAATTTCTACCGGCTCCTAAGAACAGGCAATTGTGCAAAAGTATGTAATGTTTAGACTGTAACATTTACATTTTTGTTTACATTTTTAAATATCCTTTTGCAATGTGTATCTGTTAAATGTTTCACACAGCCATTGCTTTAACACATTATCCTTTCAAAAAATTCTCTCAGAGATCTATTCTGAATGCTAGATAGAATCAGTGATGTTAGTCTGGGTACTTCTGGCAGACTTCCTATCCAAATTCAGGATAATTTGGTACTGGAGAAACATTGACACTTTCCATGTATGATTAATTATATTGTAAAATAATGCTTTACCTTTCAATAAAATATTCCAATCTGTTACTTTAATCCCTGTATTTTAACTCTGTGTCCACTCCAGAGGATGCTAGCATCTTACACTATAATTAAAGGTAATGTGACAGTGAAGGTTGTGAAAAAGCGATACCTGCTACAAGATTGTAATGATTATTATAATAATGTCGTCATTCTAGTGGAACATCGGGTGCTTGAGGGGGCTAGTGGATGTCGCTCCCTTATCGTTGCTTATGCCACATTCCAGATAGAGGTACTAAAATTATATAATTCATCAACCATTTCATTATATTAAAGATAAAGTACATTCAATGTTACATAGAATCTTTGTGTATCTGTTTCTGTTCTCTATTTGCAAATATTATCATCTTTTCTATGTAATGCAGTATCTGAAGGAAAAAAATTGTCAACAAATTCCGCAGCGCTTTACAGTGGGTGTACTAACAAACATGTAATTGTAACCAGACAAGTTGGATGCACAGGAACAGAGGGGTTGAGGGCCCTGCTCAATGAGCTTATATGTTAGAGGGAGTGGGGTAAAATGACATAAAAGATAAGGATAGTATTAGAGAAGTAAAGACAGTTGCAGGGAAGGAATCCATTGGGGGCTATTAACAGTTTGTTTGATACGCTTTTGTGAAGAAGTGAGTTTTTAATGATTTTTTTAAGAAGAGGAGACTAGGTGAGTAACAGAGAAGGAAAGGGAGTTCCACAGGAACGGTGCAGCCCTAGAGTAGCCATGAAGGCAAGCATCAGAGGTAGGAGTATGAACAGAAGATAGTAGTAAGTCTTCGGTAGAGCATAGCGGCCTAGACGGGACTTACTTGTGTATTAGGGAGGATAGATAGGTGGGAGCAGCATTATGTAGAGATTTGAAAGCAAGAACCAGAATTTTAAATTGAGCCCTATATCTTATAGGAAGCCAATAAGAGGTACTGACAGAGGGGAAGGTGTGGGAGGTGAGGGCGCACAGGAATATGAGCCTCACCGCCTCATTCATTATAGACTGTAACAGCGCAATTTGGGATGTAAGACCATTGAGAAGTGGATTGCAGTAGTCAAGGCGAAAGCGGACAGTGGCATGGACCAGCACCTAAGCTGCATCTGAATTAGTTTAATTTGAAGTAATGGGAGACTGGACATTAATACTAGTACAAAGGCTTGATGAAGACCATGAACTCAGGTTTAAACATTGACGGTTCCTAAGCTTGACAAAGACCTTGAAGTCGGTTCAAAATGTACCAGTTCCACACTGGTGGAATAAATCTATTTCACACTTATTTGGGTGTTGTGGTTCCTTATTGTTTTTCTTCTGGACATTGATACTAAGTGGCAATGCTTAAAAAGTAATATTGGAAAGTGTCAGAGGGAATTTGCCCCCCCTCCTACCACAGTAAAGGTAAGAAGGGAGGGGGGACATAAATTTATTTATTTATTTATTTTTATAAAAATAAAAATATTATAAAAAAGCCCCCCTACCTTCCTCACCACACATTCACACACTGCCCCCCTACACACATTCACACTTCACTTTAAAAAAAATCAGCCAACAAAGTGCCTGCGCAACTATAATGTCAACAGCTACTCTGCGTAACAGAGCTGTCTTTTTTTATATGTCCCAGTATTTTGGGGGCTACCCCAATTAAAAAAAAATAATATATATATATATATATATATATAAAAACAGTTTTGGCTACCTAATCCTCCTCCTCCACTGCCACGGTCACCGCCTCCTCAACCTATGGGTCACTTAGTATAAACTATGTACACATTAGCAGAGGCTTGTGAAGGCCTTTTCTCCATGCATCAGGAGTTGAGCATTTCTCCATGCATCAGGACTACAAGAAATGCACCGCAGGCTGCAAATGTTTCTTTTTTTTGTATGTCCCAATATTTTGTGGGCTACCACAATTAAAAAACAAAACATAAATAACAGTGTTGGCTATCTCATCCTCCTCCTCCACCGCTGCTTCCACCTACACCGCCACGGTCACCGCCTCCTCAACCTATGGGTCACGTACTATAACCTATGTACACAATTGCAGAGGCTTGTAAAGGCCTTTTCTCCATGCATCAGGAGCTGAGCTCAGTTTGAACAATGAAAGAGAATACCCTGCATTCCAACCCTCTCTCAAATGGATAATTCTGGTGATCCTCCTGACAGCCATGCTTTAGGTTTTGATTTATATTCTTCCAAAGCTAAAATCAAAGATTCCATCTAGTGCTAATTTATGGCACAGCTGTATTTTTCATTTTTATGTTATTTTAAGTGATTTACCTATCCACATTTGTTTGCAGGGCACTTGTCCTACTCTTACCCCCATTTTACTTGCTTTTGCAGCTCTCAAACTCTTTCTAGGAGTTTTTTAGAGGCATTTTTGTGCCCAAAAGTTCGGGTCCCCATTGACTTCAATGGGGTTCAGGTTCGGGGTCAAGTACAGGGTCAAGTTCGAGCCCGAACCCGGACTTTTTTTCAAAGTTCGGCCAAACCCGCCGGACCCGAACATCCAGGTGTTCGCTCAACTCTAATCAGTATAGCAGCTCTATTCCAGGGGAAAGGGGCAAACTATAATCACTTTGGCTACTCTGTCCCAGGAGAAAAGGGATACTTGGCAGAGATACTCAGCCTGAGTATAGGTGCTTCATCACAGAGGGTCCATCAAGTGACCCATGCACTTAGGGCCACCTGAGAGACATGTGCACCTTCTTCCCCATATGGTTTGCTGGGAGAAAGTAAGATCACTTCTTCCCAGCTGACTCAGAGCCACAAGGGAGGTATACCAGGAGAGGACCATGCCCCTACTCCCAATGGCCCCAGCCAGTAAAAAGCCACTGTCCTGCACCCAAAAGGTAGGAGACTGGAGGGTGGCTTTACCTGTATGTGTGTTTTTGTGTGTCTGTAACTGTATGTATGTAGTATTTGTATCTGTATACATGTTAGTGTGTTTATTTGTATGTCTGTGTATCTGTGTATGTCATTGTTTGTTTGTATATTTGTATCTATATATGTATCAGTTTTTGTATCTGCGTATCTACATGTATGTTAATTTGTGTTAGTGTGACTGTGCTACTGCATGTGTGTCAGTGTTTGTATCTGTGTGTCTGTGTATCAACACATGTAGCAGTATTTGTATCTGTGTCTATACATCTCTATGTTTGTCATTGTGTGTATTTGCATATGTGTCAGTATGTGTGTCAGTGTTGTCTGTATCTGTGTTAGTGTTTGCATCTGTGTATCTGCATGTGTTTTAGTGCTTATTTATCTGTGTCTGTTTATCTGCATGTGTCAGTGTGTGTATCTGCAATGTACATAATATCTATCTATCTATCTATCTATCTATCTATCTATCTATACTCAGGGCAGAGGAGAAGTAGAGGACCCTACAGCACATAAAAAGGGAGATGGGTCACAGAAAAAAAATTATAAATTTGAAATAACAGCAACTATATTACTTACAAACATGTTGCTAATATGAGGGGTAGAATTTATGTAAATGAACCTGCAAGGTGTACACAAATGAAAAAAGATTGGGAAACACTGCTATACGTGCATAATTTAAAAATCCACAACTCCTAATAACAAAAGTTGGAGATGAATTAGACTGGCGTGAAACACAAGACAAATGTGTTCTAAAGAATATTTAGAATTAATTTCTAATTGACAGGTCTTATAGTCATTTCCCACACTCTCTCTATAATATCTTATAACACTTTTATTCTGTGTGTCCATTTTATCAACAGTTTTTCTCTAAAGATTCTCAGGTATGTTGAAGAAAGAAAAGTACAGTGCATCACTGGACTGGTGAGGATTGGGGGTCATCATGTATTAGATGGCTACAGGAAATCATTTATTTGATTCTGACAATGTATGGAAAGCATGACCCAAACCACCAAAATTCAGATATATACCACAGTATATATATCACGAATCTCAGCATTGAAACATGCAATATAACAGAAAAGGGTGAGTTTGATTTTCCTCTATAGCAGGGTTTCCCAATTAATTTTTCCCTTGGAACACTTTGGTATAGCAAAACTTTGGAACCCTCCTAACCTTTTAATGAGCAGATTGTGATGGTCTCTTTTGCTGGCAAATTCCTTTTTTATCTGGTTTAATTGTTGACAATTGAATTCGCATGTCTGCAGTTTCGTCAAGTAAATTTCAATACTTTGTTTTTGTTGCAGCGTAAAGTGAGAATCCAGTTTCACATACAGGTGATACTCGAAAAATTTGAATATCGTGCAAAAGTTTATTTATTTCAGTAATGCAACGTAAAAGGGGAAACTAATATATGAGATAGACGCATTACATGCAAAGCAAGATAGTTCAAGCCGTGATTTCTCATAAGTGCCAAGATTATGGCTTACAGCTCATGAAAATCCCAAATCCTCAATCTCAGTAAATTTGAATATTTTGAAAAGGTGCAATATTCTAGGCTTACAGTATCCTACTCCAATCAGCTAAGTAAGCCATAACACCTGCAAAGGGTTTCTGAGCCTCTAAATGATCTCTCAGTCTGGTTCAGTAGGAATCACAATCATATGGAAGACTGCTGACCTGACAGTTGTGCAGAAAACCATCATTGACACCCTCCATAAGGAGGGAAAGCCTCAAAAGGTAATTGCGGAGGAAGTTGGATGTTCCCAAAGTGCTGTATAAAGCACATTAATATAAAGTTATGTGGAATGGAAAAGTGTGGAAGAAAAAGGTGCACAAGCAGCAGGGATGACCGCAGCCTGGAGAGGATTGTCAGGAAAAGGCCATTCAAATATGTTGGGGACTTTCACAAGAAGTGGACTGAAGCGGGAGTCAGTGCATCAAGAGCCACCACACACAGACGGATCCTGGACATGGGCTTCAGATGTCGTATTGCTCTTGTCAAGCCACTCCTGAACAATAAACAATGTCAGAAGCATCTTACCTGGGCTAAAGAAAAACAGACCTGGTCTGTTGCTCAGTGGTCCAAAGTCCACTTTTCTGATGAGAGCAACTTTTGCATCTCATTTGTAAACCAAGGACCCAGAGTCTGGAGGAAGAATGGAGAGGCACACACTGCAAGATGCTTGAAGGCCAGTGTGAAGTTTCCACAGTCTGTGATGATTTGGGAGCCATGTCGTCTGCTGGTGTTGGTCCACTGTGCTTCATTAAGTCCAGGGTCATCGCAGCCGTCTACCAGGAGATTTTGGAGTACTTCATGCTTCCTTCCACAGACGAGCTTTATGGGGATGTTGACTTAATTTTCCAGCAGGACTTGGCACCTGCCCAAACTGCCAAAAGCACCAAAGCCTGGTTCAATGACCATGGGATTACTGTGCTTGATTGGCCAGCAAACACGCCTGACCTGAACCCCATATCGAATCTATGGGGCATTGCCAAGAGAAAGATGAGAGACATGAGACCGAACAATGCAGAAGAGCTGAAGGCCGCTATTGAAGCATCCTGGTCTTCCATAACACCTCAGCAGTGCCACAGGCTGATAGCTTCAATGCCACGCCGCATTGAGGCAGTAATTGCTGCAAAAGAGGCCCAAACCAGGTACTGAGTCCATATGCATGTTTATACTTTTCAGAGGTCCGATATTGTTCTATGTACACTCTTTGTTTTATTGATTGCATGTTCTAATTTACTGAGATTGTGGATTTGGGGTTTTCATGAGCAGTAAGCCATAATCATTGCACTTATGACAAATCACAGCTTGAACTATCTTGCTTTGCATGTAATGCGTCTATCTCATATATTAGTTTCCCCATTACTGAAATAAATGAACGTTTGCACAATATTCTAATTTTTTGAGTATCACCTGTAAGTACGTGCTGGCGAATGGCAACAGAAGTTTGATTGCCCACTTGGACAAGTCTGAGTATTCTTCGCGTAAATAACCTCAAAAAGCAATAAGAAAAACTTCTTTACATTTTTGGCTTAGTTGACTGTTAGAAGTTATATCGATCTGATTCTCAAAATCTACATCAGAAAAATTGTCTGGCTTGTCTTTTATGAATGAATTTCGAACCCACTCATTATTATTGTTTTCATTCAAGAATGGAAAATACTGATTAATAGATGTGATTAAATGGTGAAGATGATCTACAATTTTATTGTGAATTTCATCTTCAAGTTCAATTTCTGATTCTTCAAGAAAATCTTTAAGTGTTGGCAAAGAGTTCAAATTATTTTGATCAACAGATGAGGTCCAAAACTGCAGCTTACGAGACAGTGAATATATTTTATCTCTTGCATTAAAAATATTAGTGTTTTTCCTTTGAGTGACAAACATATGCCATTTAATCCTCTGTGAATATGTCTGCAAGATATGCTACTTTGGATAACCACAGAGTTTTTGTTAATCGATCAGATAATCCAAATTTATGTTCCTGGAAATACAAATCAAACATTCTAACAAGGACTTTACCTAGTGATAGCCAAAGGATTTCTGAATGCAAAAACAGAGCAGAGTGGTGACTACCCATATCTTCACATATTATTTTAAATAGTCGTGACTGTAATGGTTGACTTTTTATAAAATTAATAATCTGGACCCATTCATCTAGCACAGTTATAAGTGAGATTTTAATATTTTTAGCTACCAGTGCATGTCGGTGAAGAACGCAGTGAGAACTGTTTTTTTGCTACATTTCTTATTCGTGTCACAGCGCATACCACTTTCCCAACCATTGCTTTGGCACCATCATTGCACACATCTACACATTTGTTACAATTTATACTGTGTGTGTTCATGAACCTCTGTATACAGTTAAAGATGTTCTCACCAGTGGTATGAGTTTTCAAAGTTTTACACAGAAGCAAGTCTTCTTCAGCCTGTTTGTCAAAATGATATCTAACAAAAAACAACAAAATTGAAAGTCCTGCAACATTTGTGGACTCGTCTAATTGCAGAGAGTACCCATCACATTGATGTAGTCGAGAATTTAGTTCAGTATGGGTGTCATCAGCAAGATCATGAATATGGCGCAAAACTGTGTTGTTGGAAAGTGGCACAGTTTCAGTTTTTTTACTCATTTTCTCATTTAAAATACATGACACTATTTCTTTTGCGCATAGTTTTATTAGTGATTCCCCAATTGTGTGTGCTTCTCCTGCAAGTGCTATGCGGTAACTCAGTCTGTAAGAAGCCTTGATGGCTTTTGCATTAGTTTAAAACTGTTTACTCTTCTGATACTCCTTTAGCTTTTGCTTAAAAAAGTCAATGTCTTTATCTTTGTACTCTGCGTTGTTTTGCTCAAAATGACGATGTAATTTAGCAGGTGCTAATGAACTGTTTGGCAATATTTTATTGCAAAGTATGCATTGTTCTTTAGGACAATCTTCATTTTTGGCACTTGTGAATCTAAATGACAAGTAGCTATCATCATATTTTCTTTTCTTTGTTTGAGAAGAAGATTGGCTAGCATTGCGTGCTTTTCTTTTTTTCTTTGACTTGTCACTTGTCTCTGCTGTTTGATGAATAGTAGGTACAACTATTTTGGGCATGTTTTCTGGATTTTTAGTTGTATCTTCTTTCTCAGTTTCTATCAGTGCCAAACAGGTAAAAGCAGTAATATTTTTTTTTCTCTGAAGAGTTCCCTGCTTTGACCAGCTCTCCGAATTCATGGTTGTTTATTAGTAAAAAAAAAAAAAATTAAGAAAAAAACTGACCTGACCGAAAAGGATGCTGATTTTAATAACGCTCTTAGAAAGAACTAAACTTAAGCAGGATTTTTGAGTTAGACTTGGAGCTAAACGATTTGAACACTTAGAAAAAATACAGATCTCACAACTTGACTGAAAAGGATGCTGGTTTTGGTAACACCCTTAGAAAGGTCAGAACTTAAGCAGGATTTTTGAGTTAGACTTGGAACTAGAGATTTAAGAGATTTGAACACTTTGAAAAATACAGTTAACAGTTTTTTGCCCCTCACAGAGTCATTCAATGCCCCTGACAGAGTCTTTAAATGCCCCAGACTGAGCAAATTTAATGTCCCTTACAGAGCCTTTTAACCCCTTACCGTTATGGATTAGGGCTGTTTTTACATTTCTGCTGTGTTTGTGTTTAGCTGTAATTTTCCTCGTACTCATTTACTGTATCCACACATATTATATACCATTTTTCTCACCATTTAATGGTCTTTCTAAAGATACTATTATTTTCATCATATCATATAATTTACTATAAAAAGTTATAAAATATGATGAAAAAATTTAAAAAACACACTTTTTCGAACTTTGACCCTCAAAATATGTTACACATCTACAACCACCAAAAAACACCCATGCTATATAGTTTCTAAATTTTGTCCTGAGTTTAGAAATACCCAATGTTAACATGTTCTTAGCTTTTTTTGGAAAGGTATAGGGCTATCAGTACAAGTAGCAGTTTGCTATTTTATTTCAAAATTAACAAAATTTTCAAAATTAAGTTACATTGTAACACTGATATTTGTCAGGTATCCTAGAATAATCCTTCACATGTATATATAATTAAAAGAAGACAAGCTAAGGTATTACACTTGGGTTATTTTGACTCTTTTCATGCAAACATTTTATCACCAATCCATGGCAAATTTAAAAAAAATAATTGGTGATATTTTTGACACACATAGCAATTTAACCCCTTAAGGACGGAAAACCCTACAGTAAAGGAAAAGATTGTACAGCAAATGCTGATGCCAATCATTGATTATGGGGATATAGTATATGCGTCTGCATCGCAATCCCACATTAATAAACTCAACACATTGTATAACTCGTTCTGCCGATTTGTGCTACAATGTAATTACAGGACCCATCATTGTGACATGCTAAAGGAACTAAACTGGCTGTCGCTGGAATCCAGACGCACCCTTCATCTTTCCAGCCTTGTTTTTAAGAGCTTTTCTGGGAAACTCCCACCCTACCTGAACAAAATGCTTTCCCCAGCTGTTCCCACTTTCTATAACCTCCGATCCAGTACAAGCACTTTACTTAGTCTACCTCAATACAAAAAGAAAGCGTCCCGATCCTCCTTCTCCTACAGAGCACCGCAATTGTGGAACGACCTCCCAAACAATTTAAAATCTTCCCTAAGCCTAAAGTCATTTAAGAGATCCCTCTCTACATACCTCAAAACAGAATGCACGTGTCATGGTTGATTATATATTTCCTGCCTGTTCTATGTTAAATATTGTATATATTGTGTATTAATATTGTATTTGTATTTTGTTGTACCTAATGTAACAATGCAATGATTTGTGGACCCAGGACATACTTGAAAACAAGAGAAATCTCAATGTATCTTTCCTGGTAAAATATTTTATAAATAAATAAATAAATAAATGTACACGTTGTGAACGAAACAAAATGTAAACAAAACCTGGCATTTGCGTTACATGTCTGTCCAACCGTAATTCACCTCTTTCATAGTAAATGCACCCACCCTTATTATATATCATTTTATTCAGGGGAAACAGAGCTTTCATTTAATATCAAATATTTAGCTATGAAACATAATTTAATATGAAAAAAATGGGAGAAAATAAGATTTTTTTAAATTTTTTTTAGTTCTACATGACATTTTAACGGTCAATGTCATATTACTGTTTGCTTTTACTGCAATAAAATACACATATTTGTATTCAGCAAAGTCTCACGTGTAAAACAGTAGCCACTATGTACAGGTTTTATGGCATTTTGGGAAGTTACAGGGTCAAATATAGCACGTTACATTTGAAATTGAAATTCGCCAGATTGGTTACATTGCCTTTGGGACTTTATAGTAGTCCAGGAATGAAATTTACACCCATAATGGCATACCATTTGCAATAATAGACAACCCAAGGTATTGCAAATGGGGTACATCCAGTCTTTTTTAGTAGCCATTTGGTCACAAACATCTTATATATATATATAAGATGGGTTCATTCATTCCAATCTTAGGGAAACGTCGACCTTTTATCCTCATTCATTAGTCTCAGAAGAGATTATTACATTTGAAAAAATGGTAATGAATGAGGTTAGGAATCTGAAAGCACCTAAGAATTGGGAGTATAATTTAAACAACAAAGAAAGAGATACTCTTAAAGACCTCAAGAAAGATGATACACTGGTAATAAAACCAGCAGACAAGGGAGGGGGGATAGTCATAATGGATAAGGAAAGCTATGTGCAAGAATGCCAAAGATTACTGATGGATACTAATACATATAGAAAATTGGCTAAGGATCCTATCAATGATATTAAAATAACTTACCACCAACTTATAGATCATGGCAAAATGGGAGGTATTTTAAATACCAAGGAACAGAAGTACCTTGACATCAAATACCCTAGAACTCCAGTGTTCTACCAGCTCCCTAAAATACATAAAAATAAAGATCATCCACCAGGGAGACCCATAGTGTCTGGGATAGGATCTATATCTAGTCGCCTATCCCAGTACATAGATAGGTGTCTCCAGTCTGCAGTCCCCCGATGCCCTAGTCATCTAAAAGACACCATGAGTATATTGAACCTCTTGAAGAATCAGGTATGGGAAGGAAACTACATTTTGGTAACAGCGGACGTTAGTTCCTTGTATACCATTATCTCACATGAGCAGGGATGCCAAGCCACCAGATTTTTTCTAGAGAAGTTTGGAGAATTCCCCGAGGAACAAATTAATTTCATCATTGAAGGAATTAGATGGATTCTCACCAATAACTATTTCTGGTTTGGGGGCGATTTTTATCTCCAGATATGCGGTACGACGATGGGCACCAGGTTCGCCCCCAGTTATGCCAATCTGTTCATGTCATTTTGGGAACACCAATATGTTTATGCTAGGCAGGACTGGGAGGAGAATCTGGTGCTCTATCGCCGTTACATCGACGACATATTTCTAATCTGGAAGGGGGACGAGAAGTCCTTGCTATCCTTCTTGACAGCCCTTAATGATAACACTTGGGGAATTAAATTGGAGAGCAACTATAGCCATACATCTGTGGAATTTCTGGATCTCCAAATTTACATAGATAAGGGTGAAATAAAAACTAAAACCCATTTTAAAAAAGTAGACGTGAACAGCTACATTGAAGAAACGAGCTGTCATTTCTCCCCCTGGCTCACAAATGCACCTAAAGCACAACTAATGAGGATCAAACGAAATTGCACTGACAATGATGTTTACAAAGTTCAATCATGCAAAATCCTCGACGACTTTAGACAGAAAGGGTATGGAGCCCAACTATTAGATAAGGCCCAACAGGAGGTTGCTTCAAAAGATAGGGAATCATTGCTACAATACAAATCACTACCAAATGGGAATGATGAACGTAATCTGGCATTTATTTGTGATTTTAGCTGTCAGAATTACAAGTTAAAAAAGATATTTCACAAATATTGGCCCATTTTAAAAACTGACACAATTCTAAGTGAGATATTACCAAGTAAACCTATTTTTACCTATAGAGGAGTCCCTAGTTTAAAAACCAATTTAGTATGAAACCATATAAAAGAACAAAATAATATTGGAAATGCCTTCAATCAGAAAAATGGATTTTATGGTTGTGGTATATGCGGCGCATGCAAAAATAGCGCCCAGAGAAAAAGGCACATTATGACATTTTCTGCCCGTGAATTACCACTTCAGGATAATCAGTCTAAAAAATATAAAATAAATCAACTTATAACTTGTTATTCTAAACGAATTATTTATCTCATTACATGTAAATGTGGTTTGAATTATGTAGGTAGGACTACCAGACCCCTTCACGTAAGAATACAGGAACATATCCGTAATATTAGGAAGGGGTTTGATAAACACAGCTTGTCTACACATTTTAAACATAAACATAATTGTGATCCAACTCAATTAGAATTTATAGGCATACAAATTGTAAATATTAACTGGAGAAGTGAGGATCCAATAAGGAAGATGGGACAACAGGAAATGAGATGGATCTTTGACCTTAATACTATGACTCCCACTGGTCTTAACAGTGATTTTGAAATGTGTCATTTTTTGTAATATCACTTTAAGTAGTTTATGTATTTTATGTGTTTATTTTAATCATGTTATTTTAATTATGATATATGCTATTAATATGTTATTTTAATTACAACATATATAGATTTTAATATGCTAGTATAATAATTTTTTTCTCCTTTTGAGGAGAAGATGTGATTTAAAGATAATCTAAAGGGCTTTATAATAGTTATAATACTAGTATATGATTGCATATTTAGTAATTATCAGGAACTATATGCTCCAGAGAAGTTTTTTTATGTATCTAGATTAATGTTTTTAAATTAACCGAGTGATTCATACTGAATGAGGCACATAGGGAGAGAGACGAACACGATCTAGTAGTGTTCTGTCTCTTTTCCCATACTATTGCCCACAAGTAAAATGGCGACCGCAAGTACCGGAAATGACGCAGCGATGTGCCTGACGTCACTTCCGGTTACGGCCGTAAATAAAACGGAAACCATATACGGAATTTTTCAAGCAATATGATTGGTTAATTGCCGGGACTATACACCAATAGGAATACAGACCGGGACATTTAAACCGGGACACGAACCAGAGCAGCATATATCCGATTGAAAAAGCCCTCAGGCAGGGCGAAACGCGTCTCGGAAAGAGGAGGACATTTATGGGACATTTTTTATTCTATTTTTATTCTCTTGTTTACTTTTTTATATTTTACACTCTTTTGCCAGTGGGCATAATAAATTACTATCTTTTTCACAAAAAGTTCCTATTTACCTCCATTGAAGCTGCTCCAAGAAGGGTTGGTGTCTCCCTTAGTTTGACACTAATGCTGGAAAAATAGAGCCAATATTGGGGCTCAAAACAAGGTGAGCGTTCATTTGTTTACATTATTAATTCACCTTGATCAGAAGTTACTACACTATATTGTTTTTCCCTATGTAAATTTTATTTCTGAGGAAATTTATCTACGTGTTCGTAAGAAAAGGGAAAGTACCACCAGACGGTACCACAAAGCGCAAGTGACCTGAGCCTATCCTTATTTGGGCTCTGTAAAACGTGAGTTGGCACTTCTCAAGATCAATATATAATTTTTATAAGGTTATACAGATTTACACTATTATTTTGTATGTGTTTTTCTTTCTACTGTGTATGTATCGAAATTGCAAGTGATCTTTACAACATTAGGACCAGTTGACCCTTAAAGTTGGGTAGGTGCCTGCGATTATCACTTTATGCTCCACTCATATAGGTGAATTGCTTCTGGTCTCTTTACCTTTTTCTATAATTCTTTCAATTTAAGGTGGGTGTGGGGGACCCCCACAAGAGTGTTGTAGCATTTTATATTTACTGCTTTTCATAATTTGTAAGCGCCTCCAAAACACAGTTTTTCTCTCTTTTTTTCTATAATTATATATATATATATTAATAGTAAAATACACCTAGACAGTGTACGTGTGTGTATGTATATGTGTGTATATATACTTAGATCATATATATATAAAACATATATATATGATCTAAGTATATATTATTTTTTTTTTACACTATTTAATTTATTTGATTTTATTTTCAGCCAGCAGGGGGACCACCTGTCATTACAGGCAGCCCCACTGCTGGCAATGCTGCAGCCAGCTATCCCTGCCATGTGATTGTGAGGTCCTCGCTCTCACATGGCCAGTGGGGGGCTGCAGGAGGAAGATCTGCTGCTGGGGAGGGCTCCCTGGGAGTCCTCCCAACCGCGATCGCCGGCGTAGGATCGCCGGCGACCGGGTAAGTACAGAAAGACTGGAGGGCGTACTATTACGCCCGGCGGCGTTTAGAGCCGCCTATAATAGGGCGTAATAGTACGCCCTCCGGTCTTAAGGGGTTAAGAATGTCCTATTTGGGACATTTGTAAAGCCGGACAATGTTATTTGCCCCCATCAAACCATATATTTTTGAAAAGTAGACAACCCAGGGTATTCAATATGAGAGGTATGTCCAGTCTTTTTTAGTAGTCACTTAGTCACAAACACTGTCCAAAGTTAACATTTATTTTTGTTTGTGTGATACAAATGCAAAAACAATTATGAATGCAAACTTTGGCCAGTTTTTGTGACTAAGTGATTACTTAGGGGGTAAGTAATCAGGGGGTAATTCTCATTTGTGGGCTACCATACGGTCTCAAAGTCAACATAACCAATCTGACAAATTTCAATATGAAAAAAAGGCCTTATATTTGACCCTGTAACTTTTAAACACACTTTAAAACCTGCACATGGGGGTACTGTTATACTCTGGAGACTTTGATGAACACAAATATTAGTGTTTCAAAACAGTAATATCATCGCTGTGATGTGTTTTACTGTTTTTAAACAGTAATATTTTGTGCTCAGCGAAGTCTACCGAGTAAAACAGTAACCCCCATGTACAGGTTTTAGGGTGTCTTGGAAAGTTACAGAGTTAAAAGTTAAATATAGTGCTTGCAAATTAAATTCTCTGGACTTTTGGCCTGGGTTGTCAAGCAGGTCCCCCAAACTGCAATCAATAAAATTACTTAATTATGTAAAAATATAACATAAATATGCACTTAGAATTTAAATATATATACATAATTATATATTTAAAGTCTACGAGTATATTTATGAAATTATTTATGTATATTTCGTATTATTTTTATTTATTTATATAAATGTATATATATATATATATAACATTTCATTCCAAGTGTATGTTGATATATATATTTATATTAATATCAAAATACAGTTATAATAAAATTATATATATATATATATATATATATATATATATATATATATATATAATTTTTTTAAATAATTTTTACATTTTTTTATTTATTTTTAATTAATTATTGTTTATTTTTTATAATAATATAATAATATAATAATATAATAGTTTTAAAAATTAGTTCAGGCAGTCCCCCTGCTGGCAGCACTATGGACACCTATTGTGGCCATGTGACTGCTCTTTTAGGTGGGTCCTAATTTGCAGAGGGGGGACTGTCTGGGCTGTCAGACAGTCCCCCCATAGAAGTATAAGACCGATCGCTGGAGGGGGAATGGCGGCGATTGGTTAAGTACATATGGAAGGAGAGGGAGGGAGGGAGGGAGAGGAAGGGGTTAATTTTTTTAAAATCATTTATTTTATTTTTTAATTAAATTTTTTCTTCACTGAGTGCCTCGACCCCTCGAGGCACTCAGCACAGGCAGAGCCTCAGAAGCCTGCCTGATGGCTTCTGACGCTCTGCCTCACTGCCGGGCACCACGTGGGGCAACCCAGAAGTGATCGCTCCTGGGGGCTGGCAGTGAGGGGGAGTATTTCAGGATGCCTCGACATCGCTATTTTGCCGCAGATGTATCAGGTACGACCGTTTTTTGTCAGACATACCTGATACATCCAGGGTCGAGAATGGGTTAATGTCCCTAACAGAGAATTTCAATGCCCCTGACAGAGTCTTTCAATGCCCCTGACAGAGCCTTTTAATGTCCCTTACAGAGCCTTTCAATATCCCTCACCGAGAATTTCAATGCCCCTGACAGAGTCTTTCAATGCCCCTAACAGAGCTTTTCAATGTCCCTTACAGAGCCTTTTAGAGTCCCTAGCAGAGAATTTCACTGTCCCTGACAAAGTCTTTCAATGCCCCTCAGAGAGTCTTTCAATTCCCCTAACAGTCTTTCAATGCCCCTGACAGAGTCTTTCAATGTGTCATGGCTCTCACCGTGACATCCAGACTGCCAGACGTGGTCGCCCCAGAAGTGTCCAACAGGGGATTTAAACTGTGGTCCATCTGTGTCCTGGTATTGCCTTTGAGCCACAATTTAGTTATTTTTTTCAGCCTTATGTTTATTCCTGCCTTATCTCCAGCACTGGGGGCTGGATTTTACCTGTGGCTGCTCCTATCAATCTCAGCCCACCTGAAGCTGATGGCCCAATTAGCCAGGTATAAGACACTGCCTCTCCCTGAGGGCAGTGTCAGTTCATTAACTCTGGTTCTGCTGTCTGGTTCCTGTTTTTGAGTTTCCAGATAGTCTGTTCCTGGCTCCTGACCTTGGCTTATCCGTATCTTGTGTCCTGACTTCTGGCATCCTCTGACTTTGGCTTAGCCTCTTTATCCTGACTTCTGGCACCCTGTACTGCAACTTGGAGCAATATCCTGCACAGCCCCCGTGCACAGACTCACAGGCCAGGTGAATTCTTACCTGACCACCTTGCCCTGTGTTTAATTGCAAGGGTGAGCATATATCTCTGCCTACTGGACTCCCCCCTCAGGTAAGCCCTGACACAATGCCCCTCACAGAGTCTTTTAATGCCCCTGACAGAGCCATCCAATGTCCCTAAAAGAGAATGTTAATGTCCCTACCTAACAGAGCTTTCTATGCCCCTACCTAACAGAGCTTTCTATGATAATAACAGAGCTTTAACTATCATCTCCACTCTCTCTCAATCCTCTACCACGAGTGATAGAAAATGGCTGACAGCAGGGCTGGCTGACTGCTAGGCAGCTGGCTGACTGCTGGGCGGGCGGCAGGGCAGGTGCTAGGGAGGGCTATGACAGCACAGGTGCTAGGGCAGGCTATGGCAGCACAGTGTGCTGACAGCAAGGCGGGCTGAAGGCGGGGCAGGCTTAAGATAGCGCAACCGTGATCTCTTATGAGATCGCGGTTACGCGATCTCTGCTGTTTCCGACCTTTCGCGAACAGCAGGTAGCGGCAGCCAACTTGGATGTAGCAAAATGCAGCAGAAACCCAATTTTGTTAGGGTTCCGCAGAACACCAATTGGGAAACACTGCTCTATAGGAAATTATCCATGCTAAATGTAACCATGTTATTAAACAGCAGGTAGAGTTGCACCAAGGAAACGTTTGAAAAAGTTGGCTATTTTGGTCAGCTAGTTGACATTTATTGACATAAACTAAATCCTCTTTAACCGAAAGCTCATGAGAAGTTTGAAATGGTGGTTACTGAAGTGAGCAAATGTACATTTATGTGAAGCAATTTCACATAATATCACCTCAGATAATAATGATAGCAAGAATGTAAGAACTTAACCATACTTATAAAAGGTATAAAATCCCTTGCTATGCTCTTACAATTATATTTTGTAAGAGCACAGCAAGAGATTTTCTACCTTTACTTTGTGAATTGTCTACAAACACCACTGCATATCTTTTTATAATGAAGGCACACATCTTTTAAATTTTTATTTTTTTTAAATACACTTATTTGATATATTTTGATTTATAGGCAGGATCTGTTTTCTTATATACTGTTTACAGCTATGCCCATCCCAATGCCAGGGAAAATATGGGACTATTCACCTCAACCCCTTTTAAAAGCCATCAAGCAGGAGGCCATAAAAGTAACATCGCCTGTTTCATGCATGTTAAATGTATAAATCAAATGCTGAATCTTAAAGTATCATTATTTAGCTATCACTGTCATAAATTGACAAATTAAAACATAGTTCCATAAAGCTTTGCCATATTTTGACATAATCCAATGCATTAAATTTTGTACCTTTTATTTATTTTTTTACAGATCTTTTAATTGCATTGGAATTTTAATGAAATTTCAAGATTCCTTCACTTGGGATAAAAAACTATTTCAACTGTCTAATGGATTTTTCCAAAGCCAAGCACAGAATCCGAGGAAGTGTGCAAGTGATTTAATATGGAACCCCGTTTTTATTTTTTTATTTTTTTTATTTTGTGTGTGTGTGTGTGTGTCTGGACCCTATAACAAACAAGACAGACATGTGATTTAAGAAAGGCTAGTAATATATAGTAATATTAATGAGTTTGTGAGGGGCCCACATTTTTTAATTCACTTTGAATCTGTTTTGTATTAGCAACAATTCCTACTTTAGTGAATAACCCTTTGTATCAAGAGTCATTCTTTAAAGTTGAATGGTGAATGGCTAATCATTTTTTTAACAACTGCTGGATTTATCAAGCTGAGCCATATTACAGAAATTATTCAGATTAGCAGTTGCTGATAAATAGGAGGTTGTTTATGAAGATAAATTGTACAAGTGTTGTAAACGATGAGCAATCCACAGGAATAGCCTCTTGGTTTCCATGGTAACGATTCCATTATGTATACAATTGTCCACAATTTACAAATGTTGAAGAAATTATAAAAGAAATCAATGATGGGTTAACATGTTAAAAGATAAAAACAGAAAATCAGGTGATTGTAAAACATTCATCAAATTATAAAAATATATGCCACATTTTATTTTCTATTTTGAGTACTGCAGTAAATCTATATACTGTTGGGCTTTAGCAATGCCTACCATCTTGATCATCATGGGATAACAAACACAATTATCCTGTAACCCAACTTTAACCATGTCACAGTTTGAAAACACCTAACTTGTATCTTGGAAACCGAGTAGTAAGTCGCCTACGGGTATTTTTCTACTATGGGCATTGCTGGTTTTCCCAAAATTCCATAATGATATTTGTGTGAATAAATCAATTATATGAAAACAAATGTTTGTTAATTATAAATTCCAAACAAAATTATTCCACATGCTTAAAAAGGTAATATTATTATGTTCTTGTACTAAATCTTGTAAATGAGATCTTTTTTGTTTTTGTATGCTTCTGAATACTTAAACATTAGAGAGAATTTCCACCCACGCACCAGAGCAGGGAATCATTCTAATCTGTGTTCGGGGAAACTTCCTGAACATAGATTAGAGAGATTTCCTGCTCTGCTGCATTTGTCTATGTTCGGGGAAGTTTCCCCGAACATAGACGAATGCACCAGAGCAGGGAATCCCTTAACTCCTCACTTACCAAACAATTTGTTCTATGACTGGGTCGTAGGAACAGAACCCAGTCGGTGAGTGAGGAGTGTCTGTAGTTTATGTGGTTGTCCCTTTGGCTTAGCATGTATAGAGATTCTTGTTTTTCAAACTTAGCAACTAAGTAGAGTAAGGTATTAATAAAGTATCCAAATGATATATTTTGCAGTAATTCAGCTACCAAATTGTGTGAAATTGTACTGCACTTTGCTAAGAAATGCTTTTTTTCCAAAATGATCACATGGCTGAAATTCATCTGAACTGAAAAGCCTCATAGATTAAGCCTGAACCTCCAAAAATTATTTTCTTTTTATATTTTAAACAATACAATTTCATTGTGCACAAGTCCTTGCTCATTTTGACCCCAATGTTCTTAAAGGACCACTATAGGCACCCAGACCACTTCAGCTTAATGAAGTGGTCTGGGTGCCAGGTCCAGCTAGGGTTAACCCACTCTTTTATAAACATAGCAGTTTCAGAGAAACTGCTATGTTTATAATAGGGTTAATTCAGCCTCTAGTGGCTGTCTATTTGTCTCTGCGCTTCTCACTGTGATTTTCACTGTGAGAAGACACCAGCGTCCATAGGAAAGCATTGTGGATGCTTTCCTATGGACTGGCTGAATGCTTTCCTATGGACTGGCATTGAGCCGAGGAGGAGGAGAGGAGGCGGAAAGGAGGAGAGGAAGAGGAGAGTCCCCCACCCGGCGCTGGAGAAAGAGGTAAGTTTAACCCCTTCCACCCCCTAGAGCCCGGCAGGAGGGGGACCCTGAGGGTGGGGGCACCCTCAGGGCACTATAGTGCTAGGGAAACGAGTATGTTTTCCTGGCACTATAGTGGTCCTTTAACACATTAAACAGACAATAAAAGTCCCTTCTAGGTGGACTTTACTGGCTTTTTCAAAGTCCACTTCCTATTCTATAGTGAATCAAAATGTTCTATATTTATTCCAGCAAATTTTATTTAAAAGTCAAAACATGGCTAGAACTGTCTACTAAGTGACTATAAAAGGGAAAGTCCATGCGCGTTTTAATAATAAGATGCATTCTCTCTTTCAGCTTTTTTTTCAGTGATGGACAAAGTTCACCTCCCACTCTTTATTAGCCCATATCGGCCAATCCCTCAATATTTTTCAGCTAAATTTAATTTAGAAGTTGAAAGTTAGACTTTAGTGAATAGACCTCTTTGCATCAGGAGTAGAAAGGAAAAAAAATAAAAAGAGTATGTGATAGAGAACAACGCCAAGGTTTCTGGTAAGTCACATACTCTTTGGAAAATATTAACATAATCATTCAACAATAGTTCAGTAGATCATCCTCACAGCAGAGTAGGTAGAGAATAATATGATGGAATAAGTCAGATACTTCAGATGATATACAAATATTATATTGAGCTGAGTGAAAAAAAGAATATTGTGTTTTTAGATAAAATATGAGAGACATTAGATGGAGGGATAGCGTTTATCCATTGTCTTAATCATATGGCTGCGTTTATATGCCTCTGTGTGAACAAATAAAAAGCATTATGGGAAAGGCCTTTTGAAGCGAGATAAAAGAACTTAATACGATGCATGATAAATGATAATGCTCTTTAAAATGCATGTACAACATCTATGGTATTTTTATATATTGTATGTTAATCCAATAAAACAACACAGTGAATATTATTACAAATAATGATAATCACAAAAAACTCTAAATGCATGTATTATGTAATGAATTTGAAAATGATTAATGAATGGAATATTCCAGTTTGGTTCTACATATATAAAGATTTTACAGGCACTAAGGAAAAGAAACACAACACACATAAATGACAAACATGTGGGTTCGCTCTGTTTGTCTTCTAAAACAGCTATGAATGAACGGATTGTGATATTAACAGGTTACTCATATTATTTTTTATAAGAGAGTTTGCAGATCAGAAGAGTGGAAGGTTAAAGGGACACTATAGTTACCAGAACAACTACAACTTATTTTATTTGATCTTGTGAGTATAACTATACTGTTCCGAGTTTTAGCGTAAACACTGTGTTTTAAGAGAAAATTTAGTGTTTACATTACAGCCTAGGGATACCCACACTGGCCACTCCTCAAACTAGAGGTGCTTCCTGGGACAGAGCTGCACAGTGTGAAGCACTACCATTCAGTGTCTCCTCCCTCTACATGGAGACACTGAATTTTCTTCATAGAGATAAATTGATTCAATGCATCTCTATGAGGACATTCTGAATGGCCAGGGCAGTTTTTGGCTTGTGCTGGCTCTGCCCCTGATATGACTTCTTGACAGTCTTAGCCAATCCTATGTGATAGCATTGTGATTGGCTCAGAACTGCACTTCTGATTATGTCAGCCAAGGAGGCAGATCAAGGGCAGAGTCAGCAGCAGCAGACTGGAATAAAGGTAAAATTTTGCTATATTTAGGAGGGCAAGTGGGTGCCAGATAGATGATGGCTTTAACACTATAGAGTCAGGAATATATGTGTTCTTGACCCTATAGTGTTCATTTAATATCTCATGCGCCACATTCATATTAAAAACAATATGAATAACATTGATTAGCTGAGCAATTATAAAGAAGTGGCAGATGCACAGCATATAAGGGACATCCTGAAATTGATATCTGAGTGTCTGTTTTGTTTTCTTTTTCTTTCATAAAATGCATTATCTACATAATGCATTAGTAATAAAACTTGAGTTTTGAGACTATTGTTATCAGCCTATAGTGTCTCTGTGATCACTAGCAAAACTATTGCAAAACTTTGTTGATATAGCAGCAAAGCCAAAACAGTTTCTGCTCTGCTTAATGGAAACATTTAGGGCATCATAACATACTTTATCAGACCAGGCAACCTTCTTCCATTGCTCATGTCCCCATTGAGGGCACTTTCTGGGGTAGACATGGGTCAACATGGGTATTCTGACCGGTCTGTGGAGATACAGCCCCATACCAAGCAAACTGCAATTCACTGTGTCATCTGACACCTTTCTATCATGGCCACCATTACGTTTTTCAGCAATATGAGCTACAAAAGCTCTGTGTTCCAACCAGATAAGCTAGCCTTCACTCCCCATGTACATCGTTGAGCTTTGGGCACCCACGTTCGCAACACCGGTTCAACTGTTGTCCTTTATTGCACCACTTTTGCTAACCGCTGCACACCAAGAACACACCACAAGACGTTACAGTTTGGAAATGCTCGGACTCAGTTGTTTAGCTATTACTACTTGGCACTTGTCAAAGTCACTCATCTTTTCACTTGCCCATTTTTCCAACTTCCAACACATGAAATTCAAGAACTGAGTCTTCACTTGCAGCCTAATATATTCCACCCCTAACAGAAGCCATTGTAACTATATAATAAATGTAATTCACTTCACCTGTCAGTGGTTTTGGTAAAATGCAAATTTACCAACTAATCAAGTTATAGATAAGAAAAACATTGTTGTAACTAAATAACATTGGTTTTGGCATCGGCTTCGTGTGTCACAGAGGCAAACTGCCCACCGGAGATGATACCAATTGCAAATAAAATTACTTTGCGATATACCAATTTAACCGGTAATTAGTTAAATCATGTCTACAAAAGAACTTTTTTTTTTAATTTCTAGCAACACTATTTTTTTCAGTAATTTTTTTTCTGGCATCTAGTATATTGATCTGAGAATTGGTCCTTAATTTAAGTTACCTATCCACTAGACACAGACAAGACTGCACCATGAATATTGTTTATAAGTTCATGTGTGTATTACCAGCACTATGAAATGTCTTCACACTTAAAGAAAAATTAAAACTATTAATTCAATACTAAAACAAATAAATTCAACCAGTATATACTTTCAGGATATATTATGTTTTTAGTTCTTATGCTTGCTAACATAAAATAATAGATTATCAACCATGACAGCATGTCACCGGAAGTTGCAATTTTATAAAAGTTATTTGATCTTCTCAATTAAAATGTAGAATATTTGAAACTGACGTTTAGTATTAATCACAGCATTTAAAAAGTTCCCGAGCAGCACCAGCCAAGAAACGAAGGTCTTCATCTTGCATGCAGTGTGAATCCACAATTTAACAGAACAATAGTTTATGTATTGCACAGTTTGTCTAAGGCTTTGCACTAGATTTCATATAATCCCATATTCAACTTGAACTCTGCTACCTTACTAAGACAGTGTCTTTTGAGGTTATTGTGATATTGTAAACCTCTCTTAATCTCTGTCTACTTTCCACAAATATCTTCATTTTATTTTATGAGAAGCCAGAGCAGACATGATGTACAGATACGAAAAGAAGGAGGAAAAATCAGCGCTCAACTGCCACACAAATAAATAGAAAGGCAGCACTTCTCGGAGGGGAATCCCTTATAATCCCCCGGTTATTAAAAGATAAAAACAAACAAAAAGAATAAGAGTGCGCCTAAAAATTATAATAAAGCATATGCAGAATATAAAAAATAATATAGAGTATAAAATATAAAATTTATAAAATTAAACAATAAGAAAAAGTCCAAAGCACTTATCAAGAGTCCGTAATAGTAGGTTCTTATGGGAAGACAAGGAGTCTTGAGACGTCTGGCTGTGTAGAATCTTCACAATGGTGGGCTCGAATCCAGTGGAGAATATATGAAAGGGAAACAGAAACAGGAACTCCAATGGACAGTATATCAATGAAAATAAAATTCTAAAATAGTGAAAATAGCCGTACTCACACTTTTCAGAGCTAAATTATAGCTCTGATATTATACGCGTGAAGTGGAATGATCCCCACTCAAGGATATGCAGAAAAAATGTTTTTATTAATTACTTTATAATAAAGAATTTAATTTGGCATAAGACACTTTATTGCCATTTTTCTTTATTTTTATTTTATTTAAATTTTTGCACCTGACCTATACTCATAAGGAGCTTAAAGAATCCATAGGTGGGGATTATACCACCCAAACGTCTACACCGAGCAGTACGAGTCTGCTCTAGAAAATGTAAGTTATTTACTTTATATTCTTACGTTCAATCATATACAGAGAGTACTATGTTCTCATTCTCTCATTTTGGGTCAAATAATATCAATTTGAACACCGAATCTGGGCCAGAAAACATTATTTCTGCATATCCTTGAGTGGGGATCATTCCACTTCACGCGTATAATATCAGAGCTATAATTTAGCTCTGAAAAGTGTGAGTACGGCTATTTTCACTATTTTAGAATTTTATTTTCATTGATATACTGTCCATTGGAGTTCCTGTTTCTGTTTCCCTTTCATATATTCTCCACTGTATTCGAGCCCACCATTGTGAAGATTCTACACCGCCAGACGTCTCAAGACTCCTTGTCTTCCCATAAGAACCTACTATTAAGGACTCTTGATAAGTGCTTTGGACTTTTTCTTATTGTTTAATTTTATAAATTTTATATTTTATACTCTATATTATTTTTTATATTCTGCATATGCTTTACTATAATTTTTAGGTGCACTCTTATTCTTTTTGTTTGTTTTTATCTTTTAATAACCGGGGGATTATAGGGGATTCCCCTCCGAGAAGTGCTGCCTTTCTATTTATTTGTGTGGCAGTTGAGCGCTGATTTTTCCTCCTTCTTTTCGTATCTGTACATCATGTCTGCTCTGGCTTCTCATAAAATAGAATGAAGATATTTGTCTTGCTCTCTGAAGGAGTCTACGGTGTTTGTGGTGTAGCTGGAGTGCTTGAAGCCCTCAGGAAGCGCTAGGAGCATCCTTCAACGGAGGTACCCAGTCGGGGTACCAGGTGATCCGTTACAAGATCCATTTCCTTCATTTTCATCTGTAAATACTGAAATCCTGCATTATAAAAAATATCTTTACACATCTATTTTCAAGATTAAACTTTTCTATAGTTAGATTGAGATTCTCTGGGAAAAAGTTCAATAATTCTGGATACCCTTTTCAAATTAACACAAGTTGCTAGAAAAACGTTTTCAATTATTCATCTAAAAAAATCCTCATAGACTGATAACTTCTGTAGATAAATCATATAAAAGATTATGATTAACTGAAAAACTTAATTCCTATAATGTTAAAAAGACCATTTAGGTGGCCCCTTAGGAGGGGTTAAAATGTACCTTATTTACAGCGCCGCACAGGTCTACCAGCGCTGGTCCTGTCCCCGATCTGCCTCCTTCAGGACATCAGAATGTAAAATTTTTAGCAAATCCAATACTTTTCCGTGGGAATGGGGGCAGGGCCAAACACTAGTTTGGCCAATCAGCACCTCCTCATAGACATACATTGAATCAATGCATCTTTATGAGAAAAATTCAGCGTCTCCATTCGCGCTGAATGGCAGTGCTGGTCACTGTGCAGCACTGCCCCAGAAAGCACCTCCAGTGGCCATCTGAGGAGTAGCCACAGGAGGTATCCCTCCTCTCTAAAAAGGCAGTGTTTGCATAAAAATGCCCGCAGGGAATGATTATAGTCACTAGAACAACTACATTAAGCTGTACTTGTTCTGGTGACTATAGTTTCCCTTTAAGGTCAAAGTTCCACTTCTTCCTGCAATGGGGTTAAGAGAGTTAAATAAAGCTATAGCCAGGGTGCTTCAACTGCACTATATGTGTCTGTTTATATTATCTTAACTGGACACTCTTTGGACCAGAACCACTGCATCTCATTCAAGTGTTTATCGTGCCTGGAGTCCCCACTTGATAGGTTTGACACTGAATCAGGGTCCCCAAATGCATGCACTCTCTGTTTTTTTGGCTAACATGAAGGCATCAGTAATAGAAACAGAATAAAACAGAAAATAATATAATCTAAAACAAAGCCAGAGGACTTTAGACACCTTAACCACTTCAATTAAATGAAGGGATTATGATGCCTAGAAGGCATGGACTAGTTAGAACATAACAGTGCAGTGGCTGGTATTATTTACTTTCAGTCTAGTAAATATGCAGTTTTATTTTTCATACTCTATAGAATAACTGTGTCTTATTGACAGCCATCATGCAGACATATACCATATAAGCTCCCAGGCTTTAATAAAAGAATCTCCTCCAGGGCAACAGAAAATGAACTGAAATCTGGAGTACCAATTATATGAGAACTGAAACCCAGCTACCATGAAGGAGCAGGCCAGTAAGGGTTTCCACAGCTAAACACAATTTATTTTGGTTGGATTAACACTTAAACCCCTATCTCTTCCTGGTTACTTCATCTATCAGGATCTTGCATCATTAGTGTACTCACAATATGCATAAATATTACAGTATAATGTAAGATCCTGTGAGATGCCATAGGCATTTATAGTGAATTGCAGAAGACTTTTCTTGTAGTCTGTGTCCTGGTGCTCACCTAGTTATAAGTTGTCAAATTGCTTAAGAACCGTTTGAATTCTTAGTTGGAGTCTGCAAGGTGCTCTGAGGTGCTCCTCCTAACCCGCACTGTATCAGGATTTTGTTTGGCTACACAGGAGAAGACGCCTGAATAGCTCCTATTTTCCCCGTCGACTAAAATCCACTTGATATTAAGTTGACTAAAACTAGACTAAAACTAAAACAAATTAAGATGACTAAAATATGACTAAAAGTAAAATGGCTTTTTAGTCAAGAGACTATGCCTAAAATTAAATATAAATTTGCCACCAAAATTAACACTGCCTGACAGGGCCCCTATGTGCCAAAATCTATTGATATCTGCACTTTTTGATAAATAAAAACAAGGACACTTTTTTCACACATAAAGCACTTCAACAAGCTAAAGTACTTTATGGGTCTGGAGTGTACCTTTAAATGTGTTTTCTCTACATAAAGGGAATATAAAAGGTACCTTAAAGGTACACATCAAACCTCATAAATCACTTAAGATTTCTGAAGTGCTTTAGAGGTAAATAGTGCCCACTCCCCCTTTGTCTTATTTTATAAAAGTAAAGATTTCAAGAGAATCAGACATTTAGGAGAATGTCCTTACTCCATTTACAAAACAAAATGCAGAGAACTAGCTAAATGCAGTGATTTTCATTCAAACGGTTCATCAGTTTTTAAAGATATTTTCAGAGAGGAAGTATGTTTATTTTTTTTCGTTATTTAATAAATGCCAATGTAATTTTATGTGTACTTTCCTTGGCTGATATTTCACCTGCTGTGAAACTAATTATGCTTTAGACAATTTAAAAACGCAGCTAGAACACCTTTTATTTCCGGTTCCCTGCAGTAGTTAAAACACAATACAAGTCTTTAGTGGCCTATTGACTAAACAGTGATTGGCAGTGAGTTGACAGGAAACTTGCAACATTTTGATTGAAATACATTTTAATTGATGTTTAAGCGTTAGTTGTCCACTGACTATTTAGTGAATAAATTCTTAGAAAGATAAAAGCAATGAGCTAATTGGGAAATTATGTCTAAACGCATCCTGGGACATGGTATTCTGTAATCAAAAGAAATGTAAGTGCAATTGTATTAAAAAGATATCTCAATAGTTGCTGAACTTTTTTTTTTATATCATAGCATGTAAGCAGGCACTACAACTCTGTTGATTAATGTCAAAATAGCAAGTTGGATAAGTTTGCAACTGTGACGAGAGCAATCTTGCCACATTGCATTGGAGAAGCCTGGTTGCTCGCCTGTTGCCTTTGGATTATGGCCCCATGTTAAAAGACTTATTTTCCCCTGCAGAAAAGGCTTATTCGTACCTTTCTGCCCAGCGGTCGGTAGATTCAATCTACCGAACTAGCGCACAAATGACTGGACCACCTGGGAGCTGGAGTGTGTCGGCAATTAGCCTCCCAGAAGCTTAACTGACGAATGCTGGGTGGACTTTGTTCGGTTGCCGAACACGTGGCGTCGGCCATTTTAAAGTCCCGAACGGCCAGCGGTGTTCAGCGCCCAAACTGTGGAACTGTAAACAGACACTTATTTGCTCGAACACCGCTGAGCCGGCAGCCTCCTTGCTTCTGCATTCGGTCAGTTAACCGAATGCCTGTTCATTCGGTAGTTTAAACCGTATGAACAGCATTACCCCAGATAGCCATCCCGTGGAGTCTATTCGTATGGAGAACAGACTTTAGGAACACTTTAACTCCACAGCGATTGGACTGTGTGCATAGGATCTGAGCGCTATTCGGTACTTTTGTGCGCTCAGATCCCAGCTATCTGGGGATGGGTTGCAAGTATATATTTTGTGTGATAAATGTAATATTGTGTATTTTATTGTGTTTTAGTGTTTTACTGTAACCATGTGGTTAATGGAGTTTTGCCACTGTCCTGGGAGATAATTGGATTACTTCCCAATTATCTCCAGGACAGTGGGAGGGAAGTTAGGATGCATTGTGGGGAGGTTTTACCTCTGTGTGTCTGTCATTGGTTCATGTCTGTCCTTTGTCACAGTCTCCCATTTGGTCCCCTAGGGGAGTGTCCACCAGGTGGGAGACCTGCATAAATACTGGGCAGGTAGCCCTCATTAAACAGACCACTGCTTGACCCTCAACACGGAGCCTTGTCTCGTCTTTGGGGGGATTTACTGTATGCTGATAGAGACTGATTGCTAGGAGTGTAAGACGCTTGAGTGCTTTTCCTATTCTTCTGCTAGCAGCTATTCGTGAGGTTCCAGTTCGGGAGTTTGGAGTGCTATTTTGTATGCAGTTCGGGAGTGTGGAGCATTCCCTTATATGCGGTTCGTGAGTTTGGTGTTCTGCAGTAGCTGTGCCTGTATCTCTGGAAGGGGAAGATCTTCTAAACGGCGGTTTAACCCTTTTATGCTGGGGGTGCCGTTACAGCAACCTATCTTCAAAATTAAGATAAAATCAGCCTAGTTTCCAGTTGAGAAGAATGGGACCTTTGTAATGCCTTAATTTTGGAAGTTGTCAGTCTAAGGACAACTCCAAGCACCACAACCACTACAATTTGCCCCCCTCCCTTTGTAAGGGGTCAAACGGTTTTTATAATGGTTTGAATCCTATTTAAAGTCAAAAACTCTCTATCTGAGCTAAGTCCTATGGTGCAGGGTTTAGCTCATTGGCTGAGAGCAATTTGATGACTCTCTCAGACAATGAAGTAGCCCTACTTAGGAGCTTCCAGTTCTCCATAGGAAGATATTGGTACCTTGTGGACTCTAGGTAAGAAGTGAAACCATTCTAAAATATTGTGACTGCTCATAATGGAGATGACAACAGGGCACTACATGCACCATGACCACTACAGCAAGCTGTACGGGTTATGGTGCTCTGAGTGTTCCTTTAATGCACTACAGATCACTGTTTAGTGAATAAAGCCCAACAACTTTTACAGATGACAGTTCGCCTTTGAAGTAAATTTTCAAGTTCCTTTTTTTAGCTGTGAATCAGTTCTAACTGATATATATTTTTTTAGGATACGCTTATTGAAAAAAAACCAATGAAAATCACAAATGTAAGTAATCAGTCTATTGGTATTCTTTACCCTCTCTGGTAGATATGGCACTGCAGCAAAAAAACACTTGTCAAGGATCCAGTGACACAAGACAAATGATATATTGCTGAGGTCAGACACAGAATCCCATTGTAGTTATTTATCACTACAATGTCATGCTGTGCTTGACCTTAGCTATATATTTTCCTCTTCCTTTTTCAATGCATCATCAAGTATAGAAGGCGTATGCCCATCAATGTGCTGTGCGTTGAATCGACTGATAATGATTGTAGCAACACGCACAGCATGGGATCAGAGTCTGGTTTCTGAACTGAGGGACAATAGTGAAACTAAGTGAGACATAATTCCTATGTGTACATAATCCAGAAATTTCATATGATTTAGCAGCCAATTGTAGTCCTTATGCTGGCAAAGTGGACTGGCCTCCTCCCTCTAGAAAGCACATGAATTAAATTATAATTATATAATGAAATAAAATGTAACAAGATGGCTACATTTAGCATCAAACATACATCAACATGAATATAAACAGGAAAGTTTCTCAGGGAGGCCCCCAGCTGATTGCATGTTGTAAAGAGTAGGCCAGAGGTGATACAAGAGAATATAGAAAGGATGCTGGAGATTAGTGTCCCAGAAATTTCAAGGATGCTTGAGTGCAGTGTTACAGAAATTACCCCTTGGTGTGAGGGTAAGATCGAGGACAACAGCTCTTATTTGTGCAGACCTGGCACCTGTATCAGCCTATGCCAGCTAGAGGTATCGCAGAGTCTCGCGGCTTTAAGAGGAATGATGGTCTTCTGAGCCTCAGTGTGTGCCAGCAGGTTGTTCCATATAACCAGATCAGGGTTACTCCCAGCACCTCAGACCATTGAAGAGTCTCTGTGTTGAACTAAGAATAAAGCAACTTTAAAATAGTCACAAAATACTAGTTCAAAGCAGCATATTACCGAGCAACATTTTTTGCTTGCTTTCCTGCGCTGGATCGATAAGCTCTTCATGGTTCGCCGCTGTTTTGGGGTCCTGTGCACTGCTAGAGCCACAGGCTGCTGCTGGGTATGTATTGGCTGTGGTGTGGAGAAGTTACCTGGCTGTCTTGAGGGAGGGAGCTGTATCCTGCTCTCCACTTGCCGCCAGAAATCTTTAAAGATTCTGTCCAGTCTGGACAACATATCTTGCCTTTCTCCTGTGTTGCAGGAGATCCGCGTGGCAGTCGCCATCTTAGGTGAGTCATCTGATTTTGCAGAAGCCGATATGGTTTCACCCAATGGTCCTGTTCTGTAAGGGCAGCCTCCCAGGAATGGACCGGGATCACCCCCACCAGTCCAGTCCGGGAGATCGGCCGCTGCTCCCACCTTTTGCGACTTAGGCCGCATGGTCCAAGATGTGCCACAAATTAGCTCACGTCGAATCTTTAAGCCCTGCAGGGATTTTCAGCTGGGTCATGAAGCAGGTAAAGCCCTGGATTCGACCCAAATCAAACTGGGTTAGGCAGAAGTCTGCTTATTAGTCAGTATAGGAGAGGAGCTCTCTTTCAATACACGTCTCTCCACCATGCCAGTCAGGCACTGCCCCCCATTTAGCTGCTTTTTGTTTTCAAATATGCATTAGGCTTTTGTCTTGAGACTTGGAGATTGATTTTGCTCTGAACTGCAATTCATCCGAATTTAGGCTGAACAGGTGATCGGTTGAATTGCTGAGCTACATCCTGAAATGTAACCGGATCTCGAACTAACTGAAATTCGCAATGGTCATGCATGGTCATTTTGGGCCCTTAGTCTGAATTCTGGGGACAGTCAGTAAATGTGGATTTTGTTCACAGAACAAGTGAGAAGTGACCAAGAGAGATAACAAAAGTAAAAAAAAAAAAAAACTTCTCCAAGTCACGTGTGATGTTCCCCAAGGTTCCATACTCTGCCACTTATTATTCACATTATTCATAAATGATCTGCCTAATATTTGCAAAGCCTCAACTGTACACATGTATGCAGACAACACAGTAATTTACGCAAGCAAACCCAATCTACCGCAGTTTGAGGCTGTGCTCCAAGACCAGTTTACAGAGGTAGAAAAGTTGATTGCAAAAAAACAAACTTTTCCTAAACACTGACAAATCTGTCACAATGATCTTTGAAACAGTACCTAAATTACACCAATTACAAAATTCCCAACTATGCATCAAAACAAATTCAAATAGTACACTGACCGCAGTACATTCTTTCAAATACTTGGGTATGTTGCTAGACCCCAATCTATCTTTTGGCCTCCCCATAGAAAAACTCTCATCAAAACTTTTTCCAAAACTAGGTACCCTGTATAGAAACAAATCCTGACCTAGCCCCGCAGTAAAGAAAAAGATTGTACAGCAAATGTGAATGCCAATAATTGATTATGGGGATGTAGTATATGCATCTGCAACACAAACCCATCTAAATAAACAAACTACATTTTGTAACTTGTTCTCCTGCTTTGTGCTACAATGTAATTACAGGAACTGTTAAAAGCACTAAACTGGCTATTGCTGGAATCCAGACGCACCCTTCATCTTTCCAGCCTTGTGTTTAAGAGTTTCTGGGAAGCTCCCATCCTACCTGTGCGGAATGCTCTCCCCTGCTGTTCCCACCTCATATAACCTCCGATCCAGCACTTTATTAAGTCTATCTTAATACAAAAAGAATATAGCTAATCCTCATAGTCCTACAATTATGGAACGACCTCCCGCAGTCTTTCAAACCTTCCCACAGCCTGAAATCCTTTAAGAGATCCCTCTCTACGTATCTGAAAACAGAATGCACCTGTCATGGTTGATTCTTATTTTCTTACCTTTTCTATGGTATATTGTTATATGTGTTGTGTATTAATATTGTTTTTGTATTTTATTGTACCCTATTGTAATTATGCAATGTTTTGTTGATCATATTTGAAAACAAATTTAATCTCAATGTATCCTTCCTGGTAAAATATTTTATAAATAAATATATATATATATATATATATATATATATATATATAATTTTATTTTTCATTGCCCGTCTTCTTTATATATAATATATATATAGAGAGATTTTTTTGGGGGTGGACAGGGGGGGTTACTGCTCTAATTGTCTTTATTGTCCAAATTAATGGCACTGCTTTTCTTAAGAAAGTTTATCCAGCAAGGTACAAACACCAGTGCTTGAGTCTTTACTACTGAAGCATCTTATCTGCTTAGTTCTCTTAAATGTTGTATGTGTTTTACACAAAGCTCTCTAAACACCCTTTAATTTTTAAATTTTCAAGTAGGATATTGGGAATTTAACACTGTAGTACCACCAAACCAATTTGGACTTGTTATTCCTGATACAACCCTAGGCTGGGATTAATATAGAATAGAAATGTCTATAGGTTACAATAGTTTTCATTCTGTTCATAGTAATTCCCAAGCTGATTTTGTCAACAGCAATCGATGTAGTGCAAGATAAAATTGAATGTTGTTGCAGTGGTACCTAAACAAGTTTCATCATTGAAGATCCATAACTACAGATTTTAACAAGTACATTTCCTACTTCTTTTAATTCTTTAATTCTTTCTTTTTTAATGTTCGCCCCTTCAAAATAGTGTTTCAGGTATAGGAGCATATCCAGAGTGCTTAATAGTTTAATGAAGAATAATATATAAGCCTTTATTTTTTATTTTTCTTTAAATTAGAAATCCAGTCACAGGTAATGCCTTCTTGCTAAATCAGGATATGCATCACCATAATGTGAACAGTTATTACATTATTTTTGATTATCATTCTTTAGGCCATTGTAGAACCACCTTTACACTCTTTTCCTCAAGAGCGGCAACACTTTTTTTCTTGGGTGATTTAAAATTCTGCATGTCACTAACAATATTTGTCATCTACATGCATGATCCTCTGAAAGGTTGGCAGTGCAATTTCTTCTTGCAAATTAAGGCCATCTCATTTTCTAAATGATCCACCATGATTAGACCTTTCGCTATGATATTTGATTTGTTCAACTCAAATTGGATATGCAGTTATGCCTTGGAAATACAATTATACATAATGTGAAAAGGTTCAGTATTGATTTAGCTACAGCTTGTCACAGCTAATTAGTTTATTGTTCTGCATAACTAAAGGACGTATTCATTTTGAGAGGGCCATGTTTCTGTCTTAATGTAATCATGTCATGTTGATAGGACTTCAAATTCTATTGTTGTATATGTTTATGAAATGACTGTTCGATTCCCATGAATTTTATGGATTATGTTAGCCCTTTTATCAAAAACTTGAAATGGCTGATTGTTGTTTAGTATTTTGATTTTGTATAATCCATGACTTGGCAAGACATTGCAAGTTGATGAACTCAGCAAATACCTTCTGGGTATAAAAAAATGGCAATTGGTGTTGTTTATGGAGAATATAGCTTTTTCCACAGCAAAATGCAGACAGAATTGAGGGAATAGCTACCATGGTATTTTACAAATACAAATACCATGGTATTTTACAAATAGTGAGATCTACAGTTTTGTAGCTAAAAGGAACACTTTAAGGTTAGGAATATCAAACTGTATTCCAAAATCTATACTTTCCCTTTGCCATTCTCCCCTTCCCCAATGTTAAACAAGTTAAAAACATTTTTATCACTTACCTGTTTCAGGCACCTAGATCTCTCGGCACTAGATCTGTCTCCTCACCCACCTAAATAAATGCACTACATTGTATAACTAATTTTCCTGCTTTGTGCTGCAATGAAATTACATGACCCACCATTGTGACATGTTAAAAGAGCTAAACTAGCTATCGCTGGAATCCAGACGCACTCTTCCTCTTTCCTCCAGTGACATCATGACGATGGGGGAACCTAATGCAGATGTGCGGCGGGCACCGTGCGTTAAAACAATTCTTTCGTATGGGGATTTTGAAGACACTGGACGTCCCCATGCAAAGCAGAATGAAACTCTGTGAGAAGCCAGTAAGTGCCTCTAGTGGCTGCTCTGAATCTGCAATGTTTTACATTGCAGAGTTAAGGGGACATAGCCATGGTACCCAGACCACTTCAATGCAATGAAGTCGTCTAGGTCCATATAGTGTCACTTTAAATACCTAATGTCTATCTGAAGCTGTTCCGTTAACAACTGGTTAATATGAAACACAAGAAGTTCAATGAAGTGGTACAAGATAAATAAGACTAAAATAATACCAGTTAGGATTATTTACTAAAGTGTAAATTAGAATTCAAAATGAGTTTGAGGAAAAGTACATGAAATTACATGTATAGTTAATTGGGATATTTTTTTCACTTATGATATTTTTGGCTTAAGATGCGAACTTTACACTCAACAGAGTTCAAAACAATTTGTACATTAGTGAATAACACTGAGTGTGTTCCAGTTGTTATCTTCGCTGGTCGCAACTGCAATATGTTGGAAATTAGATTTTCTATTGAAGCAATTCTAGGCTTACTTCACCGTACAAGATGCAGTTATAAAAAGGCACAGATATCTTTTGGCAAAATGAATATGAAGCAAATATTACTTTCAAGGTGCAGTGCATTTTAATTAACATTTTAGTTAGATTTTGAAAGTGTGAGCCAGCTTTTTCATTCCGATTGAGCACAGTTTTCAGGCATAATGAGCCATTGTGTCACATAGCTTGCAATTTAATTGTGTCCACCAAAGAACTAAGAATAAAGCAACTTTAAAATAGTCACAAAATACTAGTTAAAACCAGCATATTACCGAACAACATTTTTCCTTAGTTATAAAATAGCATTCTAAAAAACAAATCAAAGAATCAAGCACGAACATTTAAATTATTATTCTCCTAAAACCCCTGGAAATATGCATTTGCAACAGAATTATATTTGCAGTGACCTTTTGGACTGCTATATGGTCGAGACACACAAGTGATGCCACAAGTAAATCTATTCTACAGAGATTGCAAGTGGTGTCTGGAATCTATGCAGTCTGTTGACTTTTGGATGGTTTGCTAAGTCTGACCTTTTCTTCCTGTAGTAATTCAATGACTAGTAAGTCTATAGAGTACCATATTTTTTGCTATTAATATTCCCTTTTAAGCATTTTTGCTAGCCTTTTTTATTTCTCAGTGTGCTCTACCATGACATTAGGTCCTATGTCTTGAGATTTCACATGCAAGCTTTTACACCTGATTAAAAAGCATTGCTTTCAGATGAATAACACCTTGACAATGGCAGTAATTATATGTGTAGGAGGAAGTTGTGTTATTTATTAATTGCATGGCAGTATAATATCCAATTTCAATAACTATGGCTTATCCAGCAAAATAAAAGAATATTTACGGTCTCCATGACAACCACTTGGATATGTAACTAGATTTAGGAATGCTGCATGCTCATAACACCTGCAATCACAGAAGTCTTATTTATTAAATATTATATTTTAGTAAAACAGTCTCATAGGAACCTTGTTTATTCTTTTGATTAAACTCTGAAGGTAAAAATTGGCACTAAAGTAACTATAACTAAATGACCTCAACAACCTTTTATGACAGTTACAAGTTATCAAATTAATGAAGCCCTGCATACCTTTTCATAGTACTTGATCTCGTATTCAGTGTTGTTGATAAATGGGTAAGCTGGTTCCTGCCATGACAACGTGATACTTTTCTGGTCCACTTTGTCCGCACGGATGTCAGTGATCAAAGACAGAGCTGGAAAGAAGATGAACAAACACAGATTTTAAGTAAGTAAATGAGGCAACTCTCCAGTTTCGTTTTCTTGAAAGAATATTAATTAGAACCATGGATATAAAATAAGAATGTTTCCCAGAAAATGCTTTTCATGAGAATAGTTCCTAATAATATTAGTCTCCCCATAAAGGCCAATCCATAATTGCATCACTATTTACTGTGTCAAATATCAGTTGTACACTTTCAAAAATTAGATGAAATGCTGTGTTAGTCATTTCTGAACATCGTTTTTTATTAGAAAGACATGTTTTGAAGGGGTTCTATATACATTTTCAGCTATAGAATGCAGACTTCAAAATGATTTCTTCTGCATTCAAATTAACACAATGCCATCATAGTAATAATTGTAAGTGCCTATTTAGGATGGCGCATAAAAGCACCCCCCTCCCCTTCTAATCCTGGGTCCTTTAAATGTAGCTAATATTGTAGATGCTTTTGACACTCACCACAATAATCATGGTAGACAGACTGCGTTCCAGTCTGCAGTATACTACATATAAATACCTCCTAAGACTACATCCCTTTTTACGCTAATCTAGAGAGGGGATATGATAACATTATACAAATATATTTGGGGCCTGTACAAACCTTTATCTGGAAATCTATTCATAAACAGGGCTATACATAGGACACGAGGTCACACGTTTAGGCTGGAAGAAAGGAGATTTCATCTAAGGCAAAGAAAAGGTTTTTTTACAGTAAGAGCAATACGGATATGGAATTCTCTGCCTGAAGAGGTGGTTTTGTCAGAGTCTGTACAGATGTTTAAACTGCAATTGGATAAATACCTCCAATAACATAACATACAGGGATATAATTTCTAATTAGTGATGTAATAGCTGCTGGATCCAAGGAGACATCTGACTGCTATTTTGAGGTCAAGAAAGATTTTTTTCCTGGTTTGTGGCAAAATTGGAAGCGCTTCAGACTGGGTTTTTTGCCTTCTTTTGGATCAACAGCAAAAACATATGTGAGGAAGGCTGAACTTGATGGACGCAAGTCTCTTTTCAGCTATGTAACTATGTAACTAGAGCGAGTGGCAGTGTAATAAGGCTCTTCCAAAAGGAGTACAAATATGGTTTCACTCACTTGACATTTTACTTCCATTTCTGATTACTACATTTTAAATAAATACAATTTCTGAGGCTTGACATACACGTACTATGTGGTACGTATTATTATTATGCGTTTCATTCTCTTATAATGTAATAGTAATACTTCTGTCACCAAGCAGGAACACTGTAAGTGTGGCCTAATAATATCCATTATTAATATTTACATCCATTCACTACTAAATGTATTTTAACTTTTGCATGGTTTTGATGCAATGACATGATGCAAAGATGACTGAAATATTGTGGGGTATATTCACTAATTTTGAAATTGTGTAGAAATGCTATTTCCTATTATAACCAAATTGTAATATTTTCTGTTGCAGCGCTTTCATGTTATTTTGTCGACTCTCCATAATTTATAGTTTTATAGCAATTACTTAACATTTTCTCTACCTAGGAAAGAACCTGAAAACAATTTTGCAATCTGATTAATTTCAGCCACAGAGTGATGGAATCTGACAGAACATACTTTTATGAATCCAACCAACACACCCATCCTGTCAGTGTGTTTCAAAACGAAATGTCTACATCTTCAGTTTTTTCTTTCATGACTACTGATGTTGTGGTTTCTGTCAGATTTGCATTGACTTAACCTCCTTCTAGAACTTAAGGTTTTGCCTATAACCAACTCCAGCCTTTGCAAAAAAATATGCTGATGTCAGCAGCCAAAGTGCAATGGAACAAAATTGCATAACTGCAACTTGCTGATGTGTACTCTTAATATGAAAAAATATTACACTACCCATTCCTTTTATTAAATAAACAAAGATTTAAATGAATTGGTCAAATTAATTCTACCATTATACTATTAAGTTTTATGCCATTATATAACTTAAAGGGACACTCCAGACACCCAGACCCCCTTCTGCCCATTGGAGTGGTCTGGGTGCCAACTCCCACTATCCTTAACCCTGCAACTGTAATTATTGCAGTTTTCATAAACTGCAATAATTACCTTGCAGGGTTAAGTCCTCCCTGAAAGGGAGGAGCGGCGGTGACCCAAAACCACCGCCGAGGGACATCGGCAGGAGTCTCAGGTAAGTCACTGAAGGGGTTTTTACCCCTTCAGCAACCGGGGATGGGTGGTGGGAGGGAGAGGGGACCTGCAGTGCCAGGAATACGGATTGTTTTCCTGGCACTGGAGAGTCCCTTTAAAGGAAGTACAATATCCAAAGAAGCCTGGACCAGATATAAACTATCACAAATCATGCACAGACCAAATATAAATGGCTAAAGGACTTGCTGAGCATGAGAAGTGTTAGAATAACTTTATAAACTCCAGGAAGGAACGCTAGTGAAATAGGAACGGGTTTATTAATTCAATTGTGAAAACAGGCAGAGTCTTGCACAATAAAACATATCTAGGTAACTAAATAAAGTGTTATTTCCTAAACTCCAACAAATAATGGGGCCATCTCCTACAAGGAGAAAGATGTTTTATCCATAGTATTCCTTTCACAGTTGAGGTAGCAGTGATTTATAAAATATGTGCAGAGTTACACTTAAAAATTACGAAAGGTAACAGCGGAAGCTTCAGAATTGCTTCAAATGAGAGAAACCCGGGCATTAATTTTTATTTTCGTCTCATCTCATCTCTAGTGCCAGTGAGGGATTATGTGAAAATAAGGTGATCAGATCAGGGGGCAAGATTTGAGAAATGTAAAATTGGAACTATTGGCAGAGAAACCTCTAAAGAAACTAATAACCATATTTTCTTATGGGAACTAAATATAATGGAACCCTGTGACATACAGAGGAAACCACAGATGAAGAACTATCAACCACAAAGGAACACAGATCCTGCAGAGTGAACCACATAATGTGTACAACCACAAATTATGTACAAATGGCTACAAAGTGCAAAAAAATAAACAAATACGATAAAAGGGCAGCCGTATATTTTGACCATGTGACCAAAAAAAGGCTTTAAAAACATTTTATGGATGACCACAGATTGTTCTTATAGATATGTTATAGAACTGCTATAGAGAGATGCTCCCAATACAGTATGTATAAAATTCCATACATTATTTGGAGAAAACCAACATCATACTAAGGATGTGGTCTTTCAGATAATTCAGGATAAAAACAACAACATAATCATTTTGAACGAAACTGCTGTTCTAAAATACCATCTGATTAGGATTAATGTTTGCTGCTGTTGCATTATTCTGACTTGGGCAAATGCACTCCAGACCCCAAAACACATTTCTTGAAAAGCAATTTCTATCTCCAACATCCATCTTCCACGTAATTTGTCAATGCGGTAGGGAAATTGACTTACATACCAACAATTTCATTTCACACACACAGCTTTGGTAACAAACTCACCATGGCATATATTTAGCAAGTGGTAAAACATCCTTCCCCAGTAAGAATATATTTCCAAATACATTTCTCGGTAGCGAATTTATCTCACCATCTAATTAACCTAGCTTCTTTTCTAAATAGGATACACTAAAATCTCATTTGTCAATAGATAATGGAAATAAGCTGCTGCTTCTACCATGGAGATTTTATATAAGAAAACCTTCATTTCATGTAATAAGATAATGGGATTTATAGAACAAACATGTCAGCACATGACAGACTGCAAAGGGATATTAAATATCCTCTATAACGATGGATTTTGCCTTTGCATTTATGAAAAATCCACCAAAGATGTTTGTTTTACATAAACTATTGTTTCTTGTCTCTGCATCCAGTAAACACAATAATTAACCCACACACACCCTGAAAGAACTGTGCACAATTTGGTAGTATCACACAACACGTTTTGCAATAGCAATATTAGAAATATTTTATATTTTTCATTGCTCTTATTATATATTTTGGTCACAGTATTTCACACTTCTAATGCTTTTTATGATACCGTGGTTAGTGTATTACATTCCCCTGCTTTGCATGACAGACATGTAATGGATGCATTATCAGCACAATTTTCTTTGTGAAACATTTGCCCCAAATGTCCATGAAAGCATTTATGGGAAACAAACACATTTGTTCTGGAAGTCTGGAAGTCTCTCATGTTTGTTTAGTTATGTATGTTTGAGGTGAACATAAATATACAAAATAATACACTTTTATCATGAGAGAACATATAAAAAAAAACAATTATAGGGAAACTATAGTCACCCACACCACTTCATCACAATGAAGTGGTCTGGGTGCAGATGCCCCGGACCTTCAACCCTGCAGTGTAAAAATTTCAGTATTTTAGAAATACTGTCATACAGACAGCCACTAGAGGTGTTTCTGCTGCACTGACTGAGTAAATCACAGTCACGTGATGCAGAAGCTCAGCATGTGTATGTATTAGGTCCCCAATCCTCTATTAGTAGCATTGGATTGGGCCAACAGGGAAGTGGCCATGCCTCCTCTAGTACATCACTGGAGGCGGGGAGATAAACAGTGCAAATTTAACCTGAGTGCTGGAAAAATGTAAGTAAATCATTTTTTATTTTTTTTATGTAAATCTCTCTCTTTTTTAAAAAAAAAAAATTGTTTTTATTCCTAAAACTATAGTGTTCCTTTAAGTCAGTACATATGTTTAACATACACTTAGGTTTGAACAGGTCAAATATTCTTGATGCCATTCTATGTTATCATTTTGGTGCTGATATCCTGATTTACCCTTGAGCAACTTCATATATTAATACAAAGTATTGGCATATATAGTTAATCATATAGTCAGGTATATTTTTGTGGCATATAATGTCTCCTTCTCGCCTTCATCACACAGAGGGCTTATCTCAGCATCCTTCTCAAATTATTATACTCAACATGAAAATATGTTACATATTTATGTAATTTTTTATGTCAAGCTTGGAAAAATAAAAAGTAACAGACAGTATAGGGAGGTGAGAGTGGAGACACAAGTAGAAGCAAATTATGTCTGTCGCCAGAGTACAGTGTGCGCTGACGACAGATGTAGAATATGCACAGAAATGACAGAGTCCCGGGCTGCCAAGGGCACATCTGCCGGGGTATAGCTACTCATTATGTGCATTATTATAACCTAAAATCCTGAACAGCCAACTTACTTCCTCCATTACCACTTCTAAAAGCAAAAGACATTGCAGTAACCCTTTAAGTGAATCTCTGTTTCTAACTGGCAGTATAGCGATGACTGTTACTACGGTCTCTCACCTGTTGTTTCTTTTTAGCAGTAAAGTTTTATGATTGCTAGTCAGTTGATTTGTGCTCAAATAATTTCAGTAAGTATACCAATTAATCCTACTGACAATAACAGCGCATTGGCTGTTCTCCTCTTCTACTGTGAGAGATTCAATTTCCACTCCAGGTAAAAATGCATCAGCTGAAATTAACCTCCTGACTTCCAGTGAAATGAAAGAAGTGACCGATCGTGGGCACTTGATTTGCTAGCACAAAGGAAGTCATAGCTCTTGCACATGGAACGCTCGCTGTAATACTGTTTTATTCTTCTACCTGTTTAACGAGGGTTTTTCGATTAACTAAAGTGTGTGTGTGTGAGGAATGAAGGGCAAAATACAAATACATTTTAAAGGTATTTGTTTTTTATACGCAGACTGGAAAGATATTTCTAGAAAGGCCTATGTTGTATGAAATTGCTGTGCACCACCACTAACAAAAGGGTTAATGTATTCGGCTAGAAAGCAAATTCTGTGTCCATCATCTTTCCTGCTAAAAATGGCTTTCATTTCTTAGATGATTTAAACCTTCATGGCTAACGATCCACGTCAAATTTACAAAACTTGATTAACAGGCAGGCAAGCAGAAAATGAAGCCGTGCACTTATTATAATGGGATATATCAAATTCAATGTCTCCCTTCATCATTCTGCTGCCATATTCTCTGCACCAAAAATTCTTCCAGGTCAGAGTTGAACTGTTCACCTATATTTAAGGACATGTTTCTGAAATGAATCATTAACAGACTTGTTACATTTTACAAGGTCTCAGGTAGATGCCCAGCTAAAGTTGTTCTTGCGTTTAAAAAGTGAAATACGCTTTGTAGTTAGTATTTTTTATGAACTCTGTATTTCCAAAGCTGTAAATCCTCCAACTACCAGGGTTTGCCCTAAAACATCAGCATCTGTACTGAAGTAAAGTAAAACCAACCAACTGAAATGCTGATAAATTAACTTTGACAGGCGGAGGGGACGCTGGAGGGGCATTGTAAAAAACAGTTGTCTCTCTTCCTTGTTCTACAACCAAAAGCTTAGAGAAGCTTGTGTAAAGACTGAATCATATGTACCGTGCAGATCTAAGAGCATTGGTGTTAAAAATGAAAACCCAACTGTATGCATGATATGCTAGATCAAATATTTGGGGCCACTTGATGTAAGAAAAACAAAACAGCATTATATAGATATTTAGAAATGCACCAAACAGATCAGAGTAAAAATAATAAACACGGTATGCTTCACAATTAGATTTCTCTTTTTTTCCGTTATTTAAAGAAATATTGCAAGCTACCTATAAAGTATATTACACACATTCCTAGACAGATTAAAAATAACTCTCTGTAATATATTTCTCAGTGATTATGGTAGAGTGCCTTTAATTTTATCCTGAATCTATGTTATGTATCCAAGGCCTTGATATCATATAGTTGGATAAGCTTTTTAAATAATTTATTATTTTTGGATAAACATCTAAAATGATTATTTAAACATATTAAAATATATATTTTTTTTTTAAAATTGGAAAATCTTACAAAATTTAAATATTTTTCACAGTAATAAACTATTTTAAAAGTTTATTAAAAAATATGAAAACATTTGGAAAGCTCATCCAAAAATACTAAATTGAGCTTTTCATGTTTCACAGTGTAAAGTTTCTGAGAAAATAACTGGAAATTAGATAACGAAATAGAAATGCTGCTTTGTCTAGTTTACATGTTTAATTGAGACACTGGTGACACCTTCGCAACTTGGTATCATCTGGCTTTTGCATTCTCAAATCTGACTAGTTTTTTGTAAATAAAAATAAAAAAGGTTATATTGTAGGAACAATAAAGAATAAACAAAAAAGAATACAAATATGGTAATGTATCTATGAATATGCACTTATATGTTTTTAGATGAAAATTTACTCTGTGGTAAATTTCTAAATTGGAAGCAACAGGAACGTTCCACTGATATCTGTGTCAATTGCTTCAGCTTTAGAATTTTGTCCCAGAATTATTCTTCATACATTAATGCTACATTATATTGTACTCAGTTATATATTGCCTGTGTTCATTTTCAGTTATATACTTTCTAAATTTGTATTTGTTCCAAGAAAATGTTAATGTGCTAATAAGTCATTCATTTACTATTAAAATGTGTTCCACCATTTAACCAATATAAGTGTAATAAGAAAGGTAAGCGCAGAAAATGTTTCAGGAAACTCTCATGTCATTCAACATCTTTTATACAGTTTTCCGCTGGACAGATAAGAAAGGAGGAGCATGACTGCTACCCATGGTTGATGGGCTGGATTAAATGTTGCAACAATGTTTCAAGATATGGAGGAGTTTTATATGGAGCAGAGGAGAGGGGACTTGCCAGTCGGCAGGAGCAGTTGAGGGACCTTGACTGAAATTCCCACCCTCCCTCCCTGTTTTGTTTGTGTTGTGTGGTTTCATGGCTGGCAGGTTCCTTGGACAGCGCAGTTAAAGGAACAAGTATGGAAAAGTGGCACCTGAGGAGACTACAGTTTGCACAGGGCTGATGGCTAGTGACTGCTGTACTTGGCTCTTAGAAAATGTAATTGAGAACTGTCTGTTGGGCTCTCACTCAACAGCTGAGAGGTTTTATAATGTTATGTGATGGTTAATAAAGCTGTGGCCATTGCCCGTATCCACTTAAAAAGGTGTCCATTGTGTTATTGGGGGGCAACGGTGGGATATGGAGTTGGGTCAGCAGTCAAGTTTTAAATTGATGAAAACCAAATTAGGTTTCAGGGAGTACTTTCCATGTAACTTTCACTCTGTGTATATTTAACTCCCTATGTATGTATCATGGACAGGAAGTCATTAATTTAACAATGTAAACCAAACATAAATTTGTTAATTTTCTTGTGCTGCACAATGTTTATTATATTATGTTGTTCTATTGTCTATATATTTTATTTTCAAGTACTGCTTTTATTTCCCTTTCCTTTTTAACTTCCTTTATGGATCCAATATAATTCAAAAACAAGTGGATGTTCTTTTTGTGTGTTTTTGAAGAACTTTGGCAAGCAGATTAGAATGAACTACAGCTATCAGAGAGCAAAAAAAAGCATCTGTGGGAATTCACATTTGACTTTTGTCAATAACAAGGCCTCCTGCAAGAGGTCAGATTTCATTTAAATTACTGAATGGGCCTGCCCCTGATAACCCAGTATTTCAAGGAGATCAAGAATCAATGATGGGGGGCTAACAGAAGTAAAACACTAGAAGTGGTAATGGACACTACAGATGCTGCAAGACTGGAGTGAATCAGTGGCTACTCATCTGGGTATAGAAACATAGAAACATAGAATATGGTGACCGATAACAACCATTCAGTCCATCTAGTCTTCCCAATTTTATAAATACTTTCATTAGTCTCTGGCCTTATCTTATAGCTAGGATAGCCTTATGCCTATCCCACGCATGCTTAAACTCCTTTACTGTGTTAACCTCTACCACTTCAGCTGGAAGGCTATTCCATGCATCCACTACCCTCTCAGTAAAGTAATACGTCATTATATTATTTTTAAACCTTTGTCCCTCTAATTTAAGACAATGTCTTCTTGTTGTGGTAGTTTTTCTTCTTTGAAATATACTTTCCTCCTTTACTGTGTTGATTCACTTTATGTAATTAATATCTGTATGGCTCAGAAGAGTATGTGGCTGGGTATGTGTCCGGCTGAGAGGCAGTACCTGACTAGAATTGTAGGTGGTTAAGGTGGAGTAAAAGGAGTACATAAATAGAATGCTGTATAAATAAACAAAATGCTTTCCATAGCATTTGCTCCTTATAGGAACATTGCTCCACATACCATCTTTTTCCACTTAAAATATGGTCTGTTTGATAGCATGTGCTAACTATACAGTTGAAATCCGAATAAGTCATTGTAAAAAATAATATAATGGTGCTATTAAAAAATAATCAATAAAAATGTGCACAGTAAGCAAGGCGTAAAATTGCATGTAAAAAGAACACCTTAATGTGTATTTTTAACATGTGATCAACCAATATGCAAATTAATTTGTGAATGTTTATGAAGGTGTGATATTTACTAACAACTTACAATTTGAAATTAAATCAGTAATAGAGATAAATGCAAAAAATTCGGCGTCAATCATGTTTTTTTTACACTTTGTTATGTTGTGTCAGAAGACAATACATTCATTTCTGTTATTTTAAGGTAGATTCATAAAAATTTGTAATACAGAAACACAATATTACAAGAAGTATTTCTTCTCTTGCCTTATGTTTGTGAATCACACCCACTTTCTTAAAAAAAAAAAAAACACACACACACACATAGAATCCATTAATGCAAAGGAACCTATCTCATCTGTTGACAATAGGTGCTTCAAATGCAAATAAATCAATCTGTCTCCAGAGACAGAAAAAGCCCTCTGTGGCATCTGACGTGAGCTGCACATTGAACATTCAACTGTGTCCAATTAGTATTCAGTACATGCAAAGCAGTGAAAGGGTGAAATACAGTCTGAACTGCGAGTCTACGTGCTGCTGTCTAATCAACAACACATTGTTATTACCTTGCCTCCCATTTCTCTAACAGGATTCCATGTCTCTGTTTAATTGAAAGACTAGGAGGATGTGCTTTTTCATTACTGCGATGAGAATGTTTTACATTTTCAAGATGGATGGCATCAACACCGGCTCTTGTTAAGCAGGTTCATGTCTCCAAGACACAGACATACTAAATGGCTCTAATAATTCTTTAATACATCACAAATTCTAGCCTGAATAAAGATATTTTATTTTCGGTCATGGAGGAATTTAAATAAAATAGGGTTCTAGAAGTTAAATATGAAATGAAATACAATTAGAACTGTAATAAACTTTGTTCATATCAGCCAGTACTTATCGCCCTCTTCCTGAGTGGCTGATTACCTTCAATATTTGTAACTAAGCATCTTTTTATAATTGGTGCCAGCTAAATGTGTATTTTCAAAGTCCTGGTGTAATTAGCTCCAGTGCAGGCAAGCAAGGTGAACAATGTTATATAAATAAAACAAAATGAATTATGTAGAATTTAATTTGTGAACATTATGGAGTAGTCTCTTTATATAGCTATGCTGAAGGCTATCTGTTCCAGTAATCCCCTGCCAGTACACGATACTGCACACACAAAACCAGAACTACCATAAGGTGAATTAAGCAGCATTCCCCTTGAGTGATAACTTAAAAGATCTCCTAGATTGACTATGCTTTTCCAATGGAGCATTTGATCCCTTGTGGTCCCAATGTTTCTGAATGACTGCCATACTATAATGTGCACTCACCAGAGGTGCAGACCACATGTTCCGCCATGAACAAGGGAGCCAGACTGTTTGCCCCCACCCTCAGACCACCAGGGATAAACCCTCCTTGCCCAAAAGTGATATTTATTTCTGCTTTAATACTGCCATTTGAATTTACAATTCAAAAATAACACTCTTTAACTATGAATCTCCAATTAGATATAAGTGAGCCTTTTTTTCCTCTTAAAACCTGTTGCTATTTGAACAGAATAACAACATTTTAAATGTGAATCATAAAATGTTGTTCTTTTATTCAAATAGCAACAGGTTTTGAGGGTGAAAGGCTCACTTATATCTGATTACAGATTCATGGATGAATGGACACTGCAAACATTCCACCAGTTTCTATACTGATTGCTTAACCCCTTAAGGATGGAGCCAAATGTACACGTTGTGAACAAAACAAAATGTAAACAAAACCTGGCATTTGCGCTACATGTCTGTCATACTGTAATTCACCTCTTTCATAATAAATGCACCCACCCTTATTATATATGATTTTATTCAGGGGAAACAGGGCTTTCATTTAATATCAAATATTTAGCTGTGAAACATAATTTAATATGAAACAAATGGGAGAAAATATTTTTTTTTATTTTTTTAGTTCTACCTGACATTTTAACTGTCAATGTCATAATACTGTTTGCTTTTACTGCAATAAAATACACATATTTGTATTCAGCAAAGTCTCACGTGTAAAACAGTACCCCCTATGTACAGGTTTTATGGCGTTTTGGGAAGTTACAGGGTCAAATATAGCATGTTACATTTGAAATTGAAATTCGCCAGATTGGTTACGTTGCCTTTGGGACTTTATAGTAGCCAGGAATGAAATTTACACCCATAATGGCATACCATTTGCAATAGTAGACAACCCAAGGTATTGCAAATGGGGTATGTCCAGTCTTTTTTAGTAGCCATTTGGTTACAAACACTGGCCAAAGTTAGCGTTAGTATTTGTGTGTGAAAAATGCAAAAAATGCCAATTTTAGCCAGTGTTTGTGACTAAGTGGCTACTAAAAAAGACTGGACATACCCCGTTTGCAATACCTTGGGTTGTCTTCTTGTGCAAATGGTATGCCATCATAAGAGTAATTTTCATTCTTGGGCTACCATAGGGTCTCAAAGACAACCTAACCAATCTGGCGAATTTTAATATAAAAAAAAATAAACAAAAGCCTTATATTTGATGCTGTAACTTTTGAAAACACCATAAAACCTGTACATGAGGGTGTTTCAAAACAGTAAACAGTATCGCAGCAATAATATCGTCCATGTAAGTGCTGTGAAAAATGCAAAAAAAGTCACTTTTACTGGCGATATCATCGTTATAATACATTTTACTGTTTTGAAACACTAATATTTGTGTTCAGCGAAGTCTTCCGAGTAGAACAGTACCCCCCATAGGTTTTATGGTGTCTTGGAAAGTTATAGGGTTAAATATAGTGCTAGCAAATCAAATTCCCTTTACTTTCGGCATGGGTTGTCAGGCAGGTCCCGCTAATTGTAATTAATTAAGATACCTAATTATGTAAAAATATTACATAAATAAATATGTAGAATTAATATATGTATATATATATACGTATGGAATATATATGTATATATATATATATATATATATAATTTTTTAAAAATATTTTTATTTATATATAGGTATATATATAGTGATATATACGTATATATTTATGTATATATATATATATATATATATATATATATATATATTAATATCACAATGCAGTTAGAACAAAATAACACACATCTATATATTTTTTTATTATTTATTTTTAATTATTTTTTTAATTTTATTTTTTAACTTATTTACATATTAAATTATTTTATATTATATATAAATATATATATATCAATAATTATATATATATTTAATCAGTATCAGTCTACGTGTAATTTTATATTAATATATATATATATATATATATATATATATATATATATATAATTATATATATAAATAGTAAAATACACCTAGACAGTATATGTGTGTGTATGTATATGTATATGTATATATATATATATATATATACACTTAGATCATATATATATAATATATATATGATCTAAGTATATATACATATTTATTTACACTTTATTAATTTATTTTTTATTTATTTCCAGCCAGCAGGGGGACCACCTGTCATTACAGGCAGCCCCCCTGCTAGCAATGCTGCAGCCAGCTATCCCGGCCATGTGATTGTGAGGTCCTCGCAAGGACCTCACTCTCACATAGCCGGGGGGGGCTGAGGAGGCAGGATCCACCGCGGGGGGGCTCCCTGGGAGTCCCCCCAAGCACGATCGCCGGCGACTGGGTAAGTAGGGAAAAAACGGAGGGCGTACTAGTACGCCCGGCGGCGTTTAGAGCTGCCTAAAATAGGGCGTAATAGTACACCCTCCGGTCTGAAGGGGTTAACCTTAATGTAAGAGACACTTTTTTAAATATCTCCAAATGTATGCTTCATTAGATTAGCCACATGATCTGCATCCACCTTGTTAGGTTACCAGCTAGGTTATAGTAAGCCAAAATCAGAAAGAACAGTCTTGAGGATGCTCATAATAAAACCTATATCTATTATACCCTTCACTTAATTATTACTTTTACAAAGTATGGACACTAAGGCACTACACCAAACATGAATCCAAATGCGGAAAAATCACCACTGCACTCAGAGGAACATTAGTAATGGAAACTTACCGATCAAAAAGCAAAGCTCATTTATTTAATTCATCAAATGCAACATTAACATAACATGATGTTAAATAAAGCCCCCCATATGTTTCATTTTGTGCAAGGTCTCATCTTAACCCCTTAAGGACACATGACATGTGTGACATGTCATGATTCCCTTTTATTCCAGAAGTTTGGTCCTTAAGGGGTTAAAGGAACACTACAATCACCAGAACAACAACAGCTGATTGTATTTGTTCTAGTGAGTATAATCCTTCCTTTCAGGCTTTTTGCAGTAAGCACTGTCTTTTCAGTGTTGACATCATAGCCTAAAGATACATTTACTGTTCACTCTTCAGATGGCTACTAGAGGTGCTTCTTGGGGCAGCCATTCAGTGTCTCCACCCTTTACATCTTTACCTTTAACCTTTCTTTAATAATGTTCCTCTGAGTGCATTCAGTATTACTATACAGTGTCTGTGGGATTGGGATGCCACTGATCCATCACATCTTTGAAAGGATTTACAGTAGACTTGTGCACGGTTACAAAATTTGTTTTGACTGAACCACTTCACCCCCAAAAACGTTTTATTAAAAATTGGGATGGCCATATTTTCGCCATATGGCGGCTATCACAGTCAAATTTTGTTAATGAAAACTGATTCAGGAAAACAAATCAGATCAACCAAAAGGTGTAATAATTAGCCTGTCAATGTACTGCAAAATATAGACATGGAATATAGCATATTATAGTATGAATATATATATATATATATATATATATATATATATCTATATCTATATATATATATATATATATATATATATATATATATATATATATATATATATATATATATATATATATAGATATATATATACATATACAAAGTGAAAATACCGGCACTCAAGGTTTTCCAGAAGATAACTTCTCCATTTATTGCGGAAAAAAAAAATCGACGTTTCAGCTCCACTGGGGAGCTGAAACGTCAATTTTTTTTCCGCAATAAATGGAGAAGTTATCTTCTGGAAAACCTTGAGTGCCGGTATTTTCACTTTGTTTATGATTAAGCCACCAGAGCACCAGGTACTATTTTTATTTCTCTAGTTGGAGTGCAGGGATATTTTGTATTTTTATATATATATATATATATATTTTTTTTTAATTATTATTATTATTATTTATTTTTTTACAGTACACTGATGGCACATTTTGCCATTTAGTTCACAGATCAAGTGAAAAAAGTAACCAATAGAGAGAAAAGACAAAAATGAGGAGTGGTAAAAACAAATCTAAATTTATATATTTATATACTATATATTTTTTAAATATATAAAATGAATCTAGATTTTGTAATGCTTCCCTCTCTTGGCCTGTGAATAAAATCAACATTTAATGGCTGTCCCCTAGCCATCGATCATCTATTTTTCCCTTAAAATATTCTGGCACATGGGCAGAATTCAGAATAATGAATCAGAATGAAGATGCTCGTCCATTGCACGGTTCAGCTGGTTTGTGATTCGTAACATTTCGTCTTGGAATTTGGTAATTCAATCGATCACCTGATCAGCCCAAATTCCGATGATTTGCAGTTTACAACAAAATGAATCCCCAGGTCTAATTTGCACCTAAGTATCTTTCAGCATGAATGTCGACTGAGTCTCACAAGTGTCTTTCTTCTATTTGCTTCCCCAATCATGTGTAATTGGAGTGCTGCAGAAATGACCAAAGTTTTTATAGAATGCTCAAAGAGATTGAAACATGTTAAAAAAATAATATATTAGCTAGAAATATTGTAAAGACTGCATAAATGCTTATATGGCATGACTAATGAGTAGTCTGTCAATATATTTATGGCGTAATATCATGCTTGCCCATCAAAGAACAAATAATCTTAAACTTGTATATAATAATGACATTATAAAATAAGTGAACAAACACACACTAGCTAAATGCTGTAGGCAGTGAATAACCTGCACATGACTTGGTAGTAAAAATTATATAGAATTATTGCCAATAAAAACATTTCCCAGTGCTCATCACTTCAAATTCATGTTATTAACAGTTCTTGACGTGTATATGCTACATAGGGGATTTAACCTACATGCTAGCTTATTTCAGCCTTAACCACCTATTGATGGATAAGTAATCAGAGTGTATAAACAAGATTTTGATATATTTAGAAAATGTTTTACCAATGTTTAATCTTAACCAGAGACAAATCTTAACACATGTTTTTTGAAACATGTCCTAAATTTTTTGAATTACTGTTTCAGGGTTACATATTCAAATTATATCTAATACATATATAGTACAACTAGAAATATTAAAAAATGTTTATAAAAAATGGGTACTATTAAATATAATATAGTAAATTTACTGGTAAGGACTCCTACCATTGCCAGACATATCAGCTGCCAGCTTTGTAAATAATGGCATTACCATTCTATTCTGTACCAAAGAAGACAGGGTTTTTTTTTTTGTCTTATAAACTTTATAACATATACAACATTGCAATCATCTAACAATTACAAAGTTACACAGAGAACTGACGTGAGAGTTGCAGAGATTGCAACTAAATTTACTTTTAGACTAAACCCAAAACAGCCGAATAGAAAGCACAGATGACTTGATGAATTTTTAGAATTTTTTTAAATGTCAGTACTTTCGGCCTTATATTTGAAATTCACTTTTAATTCACTTTGAATTTCCAACTATTCTCACTTTAGTAAATAACCCTGCATTTCTCTGTTTTAAAGAAGTAATAAGAAGGAGCTTTTTTAGTGCAGGGGTTAGCGTTAGTGTGCATTGTTAAAAGTATTCAGGTTAATTTGTTGCTGATAATGCTACTACAGTATTACATACAGACCTTGCTTATGCTCCACAAAAGCTCTTACCATGTTTGCATGTATTGAGGCTTAATAGGTAGTATTATGCCAATTGTAAAATACATTATTGTGTTGCATAATTAATAGCCTTATAGCTCAATGGCATCTGGATAGCTGTGAGCAACAGGTTGGCAGGACCAGAACCCAGCAACTAATTATTGATACCCTTTACAAATTACTCAGGATAGCAACAAGAGGACATTCTCTTAAATTAGAGAGGCAAAGGTTTAAAAATAATATCAGGAAGTATTACTTTACTAAAAGGGTAGTGGATGCATGTAATAGCCTTCCAGCTGAAGTGGTAGAGGTTAACACAGTGAATGAGTTTAAGCATGCGTGGGATAGGCATAAGGCTATCCTAACTATAAGATAAGGCCAGGGACTAATTAAGTATTTCAAAAATTGGGCAGACTAGATGGGCCGCATGGTTCTTATCTGCCGTCACATTCTATGTTTCTATGTGCAAACTTAGAAATATATTGCTATTCAAAATAGATTTACATATATAAAGGCTGACCTAAAAAAAAAGACAGCTCAATAATGACCCCAATTCATGTAATGTATATATGCCTCCCTGATAGCTTCCCCTAGTCCCACATACACCTGGGCCGTCTTTAACGTGGGGCAAACCGGGCAGCTGCCCTGGGCCCAGATACTCAGGGGGGCCCATGTGGCAGCTGCCCTCTACTATTTATTTTTTTCCTCCATGGGCCCCCGGTGCAGATGGAGGCCCGCACACTAAGAAGGCCCACCGGATGGCCTATGCACTAACGGCCACCTGACCAGCTCCATGCTTTTCGATAGCGCTGGGAGGAAGGGACGGCCGTGCGTCACTTCCCCCTAGTGAAAACATGGAGCCACGTGGGAGAGATCAAGGAGGCAGTGAGGAGGGGGGCTGGGCTAGGAGAGCCAGCCCTTAACTCATAACAGCCTCAGCCACCACTCTGGACACCAGGGAAGGCGCCCTTCAAGGTTGGAAATGGGAGGTAGGTACAGGGGTTACAGGGGGCCCAATAAAATGATTTGCCCAGGGTCCGATTAATATTATAGACGGCTCTGACATACACACAGATAATCGGTGTAGCTTACCAAGGTCCACTCTAGAATACATACATATATATATATATATATATATATATATATTATATTTGAATAAACATGCTATCCACACACTTTCATAAGAATCATATTAGAAATACAGACTCTTAGCCTCTTCCCAAATAACGTTCATATATTCCTCGAGTGCATGCAATTAGTCGAAAGGTTATGTTGTGTGCTCTTTGAAATCTCTCTGTTTATCTTATTGGTAATATACTGGCTTCATTTCAAATAAAATAAAATAGCAGGGGAGAGATGCTTGTTCAGAGACCGAGGATCATTCATAATCAAGATTAATCTAGAGCGCAAACAAACATATACCGAGAAATCAATATGTGTGGTCATTTATTGAAATAACAATACATGTGTGAGCAGGTGCAGCTATAACCAATGCCGTCTAACCTATTTGCAGCTGCAGTTATCCAACCTTTTGATCTGGCCTTATCCTGACTGATTCCAGCTTTCACCAGGTCATGTGCACATGTGGGAATACAGCTCTTGCATTAAACCTTGGCAACAGTGCCAGGAAATGTTACTGCCATTTGTCAGAAGCAATTTGCTAATGGTAATCTTGTCATATTTTAAACGCAATTATGGGTTGTTATTTATCAAAGTCTGACAACTACAAAACTGTGACAATATTAGAGAAAAACAGGCATCTGGTTTTTAAGATAGAAAATATGTGATTTATGTTGCAGTATTTAAATCTTGCCTTTTTTTATGCTTTTTGTTGATTTTTCTAAATACGTTGTAGGTCTATCTATTATTATTATTATTGCCATTTATGTAGCACCAACAGATTCCGTAGCGCTTTACAATATTATGAGAGGGAGGATTAAACTATAAATAGGACAATTACAAGAAAACTTACAGGAACGATAGGTTGAAGAGGACCCTGCTCAAATGAGCTAACAGTCTATAAGAGGTGGGGTGTAAAACACATTAGGACAGGAAATAGCAATCAAATAAGGTCGGAGTGAAGCAGAGCTGGAGGAGAGAGTAGACTGCTGCTCTTTTGGAGAGAGCAAGAGACAGGTATGTAAGGTAGATGTTACTCTGGGATGCCCTAAGCTTTCCTAAAGAGATGGGTTTTAAGGCACTTCTTAAATGATTGAAGACTAGGGGAGAGTCTGATGGCGGTAGGCAGGCTATTCCATAGGAAGGGAGGCATCCGCGAGAAGTCCTGCAAGCGTGATTGGCCGTATGGGTGTGAGCAGCGGACAGGAGAAGGTCACGGGCAGAGCAGAGAGACTGAGAAGGGGCATACCTATGGATCTGTGAAGAGATATAAGAGGGGCTAGAATTACTTAGTGCTTTATAGGTATGGGTTAGCACTTTGAATTGACTCCTACAGGATACAGGAAGCCAATGTAAGGAGTGAGAGAGGGGTCAGGTGTAAGAGGACCGACTAGAGAGGAAAATCAGTCTAGCGGCAGCATTCATTACAGACTGTAGAGGGGCAATATGGCTTTTGGGAAGACCAATCAGGAGAGGGTTACAATAATACATGCGGGAAATTACTAGAGCATGGACAAGCTACTTGGTAACGTCTTGTGTAAGATCTATCTATCTATCTATCTATCTATCTGGACAGACAGACAGGTGTCTATCAATTTAGAAATATTTTTCATACTCGAAATTCACTCAAAATTTTACTTATCTAAAAGATAAAAAGGTATTTCCACTATTAACAAAGTCTGATGTATGTTCAAAACTTCATACATTTTAGTGACTCTGCTTGATACCGCTTAGCTTGACAGATGGTTAAAATGGCACTGACCAATTTCAAAGCTGTTGGAAAATATATTTGTCATCCTAAAAATACATTTGGCACCATACATGCAAGGAGGGCTGTTTTAAAGGATTAACTGTGATACAATGAAATGTCAAATAAAGAACATTCTGTAGCTTTCCAAGTAGTTCACATTCTATATCTAAATGTGAGTGCAATTAATTAGAGCAACCTGTAAGTACTTCTATAATAGCAAGTCACATCCACTTTAATAGATCAGACTGGCACCCTCACTGGGAGGGATATGCTGAACAAATATGTTAAATGACTATAAGTGTTTAGAACTCATAAATCCCTCTCGTAATCCTTAAAGGTATGCAGAGTCATAGAGAGTCTTTCATCCTTTGATCGTACTCGTCAAAACTCTTTGGAGACAAGTTCTACACTTTAAATCAGAACTCTTCATAATACAGTCGGTCATTGAGACATTCCTTAAATAATATTTTTAGCAGACATAAAATAGTAGAAAATAATGAGTTGTTAAAATCATTCAATAATGACTGATATGTGATATATATCAGAAATCAGATTCTGCATTTTATTTAACCCCTTAAGGACACATGACGTGTGTGACATGTCATGATTCCCTTTTATTCCAGAAGTTTGGTCCTTAAGGGGTTAAGTAATACATATAAATGTAACTTTTTAATTTCTAATTCTCATTTCTAATCTGGTATGAGTAGTTTTAAATTAACAGTCATACAAGGAATTCTAGTGTCCAAGACCATCTATTTTATTCTTTTGGTGGAACAATAGTGGTGTTGGAGTATGCAACTCACTTCTCACCAGCCACCCCTCTTAATTCCTAGTGGCTCGCAAATGTTTATTTCACATGACACTTGAAACTTTTGGACAGAGTCTGGTAGAGCAGTTGAATATATGCAAATATGTGGGACCTTGGTGAGAATCACTACTCTCTGTTTATTGTAATACATAAGAAAGTATTAGGATAGTATGTAATGCACTGGTGCCTTCTGTGCTTTGTTAGTGTATAGCCCCTAGGTGGTTGCATTAATTGCAGTGACTATCTAATAAATACTAGCAAATGATGTATAATCATAATAATAAAATAAGTATTAGCTAGTTTACCTAGATAAATATTTATATTGTAGTAAAAAAGTTTATAGAACAATACAGATGTCAACTAAAATACTACTAACTTCTCATATGCTTTTATCTTGAGAAAGATTTTTTGTTCAGCCATCTTTATTTATTTTACTACACTCATAAAAGTCACTGAGTTAAATCTTACATGACAACATTGCTGTAAACTACAGAAAGCACTAGTAAATTAAGCAATTCTATAAAATATGGTATATGATAACCCCACTGAACTTGAGTGGCCAGATATTTGAAACGACTCAAGTGGTATTAAAATAGAGTTTTTATTGCTTGGTATTTATATAGAGAGTGTTTTTACGTATTGGTATTTACACAATATTTAAAGAAATACTATTTATATAAGCTAATGCTTACCATATTATTGCAACTTTTTTCTTGTTAATGTGGTACAATTATAGGTAATAAACAGTGGAAAGAGGGTAACCTTTGCAAGTAAATTCACATGTCCTGTTAATTAATTGACCCAGTCTAACCTAAAACCACATTAATTTTCTTGTTTTTTATATTAATGTAGATATTGTGGCTACTAAGAACACATTAGTTAAATGTTGATTATCATTTCTATATCAAGTCGCACTTGTGCATCACGACACCCTCGATTTTGTAATGTCTCTGTGAGTGTGATGAACACAAAAGTGTACCGTGGTGTGCCTAGCCCTTTGCAGGATAACCAGTCAGCCTGGCACACATTGACACCAGTATGAAAAACGCCCTCCAACTATGGCCTTGCACATTGCCACTGAGACAAATTTGGCATGCCCCCACTTTTCTCTTGTCCCGTCTTCATACGTGCCAGTGTTTGGTAGGTATGCCATAATGGATTCTTTGCAGTCAGACACCATAAACAGATAACTGGAAAATATTTCACATGTGCAAATTATTGCAGCATCCAATATGACTTTCACAAGTTAAGGGTATAAGAGTTTCTAATGCTCTAATCCATTTTTTTCTCTAAATTACATAAAAATGTTTTGCCTCCTTCTATGCCTCTATGAATATTCTGCATGACAGTCTACCTCTTGACAGCTATTATATTAGTCCTGATTGGATGCTCCATGACAGGTTTCTTTTTGGCTTAAAGGACCACTATAGTGCCAGGAAAACATACTCGTTTTCCTGGCACTATAGTGCCCTGAGGGTGCCCCCACCCTCAGGGTCCCACTCCCGCCCGGCTCTGGAAGGGGGAAAGGGGTTAAAACTTTACCTTTTCCAGCTTGGGCGGAGAGCCTCCTCCTCCTGATCCTCCTCTTCTTCTCCGGCCGCTGAATGCTACATCGCAAGAGCCGCGCCAGATTCAGTTTGTCACATAGGAAAGCATTATCAATGCTTTGAGACGCTATGCGCTCTCACTGTGATTTTCACAGTGAGAAGCACGCAGCGTTTAGCCGCTGTCAATGAGACAGCCACTAGAAGAAATAGGGGAAGGCTTAACGCATTCATAAACATAGCAGTTTCTCTGAAACTGCTATGTTTATGAAAAAATGGGTTAACCCTAGCTGGACCAGGCACCCAGACCACTTCATTAAGCTGAAGAGGTCTGGGTGCCTAGAGTGGTCCTTTAAGCAATTACCTGAAATGTATTGTCACATAACTGCTGACCTGCTGGGCACTCCTGATTTGTGTGTTCATGTAATATGTTTTTTAGGCTGATGCATATAGACTTGTCTGATATCAAAATTTTTTATATTTTTTAAAAAAAATACTTTTTTATGTTTTTAATATGATATATTTTTATGTATGATATATAGTGATGTCCCGAACGGTTCGCCGAACGGTTCGCGAACGGTTCGCCACGGAAAGTAAACTTTGACCCTGTACCTCACAGTCAGCAGACACATTCCAGCCAATCAGCAGCAGACCCTCCCTCCCAGGCCTTCCCACCTCCTGGACAGCATCCATTTTGAAGCTGCATTCTTAGTGAGCTGTCCAGGAGGTGGGAGGGTCTGGGAGGGAGGGTCTGCTGCTGATTGGCTGGAATGTGTCTGCTGACTGTGAGGTACAGGGTCAAAGTTTACTCAATATGAGTCTGTGGCGAACCGTTCGTGGCGAACCGTTCGCGAACTGTTCGGCGAACCGTTCGGGACATCACTAATGATATATTTTTTGATATTATAATATTTTAATATATAATTGGAAAAGCTAATCCAAAAATCTTGAATTGAGACCTTAAAAAGAAGGATTATCATAAGGTAGACAATGTTTGGTTTCAAACTGCATCTCACTGGCAATTCCTGCCCCTAGGCCATAACTCACATTGTTGTTTTATGTTTATATATAACCTTGACAGTGTTATACACTAAACCATGTGTTGTAGGAATTCCCCAAGGGAATACACATTTAAGGTCAATTATAAAACTCTCCTACTTTACTTCCAACTCCTGGCAATTCATGGTTTAACCAATAACCCTTAGGTATTGTAACGGCTACCCTGGTAGAGAGAGGGTATCGGCCGTTGGAGACGTCCTTTTTCCCTGCAAGCTGCTGTGGAGAAGTAAGCTGGTATAATCCCATTCACGATATCCAGAGTAAAAGTCAGGTTCAGCTGTAACAGGAGCAGAATAACATTCCCAAATAATCCCCTTCCAAGAACGAGACAAGGCTACGTTTTGCAGGGTCAAGAAGATCTGAGGTCTGGGAGAACCAGCCTGCTTTTTATTAGGAACAAGTACACACAGGACACTCCCAGGGGGAGGATGAAAATAACCAATTACACACAGGGTAACACCCCCACGTCTCCTCCCCTCAGATAAACACATAACATAATTATAACGTACATAAATTTACCCACATTCTGGATGTACCCCCAAAACAGGGGGTACACCTTTAAGTCCAGCACCGCTTAATAGCTACCACTTAGGGGAATAACATATTCAAATTTCAAGTCATTCGGTTGTGGGGTTCGGGAGTTATGGGTCTTTGAAGTTTTGACCGACCGCACAGGATTTTCAGCCGAAAAGAGTTCCACAAGTTTTGGCCTTGCGGTCGGTCCCCGTTCGTGAATAAAAACCCCACGAACCCCTTGCCCTCCACAGTAATCCTGCCGTTCGCCTGAATCCCCATGCATGCTTAAACAAAACTACCGAACGGCCGGTCGTTCGGTAGTTTCAGCACGAACTTACGAGCTCCTGGAGGTCTCAGCGGTGTTCGCCTGTTTGCGTATCCGTTTTTAGTTCCATGCGTTCACAGGCAAACACCGCCGTTCGTGCGTAAGATGGCCGCGAACACGTGTAAAGTCCCGAAATGGCGGCCACCTATTCTCAGACAAAGGGATTCGTCTGAACCAGGCGAACGGCTGTATTCTCCAGTAATGGTATTCCCTTGCAATAATTTCGCCATTTTCACTGTTTTAGTCCACAGGGCTTTGGTGCTGGTGAAGTCCTGTTACACTGCTCCCCTTTTGTGGAACACCCCGGCAGACCCGGATTGATCCTTTTCGGGTCAACTTGGGGCTGTCCGGTCCATTGTTAGGGTAATAGTTCTGTTTGTCTGGACAGACCATCGGCATTTCCATTAAATTTGCCAGGGCGGTATTGGATAGAGAAGTTATAGGGTTGCAGTGCGAGGCTCCATCTTAATAAACGCCCATTGTCTCCAGCTACTCTATTCAGCCATACCAGAGGGTTATGGTCGGTGATTAGAGTAAATTCCTGCCCGTACAAATATGGGGTGAGTTTCTTTAGTGCCCAGACTAGGGCCAAGCATTCCTTTTCCACTGCCGCGTAACTCACTTCCCTAGGTAACAGTTTTCTACTGAGATACGCGACAGGGTGCTCGCTTCCATCTTCACCGACCTGGCTTAGAACTGCCCCCAGTCCATACATGGATGCATCTGTATGGACGACAAATCTTTTGTTAGGGACGGGGGCAGACAGGACAGGTGCATGGATTAGAGCATTCTTTAGGGCTTGAAAGGCGGTTTCACAGGCGGGAGACCACAGGACTATCCTAGGCAAGTTCTTTTTGGTTAGGTCTGTCAAGGGTTTTGCGATGGCGCTATAGTCTGGGACAAACCTCCTATAATATCCTGCCGTCCCCAAAAATGCTAAGACCTGAGTTTTGGTGTGGGGTGTGGGCCAGTTAGCTACCGCTTCAACTTTAGCGGGTTCTGGGCGCTGCTTCCCACATCCCACCCGGTGTCCCAGGTACTGGACTTCGGCCATGCCGAAGTTACACTTCTCTGGTTTCAGAGTCAAGCCTGCGGCTCGAATCTGATCCAGTACGGCTTCGACATGCTTTAAATGCTCCCCCCAGGTTTCGCTATAGATCGCAATGTCATCCAGGTACGCGCAAGCGAAATCCTGGAAGCCATCAAGGAGGCGGTCCACTAAGCGCTGGAATGTAGCCGGGGCGTTTTTCATCCCAAATGGCATGACTTTGAACTGGTACAAGCCAAATGGGGTGACAAAGGCCGACTTAGGGATAGCCTCCTTGTCCAGGGGGATCTGCCAATATCCTTTGCACAAATCGATGGTGGTCAGATAACGTCCCCTGGCAATGCGATCTAATAGCTCGTCTACTCGGGGCATGGGGTAGGCGTCTGTCACGGTTCTGTCATTGAGACGTCGATAATCGACACAGAACCGAGTGGTTCCGTCCTTCTTGGGGACTAGAACCACCGGGGAGGCCCACGGACTGTCCGAGGGCTCTATCACCCCCAGTCTTAACATTTCTTGGATCTCCTTCCTCATCTCCTCTTTTACTGCCTCAGGGATCCTATAGGGGGTTTGTCGGAGAGGGGTTTGTCCTGGGGTCTCTACATAGTGGGTTGCTAAGGGGGTGTACCCGGGCTCTTGGGAAAACGTCAACCCTTTCTCAGTCAGCAGCTGTCGGATCTGTCCCTTTTCGGCGGGAGTTAACCGCTCCCCTAGCTGTACGGTATTGAGTAGGGTTTTAGGTTCTGGGTTAGCTAATAGGTCGGGTATGGGTAAGCTGTCAGGGTCTTCGGCAGCGGGTATGCATATGGCGGCTATATCCTCGGGTCTTTCCTGATATTCCTTTAGTAGATTTATATGAAAGGACTTCCGGATCCTTTCATCTTTGTTGCTGGCGATTACGTAGGTGGTGTCACAGACTTGTGCTACCACTTTGTAAGGGCCCTGCCAGGAGGTCTGGAGCTTATTCCCTTTGACAGGTCTAAGTACCAGCACCTTCTGGCCTACTTGGAAGGTTCTCTGGCGGGCGCCCTGATCGTACCAACGTTTCTGGTGCCCTTGGGCCGCATGGAGGTGGTCCCGTGCCATCCGGGCTAACTGTTCCATACGGTCCCGCATTTCTAATACGTATGGCACGATGGGTACACCGTCGTGTTCTGTCTCCCCCTCCCAGTGCTCCCGGATGAGGTCGAGAGGTCCTCGTACTCTCCGGCCATAGAGCAGTTCAAAGGGAGAGAACCCTGTGGATTCCTGCGGCACCTCCCGATAAGCGAACAGGAGGTGCGGCAAGAATCGTTCCCAGTCTCTGTATTCCGCTGTAAAGGTCCTCAGCAATTGCTTTAGGGTACCGTTAAAGCGTTCACAGAGACCGTTAGTCTGCGGGTGGTACGGGGAACTAAGCAGGGACTTAATACCACAGACCTTCCACAGCTGTTGGGTTAGGTCTGCGGTAAACTGGGTCCCTCTGTCGGACAGGATTTCCTGGGGGAATCCCACTCGGGTGAATATCCCGACTAAAGCACTGGCGACAGTGTCAGCCTGGATATTCGTCAGAGCGACGGCTTCTGGGTAGCGAGTAGCATAGTCCACCACGGTAAGGATGTATTTCTTACCAGAGGGACTGGGGTTAGGTAGGGGTCCCACTAGGTCGACTGCTACCCTGCTAAATGGTTCCTCGATCACAGGCATAGGTAACAGTCGAGCTTTAGGGTGATCCCCTCTCTTCCCTACCCGTTGGCATACGTCACAAGTACTGCAGTAACGTCGCACATCCTTCGAGATCCCCGGCCAAAAGAAGGTCTGGGTGATCCTGAAGGTGGTGCGGTTACCCCCTAGATGTCCTGCCAACGGAATGTCGTGGCCAATTCGGAGAAGTTCCAACCGGTACTTTTTGGGTACCACCAGTTGGCGCTTCTGCGAAGGGGCACAGCCTCTCTTTCTGCCTTCAGCCAGTCTGTATAACCTGTCCCCATCCCATAGAAAACTTTCCCGTCCGTCCCCCCCACGGTCAGCTAATTCCCGATACTTTTGGAGGGTGGGGTCCTCTCTAGTTTCCCTCCCAAACTCCTCTGGGGTGTCCCAAGCTATGGGCCTGCTTATCGTAGTGGGGTGACATGTGGGTGCTTGGCTTACCTGGGTCTCCCGGCCTGTATTAGGATCATCTGCGACACGGGACTGTGAACGGGTGGTTACGGGACAGGCGGCAGCAGGTGTGGGCAAATATGCTGAAGTTAAAGGTCCAATGTCATTTCCCAATACGACCTCGGCAGGCAAGTTGTCCATAATGCCGACGGTGGTTTTTCCTGATCCAACTCCCCAATCTAAGTGTACTCGGGCGGTGGGCAAGCGAAAAACAGCGCCCCCTGCGACCCGAACAGCAACAGTGCGGGTAGACACATCCTCCGGCTTCACTAGGTGTTTTTGGATCAAAGTGATGGTAGCCCCGGTGTCTCTTAGGCCTTGTGCTGTTTGTCCATTCACCTTAACCTCCTGTCGGTGATGTTGTCGATTGTCTGGGGAGGCAGCTTGTATGGGGTCTGCTTCATACAAAATCCCCAGACATTCTTCAGGGCCCATTTCGGCTTCCAGACAGTGAGCCGCAGCGGGTCGTGCTGCAGGGGCCTCTGGGCTGGGCGTTGTACGCCTCCAGTTGTTGTTACTGGATCTTAGGGGACAATACCGGGCAATATGTCCGAGGTTGCTGCAGTGATGGCACGTCACCTTGGACAAATCCCGGGGGTAGTTAGTAGGCCCCTGAGGACGGGGTGGTCCTGGTGGGACTGGAGCCCGAAATTCTGGGCGTGAGACAGCGGCTGGGGCGCGTGGCTCTATTTTATGAGCTTGTCGTGTAGTACCCTGGCTTACTTTCCTTGTCTCGGCATATTCATCGGCCAGCCGAGCCGCCTCCTTTAAATTGGCGGGGCGCCGATCTCGTACCCAGTCTTGTATGTCCGCAGCCAAATCTTGGAAGAAATGTTCCATTAAGAACAACTGTAACACCTCCTCACCCGTGTGGGCTTTGCACCCTTGGACCCAGTGAGATGCTACTCTCTGTAGTCGGTTTGCCCATTCCATGTGGGAGTCCACAGCTTTCTTTTTGGACTCCCGGAAGCGACGACGGTATGCTTCTGGGGTTACCGCATACCTGGTGAGCAGTGCCTCTTTTACTTTTTGGTACTGCGTGATTTCCTCTGTAGTGAGTGCTCGGAAAGCCTCATTAGCTTTCCCTGACAGTTTTCCCGCCAGGATCGTGACCCATTGTTCTGGCGGTATGTGATGTAGTGAGCACTGCCTTTCAAAGTCCGCCAAATACCCATCAATTTCCTCGTCATTTTCTACAAAGGCTTTAAATGCAGTAAAGGGAATTTTCTTTACCGTAGTAGTGGGTAGCGGGGTAGGAACTGTCTGGGTAGTGAGCTGTCGGGCTCTTACCAGTTCCGTTTCTTGTTCCCTCTTGGTTTGTATTTCTTCCCTTGCTTCCCGGAACAGTTGGGTTATTAGTTCTGTAGACGTGACTGGATACAAAGCTAATCTCCGCTGCACAATTGCAGTAATCACATCGTCCTCACTGATGGGTGCCATGGGTTCAGTTACCTCCATGGACCTGTCCATCTCGTCCAGCTCCAGCAGGTCAGCTATCAGCTCCCTCCGTGGTCTGTTACTGGCACTCCTACAACGATTCTCCAAAAGATCCTTTAGTGTGGGTCTTTTCAGCTTCGCATACTGTGACTCCATTCAGTGCTTGTTTGTTGGATAAAAGGACCATCCCACCGCTGCCACCAATGTAACGGCTACCCTGGTAGAGAGAGGGTATCGGCCGTTGGAGACGTCCTTTTTCCCTGCAAGCTGCTGTGGAGAAGTAAGCTGGTATAATCCCATTCACGATATCCAGAGTAAAAGTCAGGTTCAGCTGTAACAGGAGCAGAATAACATTCCCAAATAATCCCCTTCCAAGAACGAGACAAGGCTACGTTTTGCAGGGTCAAGAAGATCTGAGGTCTGGGAGAACCAGCCTGCTTTTTATTAGGAACAAGTACACACAGGACACTCCCAGGGGGAGGATGAAAATAACCAATTACACACAGGGTAACACCCCCACGTCTCCTCCCCTCAGATAAACACATAACATAATTATAACGTACATAAATTTACCCACATTCTGGATGTACCCCAAAACAGGGGGTACACCTTTAAGTCCAGCACCGCTTAATAGCTACCACTTAGGGGAATAACATATTCAAATTTCAAGTCATTCGGTTGTGGGGTTCGGGAGTTATGGGTCTTTGAAGTTTTGACCGACCGCACAGGATTTTCAGCCGAAAAGAGTTCCACAAGTTTTGGCCTTGCGGTCGGTCCCCGTTCGTGAATAAAAACCCCACGAACCCCTTGCCCTCCACAGTAATCCTGCCGTTCGCCTGAATCCCCATGCATGCTTAAACAAAACTACCGAACGGCCGGTCGTTCGGTAGTTTCAGCACGAACTTACGAGCTCCTGGAGGTCTCAGCGGCGTTCGCCTGTTTGCGTATCCGTTTTTAGTTCCATGCGTTCACAGGCAAACACCGCCGTTCGTGCGTAAGATGGCCGCGAACACGTGTAAAGTCCCGAAATGGCGGCCACCTATTCTCAGACAAAGGGATTCGTCTGAACCAGGCGAACGGCTGTATTCTCCAGTAATGGTATTCCCTTGCAATAATTTCGCCATTTTCACTGTTTTAGTCCACAGGGCTTTGGTGCTGGTGAAGTCCTGTTACAGGTATCTATGATGTCTGTGTTTGTTCTTCTCTAATTTGCTCCACCTTGTACAGAACTAAAAATGCATAAAACATACTTAGTGCTATTCACTAAACCAGGAACCACCAGGAAACCTGCAACACATTTTAAATTTTAGGTACCTATATCCCACTATTTTGTTTCATTTTTGTCTTTTGTCATACCAGGAAACTTGGAGGTTCAAAAAAAAATACTTGTGATGGTAAAGTGAAAAAAATTACTTTCCATTGAATAATACCTGGGCTGTTTGTACGTATTACTTGAACTATATTGTGGTGGACATTTCCTTTGAGGAGCATTCTGGATTATAAAGACATTAGATGTTTTGTATAAATGTTACTGGAATCAGGAGATATTATTTTTGGTATATTCCAGCAATATCCCACATAACCAAAGTTGAAATCGTACTCTGTTTTTCAACATCATTTTCATTTTGACAGTGTGTGGCTTTTTCTATTTAAAAAAAAAAAAATCACCTTTGCTAAAATCACAATTTGAAGAGTTATAGAAAGGAAACACATTTTAAACTTTTAGTATGTTTAGCTTTCTACTGGAACAGTAATAAATGGAAGTGCCGAAACGATTATAGAGTGTATTTTTCTCTTTTATATTACATAAATTTACTTGCCAAATCCTTTTTTTCTAGGACATCTCAATGAGCTTTGTTCTGAATCTACACAATAACTAGTTATTCTTTTAAATTCCAATTCAGTATTCATACTTTCAAAGTGGTCATGACACCTGCAAGTAATTTCACTGCAGTATTTTCTTATTCAGAACCCTGGATTTTGTTTTAAATTGGACTTGTCATCTGCATGGATATTCAAAGCTATGTGCATCTGGATTATACCGGATCAACTTCAGCTTTTTAAGAGTGAATGAGGCTGTTCTAGGTCATTTTGGTACTTCAAGGCATCATGGATGTCAGAAACATTAGCCTGAGACTTTATGTATTAAAATAATCTGGTTTTATTTTATCCTGATGATGTGCTATCAGGTGTATGTATGGTAAACATGTATTGTCAAATTGACTGGATGTCTTGACAGCACTAGAGTAGGGACATTCTGCAATATGTTAAATGTTATCATTTTTAGAGGGGACTCTTTCTGAGGGCTCTGAACACCATCTAGTATGCTTCTTTGCAAACTCTGTTGCTACTGGGCTTGTCTGAACTTTGTCTATTGGCTCACAGTACTCAAAATGAGTAGAGCACATTTTAGTGTCATCAGTAAAGGCTATTTTCAGTGCATTCTAATTTCTATTCTACGGCAAACATACTAGTAATTTTTTAAATTAATAAATATCAGTTTTAGTATGTTTGATGAATTCAAAAAAGATATTTATGATTTAATAATCAATAAATGTTTGCATTTTATAAAAAGAATCACTGGGTAGCATCATAATGAAATGTGCCGTACAGGCTTATGATGTCCGTTCATGTGTCTCTTTACAAGTTAAGCACCATTTGCTTAGAGACTAATTATACTTTATAGCTATTTCTATGTGCTTTTACGAATGGATTTTGAAAATATATATAGGCACTTTACAGAATAAGTTAAATGAGATTTTAATAAAAGATAGATTTGAAAATAGAAGGTTGATTAATCGATGGCAAGAACTCACTGTTACACAGTGCCATTCTAAAGCATCCTTTGATATCATCTATCAAATGAATTGTAAAACACTGATACATTCATATCGCCATTTGAAGGGCAAAAACCAAAACCAGTGCTTGCTTTGTAATAGATCACCGTCAGATTTGTCTTCTGATTTAGTGTTGTTCTCAGAAGCAGCTACAGGCCCATGAATTGAAATATCTCCAAAGGCCCAAACAGGCCAAAATATAAATGCTCATGTGTTTTATATATATATATATATATATATATATATATATATATATATATATATATATATATATAATTATTATGGAATAGATTCCTGCCAATAAAATTGCAGTCCCTTCATTATGTATAGAAACTGTCTTCTTATTTCTTGAAAAGCCTCAAAGTTGCTGCTTAGTAGTGGTTTCTTGTTGTGTACCCAGCCTTAAATGAAGATCTGCAACACTACAATCATAGTGGGTGGAACATTTCAATACCATGGGGATCAGTAGCAACTTTACTGTGTGTTACACAATAATTCCTAACAGTTACTGTGACAATGGAAATGTAACTTCAACTCATCAGGTCCATCAATATGTACAGCACCAGCACCCTGAAAGGTCTAAATCCAGGCTTGCTTGCAGTGGAGCAGGAGTGAGCACTGATGTTTGAGATCTGTGCCAGCTCAAGACAAGATATCAGCTCCTTGACTAGATTAGACAGATTACAAATAATTTGCATGGAACTAACAGTATTTACTATGCAATTTAATTCTTGTTTTTTTTGTTTTGTTTTTACAGTGAGAAGACGCCAGCGCCCATAGGAAAGCATTGAGAAATGCTTTCTTATGGACTGACTGAATGCGCGTGCGGCTCTTGCCGCGCATGCGCATTCAGCTGATGACGTCCGAAGGAGGAGGAGAGTCCCTAGCACTGAGGGAGCCCGGCGCTGGAGAAAGGTAAGATTTTAACCCCCTCCTAGAGCCCAGCAGGAGGGGGGGCCATGAGGGTGAGGGGGACCTATTAACACTATAGTGCCAGGAAAATTAGTTTGTTTCCTGGCACTATAGTGGTCCTTTAATGAACAGGTTTACTCCCTAAAGTGAGATTGCAAAGTGAATTCAAAGCCAATTTTAAATTTAGAGTCAAAATAGCCAAACTGGCTATGCTTTCAATTCAGCTACTGTGACCTTAAATTTTAAATTCACTATGAATTCACAATTTAGTAAATAGCCCTGTAAATGCGTGCTCATGTCACCTGATAACATAATGTAAACATTTTATGAGATTTCTACGAAAAAAGTAAAATTTCCATTAAAAACTTTTTTTTTGTTTAAGTGGCTATTTAGAAACAATATTGTCTTTGCAATATTTAACATTATGTTGTTCTCCAATCCCTAATACTGCACAGTCCTATAGCACACCATGAAAATAAGTTAGACGTGTTCTAATTAGAAAGCTGGCATCCATCCGTTAATGGGCAAGTCAGTATCACACATCAATTTATCCAATGCATTAGTGGTTTAGATGCTAGTGTATCTATGTGCAAAGGTGTCGAATCAAGAAATATATGTTTGTCAGAAAGCAGGTGAAATAAATCTACTTCTAGTTCTAAGGGGCACACTAAGAACCATAACCACAATTGATTGTTGTGGACCAGTTTGGGTAAAGGCAGCACTCTCACCAGCACTCATAGCCTACTTCCTCTGAAATGATAATTAACAAATTGCAGCTCCCCATTATCAAGTGCAAATCTGATCAACTGTGGATGGAACTGAATAAGCAAACTATGAGTTTTAGTTGGATGAATTTGCAAATGATAATGTGTTCCTCTTTTTTTCTGCATTATCAGTGCTACTACATATGTGACATGCTATGGCTGCTTGTAGGAACTCCAGTAGTTGTCAAATTAGGAGATGGAGTTTGAAAGGTGCCATGCAATGGGTTGACCGATGGTGCATACTAGTCTGCCAAAGATTTTAAGAACATTAATAAATCCTGTACATGGCATAAAACATTGCTTGCCAATGACTTCATTACAAACATGGTATAAATATTGCATTTTTTTTTTGTAAATTCAAAAAATATATATAAATCTTTCCATAAATCAAAGCAAAAGCATAAATGGACCTGATCAAACAGTTAACATTATTGTATTTTGTTTCTATTGCTTGCATAACAAATTATTCAATATAAACCTACCAAATTGCACTTTTTGATGAATAGCTGTATTGGGTTTTATAATTGTTTTTCTTTAAACGGAGTTTAACAAATGAATAAGACATCCACAAAGGACAAATGCAATTTTACAATTACATTCAATTGAATTTTAAAATAAAACTGAAAGAAAAAAGAAATTAAATATAGCAAAAATAATTTATCTTTAACACCTGTTCTATAATTTTTTCTACACTATTCACACTTCAGTGATTATTCACAAAACACTAATGTTGAATTAAACTAGGTTGCTAACTATGGACCAAATAAACAATTTGGAGAATTTGTATCAAGTCAGCAGTAGGCAAAATTTTGCAATTCACAAGGTTATTCGCCAAATGGCCAATTACCAAATGGGGCAAAACCATTCAGCTGAAATATAGACATTATACACACTATTCAATAATGTCTGAATTCTGCAGTTCAGGCTCTGAATGGGAATGCTAATGAATACTGCAAGACGCATGAAATCAGGACTGAGTCCTTGAAATCTTGGCGGGAATGCCTCAAATCCACACACAGATTTAAAAAAATCAGAACTATTTGCTCACTGGCAGCACTTTTAGCCATCTGGCATATACTCAAATAAATTTTAGCGGCGTAATTATTGAGAGTTAACTATGTGCCAACTGGCCATCGCTTGCCAGCCAGTAAACAAATAAAAACCCTATGGCGGTCAATAAGACACCCATATTACTATATTTGTCTATGGTGGTTAAAACCTCCCTCTGCCCTGCCTGCCATGTACCATTACTAAAAAAAAACATCTGTACAAATTTTTTTAAAATGTATAATTTTTAAAATTAGTGACAAGGCAGGCATTGCTCTCCCCATTACCCACTATCTGTCCACAAAGAAGCTGATATCTGGTATATATGTTATCAATGTAGAAAAATCACTGCAACCGTCCATAATACCCAGAATTCTATTTTACAAATATCACCTCCCTAGATTGAAAATGTTGCTCTTCCACTCAGAGGCCATTAACTCTTGCAAATGTGTCCTCTTTTGTTTCCTGTTTCTCCTTTATTCTTCCACGAATTCCATTTTGCTTGACATTTTTCATCATTCTACGATCTTCCTTCTGGTCCTTCCTTCTATTTCCAGAGATGCCTTGTGTTTGTTACTGAGTTATATATGCTCTTTAAAGGGGCTTTGGGCATTAATCATGGGAAATAGTCCATGTTATGGTTTAGTGGCATTATTGCTTCCTACTCTGTATAGCTGGATCTTCATTTTCAGGCTGGAAACCCATTGCCTTTGCATACTGTATATATTTCTTTCGAAAACGAATAAACTTTTATTGCATAATAAAGGACTAGTTACGCCTCATGAAATGACAATTGGAAACATGAATGATTTATTCACGTTTTGAAATAAAATGTCAATTCACTTTTTTTAATGCATTCATTGATATAAAAATAATATTTAATATATAGCAAGTAGAGTAAAATGCCATACTTCTCCCTGTAGTACTTTCTTTAGTATTCTATACACCTTGTGTGCTTTTTTATGTGCTCTTTTCTATCTTTGTTTTACATGTTGATCTCTCTACTGTTTGCTCATGGCCCTGTACCTTATGCCCCCTCATATCTCTCTGTCATGTATGCGTTTTGTAGTTATTTATCATTTTCCTACTTGTCACATGCATTTCTCTCCTGGCAGCTGCCCTGTGTCTCTGATTGATTTATTCCCGGCAGATAATCATTAAACACAGTTATGTGACATCAGGTGATATGCTGTGTGCTGTCTACAATAAAAAAATGCAAAAAAATGTGGACAGTTCCTTGTTCTATAATATCGTATAATAGCAGGAGTCACTCTTCTAAAACAGTGGGGAAATAGCATTCTGGGTCTGTCCCAGGGCCACCTCTAAAAGGAAACAATAACAGAGTATAAATAAAGGAGAAAGAATGAAAGAGAAAACAAATACAGATAATACCATGTTTTATTTGGAAATCCTAAATGTATAAAACTCTCATAACATCCATTAATGCTGCATATATGCTTGTATATTTGCATAAAGCTGCTATACCATACTTCAGGCTAGATCCATTGCTTTTGTGATGATATCACTTGTAAATTTTGTCTAGTTTTGTGAGATACATATCAAAGTCCAAGATAAGGGGTTTAATTCCTTGGGTGATTGAATGCCCTGATAGGTCTTCTTTAACCATCTTCTACATTTACATTTATTACTGGACATTACAAAGTATGATAACTTTCTAAGGTAATGTTCCTGGTGCTATCAAGGACAGTAAGTTCAGGAAACAGTAAACTATTGTTATGTGTCCATCATAAGAAATGCATAATCTTGCTCTCAAAACATAAGTAAAATATGTTCCAGATTTACATTTCTAAGTCATAGAAACATAGAAACATAGAATGTGACGGCAGATAAGAACCATTCGGCCCATCTAGTCTGCCCAATTTTCTAAATACTTTCATTAGTCCCTAGTCTTATCTTATAGTTAGGATAGCCTCATGCCTATCCCACACATGCTTAAACTCCTTTACTGTGTTAACCTCTACCACTTCAGCTGGAAGGCTATTCCATGCATCCACTACCCTCTCAGTAAAGTAATACTTCCTGATATTATTTTTAAACCTTTGTCCCTCTAATTTAAGACTATGTCCTCTTGTTGTGGTAGTTGTTCTTCTTTTAAATATAGTCTCCTCCTTTACTGTGTTGATTCCCTTCATATATTTAAATGTTTCTATCATATCCCCCCTGTCTCGTCTTTCCTCCAAACTATACATGTTAAGATCCTTTAACCTTTCCTGGTAAGTTTTATCCCGCAATCCATGAACCAGTTTAGTAGCCCTTCTCTGAACCCTCTCTAAGGTATCAATATCCTTCTGAAGATACGGTCTCCAGTACTGTGTACAATACTCCAAGTGAGGTCTCACCAGTGTTCTGTACAATGGCATGAGCACTTCCCTCTTTCTACTGCTAATACCTCTCCCTATACAACCAAGCTTTCTGCTAGCATTTCCTGCTGCTCTATTACATTGTCTGCCTACCTTTAAGTCATCAGAAATAATCACCCCTAAATCCCTTTCCTCATATGTTGAGGTTAGGACTCTATCAAATATTCTGTACTCTGCCCTTGGGTTTTTACGTCCAAGATGCATTATCATGCACTTATCCACATTAAATGTCAGTTGCCACAATTCTGACCATTTTTCTAGTTTACCTAAATCATTTGTCATTTGGCTTATCCCTCCTGGAACATCAACCCTGTTACATATCTTAGTATCATCAGCAAAAAGACATACCTTACCATCAAGACCTTCTGCAATATCACTAATACAAATATTAAAGAGAATGGGTCCAAGTACAGATCCCTGAGGTACCCCACTGGTGACAAGTCCAAGCTTCGAATATATTCCATTAACTACAACCCTCTGTTGCCTGTCACTCAGCCACTGCCTTACCCATTCAACAATATTTGAATCCAAACTTAAAGATTGCAGTTTATTGATAAGCCTTCTATGTGCAACAGTGTCAAAAGCCTTACTGAAATGTAGGTAAGCAACATCTACTGCACCACCCTGATATATAATTTTAGTTACCCAATCAAAAAAATCAATAAGTCTTCACAGAACATCAATTTTGCATTTGAACAATTACAAAATTTATGAAAAACTAATGAAAACAACCTGCTTATAAATCAATGAAGCCATGACACACAACAATATTGTTAGTTAGGTTTCAGTTTAAATCCCTGAAACCTCTGTAAATTAATCCATAAATGCAACATATCGCTTGAATTAAGCATGATATTATACATTCCAAACTCAATGACTTTGAGGTTTCCCTATCTTCAGCTGGACTTAAATCTAATCTGTGTTTCTTTATTTAAACTGACCTCTGCTTGATCCCTTGCCATCTCAAAAATGGCATGTAAAAAGGAGATAACGCATGCAAAACACATTACATGATGTTTACAGTGGCCTACTTCTCCTTGTCAGACATACACAACCCTGGACTTTCCCAAGACAACAACTCAACTTTTCAAAGTTACAATAAGTCCCCAGGAAGTCAATTTAAATGGCTGTGAAAATTCCATGTTTTTTACTCTGCTCGTTAATCTCCACTTGGGAAAAAAATAAAATATCATAAATTATTCATGACCTGTTTCTTTTTCTAACCATCCCTGTGGCCTACATTCAAACAGCTGTGACAATGACGGGTAGTATTAACTGAATAGAACAGTAGTAATGTCATTATCTTAGAACTGGGAACTCTTCAGTAAGTCTCCTTGGGCAAGACACCTAACAGTATACAGACATGGGAAAAAGAAAGAACACCCTCTGAATTCTATGGATTTACATATCAGGACAAAATAACAATCATTTGTTAATTAGCAGGTCTTAAAATTAGGTAAATACAACCTCAGATGAACACCAACACATGACATATTACACCGTGTCATTATTTATTTAACAAAAAGAAAGGCAAAATGGAGAAGCTCTGTGTGAAAACTAAGTACACCTTAAGATTTAAGAGCTTGTAGAACCATCTTTAGCAGCAATAACTTGAAGTAATCATTTCTGTATGACTTTATCAGTCTCTTACATCATTGTGGAAGATTTTTGACTAATTTTCTTTACTAAGTTGCTTCAGTCCATTGAGGTTTGCTGACATTTGTTTATGTATAGCTCTCTTATAGTCCTGTCACAGCATTTCAATTGGTTTGAGGTCTGGACTTTGACTGGGCCATTGCAACACCTTGATTCTTTTCTTTAGCAGCCGTTCTGTTGTAGATTTGTTTGACGTGCTTGGGATAATTGTTCTATTGCATGACCCAATTTCACTAAGCTTTAGATGTCGAACAGATGGCCTCATATTATACTCGAGAATATGTTGGTATAGAGAGAAGTTAAAGGACCACTCTAGGCACCAAGACAACTTCATTTCAATGAAGTTGTCTTGGTGCCAGGTACCTCTAGTTTTTTTTTTTTTTTTTAAATACACTGCCGTTTCAGAGAAAAAGCAGTGTATTTTTTTTTCCCTATTCCCACCTACAGTGGCTGTCTCTGAGACAGCCACTAGATGGTGCTTCCTGAATCCTCACTGTTATTGTACGCTTATACATATCGGATAAAGAGATATCTATGCAAAAGGTTCTGGTGCTGAAATACATTTCATCTTTATAACTTTAACTCTATATATATATCTATATATCTATACATATAAATATATCTCTATATATTTCAATATATCTCTCTATATATATATATATTTATATATAACTATATATATCTATATATATATATCTATTTCTATATATGTATATATATATATTTCTATATATTTCTATATATTTCTATATATATATTTCTGTATATATATCTATATATATTTATTTTACTATATATATGTATATATATATATATTTCTATATCTCTATATTTATATTTCAATATAACTATATATACATATTTATATATATTTATATATAATGAGGGCAGTGGGCGGTGAACTGAGATGTCACTCAGTTCGCCGCTCGTGAACGCGCACACCGCGCACATGCGCGGTGTGCATAGAAATTCTTCCCATTGAGATTCATTGTAGTCAATGAATCTCTATGAGAAGATTTTCATTGGATGAGCGCCGCGCTGGACGCGCATGCGCTTTGCTGCCGCAATGATTTCCTATGAGAGGAAATTCATTGGCGGACAGCGGGGAAAACAGTCAGCAGACCCGATGACAGCGCGGGAGGTGTCGACGATCGGTGACGTAGCGCTGCAAAGAAGGTAAGTAAAGGGGTATTTAGAATAGAATTTAAAAGTTAAAAGTGGGGTTCAGAGGGGCACTGAGTAGTGAGGTATAGAATAGGGATGTTAAATCAGGTAGTTTAGTGGTGCCTAGAGTGGTCCTTTAATCGTCAACTCAATGACTTCAAAGTTACCAGGTCCTGTGACTGCAAAACAAACCCAAATCATCACCCCTCCAGCACCGTGCTTGACAGTTGGTATAAGGTGTTTGTGCTGATATGCTGTGTTTGGTTTTTGCCAAATGTGGCGCTGTGCATTATGGCCATATATCTCCACTTTGGTCTTGTCTGTCCAATGGACATTGTTCCAGAACCTTGTGGTTTGTTTAGATGCAAATTTGTAAACCTAAGTCGTGTTGCCATGTTCATTTTAGGGAGAAGAGGCTTTTTTTTTGGTCAAACCTTCTAAACATATCATGAACTCCTAACTGAGGCCTGTAGAGACTGAGCTATAACTCTTTTTGCAATTTCTCTGGGCATTTCACAGTCTGACCTAGGGGTGAATGTGCTAGAACATTCAAATCCTGGGAAGATTAGCAACTGTCTTGAATGTTTTCCACTTCTGAATAATCTTTCTCACTCCAGAACGATGGACCTGTTTGGAAATGGCCTTATAACCCTTCCCAGCTATTGCATCTCCCAAATGATCGCTGGTATCTTTTCTTCTTGGCATTCTGTTAACACACACCAAACTGCAAAAACGTTGGCTTTTATAGAGGTGGTCACACTTGCTGATGATCATCTGTCTGCTACTTTGCCTCTTAATCTCTATGGAAGCAGTTAGGGTGTACTTAGTTTCTCACACATGGCTTCTCCATTGTGGCTTTATTTTCTTAAATAAATCATTGTAATATGTTATGTGTTGTTGTTCATCTGAGGTTGTATTTGCCAGATTCGAAGATTTACTAAGGAACAGATGGTTCCTTAGTAAATTATGTTACTATGTCTTGATATGTAAAACCATAGAATTCAAAGAGGGTGGACTGTATTTTTCCCATGACTGTGTATCTGCACACCTCAAATCCTCATTGATTGTAAACTTATTTGAGCAGGGCCTTCTTCGTTACTGTAATTGTAATGAGCTGCAGAACATGTTGCTGATATAGTAACGTTGATAATAATTGAATTGTAAGTTGATGTAAGTATTTTGAAGCTGGAGGAGCTTGTGCTGTAGGAACATTTTATATGTACACCACACGGAAATTGATGAATAAATTAATAATAACGTTTTACTATATTTCCAGGTTGTTTTTTTGTTGTTGATGTAAATGTAAATTGCATATTAGGAGATAGTTTTGAGCACTTAATTTGTCGAGTAGACAATGGCAAATAGTGATATAGTAAGTGAGGGGTTTTATTAATAATAGTCAATTTGCTTAGTGAGGGTATGTTTGTAATACTGTAAACCAGTCAAATAAAAAAGCATATATTTAACAATTGTAAAATCTATCTATCTATCTATCTATATTATTACTATAATTAACTTGTAATTTATAAGAATTGTTGTTTTAAACTTGTCTCCTAAGTGTCTTGTAATTTTCTTATTTTTTTCTATGATCACAGTTTTGTTGGAAATAGTTTTGAAAATTAGTTGTAATAATGTTTAACAAACAAAAGCAATGTTACAAGTTAAAGGAACCCTCCAAACACCATAATCACTATTGTTTGCTGTGGTAGTTATGGTGCCAAGAGTACCTTGAAGTCCTCCTTTTATAAGTAGGCAAACCATTTAATAATAATTTGACAATTTATCTGGGGTCTGCTGGGTACCCACTACAGCCTCCTTCATATGGAACTCCTGCACTGAGCTAAGTCCAGCATGCAGGACCACAATCAACTGTCGGAAAATGCTCAACTGACAAAGTCCTGCATGACAGTGCTTTGCTCACAAGAAACTCCTTGTAGAAGCTTCTGTCTAAAGAGGAAGCAGTTTGACAACTTACTCTGGGATGTCACGGCCGGCAATATAAACATTAGAGTGGGTAGTAGTGGTTATGGTGCATGGAGTGTTCTTTAAAGGTTTCTAGTGTCAAGTAATTACAAGTAATTAGGGTATCTTGTGTTGAGAAAAAGTTTAACAAAAATCAGTATTTCATAATCCATAATCAGGTTTAGGTGTACTAATAGAATTTTATACAAGTGTTATGAAAAATGGTTGTTTTCAATTGTGCACTGTAGCGGATGGCACTGGGCTGTCCTGAAAATTACATGTGTATAACTGCATTTGTGTAAACTGCTGGTTTTGTATGTGTTTAAATAAAGTGTATTCGTCTGATTGTTCGGTAGAATCATTTGAATAAACTAAGGGAATGAAACTACCTAACAATCAGACCTCCCCTGTGTGAAGTGTGCCTTCAATTACCCGTTGCAACAATGTTGCGAACGGGTAATTAACAAGCTATGCAGTAGGTCCTTTGTTCGCGGGGTGGCCGCCATTCGGGAAACGAACACGTGGTGGCGGCCATTTTAAAACTCCCGAACAGCGGTCGAGTGTCTGGAACTCAAATCGGACACTCGACTAGGTGAACACCGCTGAGACCTCCACAAGCCCGGTCCATTTGGTTCCAAACTACCGAACGGCCCCTCGTTCGGTAGACAGAAACAACCGAACGTGGGGATTCATGCGAACCCTACCTGATCTCGGTAGCCTTAGCCTTTCGTGTAATGTATTCCCTTATACTGGGACCGACCGCAGGGCCCCATCGCATGGAACCCAATTCGGCTGTTCTCTCCAGCGCGGTCGGTCTTTTTAGTACTTCCATAAATTTTCCGAACCCCAGGTCCGATCTGGGTGATTTTTGGATATGTTGCTCACCCAGATCAGGGCTACCAGGGGATGTGCCATTTAAAGGGGTACCCCTAGGTTTAGGGGTACATCCAGAAACTGGGGGAATTTGTGTACAGCATAAGGGGATTATGAGTCAGGCTGAGGGGAGGAGATGGGTGGGAGGTTACTATTGTCGGATTGGGTACTGTAATAATTGATGAAAGTCCCTCCCTTGCATGGGAGCATGCTTTATAAGGCCACTGTGGAATAAAGGTTTTCAGTTCTGCTCCTGATGCTGTGGGTCATCCAGTTATTGGGATTGCTGTTGGGATACTGTTGGATTATTTTACCTGCTGGAAACCTTTATAATCATTTGTTCCTGAGCCTCACTGGGATCTTAAGCGGAGATAATCTGTGGAATATTGTATCTCCGCTACATGCACCTTCTGTAATTTTATTTATTATTAATTATTCCTATGACACACAGGAAATGTGCATGATTTATCCTCACTTCTCATCGGATTTCTTCACCAATTATACAATTTAAAAGCATTTGAAAATAAAAAAAAAGAAAATAACAACCATGTTGCCAGGTGCATGCTGTTAAATATTTAGGGATGGGCATACATCTATAAATGAACTGCACTTTTCTTATATTTTAAAATAGCTTTAAATAAAAAAATAAAATAAAAAACTACAGAGGTTTTGTTTGTTTTGTTTTTTTCTTAAAACGCTTTTACACAATATGGACACTTGTTACGGTGAATTACAGAACACTTCATAAACAGTTCAAAATGAATCACAAAGCTCTCCATAGTCTTATTATAGTTTCCTATTTTACCCATAGCTAAATTATTTTGAAAAGCACTGCTTATCTTATTTTCTGTTCCAGCACGTCTACGCCAGAAAGAAAAACAAACTTCTTAGCTAAGAGACTTACATTCTCTCTCCTCCCACACTGTATAGAAATCTGTGTAGTTCTAAGTGCCATGGCCGCTTTCTATCAGTCATAGAGAGGAACAGAGAAAAAGAGGGCAGTGAGCACACTATCGAGCTTCTTTACAGCCTGCAATAGTAGTTTGTAATGACCAAGCGATGAACATATGCCTGATTTCAGCCAAGCAATTTTACTTTGTTTTTATATATTCTGGTAACATTTTAGTAAGTTACATTCTTCCAAAAAAATATAATATTTGTCTACAAATATCAAGAACTGTCATATTTGTATTACATCTACTATATTTTCTGCTTCTATTTTAAAGATAATTTCCTTATTGCAAGATAAGTGATAACACATGAGCTCTAAGCATTCTCCAATTATTCTGGTTAACAATAAACAAGTAAATAAAACATTACAATTATATAGAAGCAAATGATTTTAATTTGTTTACATATGACTAAATAATCAAGATTGCTTCAGTCTTGTAAGTTGTGTGCTATGAAACATATATGCTATTTATTGGTAACTAAAAAGAACAACACAATGAAGGGGCAAATGTCATGCAGAATCTGTTATGCTATTTAGCTAACCATGTCTTTGAATCATTTATAGCAGACGTGGGAGGTTTTACATGGAGGTCAAGATGTTTAAACTCAGACATACTGGTTTTCTCTACAGATATGCATCCGTGTAGCCTAGATTGCTTACAAAAAAACAAATTATCATTAACTCTTTCATGACAAATGACTTGCAAGTGCAATGATTAAAGGCATACTAAAGTTCCAGTTATACAAAGCTGTATTCCTGGCACTATAACTCCCTCTGCCTCTCCCTCCCCCCCCCTCCCCCCCCCACACTCCTGTAAATAAAGGGTTAATAACACTTTATTTACTTACCTTTTCCCAGCACCTATGTCCCTCGGCACTGGGTCAAAGCTCCACCCTCTCTGATGTCTAATGTGCATGTGTGGCAAATGCTGCATTCGCTTTAAACCGCCTCATATGAAAGAATTGAATCAATGCTTTCCTACGGGGAAAAATATGACTCTGGAGGTCCTCATGCAAAGTGTAAGGACGTCCAGCATCAGATACCGGACCAAAATAGGGACACTGTACCCAGACCACTTCAATGAGCTGGAGTGATCTGGGTGCCTACAGTGTTCCTTTAAGTACAGGAATTTACCTAAATTATTTTCAAAAATAAATTAGGCAAGATTTCCTAGCAAAATGAAAATGGTAAGTAATAAAGATTTAGATGATATAATTAAACAGGAGACATTGTAAAATATTACATTTATCAAAATTCTATCAGTGTAAAGATACATCTTGATATTCCCGGAATGCTTGAACATAATTTTCGGGCTGAATTATGCATATGTATGGTATATATGAATGACATTATAAAATGAATAACACATTGTTGTCAACAAGCAGTATTATGGATGTAATGGAAGACAATGAATTGTAAACATTAACAAAGGCAATATATTTAAAATGAATTGTGAACACTAACAAAGGCAATATATTTAAGGCCTCTCTACACTAGAAGACATTATTCTTGAATTTATCTGAGTAGAATGCAATATGCTGTTGAATGCCAACTAGAGAAGTCAATTCCATTAATACTTGTACTTTGCTTTATCACATAGACATTTTCATCAGCATAGAAAATTTCTTCCATTCCAAGCCAGCCCTCAGGATTTCAAGTTAATATTATCAGCCACCAGAGAGTTCTGATTTAATTGGTTGTGGGAATCAACTATAAAAACTGTGAAAGGACAATGCAAACTGTCAAGGGTATTTGTGAATTAGTGTCAATATGCCATGAAAGCTAATATTCACAGGAATATGAGTGCCCTTGTATTATCAGCATCCAGAAAGTCTACAAACCTGCATAGATTTTGGGTAAATATATACCAGCTTCTGGTGACATGTCTTGTCGGTCAATAATTCCACAAATGTCAAAGGAGATATGTTTATCTCAAAGGAACATTAACCATATGTATTTGATAAAGGGCTTTAGGACAGGCCATTTATGACATTTTGGTATTTATGATCAGGCTTGACATTGTGGCTCTTAAAGTTGACACAGTCTCCTTCCTTATATTGCTGGACTCTGGTGATGGAGAAGGTAGGTGATACAAGACCAAGGATTTAATTGCATGGGTTCCAGAGAATGACAACACCATAAGCGATGGCCGTTATAGCATTGATTTTCATGTCTAAATGTGTGTCTAAGGATATTTATGTCAATATGTATGCTTGTATTCGCCTGTAATCATGCATATGTCTATATAAGCTGGACTGCATGTCTGCCTAACTAAGATTGTGTGTGCGAACAAGAGAGAAGAAAAAAATAGGAATAAAATAAAATGAGAGCTGGAGAAAAAGGAGAAAAAGAGGGAAAGTAAATGCACAAATAGAGCAGAGGGAACAATAAAGCTAGAAAAAAAAGTACAATCAGAATGGAGTATAAGAGAATAACATTTAAAAATGAGACAAAAAGGAGGCTGTAATTATGCAGGAACTTCACTCACTTGCAAACATGGTATTGAGATAAAAAAAAAAAAACACAAAATGTGCAACATACTGACAGCAGCTAGTTCTAACAAAGTTCACTTTATTGTACTAGTCCTCAGTCCTGTTCTTGAGGTCGACCAATGGTGCAGAATTTAGCACTTACCATGTTTTCTTTAAATGGATATATTGATGAAGATATTATAATCATAAGGATGATACCACGTGATATTTCTTTAATGGGACATATATTCCCAAGAGAGTGGCTCTTTTTTTCTTCTACCCCTGTAACTGGAGAGTTAAATTGTCTGAGAGCATGCCTGTAACACACCAAATTATTGAGAGCCTATCAAAAGTGTCTGGGTTTAGCATGCTGTGTGGGTGCAAGATACTACATAAAACTAATGTCACCAAGCAAGAAGAAAGAATTCCAGCTGCCTGATTATCACTCAGGGAGTCAGCCCTACCTTCAAGAACATATATTTATCTCCACAATGAAAACTTTTTTTAATAGAAAAGCTAGAGGGACAGGGTCTTTGCACCATAACTACTTCCGTAAGTTGAAGTGGTTATGGTACTTACGGTATCCCTTGAAATATACGCTGCAAGTTCTTACCTTAGAAAATGATGCCAGGCATTATTTTCCCATGATTCCATGTGTGCCTTTGTGTAGATACATGTACATTTGGAATATACTTCATATGCCATGCTATGACAGAACATTCTTGCATTTGATGCAAATTTTAATAAAGCTATCTTATTGTTTTTGTACATGTTCCTCCGAAGTGACATAAGTCAACATTATGCATTAATTATCATTTTTGTGAACATTCTTTTAACATGGAAAGTCTCTATAAAATAGCATTGTAACAATGCATATCAAATATGGGAATTGTTCAAATATGAGCTACCCATTTAAAGGGTTATTCCAGGAACCATTAACCATTTCAGTAATTTGAACTGGTCACAATGCTTGGAGTCTGTGCGTCAGTTGGAAATGCTGCATATACAAAGTTTAATCCTTTTGCTGCTGGAGATGTACCATCACCTCTGTCAGATTTTAATGGTGGTGCTAAGAGTTCCAGGCTGACTATGTCAATTCTGTGCATAGTTGGCATCAGTCATCAGCTAGTACAGCGTGCTGGCGAAAGACAGCTAATCCTTCCTTGCTGACATCTTTCCTCCTCCAGTGAGTAAGATTGACATCAGCGAAGGAAGATCAGGCTGCCAGAAAAACTTGGTCTTGGTGCTGGAACAGAGGTAAATGATTGATTTTTATTTGTTTTGGGGGGGAGTGGGGGTAATTGGTGGGGCGGTTGGTCAGTTATGGTTAATTAAAACACTAGTTTGTTTTGTTGGAGTAACACTTTAAACAATGATTTACTTGTGCCCCCTAACACAAACTTTAAAGAACTAAATGAATCTACATCTGCTCTTTCATATTAAACTGAAAACTTTTACTCATTATTGTTTCCCTGTTTCATTTATTTACCTGGTCTAAAGACATGCAGAAGCCACGGGCTAAATTATTTGGCTCTGTTCTTTCATTTATCATTAGAAACAAACCTCATTGTTCGGTTTTAAAGTTGCACTTCAGAAAACACATCCAGTTTGAAGCATTATGCTACTAATTATAATATCTTATTAAAATACAAATCCTTTAGACCCAGGCATTTTTTTCACAGCATTTGTTAATATGTAAATACACTGAGGAGGCTACTTTTACACTAAACTATTGCTAAGCATTTACTTCTACTCTACCCTAATACTAACCGCTTACCCTCATATTCCCATACGATGCAAGCACTTTACCGAAACTGTCACCTACACAAAACTATTGCTAAACATGAATTCCTACACTACACTAAACATTAACTCTAACATCAATGACACAATGACAATAAACAATAATTGATGTAACTGTCAGGATATGAAGAAATGACCTGACATGCTATCACAGAACACCAGGCATAGAGGAAAACGATGCAACCTTGTTAGTGACCACCTAATTTCTCCAAGCGTTCATTTTAAGACTAACAAGCTGTGAATATGCAGGTAAAATGTCACACACAGAAATACAGACATGCATTCACAAAAGTACATAAATACACACTTTATGCAAAACAAGAATTTTACGCTTATTTAGTGTTCCATAAAGCAAAAAAATATTAATAAAAGCAGCCGCCTCTGAATATAGGGTGTTTTGTACAACCAATAAATATACTCAGAACAATTTATGGGGCACAAAATAAATAAATAAAACTATTTTATTGAGATTATTAATATCACGGTGATAGAGACTTACCCATCAGTAAGCAGATGTCCTGGATTAGATAATAAAACACTGCCAGAAAGCCAACACAATGTAAATATAAATATAAATAAAGTAAAAATATACACTCAAAAAAACTTGAAAAAAAACTCCAACATTATGTAATTAGGATTATGCGGCAACACCTCACCACAAAACAAACAGCAATCATTATGCATTATAATGCTGGTACCTTAATGGATAAGGTGTCAATAGGATAAGGCGTTTGCGGACTCTAGAGTCCTAAGTCCAATTTAAAATGATCTACTAAATAGATGAAGAAATAAGGAGGCTCCATGATAAACCTAAGCAGTTGTGTGGTTAATCCTTAAAAATAACCAATATGCCTTTGGTAGGGATCACAAGGGAGATTTTGAACAGTAGTTGAGTAAAGATTCCTGGTGTAGGTATGCTATCACTAGTTCTCAAATTGAGTCATGTCACATCGGGACAAAGCTCCTGTGAGTTGCGTACTGGGTCAACGCATTTTGTCCCACAAGGGGACGTTATCAAGACGGCACTAGAAAATTGTTCTCAATATATTTACAAAGAAATAAACACATATATTCATATTTGTAAAAACAAAACAACATACACAAATATATTTGCACAGAAGTAGACAACTATATTAGGCAAATTGTCACTACACATAAGGATATATGCACTTTAGTTTTTGTTTTTGTAATTATAATTACGAAAAAACTCTTTACATGTTGACAAAGCAATACATGCAATCCTGCACTCACACAGAAATGTAAAAAACATAGGCCATACTTTGTCATAGTTTCTTCATATTGTTATTTGCAGCCTAAACTACCGGTATGAATTCATATTTGGACATTACGTTTAGGGCCTGGGAAGTCGAGTTTCTTTACTTTGAGCTTCAGACGGAATGTTTGTGGCAATTGTTACATGCAATATTGGCATTGACAGGGGCTTATCCTCCTTTTAAGTTTTATTACATTTGTGCACCCTTAGAACAATTTTAAATGTATATTATATAATGTCACATGTCGTATCATTGCAGGCATAAATTACATATTTCTCTTTTCCATGTTACAGTGTATTTGCTATCTCCTTTAACACCACCACCAGTCATATAGAGCAGCAGTGTCTTTGAGGAACTTTTTTATGTGTGAAGTCAAACAAGTGACACACACAACAAAAACACACAAAAAAACTTCCATGATAATCCATGTGAACTCATAACAAATTATGTGAGTTTGCTGAATCATTTGTGCATGTGGAACTTACTCAGCATTTCTGTTTTTAACTGAAAGGTAAAGTTTCTAGGTGGTTGTGTAAGGTAGCTAAAACATATTGGAGATCTGAAGGTATAGCACAAGCTATAAAGCCAACACGATTCCACTGGTTTTTGATTACATGATATCCTGTTGGTTATTGAGTCCAACTCTACAGCTGTTATGTTAACCTTTTCTAAAGCCTAACTCGAGGACCTCATTCTTTACTTACACTCACTGGATAGATGTATGTCTACTTCTAAAGCTGCACATTATTATTTCTGTTAAAGTATATGGTGTGTCTTAAAATTCAGGTTTAGAATCATATACAGTATTATCTTGATGTCACTGATCCTGGAGTTATTAAAATAACCACTGCTTCTATCAAATTCAGTGTTTCTTTATCTGAATACAATACATATAATCTTGGTATATATTGATAAAAGCTGTAATCAGGAAATGCTTTGAAAACCAGATTATTTAATTTTACATTGCATAAAAGAGAAATGACACTTTCACTGTACACAAGAGACTTCTCCGGGGTCATAGCTTGTGAAATATGTTTTGTGCTCCAGACACAAGAACTCAAATATCACAGGCCATGTGCATTTAAAGGCTGCCGGGAACCGAAGATTAAACCTCTGTAAATGCAATAAATCTGCCATAAAATGAGTAACTGGATTTTGATTTTACATAGTAAATGAATTCTGCAGCGTAGCAGAACAAACAATACTCTTCTTATTGTGTAAATGTAAGTGTCTAGGGCAGATCTTCTGCAGACACAGCCACAATCCGTCTTAAGCAAAGAGTCCTATTTAACCCCATGCTGCTTACCGATTAGGGAGGAGGAAAAAAATCCACTGAAATAATTTATACCACCTGCTGTCTTGATGGCGAGTTCTCTCTGCAAACAACCGTAATGGAGAAACTAATTAAATCTCATGTGTACACCCAAGAAGCTGAAAGAATAATAATTTGAAAAAAAGTAGATTTTTTTTTTTTTACCTTCTTAACTGAATGGTTTCTAAGAAATGCTGGGTGAACCTTTTTTAAATTTCTTGTAAAAATAAAGCAATTATCTTTATATTCGACTATAGATAATGCCAATGTCAAGGTTTGAAAGAACCTTTTGGTTTTTCATTTGTTTGGCTATGATTACTTTTTGTCATTCATGTACTTTGCAGATTCAAAAAAAACAAACCCAGGGCAATGGAAGAAGCCATACACTCTGTACAATACTGTTTGCGTGTTTCTGCTATGATCCCTTGGATTTAGATTCCTTGAACCTTTTCTGTCTCAGCTTAGCTTTTTATAATTATGTATAAAAATGTCTATCTTCCAATAGAATGTTTTAGGTCAGTGAGTATTGATTCTGTTAAAAATGCCTACATAATTCAACGTGAGTATATCGGAATAATACCTCATACAATAGCTCATTCAATAATGGAGGACCACTCCAGGCCACAGTAAAATTGTCTATTGCGATGACATTTTCCACTGTGGCCTGTTCAGAAACACAATAACTTCTCACGCCTCCTGCACTCAGATAGCAAATGTATAACTACTATACTTTTATAACCATATTTATACATCCACTATAATTCTAAAAAGGTTATTGTGCAATTTATTTTTATGTTTTGTAACACGATAGACTACGTCATAGAACTTTTTACAGCACCAACCTTTATCTCTAAAGCATACCATCCAACTATCCTCGACAACAAAAAATGGAATAACAAATACCAGCATCTCATAATATATACTTGGAACTGCTCAAAACCATTGCATGGCATTTCTGCCCATGAGTGAAAGCTTCAGCAAAGGTAGGCTTAATTGTCCACTGCATTCTCCACTGCAGCTAGTCAAATAGGCATAATATATAAATATTCTATTTTGCAGTACACTGATAGGAACATTTTCATGCCATTTGGTTCTGCACTCAAGTAAGAAGTAACCAAAAAAATTAATTTATTATAAAAATAAGTTTTTCTCTATTGGTCCCTTATCACTTAAACGTTGAATAAAATTAATATTTAGTGGCTGTCTCCTAGCCATCAAGAATGTTTTACCCATTATTCATGTTTGGCCATTGTACTAGTTATTTGCTTGGATATATGTCTGCATTGCTTATTAAAGATACAGAATTTGGTCGAACAGCTGTTCAGGTCCTGTTATTTCCTGGTGGAGCTAAACTCAAGACAGGGAATTGCCCAGAGCACCTATTGGACACAAGTGTAGACAGCCACAGAAAGTCTGGACTGAGGAAAAAGATGAGAGCTTTCAAAGGCCGCAGACAAAAATCTGCAGCTTTTACAAGATGTTTTTAGATATACCAACAATGAACAAAATGTGTAATTAATGCATGTTTTATTATTTTTGCAATGGTATGACCCTTTAATTTATTTAGTGTTGATCTCACCAGTTTACAATGAATAATGATTTATGAGCCCTACCTCCAAATAGCACCAATACTACCTTCAAACTACCCTATTTAACTATTTTTTTTTTTTATAAAAGTCACAAGCGTGACTATCAGAGATGTTCTCTTGGCATGTGTTGATAACAAAATACACAATAAAATATGTGGTTTGAAAAGTAAACAGGTAAGTGGAGTTCTCTCAAGACTTTAAAAGACTGTTATTACATAACATGTAAAACACCAAGTAATGTATCTAGTATTGGAACATCTAAGTCAGGCATAGGCAACCTTCGGCACTCCAGATGTTTTGGACTACACTTCCCATGGTGCTTTGCCAGCATTTTGGGTGTAAGAGCATTATGGGGGATGTAGTCTAAAATATCTGGAGTGCTGACAATTGCCTATCCCTGATCTAGGTTAATGATTACAGGTACTTCATACAAAAACCAAAATACAGAGGTATACATGAATAGCTTCACAAAAATAGCAATGCAGTTAGAAAATGTGTTGCAAGTTGTGTGGACCTTAATTAACAGTTATATATACAGTTTTAGTCAAAATTATTTAACCCCATTGAAAATCAGGTTTATTGTCAAAATTTACAGACTTTCCACTGCTTGCAATGAACAAATCAAACAAAAGCAATTGGCATAGCTCAATGTGATTAATGCTTCAAGTAGGTTCCCTAAACTCAATTTAAAATACAACTTATAATGACTTCTTCAGTCTCAAAATTATTTAACCCCTTCAAGGTAAGAATCTTTAGTACTTAGTAGAGCACCCTTTGCTGTGATGACCTGCTGTGAGATGCATAGCCAGACATCAGCTTCTGGCAGCTTTTCTGAGGAATCTTAGCCCATTGCTCATGAGTAATGGCTTCCAGTTCAGTAACATTCTTGGGGTTGCGTGCTGCAACCAACCAATCTCCCTCCAAAGATTTTCTATTTGGTTTAAGTCAGGTGACTGTGATAGCTACTGTACAATTTTCCAGGACAATTCTGCAACCAAGAATTGGTGGAATTTAAATGCGCTTGGGATCATTTTCTTCTTGAAAGGTCCAGTGAGGTCCAAGCTTAAGCTTCCTCACAGACAGCATGACATTTTCTCATAGGATTTCCTCATACTTCAATAAATCTATCTTTCCTTTCATATGCCACAGGTTTTCAGTGCTAGAGGATACATAGCAGCCCCAGAACATCACCAGGCCAACACTATGCTTAACTGTAGACGGAGTATTCAGAGTATGCTTCATTCTTCTTCCTCCAGACATACCGCTGATCCATTGGGCTGAAAAGTTCCTGTGGCGGACCACCTTTTACCCCGACTTGGTACCTCCGCCAAACACACCTAAAAAGTACCCCTAAAATCCATGGAAACACCCCAAGAGTCACATCCCATGGATAGCCCTGATCTGAGTGACCATCATATCCAAAAATCACTCAGATTGGTTGGGTGGTTTGGATTTTCCATGTAAGTCAACTTTTGACCGACCACACACACATGGCTCCTGCCCAAAATAGTTCCGTAAGAAAAGTGGTAGCAGTCGGTCAATTTCAGGAGTCTACAACCGAACAAAATACAGAAACGATCCTCTGGCTCCTAGGTAGCGATTATTTGCCTAGTTCATGACAATCCTACCGAATGGCACTCTCCTGACATGAATAGCAACGAATCAGGAGTTCGTCAAAGTTCAGCAGTGTTCGCAAGTTAGAGTGTACGATTATAGTTCCATGCACTTGACAACCAAACACCGCTGCCTGCGTTTGTGCGATCAAGATGGCCGCCATTCGTATGAACGAACACGTGGTAATTGAGCTGGCGGCCACTTAGATACATAGTGTGAAAATTATGATGGAGGCGTCAGGAGAGGTCAATAGTGGTTAACAAGCCCAGATGTGGTCCGCAGTTCGTGGGTTTGTTCGGTTCCCGAACAATACAGGGAAACCACATGAACCAAGTCTTTTAGAGGTTAGTTACAGGGCCCGTAGTCCTTGGGCAGGAGGTTAGCCAGCAGGCTCCTGCAAGAGCTCATGGCAGAGGCATCTTTGCCACAGTTCCAGTTTTGTTTCATCGCTCCACAGAACAGAAAACTTCTGTTGCTTATTTATATGATTTTGAGCATATTTGAGCTGACTTTTCTTGTGCATTTGGGTCAGTAGTGGTGTACATCTTGGAGTTCTGGCATGGAAACCTTCTGAGTAAATGCGTAACCACAGGGACCCGGTGTGAAAAGTGCCCTAGGGCCACCCCATGCATCTCCAGCCCTGCCCCTCCATTTGTATAACACATACATACATGTACACACATGCTAATACACAGACACACAGAATGACACACATTTAGATACACAGAATGACACTTCTACAGATACAAAAACTGACACACATAAAGATACAAAGACACACACTGACATACATGCCGATACACAGACACACATACAGACAGACACACATATAGACACACATGCAGATGCCCATACACAGAATGGCACTCATACAGATATAAACAGGGCCAGCGCTTCTATTAGGCCACTTAGGCAGTGGCCTAGGGCTCCAGTTCCCTGGGGGTGCCTTGAGCAAACCTCCAGCTGAGTCTGGGTCTGTCCAGGCAACTGGACCGCCTGGACAGACCCAGTAACAGACCCAGTAACAGACCCAAAACTGGCCAAAAACAGTAAATTTCAGGATGGCAGCCAGGTGGCAGTGGCCGCAGCACAGCCGTTACTACAGGGTGCTGAATTCCCTCCTGGCCGGCACCTGGCTGCACTTGATCCCCACCTGAGGTAGCACTCCTACATGTGGCATAGGGGGAGGAATTATGGAAGGAAGTGGGGCAGCCCGGCTGAGAATGTCCCAGTAGGCTCTTTACTAGGTTCACTCCTGCCCCTTTCCATGTACTTGGTGACAAAAGGAAGTGGGGCTGATGCAGGGAGTGATGCCTGAAGTTCCTGAAGTGTGCAGACAAGATGCTTGGAGTATAATGAAGGTAAGTGTGTGTTTCAGAGAATGTGTGTGTGTGTATTTATGTCAGTGTGTGTGTGTGTGTGTGTGTGTGTGACTGCACGGGCCAGTGTGTGTGACTACATGGGACAGTGTGTGTGTGTGTGTGTGTGTGTGTGTGACTGCATGGGTCAGTATGTGTGTTTGCAATCACTGACACATACATACATACTTATACACACACAATCAGTGACCCATGCACAGATAAATTCACTGATTTATGCAAACTCACACACACACTGACCCATGGGGACTGACACTCAAACTGACCCATACAGACACACACACTGATCCATGCAGACACACAAACACACACACTGATCCATGCAGACAGACAGACAGACACACACACACACACACACTGATCCATGCAGACATTCACACATACACTGACACAAACACACTTTGACCCATGCAGTGGGTCACTGATTGTGAGTGTATATGTATGTATGTATGTATGTGTCAGTGATTGCATTTGTGCACAAAGGACAGTTTTAATTTAAAAAAAAGAAACACTATAATGTTAGGAATATAAACCTGTATTCAAAAAGCTATAGTGCTTCTGGCCCTACATAGATTCAAAATAACACCTGTTTGGCATATTTGTGCTGTTGATGGCTTCTATTCAGGGAGTTAAATAATTGTGAGACTGGAGACGTTGTTGTAAATTGAAATTTCAGATTAATTTAGGGAAACTAGCTGAATCATTCATTGTGTTGTGCTATTTCAGTCCTAAGGTCTTCAGTAATTTTCGTGTCCTACAACCCTGAGGATAGAGCGCCTATTGCTCTCTTATTTAAGTTCTTTTTAACAGTTGTTTTTTTCTTTCAGGTGTACCTTTAAATTTGAGGCCTGTGCCTTCTGTTCGCATTATTTTGTGCTGTGGAAAGGTATTTTGTGCACTTTAACAGCTTCTGATCGCAGGAAAGTGCAGGAAATTAGGAAAACTTGATGTTTAAGGTATTTAAAAGCACCTGTGAGTATGGAGATTGCTCTTGGTGCCAGTATCAGTTTCACACCTTTCTGCTGTATTTATTGGTGTAGAAGTAATTAAAGTACCAGCAAGTTTGGTTTCAAATTTGCCTCAGGTAGGATTATGTCTGGTTAGACATATATTATAATTTTTATATATTTCTTTTATGTATTGTAGTTAATATATGTATTTACATATATGTATTTTAGTTAGCCCATTATGACCTCTCCAGCTATCGCTCAGATGTCTATTTCTGAGTCCAGGTAAGTAAAGTTTATTCAGTCTTGGTTTTAGTTATTTTGGAATAAACTATTGACACTGTTTTTCTATCTTACTTTACAGTAATGAAGAACGTACGATGGCTTCCTCTCCTAGAAAAAAGGAAGGAAAAATGGGATAGGAGGGTAAACAATTATGCTTGGACTGTCTACAGAAAGTAGCAGTATCATCATCTACAACCCCAGCTCCTTCAGCAGATTTACTATCTTGGATAAGGAAGGAGGTGACCCATGATATTTCGGTAGCCCTCGAGGTAAGAAAGAGGTCTGAGAAAAGACACAGACAGAGGCAAGACTCTTTGCAGTCCTCTGACTCTGAAGGCATTGAGCCTATGGAGGAATTTGAAGCCCTGGATCAAGTAGAATCCAGCGACAGTGAAGGCGAAATGATGGGTGAAGCTCCAGATGCTAGAGCTGTTGAAAAATTGATTCTTACAGTGAGTAAATCATTAGATATTCCAGAAGATTCTATCAAGAAGGCGGCAGAGGGGCACAAGGTTTTCCTACCTCAGTATAAATGAAATAAGAAACCTAATACCTCTTGGTCAGATAGGAGACCTCCCAGGGACCAATACTTAAGGGAGTACATAAATTACAGACCTGGTAGTGAATATACGAGGGGCAGCATTTAATGGAGAGGTGGACAGTCATCCTACCCACGATCACACTGTCCCAGGAATCAGGCCTTTCGGCCTTCAGGTAAAAACTTCTGACTGTCAAAGGTAAGTAGGAGCCAGACTAAGGTTTTTTAAGAAGGTATGGGCTCAGAACATCCAAGACGCCTGGGTTTTAAACATAATACAAGCAGGCTACAGTCTAGAGTTTTGACAGAGACCAAAAAGAAGCTTCTTTATTTCCACTCACATTCCTACAAACAAAGCCAAAGAAAGAGCTTTAAAGGAATATATAGAGAGTCGGCTAAGGGAAAAGGTGATAAGGCCAGTCCCCTCATCGAAAGAGGCAAAGGATGTTATTCTCCTTTCTTTCCTTTTGGGGTAATAGCTTCTTGATCCAAGGATATATATCTGGCTGCCATTTTGGGGTTAAGAAGGATATTTTTCATAGTTTGTTGAAAAAATGGAAGTGCTCCAAACTGGGTTTGTTTTGCCTTCTTTTGGATTAACAACAAAAACAGATGTGAAAAAGCCTGAACTTGATGGACATGTCTCTTTTCAACCTTTGTAACTATATAATAGAAATAATTTTAACGTCAACAGATGGTGGTCTAATGACTGCATTCTTTATTCAGCAAATGTTTCTATTAGTACTATGAAGTAAAACCCATAGTTTTTGTGTCACACAGGGTATCATAGCAGCAGGGGCTCATGGCAGCAGACACATTTTGTAACAGCAGGCTCTGCCATGTGCTATAACAGTTGGGTTGTATGTAGGAAGTATGGGGGAGTTGCAGCAATCAGGATGGAGGTGTGTTAAAAGAGCTTAGCCAGACTTCCAGTTGTCCAGTGAGTACCTGAGTGGTAGTGGGAAGGGGGGGGTGGAGAAAGCTTTTGCCATACAACCAGTAGGCTATCGGGCAGAGAAGCTGCAAGTGGGAGAAAAGTTTATTTATCCAATTCCCGACCCATAGACTAATTCTGTCTGGGTAGGCAGGCTGTTAAAAGCTCCTAGCTAAGTAGGCTTGTTTCTAGCCAACATAGAGGTTTAGGCCAGTTGTCATGGTGGTCTGACATAAAGCATTAGCTGTTTAGTTGATTTAGCCTAGAGTTGCCCATTTTGCCGTACCATTGGTATAACTCGATGTTTAGTGAAAAATATCTTTACAAATGTTTAATTGTGGAACACAGGGACTGCCCTGTGGACAGCCACATTTTCCAACACATAAATCTCTCTATGTGGAAATTGTGGGTAAGAGAACATGACTAAATACCATGAAATGACTCACACAAGTGTCTGTGGTTATCTTGGAAGAGGAGTATAAGATTACAGATTATATGTAAACCTCTCTGACTATAAATATATCTATTCTGTCTGAGTGTGTACATGCACACACCAGTGACATTTAATTTACAATGAGCAAAGCTATTTAGTACAGTCATAGACACACCATTTAATCCGGGTCAGAGCAGTCTGTTAGCTCGTAGGGATATACACTCTCAGGAAATAATTGAAAGTGACAGTTCATTAAGTATGCTTCACTCCAAGTGCATTATGGTTTGAACTTACCATTATTAAACTGCAGGCTGTAAATGGCTTAGCTGCACATGAAGCATATAGCAAACAGTATGAGAAAAGGTAGATTTTAAAATACATAAGAACCTATCGTATAAGGTCATGCATGCTAATGCATTCCTGTTTTACCAGCCTTTATGATGACATTTTAAAAATAGACAGTCAGTCTCATCAACACATTCAAAAGCACCACCATTAATCAGTTTTCATTCTAGTACTCTTGCACATTCACACAGGTGCGCTTGTATAGAAAGAGCAGTAGTAAGCGAAGCAAGGCAGAGCTGCTATATTATAGAATCAATGAGATAAAACACAGTCCCAGGGGTTCTATGGAATCTGTGTTTATATATGACTATATTAAGAGAAAGGGATTATAGATATAAACTGAAAGAGAGTGTTTATTTTGTTGACTTTAAAGTCAGCTTGCAAAACTGAAGTTAGATAACATCTCCAATTCCAACAATTTAGATTTTTTTTTCCTTTTCTGTTTTTTGACCTTTGCTTTACACACCAGTAACCACAAATCAACGTTTTACCTAGCTTGACAGCCATTGTAGAAACTCAGAAATAAATATTTATTTTTAAAAATAAAACTAGTTTGTGAATCATTGCGCTGTGCACATTTATGGATCAATTTACAAAATAACACAGCTAGAAAACATAATATAATTGGATTCTTGGATAGAATTTTCATGTTTTAACTTTACAGATTTATTGACATAATTAATTATTTAATTTATTCATTACGACATAGGATGCAATGAGAGAGAAATACCCTTACTTCTTCACACTATATCACTAGTGAAGTTGGCCAAAATAAGTGAAACAAGTTTGTTTCCTGCATGAATCAGACATGAAGTCATCCACAATGCCCAATATTACTCCAGTCTATAAGTTCACTCCATTGCCCAAATACAAAATAAATAAAAATCACAGCTTAGTAGATATACTCCAAACGAGAACTTGCATATATATAATTATGTCTTTTTTTTCATAGGCAGCATATGTAAAAACAGCTTGCAAAAACTGCAGCTCTCTTGTCTCAAGATATTGCAAACCCTCCCCTTCTAACCCCACCCAGACTTTCTGTGGCTGTCCAATCACAGACTTTCCAATGCAGCTCAATGTGAAGTCTTTGCGAGGCAGGTGCTCTGAGCAAATGGCTGCGTCTTGTGTTTAACTCTACTGAGCTAATGGAACCAGGAAGTAATTGGACCGGTTGTCTGCTTGAAAACCAGTGTAACAATTTTAATTTAGAAATCTGTTAATTTCTTAATTGAAATCTGCACTTTTTGGAAAAAAAAGAGGGCACACTCTTCACACAAAGTTTTTCACCAAACTAAAGTGCTTTAGGAGTCTGGGGTTGTGAATGTCTTTTATCAACATACAAGAGATTGTTATACAAAGGTGATATACTAAGGAAACTAACACTTCTGCTTGTAATGCATTGTGCGAAATTATCATTATATCAGATTTAATGGGCTAGCAGAAGTTACATAGGACTCCACAGAGGCCCCAGTTTTCATGCCACTAATCATTTTTTGCCTTCCATTGTTATTATTAGATTTTTAATTACTCCTGGCCAGAGTTTGTTATTAAGGATCGGTCACATAATGTTCACTACGTATTAGGAAAGCATACAGTAAATTCTTTGTGATTATTCACTATAGACTTGTAGCGGTACTGTATGAAAGTTAGACAGATGGCAAAATGCTACATTGTACCACTGATGGGTGCTCTAATTACAACATGAGAATGCAGGCACACATAGTGATAAGTCCAATAGAGCAAGCAAAGATGTGCTATTATTATAATACACTCCATAAATTCTCATTAAATATTCCACTTCCAGCTGCATTTTTGTAACTTATCAGAAAATGACAGCAAGTGGGAACTGTTTAACCCCTAAAGAACTGATGGCGGTTTATGCTTTCATAACAATTTAGCTTTAGAGATCCCATTGCAGAGTGTAATGTCATACTCATTTAGTGACAGTGCTAAGATGCAGGGCATTCTATGCTGGCATAACATCTTAAGGGGCCAGATATAGTTGACAGCTGGGAATTTGTAAATTAAACCAAACAAAACATGGCATTACAAAATTTTTCAAAGACAGAATATGTCTGTTTAAAAGTGCAAACATAGTATAGCCTTCCAAAAGATTAAAGATGGTCTTGGTATACGTATTTTTTAACTTTAAAAAAATAAAAATAAATAAATTCTAAAGAATAAAACATGACCAATAAATAGACCTGTGTTCTGGTAAATCAGTGTTCGTCCATATGGCATTGCGTTTTAGACGCATTATATATATGCAATCATTTAGAGAAATAAGAAGCAATCATTAGTGTACTGCAAAATATATACACATTTTCTCCTATATTTCTGTACTGCTAATATAATATATTTATAGTTACATACAACATTGGTAAAACAAGGTATCCACTGTTTAAATGTGATAGAACTACACTATAACATTTTATATAGGTACATAGTTCCATCTAAATTAAATAAGATTAATAAATTCCATTCTATCAATGCAGGCAGAGGTGGGCTACAAAATTTATAAAAGGAATTGAACATATCAGCTATGAAGAAAGGTTAACAAATTTAAACCTATTTAGTTTAGAAAAACATCAGCTGAGAGGGGATATGATAACATTATACAAATATATTCGGGGGCAGTACAAACCATTGTGTGGAAATCTATTCACAAACCGGACTTTACATAGGACACAACGTCATGCGTTTAGACTGGAAGAAAGAAGATTTCGTCTAAGGCAAAGGAAAGTTGTTGTTTTTTTTACTGTAAGAACAATAAGGATGCAGAATTCTCTGCCTGAAGAAGTGGTTTTATCAGAGTCCATACAGATGTTCAAACAGCTACTAGATGCATACTTGCAAAAACAGAATATTCAAGGATATAATTTTCCAATTTAGGGTAATAACTGCTTGATCCAAGGATAAATCTAACTGTCATTCTGGGGTCAAGAAGGAATTTTTTTCCTAGCTTGTTGCAAAATTGGAAGTGCTTCAGACTGGGTTTTTTTTTGCCTTCTTTTGGATCAACAGCAAAAAACAAATGTGAGGAAGGCAGAACTCGATGGACGCAAGTCTCTTTTCAGCTATGTAACTATGTAACTATGTATTGCTGAAAAGGTAACAATGTTAGAGGCACCCACTATTATATATGGTGGGGATGCAAAGAATTTGAAGACTTTAAAATAAAACTGTTTGCACTTTTAAAATCAACATTCAGGCAGGATCTCTGTTTTGACCCGACCTTTTTCATATTGGTATGACAAATTGAGCAAAACTATTATTGCATTTATTGGTAGACATTCTGCTTGCTTTTAAAACCTGCACAGCAAGGACAACTAAATTTATTTGTAATAATAAACTGAATTCATTATTAATTTATAATGGAGAAATGATGATACATATTGAATAATCTGTTAGATATATACCTAAAGACAAAAAGGAACCCTGCTGCCGTAGTGACCGATATTCATACATAATACAGATTAAGAAACAGTGCACACATAATAATACATTTATAAAGTTTAAAAGGCTACTTAAAAGCACCTATATCAGCAAACAAATATGGGGATTCAGTTCCAGCTCATGACCATATTGTGTTAAGCCCACCACTTCTTATTGGGGTACTGTGAAGTAGTGGTGGGCTTAACACAATATGGTCATATGATGGTACCTAATCTGGATTGAATATACATATTTAAAGACATGGGTCACTTGAGAATCTTATCCCTTAGCAAGAAAACCAATAGCAGAATATATTATTATATTATTAGACCCTTTCTCTTCAGGTAATAATAGAACTTAAGAGAGTTAGACATATAGAGGCTTAGTCTGTCTGTTAACAACAGTTTGAAAACCAACTCCTTTGCTTCCCTCACGTCGGGATGAATGGTGAATAAAAGTATTATGGCTGTTTCTGTATTTGAATAACTTTAATATATATGTATTTTTTCTATTTATGTAATATCAATAATGTTCATATTACAGTGTAAAACTAAAAATGCAATAAAAAAGTAAAGAATTTAAAACAAGAAAACTTTACATTGAATTGTTAGACAACATGTCAGTGGTACATCATCTATAACTAAGAAAAACAAAACAACTTGTTACATATTGTTACCTGTAGTTCTGGTCTAGACTGTTCTCCATGCTGCTCCGTATATGGATGCCACACATTCTGGTGTTGTGATTGATGCCATATGTACAAAAGAACTGGGCACACAAAACATTCAGCAATCACAATTTTAGTGGAACAAAGTTAGCATTGCTTCAGTTCATGGAAGCACCTGATGCTCTTTCCATTCTGTGGCATATGCCCATACTTTTTTGCATAATTTTCTCTTGGAAGGTTGAATGGTCCCATGCCAGTGGTCATTGTGTAAGTCTAACTAGCTTGAAAAAGACCTTTCCGGTCGAAACGTTGCGTTGCATTCTGTCATAATAAATCTGCCTGCGGCTTGAAGTTGGAGTGCCTGTGAGTTTTTTCCTCTTGGATTGTGTAAGTCTAAAGCATATTGCAAATTTTTGGTGAATATAAATGTATGCTTGTGTTATTTTTTTAGGCTTGATAAAGGTTTCTCACAAGCAGAAATGCTGCTAACACTGCTCCAATAAACCTGTGATTGGTAGAAGTTTCTGTGCCCTGTTCTTTTATTTATGTACAATATACAAGGTGCATGGCTACACTGTATTATGTGGCAGCCATTATAGAATCCAGTCCTTTGTAATGATGGCTCCACTTTGTATTTACAATTAATGCCAGACACAGCCCATCTGTAGATTCTCAACATTTAATGAGAGCCCATACTACATAATTGTGTTTGCCAACAAACACATACATTCTGGAAAGCTGGATACACAGGAATAACACCGAATAATGGTCATATGCACAACACCTCTCCTTCATGTATCCTGTTGAGGTACATTCATTTAATAGTGCATTATATTGTATACTGTCTTTTTTTCTGTGTTTTGTTCTGGCTTGACTTTGTTTATTCTTCTTTATAGATCCATTCACTTGGCTTATCATCCTACTTACCTGATCTCTGTACTTCTGTAGGTGTATGTTATACCTTTCAGTAGGCATCATGTTATAACTAGCTATTTTAAGACCCAGTATTATTATCCTGCTTTCCTTCTATCTACATAGGGATATTGTGTAAAACATATAGAATATTCCTAACAATAAAGCAAACATTATGGAGAATCAATCATGTCGGGTGATTCTAGAGACATCATAATAAACCATAAGACTAAAACATTAAGAGGGCTATTTACAAAAGTGAGAATTTGTGGGAAAGTGAATTTCAAAATTCAGAATGTATTAGACAATTCCGTTTTCTTTTTTTTCTTTTTTTTGGCTCTAAATTTGAAATTCACTTTGAATTTACTTTGATTTCCCACAAATTCTCACTTGTAAATAACTCATTAAGTGAAACATATACAAATACAATATTAAAAGGGTTACTAGTAATAGTACTAGTAAGTAAAAAATTATCAAAGTGAATTTAATTTTTTAGGTCAAAATATACCTGAACTGGAAGTATTTCTGACTTACGGCTGACAATTCAGCTATTTTGACCATAAATTTGAATTCACTTTGAATCTCATTTGCGTAACTAATACCATGTGAAACATATTGCATGTGAAAAACTAGATTTTAACAATGTTATAATCTTTAAAAAAATCCTCAATTGAATATGTTCACATATAAAGTTACGATAAGTCAGTTTTATATAATATAATGTATAGTGTCCCGAGGATAGAGTTAAAAGCTATTGCAATAGAATGCTGTTATTTTGTAAAGACAAGATCTAGGTGGGGAAACCAAGCAGGTAGGATGGATATGATTGATTATAACCATTTATATGTCATATTCAGCAGGATGTATTTCCTTTCTTTTGGGAAATATATTTGTTAAAAACTTCGAGATGCCACATTGATTGATTAATAGTACAGCCTCACTTCTATATACACTTACAATTTCATTGTGAATAATGTCTTAGCCAAATTCACTTAGGATGATTAGTATACATTTTTAAAGAGCTGAATCGTTAAGGAAGTTTGGATAAGGTATCGCTACAAAAACATGAATGTTTTTGTAACAGTTGGAAAGAATAAGTTGTGTCAAAAAATACATGGCATACAGAGCTTGTTGGTAATTACATTGAGGGAATAGTTATATAAATTGGCCTGATTTAAAGAAAAAAAGGTGTGACACAACCAGCAATTTTTGGACTATAGACATATATTTTGTGATAATGATATAAACAAATTTTCTCTTTGCACAGAAATCTGCCGCTACGGAGAGAGCGTTGGGTAATCTTTGTCAAAGCAGATGGTTTCATTACTGCAAACTCATACTGTTACTTCTGTTAGGAAAGCACAGTTCTCTTTTTGAAAAAGGAATTGCTTAAATGTTTGAGGAAAGAACTAGGAAGTGATTGGACAGAGCTACACTGCATCCCCAACCTGAAGATATTCTACATCACCCTGAGCCTATTTTTCACACCTGAGACTGCTGAAGAAACCAAGCAAGTTCCCAAGTGTGAGTATACAGGAAAGGGTCCATTGTAACTCTCTCGCACAAATATTTTGAATTGCTATAACAATGCTAAACACATAAGTGAATTGTTCTAAGCAGTGGTGGAATAATAGCGAGGACCCTGGTGTAAAAAAATTTAAAATTGCCACCTGGCATAGAGAAGAGGTGGCCATAAGGTCACCGCACAACTCTGAGGATGCATTTGCAGCTGTAGTTATACCATTTTGCAGGGTTGTATGTGTGCAGTGCCTGTGTACCTGTATATTTGTATGGAGTGTATGTAAATGTTTGTGTATCTGTGTATATAGCTCATGTTAGAATGCTTGGGTGTATTTGTGTATAGTGTTCGCCTTGGAAAGTAGTACATGTTTTTGTAGTGTTAGTATGCAAATGTAGGGGTATGTTTGTGTGTAGTTTGGGAGTTTGCACGCAAGACTGTTGGAGTTTGAACACAGGGATGTGTTTCTGTTTAAAGTAGGCTTCTGAATGCAGGGATGTGTTTATTGTAATGTCAGTAGTTGACTGCAGCAATGTGTTTGTGTGTAGTGTGTGAATGCAGATGTACATTTTTGTGTGATTTTGGTGTTTGCATGCAAGCACATTTTCACATATAAAGGTGCACATTGTCACATGCAGAAACACACAGACACAGCCACACAAAGAGATACACACCAGCACACACAGATTGAAACACACGTACAAATACACTGACAAAAATGCACATATGCACACACATGCATAGATATACACACTGACACGCATGCACATAGGTACATTAACCCTCCTACTATGAGTGCGTTAAATGTCTGCCCCAGGCCCTGTTAAGCTTCTCTGCATCCCTCCCTCTATTATGGCATGCTAGCATCCAGTAGTGCCAGCGCAGCAATGAAAGGCTCCATGACACCCATAATAACATTCGGCATCAACGGACCCCCTGACTTCCTTGGGCCATGGTGCAGTCGCACTAGCTACCTTGCTGGCAGTTCCTTACCTGGTTGTATTGTGCTTAACTGTAGATGTGAAGAGATTCCTATATGCTTTAGGTAGAATGGTCATATCATCACTAACACACCTAAAATTAAGGTTTCAATTTTGTCTATTTGAAATGTAATGGAAGTATGATCTATCTGTACCAATTCAAAAAGAAAAACCTTCAAAAGTTCTTAGGCTTTCTGTGTCTATAGATGGAATAAGAGGCTATCAAGCACGTGGTTTTTATCTTCATCACTGTGTCGTATCTGATGCAGATTGGTGAACCTTGTGTTGAAGTGAGCCACTTCTAAAAAATATAGATGTTTCTCTCTGACTGGTATAAATAATTGCATTAAATCCTTTCTGCGGAAGAAGCTGCATTGTATTACAGGATCATACAATACATGATTTGTTGACAGCCCAAGGGCTGTCTTATATACATCTGTCTTATATCACAATTGCCCTACAGAAAGACATAATTTCTCTGTCTTTTGGGTATTTATCTTCTTCAAAGATTGCATTTAGGTGCTTGGTAATAGAGGGATTCCATGATGAATGTCTCTGCAGCAGGGGAACTGAAAAGAGATTGAGGAGATAGCGTTGTATCCTAACTAATTGCTTTATAACAGAAGAAAACGCCAAGTGACCTGCAGTATTTGATCAAACAGCTGAAAAATGATTTTGAACAGGATCAAAGTTTAATCTCTTAAAATTAAATTGCTCGTGAATTCCTTTAGAGAAGTGCATGAAAATCGTTTGTCTCCATTAACCCAGACTACTTGAATGGACTTTTATGCAAATTAATAATAACATAATAGTGTAAAGAGAGATACGAATGCAATAAAATGGAAGAATCAAGGAAAAAGTCTGTTGTATTCAGTGATGAAGTTCAGAACAGAACAAATATCGGCAAGTCTTACAAATCTTTCGACAGTCTTCTTTCAAAATCCAATTAGTAAGAACAGAGAACATACAGTTATTAATTAAGTAATGGTCTAACCATTCTCATCATTCTTTTATTAATATTACTTTTGCGTCAAGGTGCTCCCAAGAGCTTGATCATAGTTCTCAGAGGTCCGGGAAACTTTTGGTTCATTAAATGTTTACATTGTTATATGCAGAATATAAATTATAGGCAAATACAGACTTTTGGGTCTTAACACAGGAAATTACTGTGTTGTATTCTGATGACCTAGAGAGTCCTCATTCATCAGTTGGAATTAGACTTGGCAATAATGATGTTATATGTCCCACAAACACAGAGTAAAACAGCATAAAAATGTAAATAACACGCAATGAAATGGGTCCCACGCCGACTAATTTAAAATTATTCTGACCTGATAGCTTTATAACATGTGTAACAGATTTTAATTGAGGTAATGGAGTTTGAAGGGAAGTTAAAATATATAGGGCAATTTAGAATTTCCCTTACCGCCATCATGAATCTTTGGACCACCAAGTATTAATTCCCGGCAGTATAAAGATGATAAAGATGTTAAAATAAATGATGAAGGAAAGAAATACATTAAAATCGGCCTATTTAGTGATAAATATTAACAACAACAGTTACAAACCTATAATATATTGATGGATATTTGTACACTTAAAGACCTGTGACTATTATACATAAATAGTGGCCTAATTCTTATTGCGGTCAGCATGTCTGTAGCAACCTGCAAGCATAAATAGACTGAATACATATTCGGTTACCCCTGCATCAACTACTTCTTTTTGTACCTAAATGTATTATTCCGCTCCTAAGTGTGCTGTGGTTACTTTGAAACATGCCGGCGTGAGAAAAGCTTATTTGGCAAGAGACTCAATGCAGGTTTCATCCATAAACCTGGACATTAATGCTTTTGGAAATGAAAGAAGTAAAATGTATATAATGATATATGAAGCATTGTTGGTAAAAGGTTCTGTAAAAATAGGTCCATGAGTGAGTAAAAGCATAAAAGTTTAGTATTAGCAACCATTTTAGTCAGTGATAGGAAAATGCAATGAAGATGAATATATATGCCTTATGATATGCCTTAAAGCTGTGTTAAAGATACTCTGTAGTACACTATAGATTAGATCTTAATTGGCTTTTTAGAAAAAAAGTTTGAGAATATAATGAGGGGCTCAAGACATTATCATTAGATGCTTAATTTAATCAAGTATTTCACATAAATGGTCTAAGAAAGACACTGAATACATGCCATTAAAGGGACACAGTCGGCACTGTATCTGCTTCATCTCATTAAACTGGTTATAGTGTCTGGAGTCCCCTGGTACCATCATTTCTTTCAGCATTAAACCGTTTTTAATGTTTTAATGCTAAACAAGAGTCCCCAGCAGTCCATCCTCTCTGTGCTGCTATGGCTAATCAGGAAGTATTAGCCTCAGCAGCAATGGGCAGCTGTAATTGGCTGGAGTGTCAGCTGACTGCTTTTAGCCTGTCAGAGCTCCAACTGACGGTATGACAACAAGGAAGTTTGTAATCTCTGCCTTAGCTACACATTCAGAAGGGGCCAGAATGTGGATGGCCAGGAACTCTTATTTTGTGGCATACTGCACGAACATGGTGCAACACTGAATGGAGGGACAGTGCCAGGGCACTCCAGGTACTATAACAATGCAAAGAGATGAAATGGTTATAGTAACTACAGTGTCCCTTTAATCTTGTCATTACAAAACCAGGAATGGTGTGATATTAAAGAGAGGAAAATGATAAATGGTAGAGTGAATGCTGTGTCCTGCAGCTTTCTTATCATGCTTTCTAATATCATAAATAACTAATGGCTGTGCCAAACCATTGAATGCAATTTAATGGCAATGTTATATCTGCTGGCAACATATTCCTTGTTTTGTGCAGGTCACCATATAGGTAACAGAACAGCTAAATGGTTAAAAGACCTGAATAATAAAATCATTATACAATACCTTTCAAAGCTGCACTACTTTAAAAAAAAACAGTAGTGTTAAAATTATTATACGGTCTAATTAATATGCCACATGATGCTTTGTTTTATATTCCACATATTTAAGTGAGTCCCTGATTCAACATTTGACTGTTGCACTGCAAATGATCAAAACGAGTGCGGCTGGAGAAAAAACATTTCTTGCCCAGCTGATCGCTAAATAAAACTTTGGAACTCGGAATTTAGGAATTAAAATCCCCATGGGTGTCTAATGATTTGCTCTCTAGCGAATGAACTATAATTGTCTCATTCCTATTACTTGGCCAAAGACTGCCCAGAATTCATGAGACTGAAAGCTGGAGCGTTACTAGTTACTGATAAATAATTGAAATGAGAGGCATATATGGTTATCATCACTAGACAATTGTCATGGGTTCAAACTCCCACTAATCTTCATCAGAAGAAATTGCTATAGTTTTCCTATTTGTATTGTTGATGTATTTTGACTGATGGATACTATAGCTGTGGTGCTGCCCAAGAGTAGTGGCAACTTGAACAAGGGGCTAATCTTTGGATTTTCTTTTATTTTGTATTTCACATCCACACTACTGTATGTTCTATTCAAAGTTTATAAATGTGTAGAAACTATTTTTAAAAATACCCTCTTCTGTTTTAGATATTTTGTCTTTTAGATAAAAGTAGCAAGGTGAATTGTTGACATCAACATCAAGACTCATCTAAGAGGTTTGCATTGATATTGACAAGTGAGCTTGCACTCAAATGGTCACTGTGCCACATGCAATGGTTCTAAAACCTTCATTTATTTAAGTGGATATAGGGATTTTGGATAATGCACTGTTAACTTGTTTTTGTATTTTAGAGTTTACTAACAATGAAAAAAAATAAACAACAAAATATTAAACTATAATGTTTTACATGAAACGTAACAAATATAAATTAATCAAATGGACTCCTCAAGACTATATAAGGCCTCACAACTATGTTTTCTCCAGCTTTATCCTCCATTTCTAACTGAGGAAACAAAGCTCTGTCTTCAGATGTCATTGCAAAGCTTAGTGGATTTTTTAATCGATCAACATTATCAAGGGGTCACAGTTCAACACCCTTCCTTCTAAACACCTGTCCACTTACATCCCAACCAGTACAATGACATTTGTATTTATAAAGTACCAAACCATAATTACAATAACTATACTTGGAGATTCATTTCTAACTGCAATTCATCTGAATTTGGGACATTTGAACTCAAGTCCAGTGTGTGCTGTGGAAGTGTGCAAGTGTAGTGTAGTGATTCAGAAAGTTAAACTCAATAACATTACGGTACTATATCCACCAAGCACCAACCCATTTTGCAACAAAATCACTTAATTGTGCTGAATAAAGTTGTTACTTTACACAATACAGAATCGTACACATTCTATTTATCTAAGTTATTGTAACAAGAAAAACAAACCCACCATCATCAATGTCTCAGAATAATCCCCCCCCAAAAAAATTGAAGGAAGGTAGGGAAAGGGGTCATTTTCCCAATCTACCACCAGCAGTAGTTCCATGGCCTCTGAGAGTCTGAACACCTCTATCTTGGCTATACGGATTGATGAAACCTCTGCCACCAATGCCTTCAGAACCACTGCTGCCAACACCTTAGCCTCAGGATATTGTAAATAATAATAGGTCTGTTATGCCTGATTCAAAATCCAGGAGGCAATTATTTGTTTTCTCAACTCTTTTTTTTCCCTTCTCATGCTGTAACAATTTGTACTGCCACTTCCACTGGCACTGCAGCTCCTTCTACCACCGCTAGTGCAAGCCCACCAAGAAGAAACAAGGGAAGAGCGCAGCAGAGCAACTTTTTAGTGAAGACACAGAACAGAGTACCAACGTCTGTACTTAGTGGTGGTGATGAATCCTGTGGTGGGAATTCTGTTTCCTCCCACCACTGCATACATAGCACTTCTACCTCTGTCCCAGGACCTACTCGGCTATGAGTATGATAAGCCAGACGAATTAGGAGAGTGTGGAAAGGACATGCAGCAGCACATTTTTTTTTCTGTTAGCTAGTGTGCACTTTTCCACCATCTTTTAGTCTGCTTTGTATCTGCTTTGGAATTGCTTCATCCAACAGAGACAGTTGTGACATAAGAGCAAGGAAGAGCTAGTATAGACAGTAGGTCCATTGGTGCTGTGCCTACCAACAGTGCTACCTTCTCCACTACTACTGCCATCACACTTAAGCAGAGCATGGGGAATGGTTTACAATAGTGTCAGCTATTCAACAGAGGTAGGTTGGACAGGTACTGTCAGACCACCCTCATGATTTGGTGAATAAAAATAGAATGAATTAAAAAAAAATATAGAAAAAAATGTTCTTGTCAGGGTTAAACTGGTAAGTGTTTGGATAAATATATATTTTTTAAAATTAGAATGGCTCCTGCTCTCCATTTTTCAGTAATACAAAATAACAAAGGGAAAAAGATTACAAAATAGTTTCACGTATTATTCAAACGCTTATTTATTGGCATGTTTGCAATGCTCGCTATAGACATTGATATATTGGTTTTATATCCATATCATTGGCTACTTGGACCTTGAACAAAGCTCTTGCCGACTACACATATAAGTGAGAGGAGTTTCTGATGAATAAATGTGATGGTAGTTACATAGCCTTTGATTGAGTATTTGTTTTTTTATAGCCTGTTCTTTCAAACTTTGTTGCAGAAAAGAAGTAATTACTTCAGTGCATATACTACACTATTAAATATATTGTATTGCTTGTTTCAAACATTTTAGGATAACAAATACACAACATATTCCGTTGTAATACCACACTTTTATTTGTGAGAATGCATATTTATTATACCTTAGATTGTGTTTTCAAAGTAGTATATGCTTTCTTTTTCAAGATTATTTTTTTTCAAGATTCTATTAAATCTACTGTATGTAACATCTTACTATACACTAACAATTTATATTGTGCATGTTTTAAGATCATATTTTTCTTTAACAATATAGTGCCCCCTCATGGTTCAGTTTTTGTACAAATAATTTTTGACGTCTGCCTCGGAGGGCCCTGCTAGCATTTTGCCGCATTTGTTTCCATACTCATAGAACGATTTCTGAGCGAACTAGATATGGAATTGGATCCTGTACATTAGGCATGATTAGAGTTGTGCTCTAGCTGCTGTAAAGCGTTTGTATGTGTCATTGTCCAATGTGGCTTTATGTTGAGTCTCGAGGTTTAAAATTTGGGTTATCAACTCTTGAGTGTGGAGTTTCTTCTGGTGTGTTTCATGTTTGATCAGGAGGCCTCTAACTGCATATTTGTGGGATTCCTAAATTGCAGATAGGTTAGCGTCAGAGGTAGCGTTTGTCGAGAATGCGTAGCATAATCTCCTCCCTGGGTCCCCCCTGTCGAGGAGTCGGGGAGCAAGAGGCTGCGGCGTAAGACAATCGAAAGGGGAAAGGAGGGCAGAGAAGAGGGAGAGAGAAAGAGAAAGAAAAAAAGTGGTGGGGGAGACAAGAAAGCCGCGACGGGGCAGGATTGGGTGAAGGCCGAGAGGCCAAAAGCAGGAATTAGAAGTAACAGTAGAAAGAAAGTGTTGCAATAGGCAACCAAATTAGGGGCAATATACCTCTGGACCCGAAGTTGGAGTCGGGAGTGACCCCACTCTCCTCGGAAGCCTCAGAATCTTGGCAGTAAGCCCGTGGGGAGATTTGTAGGGCTCAAATAACTGTAATATACCATCCCCGCTGCCCAGGAGCAAGGAAGAAAAATGGTTTCACAACCTATGCATTTATGTTGTAATGTGATTATTCGTCACCCAGGCTAATGTGCATGTTGGTAATGAACAGCTTTAGATGTATAAACTCCCATCCCGAACTTTGCTGGTCTCTATGCGAGGTCACCTGTCTTGTAAACTTGTGTATGGTCAACTTGAAACATGTAACTTTTTACATTGGTTAACACAGTACATATGCAGAACCTTATTTAATAATTGGCTTGCTATGTGAGGGATGTGATTTTTCATCTCAGAGAGTGAGATCAGTGTAAATAGTTCTCTGACAATTTAGAGGAAAATATTAGGAGAAGCAAGAACAAAAAGATAAAACCTATAACCTTTCACCTCTGTAGACACAATACATTCCCACAAATGTATTGAATCATCAATTAACTACACCCTGTTCCAAATTATTATGCAAATTATATTTTTCTCATTTACCTAAATAATTGATCTAAATAACAGTCAGCATAATTCTCATGTTATCAACTATTAAGAGTACAATTCAAATTTTATTGAACAAACCTCCTAAACATAAAAAACTTACAATGCACTGTTCCAAATGATTACGTACAGTAAGTTTCAAAACACTTTATAGGTTGTAAAGAACTGAAAATTGTCATTTGTTGTGTTTGCCGCATATTTACTGAAATCAAAAGCTATTTCAATCAAACTTATAACAACATTTTAACTTTTTAAACATTTTAACAGGTCACGTTACATTTTAACATAGGACCCCTTATTTGATAGCAGCTTCACAAGTCTTGCATCCATTGAACTTGTGAGTTTTTCGACAGTTTCTGTTTGAATTTGTTTGCAAGATGTCAGAACAGCCTCCCAGAGCTGCTGTTTGAATGTAAACTGCCTCCTACCCTCATAGATCTTTTGCTTGAGGATGCTCCAAAGGTTCTCAATAGGATTGAGGTCAGGGGAGGATGGAGGCCACACCATGACTTTCTCTCCTTTTAACCCGATAGCAGCCATTGATGCAGAGGTATTCTTTGCAGCATTAGATGATGCATTGTCATGCATGAAGATGATTTTATTCTTCATTCTGTATCAGTCAGAAACTCCACATACTTTGCAGAGGTCATCTTTACACCTTCAGGGACCCTAAAAGGGCTGACCAGCTCTTTTCCCATGATTCCGTCCCAAAACATGACTCCACCACCGCTTTGCTGACATCGCAGACTTGTTGGAATAGGGTGGCCGTCTACTCCATCCACTACTCCATCCATCTGGACCATCCAGGTTTGCACGGCACTCATCAGTGAACAGGACTGTTTGAAAATTAATCTTCATGTATTTTTCTGCCCAATACAGCCATTTCTGCTTGTGAGCATTGGTTAGTAATAGAAAGTTTATGCACAGTTGCAAGACTCTGGAGGACTCTACATCTTGATGTCCATGGGACTCCAGAGGCACCAGCAGCTTCAAATATCTGTTTGCTGCTATATAATGGTATTTTAGCAGCTGCTTTCTTGATCTGATGCATGGATCTGGCAGAAATCTTCCTCAATGTGCCTTTATCTGCACGAACCTATCTGTGCTCTGAATCAGCCACAAATCTCTTAATAGTGTGATGATCACGCTTAAGTTTTCGTGAAATATCTAATCTTTTCATACCTCGTCCAAGGCATTGAACTATTTCACTCTTTTCTGCAGCAGAGAGATCCTTTTTCTTCCCCATATTGCATGAAAATGGTGCTCTGCTTAATAATGTGGAACACCCTTCTTTAGTAATTTTTCCTTAAATTGGGCTCACCTAGCAATCTAATTATCACAGGTGTCCAAGATTGTTTTCAGTGATCAAAAGAGCCCTGCGACACATGAGTTAAACTGAAAAAAAATATTTAATCTTTGTGACACTTAAATAGAATTTGCATAATAATTTGGAACAGGGTGTATTTTAGGGAAGCTATTTTACAGCTTAGAGCATGGGTAGTCAACCTGGTCCCTACCGCCCACTAGTGGGCGTTTCTGGATTTCAGGTGGCGGTAGGGATTTCCTCATTTTGAGAGATTGGGCGGGTGGGCGGGTGCTAGCCAGCGGTAAACCTGCGACCGGGTACCCGCCATCACCATTTGCAGCCCCGGCCCACGCAGCAAACAGCCGGGGCCGCCATCCAAGGAGTTCATCGGGTGGCCTATGCTGTCAGGGCCACCCGATGGTTATGGATTGTAAGGGGGCCCGGTCAGCGCTGGGTGCTTTAACAGCGCGACCTGGCCCCTTGTGATTACATCACACAGAGCTAGGAGGAAGTGACTGCACGTCACTCCTCCCAGCTAACACACAGACCACACGGGAGGAAGCAGGGGGAGTCAAAGTAGGAACTCTGACTCCCATCCACCTGAGCCACCACTGGACCCCAGGGAATGTCACCCTCCTGCACCTAAAAGGTAGGAAACAGGAGGGTGACTAAAACATTTTGTGTGTGTTTGTTTGTGTGTATGTGTCTTTGTATGTATGTGTGTCTTATGTATGTGTCTTTGTATGTATGTGTGTGTCTTTCTCTTTGTATGTATGTCTTGTGTGTGTGTGTTTGTGTGTCTATATATATGTGTGTGTATGTATGTGTGTCTTGTCTTTATATGTATGTGTTGTGTGTGTATGTATCTTTGTATGTGTGTCTTATGAATGTGTCTTTGTATGTATGTGACTGTATGTATGTGTCTGTGTGTCTGTATGTATGTGTGCATGTCTGTGTGTGTGTGTGTGTCTGTATGTATGTGTGTCTTGTGTGTGTATGTGTGTGTGTGTGTCTGTCTGTGTGTGTGTGTGTCTGTATGTATGTATGTATGTATGCCTGTCTGTTTGTATGTATGTGTCCTTGTATGTATGTGTGTCTTGTGTGTGTGTGTCTGTATGTGTGTATGTGTGTCTTGTGTGTGTGTGTGTGTGTGTGTGTATGTATGTATGTATGTATGTATGTGTGCCTGTCTGTTATAGTGGGCTATAGTAAGTAATATTAAGTGGGCTACCTAGCTCAACCTTCCTACTGGGCTTTGCTATAAGGAAGGTTAAAAAATAGAAAAAAGGAAGAACAAAAAGGTGGGGAGGAGAATTGAGGAGGGGAGCTGACGCACAGATGAGAAATCATATTATGAGCAAACAGAGAAGTCGTCTGAATATCACCGAAAGAGGAGACCTTTGTTTGTTCCTTACGAAAATCGAACCAGATATCAAATATTTAGTCTCGCAGCATCAACCTCAAGGATCTCATTAATCACTAGTAAAGGTAATTTCAATTTTCTTTATTGTTTTCTCATTAAACTTTATAAAGTTAAAAACATTATAAACATGCATAAAGTACAAATAAAAAAAAATGAACATACATTTATTTTTTTTAAAACACCCTTCTTTCTAAAAAATATTCCGCAATTGCGTGAAAACTGGTGGGCGGTAAGGAAATTTTTCCATCAAGAAAGATGCATTAGTGGGCAGTAGGTAGAAAAGGGTTGACTACCACTGGCTTAGAGAGTCAAAACAATGCAGTCAGTCAGACTTTTTATAGAACATAAAAGTAGTAATAATAAAAAAAAATGTTTAAATGCACACCCTTTTCCTTCCCCCACTTCCCCTCTCCCCCCTCAGCATGTTCTCACTCCATCCCTCTAGAAAATAACCAAAGAGAGCATCGTTTTTTTTTCAATTCCCCTCCACCCCTTGTACCATCCTCGCCACCCCCCCTCTCCCGTTACGTACCTCTGCAGAGATAGTGTTGTGCCCGTGATGTTTGTATCCTCCCTCCCCATGCCTCCCTCCTCTGCCTATGTAGGACAGATATGTATTTATTTCCTGGATTTCAGTTAGTTATTTAAAGACCCATGTTGGGCTTGCTAGTTTCAATAGTATGGTACCGACTCTCGCCTTTGCATAGATGAGAAGGCGCCTCCTGATCCTCTCCCCATATTTCTTATTGCCAAGTGGTCATTTTAATTGGTCCCTAAGGGTTCACCCCCCCTAGCTTGCCCGTTACGTAGGTGTCGTAGGTGTGTAAGGAACCTTCTATAGCATATATTTCCGTAAGGCAAGTACTTGGCACCTGGCAGAAGATGGGAATGGGAATGCTCCCACCCTGGTGTGTGGGAGGCCGAAACACTGATATAGGTATAAGGAAAGCACAAGACAACAGAGAAAGAAAGACAGAAGAGAGAGAAAGAAGGTGAAAGCAGGAGAAGAGAAGGAGAGCCATATTACTTGAAGTATACATTTAACGCCAATTGTATCAGTAGAGCAGTGGCATACATAACTTGCAGCGGCTATAAGTTTGTGTGGAAGACATAGCCTCTCGGTAGCGTTTAGGAGGAGAAAAAAACAGGGGGAGAAAAAATGTAAAAAATAAGAAAAGAAAAATAATATATATATTAAACATTTAAAGTAAGGGGGGAAAAATTTAAAAATTAATATGCCAAAGTCCGTGTTTGTTGTATGAACCAAACTCTGCTGCATTGTTCCTTCACCAGGTTACTGAAGTGCCTCACTTTGTCTGTCAAAGCGTTAAGTGACCCTCAAAGAGGTGTTCTCTGTGCTGTGCTTATTCTTGTGCTTATTCTTCCGGCCTAGCTTGTGGTAGCAGAGCGATGTCCATCACCTTCTGCCAGGTATCTGCAGCTAACTGGCCGGCCCGTATTTCTCTTGTTCAGAGGGCAAGTAATCCAATCTGGTACCTGAATGGGAGGTAGACCAAGCGCTTATGTGAATGCTGGGACATCAGGGGTGTGGATAGTTGCTTCCATGTTCCCTCTGTGAGCTGACAGGGCAAAAGGAAACATCCATCTGTAACGAATCTGTTCCCGCTGCAGCACCGTTGTGACAGGCTTTAGTGCCCTCCTAGTTTGCAGCGTTAGGTGGGACAAATCATTGTACGTATCCAAGTTTTGGCCCTCAAATCTCCAGGACCTCTCCGTCCGCGCTTTCATCATGATCTCCATTTTCAGCTGGAAGTCCAGTACTCTACAGATGACATCCCTAGGTGGTGCAGAGGGAGGTGGTCGTGGGTGCAGCACCCTGTGTGCCCTATTCATTGTTACTGAGGCATCAGTCAATCTGCCCAGAATCATATTGAATAGGCGGGTAAGTTGCGCACAAAGATCCTCTTGATCTGAGGTCTTCCGCAGGCCCCACACTCGGATGTTGTGCCTGCAGCTTCTATTGTTGAGATCCTCAACATGTAGCCTCATGTCGGCTATCTGTGCCATGTGTTGACAGATAATAGCTGGGTCAGGGCTTCTTGCACCGGGGTTTCTGTCTTCCAGGGTGGTTGTCTCCAGGGCCGCAAGGGTGGCGCGTATGGATGAGATCTCCGCATGCAGGGTTACCTTGACTTTGTCCACGAGTTTCTGGAAGTCCTCCTTTTTGGGTAGCAAAGCAAATAGTGCAAACCAGTCAGGGGTAGGAGGTTGCGACCTGCCCAGCTCCTGTGTAGATCCTTCCTCCAACACTGTCAAGTCCGGCGCCATATTTGAGGCTTTGAGGCGTGATGCTAAGAGTGCCGGAGTGTGAAGGTTACTCCAGATAGATGCAGATGAGGGCTCCCCTTGTGTTCTGGGGGTTGAGGGAGTCATTTGGGCTTTTTAAGTTCAGCCCATGGATGCCATGAAGTGCTATGTGTAGCATAATTAGGGCAGCTGGGGACAAAGCCACAAAATCAAGTGGCCACCTCTGTCCAGTGTCCTTTGAACCATACTTAACTTGATTTGCCTATTTATACATGCCAATAGCAACAGCTGATTAACGTTGCCCATTGTTGCCCATTTCGTTGTCTATAACAATTCCCAAACTTTTCTCATGTGTTGTTATCCATAATTCACTGCTCTTTAGGGTGTAAGTTGTTTGTGCATTTTTTACCCTGAGGCGCATAACTTTGCATTTTTCTACATTAAATTTAATCTGCCATCTGAGTGCCCAGTCCCCAATCTATCGAAATCCTTTTGCACTAAAGTAATATCCTGCTCACATAGTTATACTTTACAGAGTTTTGTGTCATCTGCAAACACAGAAACAATACTTTCAATGCCTATTTCAGGATCATTTATAAATATGTTAAACAGAAGTGGTCTCAGAACAGAACCCTGAGGCACACAACCTCCCACTTTTGTCAAGCTTGAAAATGTACCATTTATGACAACTCTCTGTGCTGTATCTTTAAACAAATGTTCTGCCAAAGAAAAACATTTTTTATCTAGACCGATTTCTGTTAGTTTGAACACCAACCTAGTCTGAGGAACCGTATGAAACACCACATCCATTGCAACACCATGATCTATAATTTTACTTATTTCTTCGTAGAATGCAATTAAGTGAGTTTGACATGACCTATGTTTCATAAAACTATGCTGGATACAATGTTCTTCTCCATGAATTCCTGAATATTATCCCTCAATAAACCTTCAAATACTTTCCTAGTCAGAGAAGTTAAGCTCACATGTCTATAATGTCCAGGTAAAGATGTTGAACCCTTTTTAAATATAGGAACCACATCTGCCTTCCTCCTAGCCTCCAGTATAATTTCTGAAAGAAAAGAATCTTAGAAAAAATAATCTCCTTAATTACTCATGGGTGAAAACTCCCAGGCTCTGGAGCGTTGTTTACATTAACTGTCTTTAGTTGCTGCTGCAGTTTGTCTTGAGTCATCCAATCATAATTATCATGCACGAAAAGGTAGAATTTTTGTGCATGAAATTCTGATATGGAATAGTGAAATTAAAGGCAAAGGCTAGTTGAACTAAGGAGTTTAATTATAATAATAGAGGAGGCATAGTGGGGTAGAGCACATTAAAGCATTTAAAGCAACACTGTCATGGTTGCATCAGGTTGTTGTTTTCAAACCCCCCTCCCAACTCCACTAGATTTTACTGTCCCCCTAGTCACCCACAAATGCCCCTAGGTCCCCCTAGTCACCCCCAAATGACCATTTTACTCTGTTTTCACTGCCATCTTAGTGTGGGCAGGTGAAGGCCCTGTGGAACACTTCATCTGCCCACAATAGATAGCATTGTGAAATTTGCGTGCATGCCCAGTTGAAGACTTGAGCATTCACTACTGTCTGGAATTTGGGTGGGAATATCCGTTCAATTTTTAGCCGTCAGTATGGGCATGTCTACTAAACAGTGAGCAGCAACAACAACAAAAGCACACATACCCATTCCACATGAGTGGCAGGTGGGGACCCTAAATGACAATTGGAGGGGACTTACTGTGTACTTCTCCCCCGGGCCTCCAACTGGCTGCTCACTGTTTAGTAGACATGCCCCTACTCAGCATAATGTGTAGGTGCAGGAGGGAGATTAATCTCCCTTAATTACTAATACTAACTAATTTTTACTTAGTATTAATTAGGTTGGCTAAAAGACTCCCTAATCTTTGTTGGATGCAGCAGTGGCACTGATCGGATTGGAATTTCATTCTTTCAAATTAAATTCTGAACCAAAAAGTACCTGTATCTCATCCTAGCACTAATGAACAAACTTTCAACATTCTGTTAGTACAAAATTTGATGAATTTACTGGCGCCCTAGTCTAAATAACAGGACATTCGAACGGTGAGTGAAGCAACACGAGAACCAGGAGGAGGGGTGGGTATTGTAGGAAAAGTACTTTGACCACAGAAAATGGAGCTGAATTAAGCTCCCCTTTGGTCAAAGAAGGCCAAGAGTAGGAAAAATACATAAAACAAAGTAGTCCCGCAAGGTATCCCCCTTCTTAGAAGAAGTGATACAAGGAATAAAGAGGGATACCACAGAGTGGACAGTATGCCTACCCTGCTTTCACACTAAGGAACACTTCTGCTTCCTGTTTACCTCTTTTCTGCACTTTCACAAGTGAACTAATAAATCTATAATTAAACTTGTGCACAGCGAGAAAGTTTGGCTTGGCCGACCATTTTTCCAAAAACAGAATATTTTTCAGGACTTGCATATTTCAAATGAATGCTGCTTCAGCACAAAAGAATCTCGGTAGTAAAAACCCAGTTTAGGAATCAAATCAGATGAACCGAAAGGGCCTAGAAAATGGGCCAATCAGTGTACTGGAAAACATACACATAATATAATATTATGTACTCTGTGACATCACAAAATCTTGAGGCCAGGCTCCTAGCACTCAAAAGCAATGAATTAACTCCTAATCAAGGTGTACAACAGTGTACACACTAACTAAAACTTAGCCAGGAAATACCGATCCTGAAACTGGGATACACCGACAAAAAAAGCAATATAATAAATAGTACTGGAGCACCGCAACACTATAGAAAACTATTATCATGCAATATGACATGTAATATTTCAAATGCTGTGCTTAGCTATCCACTTGAAATGTGAGGAAGTGTCACTTAGTGGGATGTCAAACTTGACAATACATTTAACAGCTCCTGTGCACACTGCCTCCAAAATCACATTCCTATGTTAGGGCATAACATACCTCCCATCATTTCAAATGGAAAAAGATCAACACTATAATTTTAGAAGTGTGACAGGTGATGTTACCAGGGGCGAGGCTTTTCTGAGACATTTTAGGTAATAATTGTTATCTCATAACAATTTATGCATCTAAACAAGAACAACATATCTTTTTTAAAGTTCTTTATTTATATTTTTGTTTTACCAAAAAGAAAAATGAGTTTAACCCCTTAAGGACTGAGCCAAACGTACACGTGAACGAAACAAAATGTAAACAAAACCTGGCATTTCCAACCGTAATTCACCTCTTTCATAGTAAATGCACCCACCCTTATTATATATCATTTTATTCAGGGGAAACAGGGCTTTAATTTAATATCAAATATTTAGCTATGAAACATAATTTAATATGAAAAAATGGGAGAAAATAAGATTTTTTTAGTTCTACATGACATTTTAAATGTCAATGTCATAATACTGTTTGCTTTTACTGCAATAAAATACACATATTTGTATTCAGCACAGTTTCACTTGTAAAACAGTACCCCCTATGTACAGGTTTTATGGCATTTTGGGAAGTTACAGGGTCAAATATAGCACGTTACATTTGAAATTGAAATTCGCCAGATTGGTTACGTTGCCTTTGGGACTTTATTGTAGCCCAGGAATGAAATTTACACCCATAATGGCATACCATTTGCAATAGTAGACAACCCAAGGTATTGCAAATGGGGTATGTCCAGTCTTTTTTAGTAGCCATTTGGTCACAAACACTGGCCAAAGTTAGCGTTAGTATTTGTTTGTGTGTGAAAAATGCAAAAAATGCCAATTTTGGCCAGTGTTTGTGACTAAGTGGCTACTAAAAAAGACTGGACATACCCTGTTTGCAATACCTTGGGTTGTCTACTATTGCAAATGGTATGCCATCATAGGGGTAATTTTCATTCTTGGGCTACCATAGGGTCTCAAAGGCAACGTAATCAATCTGGCGAATTTTAATCTGAAAAAAAAATAAAACACAAGCCTTATATTTGACGCTGTAACTTTTGAAAACACCATAAAACCTGTACATGAGGGGTACTGTTGTACTCGGGAGACTTCGCTGAACATAAATATTTGTGTTTCAAAACAGTAAAAAGTATCGCAGCAATAATATCGTCCGTGTAAGTGCTGTTTGTGCGTGAAAAATGCAAAAAACGTTAATTGTAATTAATTAATACAATGCACGTTATGTCACGGACACAGAGATTTAAGCTATATTAGGAGCAATTTAGACTCAAGTTTCAAAGTGCTAAGCAATCAACAGGCAACATTTTATAAGATGAGTACTCCAATCAATGACTGTCGTGGAAATATAGGGATTAAAGGAATTATATGCTTAGAAACAAACTTTTGTTCTTGAAAAAGCTTTTTTTTTTTTTTTAGAATTTTTCATAGTACACAACCATATACACGATTGCCATTTGAACTGCAAAAAGTGCATCAATGCAAAAAATATCCACACAATCCAAAAAGAAGACAACCGTGCATAATGTAAGAGTTACTTTCAGTCTGGCTATTACTGTGTTTAAAAACCTGCAATCTGTAGTTTTATTCACTTCAATGACTACTCATTGATTAAAATAGCTTTTAATGGGATATTTTTATAGACTTTCTGTGAGGAAGTTTTGTAAAAATGTGATTTTAGATATTCCTCAATTATTTTCTACAAACAAAGCTTGACACACGGATATTACCAGGAAATAAACTCACAATAGTCTCTAACATAATACGATGAATGTATATTTTTTTGGCACCCAAAATGTTGCATACATCCAAAATGTACATGTTAAGTAAACCTAACATTATTCTGGAACAAGTGTTTAATATTAACAAGTCCAACATTAACCCCCTCTTATTTTTATAAATCTAGACATATTTGATCAGTCACCTATTGAGCCCTCTTTTGGTTTTGTCACACCGCCACCTGTTACTTGTTCTTGCTAGCTAGTGTATAGACTTGGGAAAGTAGAAAACGAAGGAGTACACCACAGTCCCAATCTCAATAAGGTGATCCTTCATAATTGGTGTCAAATACATAGGTGGCTTGTAACAAGTTTGTGTGGCTGAAATGTCACTGGTTTATATAGAGCCTTTGCCCATGCACCCCGGGTGGACCTAGATCTTTATTACCTGGTGTTTATATACTTGGGGAAAATGTCAATAACCAAATGTATATGAAAGTCAAGTAGCAATTAATCTTGAAATGATTACCTACTAGTTAGGTATTTAATGTAGATGAGTGAGGAGTAATATGTCATAATTCTACTTCACAAAAGTGGAGCATTAAATGGATGCTGTAAGTATTATAATCATTTCACACCATTGAATTGTTTATAGTGCTTGGAGTCCTCTGGCATTGTCACTCTGTTCAGTGTTAAACCATTTTGGAGCACTTTAACACTGGATGAAGGTGCCTAGACACCCACAGCCTGGCCCAGACTGGAGGCGTGCCTAGGGCAGAGAATGCACACTTCCTCCTAGCCATAACAATTCATACCATCAATGGGTGCTGTGATAGGCTTAAAGTGGTCAGCTGACACTCTTAGCCAATAACAGTCATCCACTGCCGTTCAGGCTAATGCTTCCTCATAAGCACAAACGGCTTATGGGTTGCTGGGGACTCTTGTTTAGCAGTAAAACATAATAAATAGTTTAATGCTGTATGGAAGATTCGTGCCAAGGAACTCCAGAAACTATAATAACTTTAATGAGATGAAAAAAAAGACAGGCAAATAATGTTAGAGCACAACTCAATCCTTCTGGTAACATTGTAACATTAAAACTGTGTCTTTAGTTCCTTTTGGATCACAGTTTTCAGATATGCATTATAAGGATTTCCGAGCTTCTGGGATTCTTGAGACGTGAAGAATAAGTTGCAAGTGCACCCTTTGTATCCGTGTTTGTATGGAGGAGAGGGAAGCGGTTAGATAAAAGCTGAATTTTTTGACTACTAGCTGCAATACTACTTGTCATTATGTTCAACAAACATGTTACATTCTTTTACATTTTAAAAATGGAAGAGCTTTTATTTAGCTGTGTAGGATGTAATATGAAAAGGCCTCTTTGAAAGCATCAACAAACTCAATAAACTAGCATATTCTTCAAATTAGCTGATCTGAACTCATCAAATTGTTGTCCTAAAGAAATTCGATTGCATCTGCATCATCAGATGTTATTCTGTTTTCCAAGTAACTCCCATCTGTTGTGATCAAATACAGAACAAATCAGCCATTCTCGCCTCTGATTGTCTCTCAATGCATCTTGCTCCATCGGGGACTGTTTTCCATTGGAAGTGTAAAAAAAAAAAAAATGCTATGCACATGCTCTTGGATTTAAAATGCACAGCTGATATGAGTCTTGTTAATTCTGTTAAAAATTACCCTTAATTAAGTTTTTAATGTATGCATTTTATTTACTTTATTGCCTCAGAAAACTGACTCACTCATTTAGTAATTTGCATTGTATTAGATGTGCAGATTCATGGAATGGCACGCTATGAAACATGATCCACAGATTCATAGAAACAGTAACAGTGCTACTATTACATCACAAAAGTAATGTCTGGTAGCTGTATAGATTCAGTCAAAATGGAGGATTAACTGTTAAACTATTTCAGCACCAAAAAGTCATGGGAGTATTTTCACAAAGGCTTGCTCTTGAACACCTGTACGGTACTAAACTTGTACATGGCTGAAATTTTTTTTTGAAATACCTTTTCTGAAAGTGAAATCTAGTTTACCTCCCACCACGACTGGATTTACCCTACCTGCTGTAGATGGTTGGATGATAAGTGATACAGGCCTGGTAGAGGATGCGTATGTGTGTGAGGGGTGCTTGTTGTGTTTGTGGAAATGCTGCAAGTGAGGGTTCCATTTGGGGCTATAGTGGGGGAATAGGGACTTTATTGGTGGGATAAAGTCTATAGTGGGGGGGTATAGTGAATGTAGCTGGGAAATAGGGTCTGTAGTGAGAGGATAAGTGCTATAGTGGTGCTGCAGTGGGGGATAGTGGCTATAGTGGTGGATGGGTCTATATTGGGGAGGATATAGGTGGATAGAATAGTGGCTATAGGGGGTAGGATATGGGCTGTAGTGTAGGGATAGGGCCTATAGCAGGTACATTGGTGCTATAGTAGGAGGTTAGGGAATATTGTGGGGTTCGATAATGGGTAGAGTGGGTGACATGGGCTGTAGTGTGGGTATAGAGGCTCTAGTCGGGAAAATGGGAAAGATGAGGACATTTCTGGGGTGATATTGGGTATAGTGGTGTGACAGGAGATGAAGTGGCGTGACAGAGGCTATATAGTGGTGCGACAGGGATTATAGTAAGTCCCATTTGATTCTTTGCTTTGACTACCTTAAAACACAAAAGCTGTAACTCTTGTTGTGGTAGAAGGATCTGCAATGCCAACTGAAGTGGCAGCAGAAGTTATTGTGGAGATGGTGGTCTTCTTCATTGGCCTATTTGCCCATTAGCTGCAAAATTAAAAAGCTAGTAAAAACACTTTTGCCTCTTGGATGGTGTATTGGATGTATTTAATTAATTTAAATGTAGGAATTTATTAATTTTTATCAATGTTTTATATTTGTTTTTATTCTAAATGTGGCTATAATTCATGGTTAAATGGTTCTGCCAGGAGTTTTACGGTTTCACTAATTATGTCCTATAATTTATACATCTGTTTATGAATATGATACATATGATTTTGAGTTTTATGCTTTTTCCAATTGGGTCTTAAAATTTCTGCACATGATTCTGAACATAATACTACTATATATATATATATATATCCCCTTATAAAAGTTAACTTAATTGATAAATATGTGTTATGTTTATATGTACTTTTAACTGTATGTATTTAACTGACTATAAAAGTTAAAATGTTTCCATTTCTTTACTCTCTTTTAATGTAATTGAGGTAATTTGCCCTTTATACTGTGGCACTGAATTGTGGACTGAATATGTTTGAGGTCTTTTGAAGGTGGGGAGTGAGTGGCCCACAATGGACAAATGCATTAGTACGCACACAATGGGTGGCTGGGAAGTTTGGTAGAACAGTCTCAGGCGCCGGAAGAACTGGCAAAATAGTGCCTAAGACTGAAATAGAAGGGGACTTGCCCATAGCACATAAATGTTAATATTAATGGGGCCAAAATCTATCAAATGCATTAAAGTTATATTGGGTCTGAAGTGTCCCTTTACTATTAAGACATTTGGTTTATACCTAAACATTGGTTATCAGGAGTCACCAGTACAAGATATACGTACAATCATTACCTCACAAAATTATATCTAACATAAGACCAGCAATTTATTAGGTGGGTGCTAAGCAATCTATAATTCCGAGTAAGACTGTTAATAGATCTTATTCAATAGCAGACGGCGTATGGTACTCTAATGCTGGCTATTTCAAGGATTTAATTACATTAAATGTTATGACAATAATAATAATAATCAAGAAAGATTAAGAAGATGTGAGTATTGACCAAGATAATAAAGAAGGCATTAATTTACTACTTTTAATGGGCTTATCTAAACTGATTGTGACTATAAACATTAATTACAAAATAAATCAAGGAAAAGCATTCAATCAAAGCTCTTCTACAGCAGAGTGCTTAGCACCCTCTTCTACATTTCCTCATGATACAGTGATGTTCTAGTGTTTCTATAAAAAAAAAACTACCCATTATTGTTGTAATAATTAGAGCTACAGCTTCTTGTTTTCTAAAACCACTCTTCGGTAATGGCATGTTTATAGAATATTCAACACAATTATAGTAAAATGCTTTGAATGTATATATGGCATAATGTCTCTACTCTACTTGGATTAAATGAATGGTATTCTGCTATTTACTGCAGTTTTGTAGTTTGTGTCAATGTTTCTCTAATATTTTGCATTGCAGATTCTATCAGAGTTATTCTCCTATATACCGAAGCCAAATACAGTTGGAATTCGGTCAGTCTCAACGGATCTGCGGCAATCGCCTGGATGCATTCGGTGTCTGGATTAAAATAAGTGCTTTCGTATATGAATCCTAAGCATAGCATAGAATTCAGAATATTCACAAACAACCGGTTTTGAAACAAAATTATGAAACAAATACATCCAGGAGGATACAAATTATCGTTCACTTGCTTTATTGAACGTGAGAAAATAATGAAAAAAACCTAGGCGCTTTAAGGGTTCATTATGTGGCAGCTGGCCAGCACTAAAAATAAATAAAATATTAAATAAAGCTTATGGGTGCTTATTACTAGTATTACTATCACCCACTGGCCCCATCTGTCATTGCTGCCAAGTCACTAGAAAGGCTAATGCAGGATACTATGTCTACCCTTATTCACCCCCCATTATTTAAAATAAATAATGAGGAGGGGGTAAGGGGGTGGACAGATCACTAAGCACTCCTCTGCTCCAACTGATGGTCAGCAGTCGTGGAATATTTAGTAAAAGACAAGGAGGACATCCTTATGACCATGGGGTGGGGTCATAGTAATACATATAGTATGGAAATAAATGCCCAGTTGCTAGTTTTAAACATTTAGCAGATATATATGCCCCCACCTGACCTCCATGGGGGTATTTTATTTATTTATTTACCTGTTTAATGTGGTGGCTGGATAGCAACATAATTTATTCTTGAAATGCAGATGGTTATTTAACAATTTGCCTGCTGGCTGCTGGTACTGGGTCCTCTCTGTTTTATTATTATTATTTTTCATCAGAAGAGGGGATTGAGATACGAAGTCTATAAGCAGTGCAACTGCCACCCACTTTCATATGTATAGCATTCATTGCAAGGAAGGAGTCTGTAGTGGAATAGTGGCATAGAACTGCTTACTGTGCAATTAGATTTTGTTGTTTATATATTCGCTATGCTTCAGACCGAATGTACCACTTAGGAATGTCCATGCTAACACTGCTTTGGAGCCATTAATCTATGACATTATAATTCATGTACTTATACATGACATGATGTTTTAATTCAATAATAACACTCTTGATTGCAATATATATGACATCAGCTGCCCAACCGTATAGATTTCTAATGGAATTATTTATGTATGTTGCAAAGTTTGTGCATCATTGTTGCGTTTGTAACTTTTTGTGCATTACTTTATTGATAATTAAAAAAAAAAAAAAGGAATTTATAAAGATCAAGGTTTGGCCAGTTGACAATGATCACTGCAAGCACCATAACCATAGCACTGCCTGTACTACTTCCGATGGAGAGCTGGAAGCTCTCTCTCTGAGCTAGGCCCGGCGGTACAGGCTTAGCTCATTGGCTGAGAGGGATCAGCAGATGCTCTTGCTTAGGAGTTTCCCGCTTTCCATAAGAAGTCTTAGAGGCATGAAGTGGCACTTGGCACACCCCAGGTAAGATGTCAAATAATTCAAAAATTATTTAACTTCTTACAATGGAGTGAGCCACTGGCAACTCCTGACACCATAACCACTGCAGTATATGGTATATATCATTTATATGATGCTTGGAATGTTCCTTTAAGTAAAAGTGAATTAGGAAACAAATGTTAAACTTAGCTGAAAAGGAGTACTTTTTCAATCTGACTACAGGTCTACATTTTATTAGTTGGTTCTTGACTTACCTCAACTTACTGATTGGACCCTGCTCAAAAACATAGGCATATATGCATATAATTGTTATTCGCATTTACATAGCACCAACGTTTTCTGCAGTGCTTTACAATTATATAACTGTGATATTTGATAACAAGTAATTGACATTAAAAATAATATTGAGAGAGACAAGAGGTGAAGAAGGCCCTGCTCAAACGAACTTACTATTGTAAGAGGTTGTAATATCGTAATGTATACATTGTGAACACTATAGGAAACCTTTTGGCAGATAATTTACAATACAAACACACACGTATTGTATTTAAATTTAACATTTGTCAACACCAAGGGTCATTTTTAGTGTGCCACTAAAAATTATAGTTACACTTTTCTGTTTATGTGAAATGTTTTACACCACTGCTGACTAAAACTCAAACCAAGCCGGCTTAAAGTCCTCATTGACCAGATTTTGATACCCCTAAACTCTCATGATTTCCATTTTACATTGTAATGTATATACCAGGAACCCTTAGTAATGAGTTAAGACTCAGAAAACTGGCTGACTAATTCTTACAAACCATTCTCCTATCTCTTGTTTTGTCTGTGATACAAGGATAAAAAATTTTTTTTCCCTTGACCTTCATTCATTAATATAGTTGTCTTCAATATAATAAACGACCAATGGTATGCCCAATCTCATATTTCAGAAATACTGATTCTAATTACCTCTACTCTCTTAATGGCTACTGAAATGCTGTGGTTAGAGGTTGGTTAAGTACCTGATATGAACAAATAAAGTAGTGTCACTGTATAAGACATAAAAGCCCATTTGGACTAACATTAAATGATCACTGTAGGGTCAGGAACACAAACATGTATTCCTGAGCCTATAGTGTTAAAACCACCATCTAGCCCCCCTGGGCCCCTCATGCCTCTATAAATATAGCAAAATCTTACTGTATTCAAGCCTGAGCTGTATCTCTGCATGCTGTTTGCCTCAAAAAAAAAAAACAAGCAGTCTACTGACATCATCAGAAGTGGTAGCCTGATCCAATCACAATGCTTTCCATAGGATTGGCTGAGACTGGCAAGGAGGCAGATCAGGGGCAGAGCCAGCATGATTCAAATACAGCCCTGGCCAATCAGCATCTCCTCAAAGAGATGAATTGAATCAATGAATCTCTATGAGGAAAGTTCAGTGTCTGCATGTAGAGGGAGGAGACACTAAATGTTTGGATGCATTTTAGGCAGCCATGACCCAGGAAGGATGTCTGACAGCCACCTGAGGAGTGGCCAGTGAAGTTATCAGTAGGCTGTAATGTAAACACTGCTTTTTCTCTGTGTTTCTCAGTGTTTACAGCAAAGAGCCTGCAAGTAATGATTCTACTCACCAGAACAAATTCAATAAGCTCTAGTTGTTCTGGTGACTATAGTGTCCCTTTAAATATTATCCTCCCATACCATGAGCCATAAAAGGTTGGAAACATTTTGTGCATCTCGTTATTATCTTTTCAACACACAGGGTAAAAGAAGAGAGAAGACATTGTTTTAGGCTTTCATAATTTACTAGGGGATATTGTGCAAAATTGCATAGTTGTTTGTGGCGATGATCACCTCTTATTGAACTCTGTGCAAGATACTGTCATGCATAAACTGCAACAATGTTCAACATATTGGGGCACCATAATATGTAACAACATATTTACGTGTGTGCAAAAACTCTGTATCCATTACAGGCATGGCTTATCGTAAAAATAATTTTAAAATTTAATTTAGAAGTAATAGCCTTTTGCTGGCTGTTAGCAAAAAAATAAATACGTGTTCAGTCTACTGGATATGATTCAATAAGATGCTCATGCCAAGGGCTCTTACCCAAAGGATATGTTTCTTGTACTGAACAACATAGAAACAATGTTCGACTGGCTGTGGTATTATCACACCTTTCAAAGCAGCTGACTGACAATCCTCAGGATCAAGCAGATAATGTCTGGTAATTTACTCAGCAGTCTCTAATGGATGTATATTTTTTTCTGAATAATGGCTCATTCCTTATGCAGCAAGAAGGACACCAGATCCTAGAGTCTAAACAAAGTTCTTTGGCAGGACAAATACATAGACTTGGAGATCCATTTTGGAACAAACTGCAATTCATCCGAATTTGGGCCAGCACAATTCACAAATTCTAAGCCAAAATCTACCAGAATTACAGACTTACCAAAATATGCATTGTATATGTTCTGGGGAGATGAGGAGGGGTCAATATTCTGAGTTCTGCCCATGGCACCAAAAGAAAGATATGATTGATGGGAAAAAGATGATTGATGGCTAAGGAACAGTTACTAAATGTTGATTTTATTCACAGATCAAGTGAGAGGTGAGCAATAGGAAATCAATAAATATCTATATGTATATATTTAATACATGTGTAATATATATATATGTACGATTGCCGGCACTCATGGATTTCCAACATTATTGTCTTGGTCGACGTTTCAGTCTCTAACCTGGGAGTTTCATCAGGACACACAAAAGGTACCTGGTATGAACAAATAAAGTACTGTCACTGTATAAGACATAAAAGCCCATTTGGACATTAAAGGATCACTGTAGGGTCAGGAAAACAAACGTATTCCTGAACCTTTCGTGTTAAAACCACCATCTAGCCCCCCTGGGCCCCTCATGCCTCTATAAATATAGCAAAATCTTACTGTTTTCAAGCCTGAAGCTGTAGCTCTGCATGCTGTTTGCCTCAAAAAAACAAGCAGTCTGCTGACATCATCAGAAGTGGTAGCCTGATCCAATCACAATGCTTAAATTTAGTTTTTCTTACTGCTCCTCCTTTTTACCATCTACTGGTAACTTTCTCTCACTAGATCTGTGGACCAAATGGCAGTGCTTCTTTCAGTGTACTGCAACATATATACCTATAATTACATTATACAGTAAATATATGTTGCAACTCATTGATTGGCATATGTTTGCACCTTTTTGGTTTGCTTTTCAGATTCAGTACCCGAGTGAACATTCGGCCAAGTCGAACTGCCATCCAAACAAATATTGGGTGCCCAAAAAATCTTTAAAAAAAGGATTCAGCAGAATAAAAATGTCTTGCTGTGCACAAGTCTGCAGATAAAGGCCCTCAACTTTTCACAGTATCTGCTTAGGCTCAAACTTAGTCTGTTCTTTTTTAAATATTTACATTTGAGAAGACACACCGAGGCATGGTGATCAGACATGCAGTCTGGAAAGCTCTGAAGTCCTGAAACCAGAAAACCTAAAAAAGGTGCACCTGCTACAGTTGCATTAATTTCTAGATCTTTTTCCAGTACCCACAGGGACGACTGTATAAACAAGTAAATTATATTAATGGTATCCTGCTTCAAAGAAAGCTGCAAGGTAGCCTGTTAGCCCTGGAGCTATTTGCATCTAATCATCTAGGTTAACTATAATAAAGTTTAGTTATGTTATGGGTTTCCATTTTCCATGAGAAAACTAAATGTTTTGGAAGAGCAAAAAAAACTAGGTGCAAGAGAAACTAAGAATGGGCAACAGCTAATTTAGCCTGCCATTTATTGGATCTCCACTCAGATCTCAAGCTAATTTTAGCTAATCTTGGGCCATTACAAAGAGAACCTAGACCATTTGCACATTAAACTGATCCCACCCAAAAGGGAGGACCAGTTCTGAGATACAGGTCGGCTCTCTGTGCATAAGAATTACAGCAATCCCAGACAATCATTTTGGCCTTGTTATGCCTCATTAGTGAGACATCATTTTTTGCCACTTCTTGATTGGGCAGGAAATGCAGCCTACATCATTTAATTGACCCTCTTGTCTATTATGCAAATTAAGATGTTTATTTGCCTCTCCAAAAAACAGGTTCTCCGAATCACAAAAAAAATTTTTTTCAGAGTTGCGCGATTTGGACAACTACTTTATATGTTTGTCTGCTGTTTTTTTCCTACACACAGGTGTAAGAATTGTCAATTATGTTTTGACACATACGGTAAAGCATACATTTTCGCTTATATTCAACGATCAAAATCAAGATTCAACAAAAAAACATTTGACAGTACCGCCTGATAAAATATTGCTTACTGATTGATATTCTTGTCTTGTGCAATAGTTTTTTATTTGGTTTGCAGAATTAATCTTGGTGTTTAGTGGAAAATTAGATGCATGATACAGTGCATATATGCATCCAAAAATCTAAACTGAAAGTCATTTGGATGTTAACATGAGCACTAAATTGAATGCAGAAGATCAGATCCATTTCCCCTCTCTTGCATATTTTATTAAGAATTATAGTTCAGCTACCAGGCAAATAGGAGCACACACATTTATAGTATTTAAATGCATAAATAAATACACAGTTGTGGACTGCTGCCTGCACAAGTGCAAATGATTTAACCTTATATTGATGAATCTGGTATATGCAGAGTAAATGTAAAATTGAAAGGGCTCTAAACAAAATGTTTATCTAGCCTTGACTTTCTTAAAATCTCAAATTGTATGTAATTTAGATATTGTTAAAATGGTTGGAGGTGATGTGTTTGACACACTATAGTTGTGGCTCTGAAACCAACAAATATATGTTGAAAAGGGCAGAAATATTTATCCTCCCTACCTCCATAATAAGCAACAGATCCAGTTCACATACCAAACAGCATAAGCAACACAGGAAAAAAGAAAGATCTGTAAATTCTAAGCATGAGGGTCCTGAAAGGTGGGTTCTCCAATAAAACTGCAACAATGCAGGGTCCTGTACTCATGAAAAAAATCTCAGACTTGATCATGGCAATGAGAATTGTAGCTTTTATTCCATCCAACTTGATTAAAAAGGTAAATACAAACAGTGCACGGGGGGAGGGCACAGCAGGAAAGACATTTACGCGTTTCGTGCCAATAAAGCACTTTCGCAAAGACCAAATATTCTGTGAAAAAGGTGGCTCATTGGCACGAAACGCGTAAGTGTCTTTCCTGTTGTGCATTTGTTGCAGTTTTACTGTGTTCTTTCACTTCCAGCCTAATCTACTTTAAAGTCATATATCCCTTATCCTATTAGTGGCCATATCCCTTTTTCATACTAACTTGAACCTTCCCAAATTATTTTCAAGGTTGATTTGAACTTTACAGGCTGTCAAAGCATGAGATGGACATTAAGACATTATGCATGTATCGTCCCGAGTGTTAAAGAAGCAGTGATGCCTATTTGTGATTTGTGATAAGGAGCTTCCATTGATTTGAAACAACAAAAAAACAAAATATCTCTACATTTTTGTTTCTTAATGACCAAAAAGGTATAGAGTTGTTAGTTTAAAAGCTAAGGACTACTTAGTCAAAACAGAATGTAATTATTTTACATGAGGAAAAAACCCACATAACTAATCTACATGTCTGTACTGAATTCACCTCGGTTCTCCTCATACTTTCCTGTCATGGCCAAACAACTTTCATAAAATGATGGAATAATCATGTGTATTTTTATGACAAAAATCAAGAGATAATTACAAAATGTTTGGATGTCACGCATTTAATATATATGTAGGTATGACATATGTCTGTCATGACAAGTGGACTTCACTGGACGGCACTACAAAGTAGAGGCTTTATTTAATTTTGTTTTCCATCGTTATTGAATTGATGCCAAAAAAATGCATTAGTATGTTTTAAGAGATTAAAAGGCCATTTCAAATTTAAATGGATAAGAAACATTAAGAATATATATTTTTTGTTACAATATTTTATAATAAGCCTTTTGTATAGAATAAATAAGCTTAGATAATTATTTGAACTTAAAGAGTACATTCCTGTGAAGTTTGTCTATTCTTTAGTGACAATTGGTTGAACAAAAATAAACAATTCACATCTAGTGTAGTATTGCTACAGTACCTGCATTGCTGGTTGAGATGTTAATTTCCGCAAACTGCTTGGAGAATAGGCTAAAATCAGACACTCCATTCACAGATTCCACCCGTATAGAGTAGTTAACATGAGGCAATAAATTCACCATGGTGACGGTCCGATCAACTAATCCGGTCTGCTGAGGTACAAAACCAACACTGCTTCCACATGCTTCACAGTGCTGAAATGCCACTGAGCATCGGTCACAGAAGACATTGTAAGTAAGGTCACCTCTTCCGCCTGTATCCAGTGGTGCATTCCATTCCAAGACCACAGTTGTCTGCTTAATACTATAAACAAGGCTTCTTGGAGCAGATGGTGGACCTGAAAAGAAGCATCCAACAGTAACCGATAAAATATTCTGACATTTTTTTCTGACTCGACAGTTTTCATAGCTATCACAATCCCAAGATTATATACATATGCACAAAATAATCAAAATCAATTAATACTAATCAATGCTAATCTAATCAAGTAAAATTCTCTGTTTGCATATACCATAACATAAATGATAGTTTAGAATAAAATTACATACTGTACACAGCTTTTACACCATACTAATATACTCCAAAATTTTTATAAAATGTGACGATTTTACTGCTGGTTATGCTGCCAATGTCATAAATTATTTTCAGCTCAAAACTGGGTCTGTATTCACAATTTACCCAATATTGAGATTCTGACCTCAACAGGTCTATAACACAAAGGTAACGACAATAAACAAATACTGAAGATTTTTGCATTACTTGTGAGGTTGAAAGTTATAGATCACCTGCCTTCTCATTGAGCTGCATTGGAAAGTCTCTTTTTGGACAGTCACATAAGGTAAGTGCTGGGAAAGAAGGGGAAGGATAGCAAAGATCTACAGCTTTTGCAAGCTATTTTTAGATATACCCCCAATGAAAAATGCATAATTAAATGCATGGATATTTTCATTAGGGTATACGTAGTGATGTCCCGAACGGTTTGCCGAACGGTTCGCGAACGGTTCGCGAACGGTTCACCAAGGACTCATCACTTTGACCCTGTACCTCACAGTCAGCAGACATATTCCAGCCAATCAGCAGCAGACCCTCCCTCCCAGACCTTCCCACCTCCTGGACAGCTCACTAAGAATGCAGCTTCAAAATGGATGCTGTCCAGGAGGTGGGAGGGCCTGGGAGGGAGGGTCTGCTGCTCATTGGCTGGAATGTGTCTGCTGACTGTGAGGTACAGGGTCAAAGTTTACTCGGGTATCTCTTGATACCAACCCAAAGTCAGGTAGACCAAGAAAGATTTGTTCATGCAAGATGACCAAATGCTTTGCATGACCTGGAGGTATTTTGCCAAGATGAATGGGCAGCAATACCACCTGCAAGAATTAGGGGCCTCACAGACAACTATTACAAAAGACTGCACAGTGTCATTCATACTAAAGAGGGCAATACACAGTATTAAGAACTAAGGGTATGCAGAATATTGAACAGGGGTCATTTCATTTTTTTTCTTTGTTGCCATGTTTTGTTTTATGATTGGGCCATTCTGTTATAACCTACTGTTGAATATGGATCCCATAAGAAATAAAAGAAATGTGTTTTGCCTGCTCACTCATGTTTTCTTTAAACATGGTACATATATTACCAATTCTCCAAGTGTATGCAAACTTTTTAGCACAACTGTATGTATTTATTTCCAGATCTTGTGAGACTAATTATCTGACCTTTGCAGAACTTATTTGGTGGTTTCATAGCACCGAGGTTAAATAATGATGAACTTTTTACGTCATTAAAAATATTTTAGACCATTAATGTGTGAGATACTGATAATTGATGTAAACGTAACAGTAAAAAATCCAACTAAAATCTATTTCAATTGTGCCAGCGCAAAATTAATAGGTCCCTAATTAGGCACAGAATATTAAATTATCATCATTACAAAGTGGGATTTTGTATGCTAGAGCCCCTTAATACTTGTTAATAGAAATGTTAAAAGTGCATGGGGAACGAAAACAAACTGCTTGATGCAGCTTAAGCTGTAAGCTTCAGTAATTTTTTTCTACTACCTTTGCATATTTAAAAATTAAAGTTTATTGAATTGAATTTTTCAATGTAGTATAAAATATTTGTAGTGATGCTGCTCTGTTGAATAACAGTTATGCACACATGATTTAAATGTAGATTTTATATCTCATGTATTGAGAAAATTGAAATTGATGATTAACTGTTAACCACTTAATGTCAGCAATCATGTATACATGATTTTTAGGATACGCATATCACAATCGTTTAGAATCATTACAAATGTATTTAATCTACTGCACATGAATTGTGTTTGCAATGCTTTTTCTGATAGCAGAGATTGGAAGGAGGCATTCTGAGGGGTCTGCTCTAGAGCAGAGGGCAGATTGAATTGGCAGCCCACTGGACCACCAGGGAAACTGGATTCACTGGACCACCATTGAATAAGGATCGGGTTCCCCTCACTGCCAAAAGGTAAGCAGGAGGGAGCTCAACTAAAAAACAAAAAATATTACTTTCCAGGACAAACAAAATACTCAGATTCTGGAGGAGATTTTGTTTAAAACCTATTGGTAGTGAAGGGGTTAAGAAGTAATGGCAACAAATTAGTGATATTCACTAATGTGAGAATTAAAAGTAAATTTAACGTGAATTTCAGATTTAAGGCCAAAAAAGTGCAAGCATATCAGTCAGGGAGAATTTGTCCAACTTGGCTATTTTGCTCTTAAGTGTGAAATTAATTTTGAATTCTCCCTTTATTGAAAAAACATGACACATGCAAAAGACAACATATAGAAATTGGATACGTACGAGTGCAGGGAGTGGATGGAGAATCCAGCGGAGATCTATAGAAGTTCTTCTCGCATGTGCAGATTGTCGAAGACTCTTGGTTTGTATAGCTATATTGAGGACATGGTTCACAGAGCTGAAGCCGGCTGGACATCTTGTAAAACCCAGGAGGACAAGCTATAGCAAAGAAATTGTAAATAAAGTTATACTCAACAGAAAATCATCAATAAATGCATTCTTTTACGAAACCTATCAAAGATCATGGTAGACAAGGATCTACAGACATATTTACCGTACTTACTCCAAGAACCATAGATACTTCTAGAGCATCAAAGAGCATCTTGCCCCACACAATTATTATTATTATTATTATTATTATTATTATTATTATAGGGATTCAAAATAGTTTTACATTGTGCAGACTCTCTCTATTTTTGTCAACTACTTAGTGATAATACTTATTGGAAATTTTGCTTTTAAACAGACAAAAATAAAACTTATATTCACATATATTTATATCAGCCTGTGCCAAGTTAAATAACTGTTTAACAACGCTATTCCTTACTCCTACATAATATACCAATCATTATAATTTTAAAACAATAAAACAACCAACCAGCCACAAAGAAAAGATGGGTAGATAAGACAAATAAAAAAACATTTTCAAAACTTGCAGAAAGGAAGAATTATCTTAATAAGAAGAATAAGGTAATAGAAAATTATATTGGGATTCTCACTCACAGGGTTATTCACTTAAAAGAACACTATAGGCAGCAGACGACTTCAACTTGTTAAAGTGGTATGGGTACAGTGCCCCTGCCCTCTTCAGAGAAACTGCAAATGTTTACATTGCAGGGCAAATACAACCTCTAGTGTAGGGGTACTTTTTCAGTTTCACATCTCCCCCAAAAGTAAACTTAAAACTTACACCTACCCTGGAAGACAGCCACTAGAGGCATTTCCTAGCTTTTCATGCAGTTTAACTATGTGAAACAACTGGATCTTTGTAGGAAGATGTCCAGAAAGCATTGATGCAATGCTTTCCTATAGGGAAGGCCTAAGCATATGGCGACGCTGGAAGAGGTAAGTGAATAAAGTGTTTTTAAGCCCTTAGTCACAGAGTGGGGAGCTGCGGCGCAAGAGGGACACTAAAGCTTTAATGTTGCTTGGAGTGTCAACTGTGAGGAAGTTAAATTGACATGCATTTAAAATTTTAGGCCAAATATCTGAATTGGAATCTTTCAATAACATAGTCATCATAAAACAGCTGAGCCCATTCTGATTATAGACAATTTCATGAGTTTCAAAACTCTGTGTTGATCATGGATGCTCTCAGTCAGAAGAAGGGAGTCCCGTTTCTATAAAGGTTTCTTTTTCCCCCTTTGATACATTTAGAGCTTATAAATCTCTGGTACTTATTTGGGTCCCATAAACATAATTGTGGAACACAATGGGGACTGCAGAGAGCACATCTAAAAACAGAAATGCCACTCTTCCAGTTAAAGTCCAATGTAGATTTTGTGGCATATGGGAAAACATTTTGAGCCCCTCATTCTTCCTATAATTCACTGCTGTCTAGATTGCATTTAAGAGTCAACATGAATTTAAGTGTCCAATAGCCCCTGAACTTTAGCCTTTTTTCAACAGCTGACACGTGCTTTGATTTAAGGTTACAATACATAGCATATAATCTATGCATATATTAGAGAGAAATAACTAAAGATAATGTAACGTGTCCAAACTAGGCTTGTCTCAACAGATATGATGTAAAGAGGAGGCATTTTTAGACTGTAGCACATTTAATAAAAATGTGCCAGTAATGTAAATGAACTCCACAACAGGCTTACAATGACAAACATTTTATTGTAGAGAAGAGTGTGATAAACAAGATGGCAGTTCATCCCAAAAAGGGTTCCCTAAGCCTTGCCTGGTTTATTGTACTATCATGTAACAAAATTGATCAGGCATTTCTGTTTCAGCATTTATCTATTTGTAACATTGTTATTTATTTGATTGTTTTTTTATTGAATTTCTCCTGATGAAGTCTAATGTTTAGACAAAACGCATAGAGGGCATTTTGTATCTCCCACTTCTTGTAAGTGTTCCCAATAAATTGTATTTTTTTATACCATACAATTCTATGCTATGTTCAGTTTTTCTTTTACATGTCTACTTGAGGAATCAAGAATTCCCTCACAAGATTTTTGACAAGATTCAAAGAAACCTAGATGGGCTTGATTTTCTTTGTCATTTTGTGAGTGCAATATTTCATTAGGGATCCATCTACTTAACGGTGTTTCCCTATATATCTTGTATTTTGTATGTATTCTATGAGGCTTTGAGGAACCCTTTGTTACAACCTAGACCATTAAGGGAAGTAATTTAACCTTATTTTTATTATCAATTTGCTGCACTTGGGTGGTCTTTTTGAGATACGTATATATATTGATTTCTGTTTCAGTGGCTTGAGGGACTCTGTGAGCTGAACTCAGCCACTGACAGACAGACATCACAGAGTGTGGATCATCTTTATCACCGAGCTAGTAGAAAAGCCTAAACAATTTTTAGAACAGAAAGAGCTAAACTAAACTCTATGCTATTTTCTATCCTGATTGCATCACACTAGGCTGATTTTGAAGGCAGCCCCAGACAACAGATGTCACAAAAATGGTCATTAACATCCCAGCATGATGTGTAGTCTGCTTCTGTGAGTACATGGGACACTGGATCATTTAACTTGGTGTTTACTGACGATGATGTAAACACACCAACTAATTACCAATAATGCAGTTACATTTTTAGACTCAGTGGATGAATGTCTGCCACCAGGCCCCATATATCACATGAGACCCATAATAACAGTTATATTACAATAGTAAATATCATAATAATAAATGCAGTAGTACATGAATGCATTGTTCAAAGTACAACTTCCACGAACCTTTCTATCCACTAACCTGACAAAAATCTATGAAAGCTGTAATTCAGTAATATGCAGAGATGTGTTTGAATACCAAGATAGCATCCTTCTGTAATTTACATTTACCTCATTGCTTGAAATGTAGAACACTTTAATGAAATAGAATAAGCACGTATATAGTAATTGCATGCAATTCTCTGCACTGTAAACATAAAGAGCTTCCAATCTTTTTAATCCACAAAGTTCACGAATTTATGCTGCTATCAAATGAAACCAATAAAACGCTTGGCATATCTGTTTATCTTAAATGCCAAATGAAAACATTTATTTACTGATAGCATGAAGAGTGATTATGCTTTACAAAAGAGAGAATGAAAACAAATCATGAATGATATACCCTTGTAACAGGTAGAGAGCAGCTATCCATATTTCTCAGGTTAAAAGCAATCAGCACTGCACTTTTGTAAAATGCTCTTTCTTTCTACACTTTTGCAAAAGGTCTAGACTGGTACATTAATAACCACATGTACTATCCTTTGAGAACCGACTTGCCAGCCAAGCAAAAATTTCTGCTCAGTATTACAGTAAGTGATGTGATATTTGTACAAAGGAGATGTTTGTTTTCATGCCCAAGATGCGCAAAAACAAATCATAGATCCTTGAAAAACTCACTCATTGTCAAATACCAACGGCTTAGAAACAAATTAAACACAAGTATTCCGAGTCATACGAAGTGAAAAGGGGCACTCGCCTTTTTCTACTACTATTTTTTTACTGAATACTGGCCATTCATATCCTGGGGTTTGTGAATATATGTGTAGAAACCTCATAGATAAGAAGTTGTCACTGTGTGACCATTATATGGAAAGAACAGTGGGATGGTAGTCTAGCCTCAGGGCATAAACCGTTAGTTATGCTTGCTGAAAGAACGTGAGCATCATTAAATCAGAGAGAGTAACAGAAAACAACATAACAGTCAGAACCAGAGAAACGGGAAAATAGGGGCAAACTGTACTTTAGTCTATAATGATGTACATTTCCTATAGCTCCACCTACTCTCCTGTAAACTAAAAAGACTCATTGTGAATTCTCAGTAAAGTTGCTTCTGGAATTCTCCTCAATGGTCTAGATCTCTTCTCATTGGTTTGGTGAGTGCATTCTGGAATTTACACTTCTAACTGGATAGACCTTGTGTGAGACCTACATTTTATAAACACATTTACATTTTATAAGCAGGCGTTGGATTAAGATAGGTGCAGATTGCAATATTGTGCATTTAGTGGTCTATTGTGCATTTTAGTGGTGTAATGGACTTAGAAAACAGAATACCAGAAACAGACCACAGATGGAAAGTTCAATATTCAATACAGTGACTCTAAAACTGACTACAATTAAACATGAGAATAATGTGTTGGGCATATCTGGGACTTAAAGGACCACTATAGTGCCAGGAAAACAAACTCTTTTTCCTGGCACTATAGTATTAATAGCTCCCCCCACCCACATGGCCCCCCTCCCAGCGGGCTGAAGGGGGAGGAAGGGGTTAAACACTCACCTTTCTCCAGCGCCAGGCTCCCTCGGCACAGGGTACTCTTCTCCTCCGTTGGACTTCATTGGCTGAATGCCAATGCAAGAGCCGCACGCGCATTCAGTCAGTCCATAGGAAAGCATCCTCAATGCTTTCCTATGGACGCTGGCGTCTTCTCACTGTGAAAATCACAGTGAGAAGCGCAGAAGCGCCTCTAGCGGCTGTCAATAAGACAGCCACTAGAGCAGACTTCCCCAATCTCCGGCCCTCCAGATGTTACTGAACTACAACTCCCATGATTCACAGCCTATCTATTTCTTTCATAGAATCATGGGAGTTGTAGTTCAGCAACATCTGGAGGGCCGGAGTTTGAGGAAGCCTGCACTAGAGGCTGGATTAACCCATATGTAAACATAGCAGTTTCTTTGAAACTGCTATGTTTACAGCAGGCAGGGTTAACCCTAGAGGGACCTGGCACCCTGACCACTTCATTGAGCTGAAGTGGTCTGGGTGCCTATAGTGGTCCTTTAAGATAGATATTTAATGTACAAAAACCACCAAACCAAAATTCCACAATTCATGTGTATGTGTAGGTTCATCCCCATTTCTTATTTTCTTTTTAGAATTGAGCAGCCTCAGCATTGGTATTTATATATATATATATATTCCATTGCTGCCATGATCACAGTGTTATAACTGTGTTTCCTTCTGTGACCAAACCACACTCTACTTGGGGACACTTCATTGCCAGCGCATTGGTATCTGAACAGAGTTGCATTGGCCACTCTGTTCCAGTATTCCAAAAACCAGCACAAGTGCTAGCTAGAGAAGTAACTACAGCTCGTGCTCTGTAGTTGCTGTGATGATGAACAAGATAATGATCTGTAGGAGAGTTTTCCTGCTCTTCCCTGTTAGTCCGTGCTTGACATCAAGGCCAATGTTGACGCTATGCTGAAGAATGGATTGACAAGTGCAGGAGACAGCTATTTTTAATTAGTTTTTTCCTTATTGTACATTTGCTACATTTGCATAGATGAAACAGAATTTACATCTGTGTGTGTACACTGTAAAGGTCTAACAATGAATACACTTATCAATCCCTTATCAATCAAATAACTTGCTACCACTTTATCTCTTACAGCTGCAAACCTAATAGTTGGTAGCTATGTAAGAAAAAATATTGAGCATGTTCAACTAGAATTTAAAAGGGTTAGCACAACAAAATGTGGATGATTTGGATTTCCATACTAAAATACATGTCAATGTTTTGTTAGATGATGGGTTTTGTGATGTCAGAACACACAGATATTTCTCTTGAAATAGATTTTGAAATTCAACAATCAGCATTCTTTGTGCCGTGCATTGTTCAAATACATTAATGTAAATTTGTTTTAAAAGGACGATGAACTGACAATGAACAACTGTGTAGGAATGCATAAAATAAGCGTCTTGTGCTCATTTGAAGTAGTGCTCTCAAATGTATTATGGACATAGCAGAACAGTGTATGTCCAGATTCACACTTACAGTATATTAGGTATATTAAGTCATAAGCCATGAGCTCTAAACACAAGATTTGATTACATTCCAACAATTTGATCACAATGTTATATTCACTCCTATCATATAGATAAAGTAGCCAGTCATTATTAGGGCATAAGAAAGTAATGATTAATTAAAAATAGTAACGTTGTGATTAGATCTAGAAGATCTTACAATTTAATCTATGTGACTGTAATTCATGAGCACAGTATATTTGTGTTGTGGTATCCAGAGGAAATAAATAAATTTCAGAGGCTTCATTCTAGAATCTCATTGCACTGTTGATCAATTACATGATTTAAAATAAATGAAATGATATGTAATTAAACAGACACAGGTAATATTTCTTGGAAGTTGCACAGGCATTTTTGTGCAGGTAGAATGAGACTGGCATCATCCGCAAGACACTGGTTTGAGTGATGTGTTAATTTAATCAAAGAGACAGTTTGAAATATCAATTTGTCTTTGCATGAGAATATCCTAATGGATTATCTCTTTAGTTTAAGTCTTTCCCATAATGCAGATGATATTTTGAGAACAAATACATTTCTTATTTGCATTGTATAAAATCTGTGAATTCTAAAGTGAACAGATTTTTATAAAAACAAACAATACGGTTTCCTAAAAGACCCAAGTAACCAGAAATAATATAATAATCACTTAATTCTTGATGGGTTGAATTCAATGGCAGCATTGCACAAAAAGAAGGTTTTCATTTGCCTCCCCTGATATTCTGAGATGGCTGTTCCATTAAACCATCTTCTTGGATTTCAACGTCTTCACCAAGGACGAACTGCACAAGATTCAGCAGTTTTAAGTAAAGACTTTTGTTGTGGTAAAATAAACAATAAAATAACAACATGATTCTTCCTGCTCACAGGGACTTCATCAGGGACTAATGGTAAAAACAAGCGATATTTACAAGCAATCCATAAAACCCTCTGATATAGAGTCCTGTTGAAATGTCCACACTCTGCCCATGGAGCCACCAATGAGAAGAGGAGATTGCAGACATTTAAACTGAACTTTTGGCGGGAGGGTTTTATGGCTTGCTTGTTTGTACATTTTGCTTGTTTTTATTATTGGTTATTAAAGGACCACTCTAGACACCCAGACCACTTCAGCTTAATGAAGTGGTCTGGGTGCCAGGTCCAGCTAGGATTAACCCATTTTTTTATAAACATAGCAGTTTCAGAGAAACTGCTATGTTTATAAATGGGTTAATCCATCCTCCAAATCCTCTAGTGGCTGTCTCATTGACAGCCGCTAGAGGCGCTTGCGTGATTCTCACTGTGAAAATCACAGTGAGAACACGCAAGCGTCCATAGGAAAGCATTATGAATGCTTTCCTATGAGACTTGCTGAATGCACGCACAGCTCTTGCTGCATGTGCGCATTCAGCCGACCTGGCGGATCGGAGGCGGAGTGGAGGAGGAGAGCTCCCCGCCCGGCGCTGGAAAAAAGGTAAGTTTTACCCCTTTCCTCTCCCCAGAGCCCGGCGGGAGGGGGTCCCTGAGGGTGGGGGCACCCTCAGTGCACTATAGTGCCAGGAAAACGAGTATGTTTTCCTGGCACTATAGTGGTCCTTTAAGGAAGTCCCTGTGTGATGGAAGAAATGCATCGGACTTCTTATTTTACTGTTTATCTTATCACAATAAAAGCCTTAACTTCTGCTTGTCAAAACTCATGGATTATTTCCTTGGTGAAGATATTGACGTTCAAGAAGAAAGGTTTAATGGAAACAGCCCCTCTCCCCAGAATATTGGTGCAGGCATCTTTGAAACTTACTTGCACCTAATGAGTTTTACTTGGTCAGTGCTGAGGAAACACGTGTTTTACATTGCAGGTTTCAAAGGACAGGACCACTGCACCCAGACCACTTAATTGAGAAAGAGTCTGGGAGACTTTAGTGTCCCTTTAAGGAAGTGATGTTACCACTGCTTTAACCAAGCACTATTAAGGATTACATTTTTTGTAAATCAATCATCGAATGATAAAACGAAAAGAAAATGGCATACAAGTAAAGAGAAAAAACAAGAATTCTATGATATCCTGCTTATTTATTGACATGTTCAGATGGAATAAAGAATACATGAGAGGTGTTTGTGCAATGCAGACTTTAGGCCCCCTTGAATTTCATGCAAACAATGTAGCTTATGCTTTATTTTCTAGATGCCCAGAAGTCACCATGCTTTCCCAATGTGACCATGAAAATACACCCATTCATTTTTCCCATATGTTTGTATAATTTGATTATTTCTGAGCCAGGTAAAGATTACTCAGTACTCTAGTTTCTGTGAAGTCATGAAAAAATATTCTTATCTTTAATAAAACATAGATCAAGTCATAATACTTGACATTATTTTATAGTAACATGTATTTCAGCAAACTGACCGGACTTACTTTTGTTTGTGCAGTCTTTTTAAATGGTATTTGGAAATGTATAAGGTTCAATTATATACAGTCAAAATGACAGGGATACAAAATCCAAAATTTGTAGGCAAAATGTTTTAACCTGATCAAAAAAGGGATTACAAGATAAGGTTGGATGGATATTCAATATTGATTAATTCTTTAGTAGGTGTATACCACACCTGTAACTTGGCTGAATTAGGCTTAGACTGTCAGGAATTCTATTTGTTTATTACTGGCCCTTTAAGATGGCATGAAAGTACACGCCCCTTGGTTATTTAAAATTCCAATCTCCAATACCTCAGGGCACAATTACTGTGTTAATCTGACTGATTGCATCAACTTCCTTGCTAATCATTTGGATCACTCCTAGAGAGACCGTGTGTTCCATCACCGGACCCCTTCTGAATCTCCTCTTCATCGCCCCCTATATCTTTGATTACCTGGTTAACTAACTTGCAATGGCCTTGACTCTGCTTTTGAAATTTCCTTCAATACTGCTTGATCTCCTATTGAACGACCTTGGACTAGATAAAGGACATTGCTTATGGACTAACCCTGTACACATCACCTAAACTTCTATTTTCAAGGACTGTCAGTTTATCTCACTGCTTTGCTGCCACATCAGTTTGCTGTGCTGAAACTGCCTCAAAATAAAAAGTGAGTGGTTCTTATTTTTTTGTTTGGCATGTGTTAAAGAAAAAACATGACATAGACTAAATTATAAAAAAAAGCACAAAAAAAAACAAGGGGCGATGGAAAAGAATATGAATATGAATATTTGTAGACATAAAAGGACCAAGGAGATAGAGATAATAGATAAGACTCACTCCTTCCTTATTAGTAAAGCATAGTGAGGGGTGAGGCTTGACTTCCATGGAGACTGGGCTTTGTTTTGTGGCTAGACTGTGTACCTCAGCATCTCCAGAATTCATTTTGCTCCCTGTCTCTAAGCCTGTAATTTCTCCTAGGCTGGTGATTGTTAGCCTAGCCACACTAGTGTATCTCAACTGAGGGTTTATACAATGTTTGAGACTATTTCCTGAAATGGTACTTGACTCAACATAGCTGCCCTCAAAACAATGGAGCACTAATATGACACCATGAGTGAGTTCTCATTAGGTATGGGTCATGCACTGGAGAGATTGCTGGATGACTTGTATGAAAGAATCTGCTAACACAAACCTTCATCAGTATCTCTGTCTATGCTCTTGCCCTGGGATAGAGGATTACGGAAGACACCCAGTCTAGAGAGAGTTTCATGCTCCAGAGCTGGTGGGTCGGATGGAGGTGCTGGCAGAGCTCAACCACACTACATGAATTGACCGGCAGGATAGCCACTTGGACATTGCACCCCTTGGGCCAGTGCACCCTAAGGCAGCCGCACATGCCGCCTTATGGTAGCACCGGCCGAGCATAGTGACTGAACCACATACACGCTGACATACAGGTACACTGACATAGGTACACAAACGCACAGGTACACACGCCATCTATAGAACCATGTAGTCTCTGTGTTGATCGGGCTTATTTTTACTTTTGAAGCTTTGGAACACAGAGTCACATGACAAGGCAGCCATTTTATAGAACTGTATTCTTTTCCCTGTCTACTGTGTGGGTGGGGCAAATCTATTTGTTTATGCTGCCATGGGTAAGAGCCAAGGAAATTACCATTATAATGAATGCATTTTTCTTATTGTTTTTACTTGCTGATTATTTTGTATCTTTTGCAACTGCACAATATAATAAACATTGAAAAAATAATGATCACATACGAAATAGAATCAAACAGAGAGTGGGAGCATAAAAGAATGATACAAGAGATTGTGGAGAAGGATCAGAAGGTGAAGATTGGAACAGATAAAGAAGATCCAAAACACAATTCCTCTATCCCCTGCCCCCAAAAAACAGGAGAGAGATGGCGAAAAGATAAGAAAAATAGATTATAGACAGGAAAAGAGACAGTTGGGTTTTAACTGTTTTCTTTTAATATTAAAAATGTAAATAAACATAACTTATTCTGTAAAGGGAAATGTTTACCTGGGTATGTTAGAGAAAAATAATTGCTAAACTACTGTTTCAAAAATGCAATCATTGTCAAAAAAACAAATGCATGTTTTACTTTTTACTTACTCGTTTAACACTACAAAATGCCCTTTGTTAAGCTAGAAGTTAATTAAAGAAATCCAAACACTCTGACAGGTTAGTGGACATTGAATACTACTTATATAGAATAATGTATCCATTAGTATCTGGAGTTGCTGCTTTTAGATGCTGTGCTTAGACTAGTTGAATAATTAACCACATCTGTGGGAACTTACTAAGCACCAGCACTTCAGAAAAAGGACTGAAGAAGCGAGGGCCACCACTAAAAGAAACTAAGTAAGTTTTAATAACTTAAACACAAGTCCTGAAATTCAACAGAAATGGATGTCCAGCCTGAAAAAGATATGCCCACCTGTCTACTAGCCCAGTACAAGAACCTGATGAGATAGATTGCCAATTCATTTCTCAGCAGATATAGAAAACGATATAATTATCTAACACGACCATTCTCTAGTTATATGAGCCAGCAGGGAAGCAAACAGGAAATCTGTGACATCAGAACTAATCAGCCAATACATTCTAAACTACAGTTCTAAACTTCAACAGCCCTTCCTGACACAGCGTATATGCAATAATTGACCGTGTTATATTAGCAATGTAAACACAGAATTGCATTTTCTTTAAGTACATTTATCAGGATTTTAAACAATTAAGATTGTCAATATAGCTAAAAATGTTGGAAAGCAATAATCCTTAGTCCTACAAAGCTAAAGGATCATATAAAAAAATCCAGATTGAATTGCATGATGTCAAACAATACTTGCACCTTAACTCTGTCCAAAGTTAGCTGGTGAGACAACTAAAAGAACATATCTCGCGGGCGGCTCCCTTCCTATGGAATAGCCTGCCTACCGCCATCAGACTCTCCCCTAGTCTTGCATCTTTTAAGAAGTGCCTTAAAACCCATCTCTTTAGTAAAGCTTATGGCCTCCCAGAGTAACCTCTACCTAACATACCTGTCTCTTGCTCTATCCTAAAGGGCAGCACTCTACTCTCTCCTCCAGCTCTGCTTCACTCCCACCTTATTTGATTGCAAATTCCTGTCCTATTGTGTTTTACACCCTGCCTCCTATAGAATGTAAGCTTGTTTGAGCAGGGTCCTCTTCAACCTATCGTTCCTGTAAGTTTTTTGTAATTGTCCTATTTATAGTTAAATCCCCCCTCTAATAATATTGTAAAGCGCTACGGAATCTGTTGGCGCTATATAAATGGCAATAATAATAATACAGCTAGTGCCTTCTCCTTAAACCCATGCAATAAATGCTATTTATCTACCCACATGCACTGCAGACCTAGCCAGACTTTTCATGTATAAAGAAAAAAAAAACATGAATTAAGTTACTTGTACCAGTTAACTGAAGTGATATCAGCTCTCTCTCTCCAGGGGTTTTGGATATATAACTTTCTACCTTTGAAAACAATGAAAGAGCCACGCTCTCCTGCTGAAAACAATAGACAGACCATTATTATTTGGGAGATCTAAGCCACTTCTTAGTCTCTAAAGAATGAGCAGATTCTCTGTATTTGGTTTTTGTTGTTGTTTTTTTTATGTGTTAGTGCTAAAATATTTGACAAGTGTCAGCAATTTCACAGTTATTTACTACAAACTGTAACTGCCCTTCACAGAGACGTGGCACAGAGGACATCTTTCATTATCCTTTCAATATGGTACCTTTCCAGTGACTTTGAGTTGCATACTTGAGTGCAAATACTACAGAAATAAATTACAGACGGTAAGAAGAATATATGAATCTAGCACACCTATCCATCCGACATTCACAGAATATCATCTTTCCACCTGTGACTTCTTAATAGCATAGCAACCGTAAATTATTAAACACTGGTGAAAAGGTTTGGCATACTAATGCTCATGTACATTTTTTTTCTTCCACCACCTCTATGTAGAGTGCAGGGCCAGATTTTTTGTAAATGCAATCATTAAATTTAAGGGAAAAAAAACAAAACAAAACTATTAATATTTAATACACCAGCTGCAGTAAAATGCAGACTTAAGGTAATTAGTGACTATGTAGGGGGTTGATTGAAAACATTTTTCTTGTTGTTTGTTCAGTGTTGCCCTCCTGTGAGTTTTCTAGTTTTTTTTTAGCTGTTGTAATCTAGATCATATTTCTATCATTACTGTTTTTGCTTTCACTTTCTACATATAGATATGGATCATCATAAGATCGAAAAATGGCTTGACTCTCAAGTTGCTGAGTTTCTGTTGGCCAACTGAGCATTGTGCAAGTTGTGTGGCACGGTTGCCTATTCCTGCATAACACAAGCAGAACAAATACAGCTATATCTAAGAAAAGCAGTCTAAAATCAAGTTGTGATACAAACAGTATTTCACCAATATTTATTCACAGCCAGCCCTAAGTTTTATAATGTTCTCCTTCTCTAAGAATTCTTTATTAAGACTGTTTTGTATAGAATTAAAGGGCCCTGATGAAAGAATATTTTTGGGCTCCTCTCTAGTGTACCTTTGTGTGTAGTGTTGGTGTTGAAATTGTGTGTTTGTATAGAATTCTTGTGTTTTGTTTGCTGTCATTGCAGACAATGTTTGTATGAATAGTGATGTACACTGCATGTAGAAGGAGGTAACAACAGAGCAGCACAGGGAAATATAGCATTTGCAGGGAATTTTGAGCATACTACAAACATACACATTTTCTAGGGATGCTACATGGTATAAAATATAGGCCCAATGTTAGATGTCATTACATGATGCAAAAATGGACCGGTTCGTCTAAATGTAAATAAAAAGGGATGCCCTCTGTTTTTATTAAGGGTACATAACACATGGCCAAACTGCATTATAGTGACTATTCACATTACACTTCTCTGTGACCACTAAAATTCTTCAATAGCAGACTCTCAATAGAGTCATTTGACATTTGTCAAATTTTGATTCAGAAGCTTCTAATGTAACAATTCATGCTTCAGGTTTTCATGACTCTGTCAGTATAATGTATAACCCAGGTGAAACGCACCTGCAAACTGGTGGAGAATAGTCAATCAAGAGTCAAGGTCAAGAAATCCAGAAAGATAACAGAACAAAAAACATAGTCAAGGCCAAGAGTTACAAAAAAAATGGCATAGTAAATCAATAAAAAATAAAAAAAAGTTACACAAATTACACTGAGAATGTATTATTGGGAAAAGACAACCATGACAGGACATGGAACGGATAAGGTGTACGTTTTTTAGGCACTAGAAGAAACCTATAGGCTTTTGTAATTATTGTATTGCCAGAAGGTGTCACATATTTTGGCATAGGTGACCCTGTAATACTTGTCTTACTGTAATCATGCACAACCTGAGAGCATGACCAGGGCAGAATTCACAATTATTGCCAGAATGGTACATATTGGCAAATTGCAATGCCCAATGAAGCAGATTGGACCAAGGTAACATGACAGGAAGGAGGCCGAAGGTCGATTGGTGATCACACCATTATGATTGCTCTACTTGTGCTTCAAGCATGAATATCTTAAGATTCTATATTAGATCCGCTGTTGAGTATTACAAACATGCTGCTTTCCTTTTGCAGCTTCACCGAATAAAGCACAGACAATAATGAAAGATGGCCCCACTGGATCTGATGCTATCACCTATATTTTAAATAAATGAGACTGTATTATTGTGTCTTATCATTGTTTCCTCCATGTTTCTTGGTTCTCTGCATTTCTTGTGACATCAGAAAAAATTTCATTAATTGTAAAAAGGTTTAGGAAAGGATGGAACACCTTATAAACTGTTCGACAGCATGTGTGGTGAAGGCATTGTTTAATGAAGGTTTAAATGGCCTGTCATTCCTTCACTTGGCACACTTGTCATCTTCTAGCCAGCCTGGTGAGCTGGCATTCATCTATAACTGCACGCAGTTCATCAACTCTTAATGATATTTCTATTACTGGAATCCTGCTGCAGAGCTGGCCGCAGTAAAACCTATTTTTCACACAACGATATGAGTTGTCAAATATACATTAACTTTTCTATACTAACATTGCCATATATCAGAGGAAATATAACATTAAGGAAATGCATCTTGTATATAGTGCTGTCAAGAGCATTTGGCATGTAAAAAGTACGTTCAAGAAGCTTAAATCTACAGCAGTAAAACAGAGCATTGGGTAATAAAACAGCTCCCTATGCATCAAGGACACAATGTTGGTTATTATCTAGCTTCATCTTTATAAAAATGTATTAATGTAAAACAGTACAAGTGTAAGTTTTAGTGTTCGTGATATACAGGTTTAAAAATAAGCCATTTACAGGAAGATGTTTAAGTCATGGGTTGAAACATATCTTTAGAGTTCAGGAGCCTAACATTATTTAGCTATATTATTGAGCTGGGAATTAGTCAATTCTACAGTTCTTTATATATAAAGTGTATGCCAGCAGTAACAGAGAGAACAACAGAGCATATATTGACATTACAAAAATACAGTGCCTGTTGCTTTTAGGTTCTGTAGATAGGCCCTGCAGCTTTGTATATGTCAATATATGCTCTGTTGTTCACTCTGTTATATATATATATATATATATATATATATATATATATATATATATACACAGTATCTCACAAAAGTGAGTACACCCCTCACATTTTTCTAAATATTTTATTATATCTTTTCGTGTGACAACACTGAAGAAATGACACTCTACAATGTAAAGTAGTAAGTGTACAGCCTGTATATCAGTTTGCTGTCTCCTCAAAATAACTCAACACACAGCCATTAATGTCTAAACCGTTGGCAACAAAAGTGAGTACACCCCTATGTGGAAATGTCCAAATTCTCAATATTTTGTGTGGCCACCATTATTTTCCAGCATTACCTTTAGCCTCATGGGCGTGGAGTTCACCAGAGCTCCACTGGAGTCCTCTTCCTCTTCTCCATGACAACATCACAGAGCTGGTGGATGTTAGAGACCTTGCACTCCCCCACCTTCCGTTTGAGTATGGCCCACAGATGTTCAATAGGGTTTAGGTCTAGAGACATGCTTGGCCAGTCCATCACCTTTACCTTCAGCTTCTTTAGCAAGGCAGTGGTCCTCTTGGAGGTGTGTTTGGGATCGTTATCATGTTGGAATACTGCCCTGTGGCCCAGTCTCCCAGTATGCTTCAGTATGTCACAGTACAAAGTGGCATTCATTGTTCCCTCAATGAACTGTAGCTCCCCAGTCCCGGCAGCACTCATGCAGGCCCTGACCATGACACTCCCACCACCATGCTTGACTGTAGGCAAGACACACTTGTCTTTGTACTCCTCACCTGGTTGCCGCCACACACAGTTGACACCATCTGAACCAAATAAGTTTATCTTGATCTCATCGGACAACAGGACATGGTTCAAGTAATCCATGTCCTTAGTCTGCTTGTCTTCAGCAAACTGTTTGCGGGCTTTCTTGTACATCATCTTTAGAAGAGGCTTCCTTCTGGGACAACAGCCATGCAGACCAATTTGATGCAGTGTGCGCCGTATTGGTCTGAGCACTGACAGGCTGACCCCCCACACCCTTCAACCTCTGCAGCAATGCTGGCAGCACTCATACATCTATTTCCCAAAGACAACCTCTGGATATGACACTGAGCATGTGCACTCAACTTCTTTGGTCGACCATGGCGAGGCCTGTTCTGAGTGGAGCCTGTCCTGTGAAACCACTGTATGGTCTTGCCCACCATGCTGCAGCTCAGTTTCAGGGTCTTGGCAATCTTCTTATTGCCTAGGCCATCTTTATGTAAAGCAACAATTCTTTTTTTCAGATCCTCAGAGAGTTCTTTGCCATGAGGTGCCATGTTGAACTTCCAGTGACCAGTATGAGAGAGTTTGAGAGCGATAAAGCCAAATTTAACACACCTGCTCCCCATTCACACCTGAGACCTTGTAACACTAGCGAGTCACATGACACTGGGAAGGGAAAATGGTTAATTGGGCCAATTTGAACATTTCCACTTAGGGGAGTACTCACTTTTGTTGCCAATGGTTTAGACATTAATGGCTGTGTGTTGAGTTATTTAAAGGGACAGCAAATTTACACTGTTATACAGGCTGTACACTTACTACTTTACATTGTAGAGTGTCATTTCTTCAGTGTTGTCACATGAAAAGATATAAAATATTTACAAAAATGTGAGGGGTGTACTCACTTTTGTGAGAGACTGTGTAAATAAATAAATATATATCATGCAGAGAAAATGTATATGAAAAAAATGAATATAAAATTGTTCCATCTTTCCTTCTCATCTCTGTCTGGCTACTGTTCACTCACTTTCTTTCACGTTAAAGCTATAGCTCTTTTTTCCATATCTATCTAAAGCCACGCTGATCGGTGGGACACTTCAAATCTGTGCAGATCAAAAAAGATCTCTGCAAATGCTCCAAAATAAAAAAAGTACTTCTCTTGCAAAAGCCAACTTTCTTTTAACAGTTTTTGCTCAAAAGTAAAACATGGCATATTTTATATATGTGAGTTGTGTCAAGGCAAAATGTACAGCTATTCCCAGCCTTGTTACTGACATTGAGATTTGCATTAGGATTTTTATTACTCTAAATATATAAACAATAACTGCCCCTGAATTATTGGTGACAGGGTTATTCACTAAACACTGGATTTTGTCAAAATGGACAAAATTCTGTGAAAACTACTAAATTCTGACCATTATGGCCATATTTACAAAAGCCAATTCCAATCAGAATTTGGTTGAAGAAAATAGGATTTAAGAAGAAAGAGGATATCCAATGGTAAGTATAATTTTTAACAGTTTCTTATATTTATTGTGGCACCCTCACTATTATTAGGGTGAAAGTAGTCAGGGCATAGGTATTTTTTATTTGTTGGGGTGGCTAGGGGGTGCAGGATAAGGTTATATTCACCACCCCTTCTATGTTTTATTATAAGCCCTGTCTGCCATGCATGGGTGGGTCCTGCAGGGAACATATTAAATTAATAGCCACCCACTGCCCATCAGTAGGGGCTAGGGGACAATAGGATTCCCGATTTATTTTAATTATAGCCCTTACTCATTACCTGCTGGCCAAGGGTGGGAACACAAGGGACACTAGACTCCCACCCCCACTTTTTTCCTTTTTAGTGAGGGACAGTGTACAGTACTCTGTTTACCCCATTATTTCATTTAAAATCCCCATCTGATGCCCATGAGTGGGGGTACAAAATTGGGGACCTATGCTAGATTTTTCCACCCCATTATTTTACAGGCGGACTTTTCTAACGACCGGTTGTTAGCTTATGGTTTCCGTGAGCAACCACTGGCTGCTCAATTTTTAGCAGATTTCAGCCATCTGGCAGCTTTTGGTCCAGCTGATATCTGGCAAAAATTCAGGCTCATTGTTAAATATTGTAATCAATATCTAGATTTTGCAGTTTGAATAGCCCCATACAACAACAAATGGTTTTGCCCCATTCGACATGGAGCCACTAGGACTTGAATAAAAACTATGAATAAGTATGTGGGGAAAACAATACTTGGCTGCAATTATAGTAAAAAAAATGTATTCATGTGTTTATTCTGGAGGAGTTCCATACAAGTGTTGCAGCTTCTTAGATACCTACCTCTGTGGTCTCTTTAAAAAATATATATATACAGCACAAACATGGGAACACAGGAATTCATGTATGCACTATTAAATTAATAGAGGACATTCCTTATAAAGTAATACATTTAATTAAAACATGTATATTTCAATTATCATTTTTATGAACAATTTTTATGAATGGTTTTTTATATATATATAATTTTTACACATTTTTTTATATGTTCAATTTTCAAATATTTTAAGTTTTTTATATATTTTTTTCTCATGTATGATATTTTTCTTATATTTAATCAATTTTTCAAGTCAGATAAATGTAAACTTCTTATTTATGTCTTTGATTTACTATTCCTGCACCTATGCACCTCCTTCATGTTTTCTTTCATTCCATATTGTTGTGTAGAGACACCGTTTTTAGAAAGAGGAATGTCTGATACAAGCATTTTAGAAATAGACACATTGTCGCTGTACATGAAGTGGAAAGCATTACCTGGCAATGAATGTTAACGCAAGTCTGGACAGAAGCCTATAGGACAGGCCCCTTACAGAATGATTGGGAGGTGGGGAAGAGGAGCAAACATCCCCTGGACACTAGAGAAGGGATATTTAAACTGAGAGGCTTTCATGCTGCATTTTGTATGTTTCAGATTGTTTGTATTATTTTATTGTTTTATCACTTTATTGGTCCCTGAGGAAGTCTGCATGGTGAGAGGACAAAACGCGACCTGGAGTTGTTACTTTTAATTTTTGATGCTGGAATAAACAATTTTTTAAAAGATCAAATTGCACTGAAACCTTCTTGACATCACCTTTGAACATTGTGTGAGTGCGTCTGTGGTTTATCTATCTAATGGCGTTACACTAAGATGTTCTTTTTTTTTTTTTAGCTTCAGAGAAGTTTTCCAATATTTGTGTAGTATATGTTAATGATATTGTTGTAGATTTATAAAAGTGTCATTATCATAAACGTGGGGTACATTTCTAAAAGTGGAAAAATCACTATAAAACTCAATTGCGCATTCTCAATGAGTACACTAATTTCCAAAGTGATTTCTCTGTATTTAAGAACAAAGTCCCACTTTGCTATGACTGACACTTTAATAATAGTCTTGCTTAAAAAAAAATAATATTACATTATATTTAAAAATAATCAACACCTTGAACATAGCACAGTATAGGAAAGTATAAGACATTTCTGAAGTTCAAAGAAGCATATCTTAAAAGTGACTTGTTCTTTGAAAACTGGGCATTCTGATCTGTCAGGTTTTTTTTAATCTGTTACTAATTATCTCAATCAATTATACTATTGTTATATTAAAACATATTTTTATTCATTTTGGATTTGCTATGTTTAATATTATAAAAGTTATCAAATAATACATATATACAAAAAATGGATATAAACATGAATATAAAAAAAGTAATTATAGCAATTTTTATTTTTTCATTAATGATAAAAGTGTTTCCTCCCAATAAAATTTTAAAAAGTCTTCTAAAACGGAATGAAAAAAAAAATCCAACTGTTAGATATATAATACACAATTCCATAATATACAATTCCAAAGTCATGTACAGAAGGTAACCTAGGTCACCTCAGAATAACCTTGCAGGAAAAACTATTTAACTCATCTTTTACTGGGGTCAACAATTTCAGAGATTGAATCTATATCACAGTTCAAGTGAAAGACCTTAAAATATGGCAGGATCAAAAACACAAAAGCTGTTTCAGTAAGTCATCCTAACTTTGTTTTGAGCGCTACGATCTCAGCGGGCAAGACATTTTCTCAGTGGTTAGCACCCGTAACTACCAAAGTTTGATAGGTACATCATTTCATCCAAATTGCTGAACTATGAAGGAGGGCTTATTAGTGCGACAGATCCTTTTGTCACTGTTTAATGACATATTGATTGTTCGTAGCTGGCTGGTACTCATTGCTGACCTTCACCTGTTTACAAATGTGTTTGGTTAAAGGAAATGAAAGAAATTCCATAAACCCAGCAGATTTGCTTTTATGAAGGAGGTAACTCGCTGAAAGTCCTATCCTAATCCATTTTCAAAAGTTTGATTCTTCTCTATTGTAATTCAGAACATGTATGGTGAAAAGGTGAATATACAGCATAAAAATATAGAACCTTACAAATTTTTTTTTTGAGATCTGCACTTCACATAAAATAAAAAACATTTTGTAAAACCAAATTGTCTACTTGGAATAATGGATTGAAGTCTATGACAGTAGATTAAATCATACTATATAATGGTAATTTTTATAAGCACACCCTAGGTTTCCTTGTAGGAAAAATAAAACTTTCTCGTGACATTCATCTTACCTTGAGAAATGTAATAATAATCAAAGCTTTTACCAAAATAGATAGATTTTTTGATAAGTTGTCAGCTCTTCTTACTTTTCAACTTTAGGTATATTCCCAGTTATAGCCCTTATTTTACATGCTGACCCTGAAAGCATTTAACATACAAACTTGAGGTTTTAATACACACACACAAAAATATTTTAAGTGACAAACACCCAAAGCAACCTCGCAAGAATTTAGTTACATTTTTAAAATCACTTGATTGACACAGTATTGCACTATTTAGTTTTATTCTGTGTTTATTTTACAGGTAAGCAAAGTGTCTTCCACACATACTGTAGGGGTAAGTTCACTAAACAACAAGGCACTCCACTCAGAGGTTGTTTTGGGTGTTTTCAACCATTGTTAATTTTGTTGACTAACAATTTAGTCAGATTTCTACACAGATTTTAGTCAACTAAATGTTTTGCGATTTAGTCAACTAAAACTAGACTAAAACAATTCAGATGACTAAAATACGACTAAAACTAAATAGAAATTTGCCACGAAAACTAACACTGGCGGGTAAAACACATGGGGGATGGAGGTGAAGGAATGAAACACATGGGAAGCTGAGGGAATGAGACACATGGGGAGCTGGGGACACACGAAGAGACACATAAGGGCTGGGGAAGGGGCAAAAGAGACAAATAGAGACTTTAATTAAACTCATAAGATTATAGTATTGCCAACTAAAACCTACTGGAGATTTAGTCGACTAAAACTAGACTAAAACTAAAACAGTTCTGATTACTAAAATGGCTTTTTAATCAAAAGACTATGACTAAAACTAAATAGAAATTTGCCACGAAAACTAACACTGGCGGGTTAGACACATGGGGGATGAAGGTGAAGGAATGAGATACATGGGAAGCTGAGGGAATGAGACACATAGGGAGCTGGGGGGACACAAATAGACACAGAAGGGCTGGGGAAGGGGCAAAAGAGACAAATAGAGACTTTAATTAAACTCATTAGATTATAGTCGTGTCAACTAAAACCTACTGGAGATTTAGGCGACTAAAACTAGACTAAAACTAAAACAGTTCAGATTACTAAAATGGCTTTTTAATCAAAAAACTATGACTAAAACTAAATAGAAATTTGCCATCAAAATGAGCACCGTTTGTCACTTTAAAGCAAATGTTTTTGGTGTGTTCTTTGTAAGGTGTTGGTCTATGAGGTGTGATACCTGCATGTGGCTAGGATGGGAGAAGGAAAATTTAAGATCAAAATAGCTGAACTGGAAAAAATTCTCCAAGTCACGTTCCAGTTTGCCTATTTTGGTCTCCAATTTGAAATTCCTTAGAATTCCCACTTTGGTAAATAGGCCTGTCACTGTGCTACCTGTTTCTGAGTATGAGCAGCGGATAATTACATTTTTATCCTAATATTTGTGTCTATGAACCTCTTTTACATGTAAATATGGAATCACTTTGTGAATTTAAAAATGTAATCGTGTTGTCTTTAAAAACAAATATAATATTAGACACTTGAAGCTGCATGGCTTTATAATGGAACATGACTGGCCTTTTTGAATTGCGTTCATGTGAATGTGTTAAACAAGGCTGCAGTTTTAAACCAGTATTAAAATCCAATTTTCAAAAAGATCATGCATTCTGTTTCTTCAATTCAGAGAAAAAACCCAACCCAATTTACTGATTTAAATGATTCACCGGATACTAGAAAATTCAATCAGGCTGGCTATTTCTTTCACATTTCTGCTTTTGTCAGGGAATTTACATTTTGTGATGCATTGTTCAGCTTAGAGCTTAGTATAAAACCCAGGTTAAGTTTAGTGGTAGATAACAGAATCAGACAAGAAGCCGAACGTACTAATTTTTCAGATTATTGCTTTATCAAACTTGCAGTGAAAAAAGCACTATAAAATTCCTCAGAACTTAAGAGCTTTGGAGACAAGATGTATAATAGCAATGTAGAGCAACATATCACTCATAATATGGGACAGGGTTCACAAAGCAGTCCTGTGAGCTAGAAGTTATTTAGTTAAAGCTATTTGTAACATTGCAATCAGATAGCCAAGAGCACTACATATAAAATTATTTACAGAGCAGTGCCTGTTTACTTTGTAAATATTGAGCGAGCAATCAGACATGAAATGCTTGGCATCACAAACCACACTTCTATATCTTTATAAACATTAACACAGAGAGATAACATTTGTTTTGTAGATAATGGAAAATACATTATTTACAGGAACACCATAGTGTTTCGAATACAAAGATGTATTCCTAACACTATAGAAATCACTGTAGAAACCCTCTGCCCCAATCGTCTCCCCCAACCCCAGGCGATATAAAAAACCTTTAAACACTTACCTAAGTCCAGCGCCAATGCCCCTGGGCACTGGGTCGGGCGCCATCTCTGCTGACGTTAACCAATCAGGGAAACCTAATGCACATGGGTGGCGAGGCCTGCACACACATTAGATCTTCCCCACAGGAAAGCATTCACTCAGTTTGAGGATGTCCAGCATCATTTCCTGGAGTCAAACTCCATGACACTGTAGGAAGCCTCCTCTAGTGGCTGTCTAGTAGACAGTCACAACAGGCAGTCTTAACTTTGCAATGTCAGCTTTGCAATTTCCGTTTAAAACAACACTCCAAACACCATAATCACTAGAGCACACTTTAGCAGTTATGCTGATAGGGGTGCCTTAACACCCTACACACAGTGTAAGTAGTCAAACTGTTTGCTAATGCATTTAAAACATACCTCTGGTCCGCCTATCACCTCCTGAACTTGAAGCACCTGCGCAGAGTCCCTTTAGCTCTTTTGAGCTTAACTCTTGAGTGCATGGCCAGATCATTCCCTGAGAGTGTCAGCTGATCACTCTCAGCCAATGAGCTAAGTTCTTCACAACCAGATTTATCTCAATACAATGAGCTTTCAGCAATCACGAAGGAGGTGACAGGTGCCTGGTGAACTCCAGCTAAATTGTAAAACCATTAGCAAATGTTTTTACTACTTACATTGACACCATAACCACTACAGCCTACTGTAGAATTTATTGTGCTTGGATTGTTCTTTTAAGGTAAAAAAGGTTGTTAAAGTACTTTATAATTGTGGATCTTTACATAGATATATTAAATATTTTAGGATACTGTTTGTGATTCACAAAAGCTGAACTGTGGCATGTGGGCTTTTGCACAGCCGTGAGTTTTGCGTTTTTAAATGAGCAAATGTGCATTGTCCAAATAGTACAGCATGTAAGAAATGAATTATACAAGATTTTTTACCACCAATAACGTAACGTTTTAAATCTAACATAAATATGAAACAAACTTTGGAATTTAGTAGTCTATTCTACTGATTGAGAATCTGCATTCAAGATTCAACAAAAGAGTAAAATGAAATAAAGGGTCTTAGGTATGGAGTTTTTACTTCCAGTAATTAATTAAATACAGAACGTGGTAATTGATAGAAGCTGCAGCATTGTAGGGATAAGCTCACAAGTTCCTCATCTGCATTAGTAGGGGAGGAGCAGAGTGGTGCTCAATGAACCCTAGTTAAGTGGTCAAACTGTTCAAAAGTGAATTGTCTACTTATAAAAGGATATGTGCCAGGACACTCCTGGTGCTTGGAGTGTTCCTTTAATAATGGTATTAGAATGAAGTATTAATTAAATTATTGAAATAGGCAATCTGTAATAGTTACAGTACTTAGACTATCCCCTTAAAAGTGAGCTAAGGAATTTCCCAAATTCGATGTTATCCACTTTACCTATATGCCATTTAGAGCAGCCATATTTCCTGTAAGTCAATTGCATTTGGCTCTCTCCATTGGCAGTAATCAATTGGTTCTGGGAGTCTTAGGGTGAGAAGTTAAGACATGGAAGGTGATATGAGGACGAGGAAGTAATACTTGAGATCCTGATTTTTAAACCAAGAGATGATTATCACTAAATCAATTAACCTAATTGAAATTTAAAAGGCTAAAGGTAAAGAGAAAATAGGACTAATGGGTTGCAGATTATAAACAATCTGCCTCCCAAAAAGACCTTGTATCCTTATGTGAAAAAAGCTACTCTGCAATTATAAATATAAAAGTGGAGCGCAGAGAGCAAAAAACGAAAAACTCTTTATTAATCCCTCTTGGGGGAGAAACACACAGATACTAAACAAACAAGTAATAAAATTAGGATCTAATTGGATAGAATCGACTAGTCCAAAAATAATAGTAATATGGTCAGAAGAAATGCTATAAGTATGTGTGTGGCAGAATTGCCATAAATAGTAGCAAATAAATATGACCAAAAGGGGGGAGATACATTAAATGTAGCAAACTGAAGATCTCTAAATGCAAAAGTAAATAGACTCTATAATTAGAACAAAGAGTATATCAAGTGCAAAAAAAATATATGTGCAAAGATCTACCAAAATACGTTTGCAACATTGCAGGAAAAGAGCCTGCAGTCTAAATAGCCAGTAATATAAATGTTAAACGAACTGTCTAAACAGCTGTAGGAGATTTGGGGGAAGGAGTCCCTAATATCATGCTGGTAATAGATTAGTATCAAATCCCACCATGTATGTGGCAGAGTTGCCATAAATAATAGCAAATAACTATGGTGAAGTGTAGGAAAAACCTTCTATAAAATACTATACATGAAATAAAATGCCCACTATATCGGATGATCATGTTTTATAATTGTGTAATGCACCAAAGGTATTAACATCCATAATGAACAAGGAATGATGCATAGATCATCCCTGTGCAGTCGTGGGGCCCTAATTTCATGCAATAATAGAACATAAGACTCTGCAGCATCTGTCAACATTTTAACAACGGCAGCTGAAATAGCTGCTGTCTGGGACTGTAACTCCTCCTAAAGTTAGGACTTTAGCAATGTGAGCTGTTCCATTTCTTAACCCAAGCAGCACCCTAACACACCACACTAAACCTAACACTTACACTGTCACTAATCATTATTCCATATATATATATATATATATACACACACCGTATTCACTCAAATCTAATGTGCTATTGAATCTAATACGCATCTCAATTTTTGAAACCTGGAAGCTGAAAAATGTTTTTACTGGCGAATGTAATGCACATTTACACAAGAAGATACTACTATACATCATTGTGCTACAATGAAAATGTTTATTGCCACATACCATAGTAACATTGATGGTATTTCAATTTTAGTGTTACATGTTAAGTCTATTCTTTCTTAAGCCCTCTTAAGTTAATTCGCCAGAATGAAATTTGCCTTTGTGAATTCACCTGTGTGAGTTCACCAGAATGAAATTCAACATAAAATTTTAAAGTTTGCCCCAAATGTAATGTGCCATAAATCTATGAGCTTACACGTTTTGGAAACTTTATTTTCCAAAAGAGGTGTGCATTAGATTCGAGCAAATAAGGTATATACATATATACACACATATGATGATAAATATAATATTACATCATTCAAATTATAATAATTTCTTAGACCATTCATTTTACAATATATTTGCACTTTCACATTCATTTAATGACATCCTTTTAGTGACATATGTCAATTTTCAAGCACATTTAATAAAAAAGAAAATATTGCTTACTAGCACCAAATAACTATAATTTTCATGCTTATTATAATAGTTACTGTCTATTTAGTTGGCTCACAGTGTCAGATTCAATAAACAGAAGAAATTGCTGCAGTAAACAAAGGTACCACCTGGTCTATCACCACTGGTGGGGGATGTCCACATCCTCAGAGATTATAATATTAAAGACAGATCAATAAACTGCAAGTTGTGATACAGATTAAATATTGAAAAAAGGAAAGAAAAATAGTATTAAACTGGCTGGCAATAAGATTAGCTCACACTTGGTTATATTAGTGAACACATTAAAAGCTAATTCTCAATTCAACTCTATGGAAAACACCACTTTATCATTATCATGAAGTACAGTAGCATAAAATTAATATATTTTACATTTGTTGATAAAAGCATTAATAAAGCAGTGTTGGTATATAGATCATGCCCTGCATTCTCACTTAGCAATTCTCAGCTGTTTAAATTACTTCCTTTAGGAAGTCTTAGTCACACCTTCACTGGACCTCACACTCGCTCTAAGAAAAAAAAGTTAAATTTTTTATCAGATCTTACAGTACAGTATGTTCACATTATACAAGCTTGTCTTCTGCTCTTTATTTACAACCAGATGCCACTGCAAGCTCTAGCAGGCAATTAACAGAGTAGAGCAGGACACAAGAAATTCTAAGCTAAACATATTGTGCAGTAAGGGAAGCTAAACAATTTAGACTTTTTTCAGGAAGTTTGTATAAGTAACAGCTTCTATTTAACTCCTAAATGGCAGTGAGTTGAGCAGTTATACTACCATACTTTATACACCAAAACCACTTCATTAAGCTAAACTTGTTTTGATGGTTAGAACGTCCTTTTAAGGCAGAAAAATGTTACTCCTTTTATGAGAAACATTATAGTAAGTCTGTAAGGATTCATGATTTTAACATGTGATTACCTTTAGAACAATAAATAATCTTTAGACTTTGGAACAATGAAAAACTGGTCTTGAAGAATGTTTGGTTTGCATAAACCAAATTTCTCTCACATGGCATTTCAGTTCATGCAAATTTTATCCATGAGATCGTGTCGGACAGAACGATTCAGATGAACCAAAAGACCTCCACAGCACTACACGACAACTTAAAATGTTAAAAATGAATAATCTCATGTCTACTAAACAGTAAGCAGCCAGCAGCCTGTAAAATACCTGTGGGCTCCAAATAGGGCTTACAAGTAAATAATCAGATATGGACAAGTCACTGTCCACGCCCCCTGCCACTACCCATTAGCAGTGGATGAGGGGCTATTATTTAATAAAACATGTAGGGACATACTAGTGTTCCACTGAGGCCCCACCCATTGTCAGTGGGACTAGGCTCTAAAAATCATCTGTGTGGACAGTAGCATGTCCAACCCCATTTTTAACACCACCTCTCACTGGAAGCCTATAGTGTAATAGGATTAGGGTGATGGATAGTACCATGTCAACTCCCCTCCCTGGAAAGTTTTTAAAATAACCACTTACCACAAGCTCATGGATGAAGGGGTGGGTTGGAAAATAACATGTCTAAAATGATAACTAAATAATTCTCTGTCAAGGTCCATGGGTGGGTGCTGAAGATGGACACCGGTATATCCTCCCAAGTATTAAATAAAGGCCTCTACATGCCACCTAGCTGCCCAGTCACTAGTTTGTTACTACAGTGAGCAGCTGCCAGCTTCACACAGTTTAGTAAACATTACCCCACCTGCGGCATGGTGTTTGGGAGCATAAGGGAGGTAGATGAGATTCATAGGTTTTGCTAGGATGTATTTAAACTAGGAGTGGGGGGGGGCAAAAGGGTGATAAAACATCAATCTAATTGTCCCCCAAAACAAGGACAGAAGGTGCCTGTAGCAAGTGTGTTAAAAAATGATAAGCTTAGAGTCATGTCTACAAACGCTCGCAGTTTAGGGAATAAGATCCATGAACTTGTGACAATAATGGCAACTGATAGTGTAGATTTAGTCGCTGTTACTGAGACATAGTATAATGAGAAAAATGATTGGGACATAGCAATACCAGGGTACTCTTTATATAGAAAAGATAGGGAAGGCAAGAAAGGGGGAGGGGTGGCCCTGTATGTGAAGGATAGCATACAATCTAGCCTAATAACAGTTAGTGAGGCAAATATAGAGTCTGTTTGGGTTACGTTAGAATTTGGTAATCACACAGTAACTCGTGTAGGTGTGATTTATAGGCCCCCAGGACAAATTGAAGAGTTAGATAATCTACTAGTTGAGGAAATAGCTAAAATGACAATAAAGGGGGAAGTTATCATCATGTGTGACTTTAAACTTCCTGATCTAAATTGGAAAACAAAATTAGCTACTTGTGCCAGGAGCACACATATTCTAAACTCCCTACTGGGATTGTCTCTAAAACAAGTTGTTGAGGAGCCAACTCGTAAAGAGGCCATACTAGATTTAGTGTTAACAAATGGAGATTTGGTATCAGATGTTACTGTAGGTGAAAGTTTAGGATCCAGTGATCATCAGTCAGTGTGGTTTAATTTAAGAACAGTGACTGAGTCACACCACACAAAAACAAAAGTTTTAGACTTTAGAAAAACAGACTTTTCTAAAATTAGAATATGGGTAGAGGAGTCATTATCAGACTGGAGCAATTTAAATGGAGTCCAAGAGAAATGGGATTATTTAAAAGTTGCACTATTGAAGGCATCAGAAAATTGCATTAGGCTTGTCAGTAAAAGCAAAAAATTCAAGAAACCACTGTGGTACTCTGCAGATGTAGCCAAAATAGTTAAAAACAAAAAGTTAGCATTTAGTAATTATAAAAAAAAAACAGAGTGAGGAAGACAAAATGATCTAAAAGATTAGGCAGAAAGAGGCTACGCAAGTTATAAGAGCTTCCAAATCACACACAGAAGAAAAAAATAGCACAGTCAGTAAAATAGGGGGACAAAACTTTTTTTGGATACATAAATGAGAAAAGAAAAGTAAAACAAGGATTAGTAAGATTAAAAACAAAGAAGGAAGGTATGTAGAAGAGGATAAAGGTCTAGCTGACTGCCTCAATGAATATTTTTGTTCTGTATTTACAGATGAAAATGAAGGAAAGGGGCCTCAGTTAAGAAAAAGGATAAATGAGTCATTTATTACACGTGAGTTTACAGAGGAAGAGGTTCTATTTCAACTGTTAAAAGTAAAGACAAATAAGTCAATGGGACCTGATGGAATACACCCAAAGCTATTAAAAGAGCTTAGTGGTGTACTAGCAAAACCATTAACAGATTTATTTAACCAATCATTGTTAACAGGAGTAGTCCCAGAAGATTGGGAGTCAGCGAATGTTGTGCCCATTTACAAGAAAGGTAATTGGGAGGAGCCGGGCAACTATAGGCCAGTAAGCCTTACTTCAGTAGTGGGGAAAGTAATGGAAACCATGTTAAAGGATAGGATTGATGAACATCTAAAAACACATGGATTTCAAGATCAGAGACAACATGGGTTTACTTCAGGGAGATCATGCCAAACTAATCTTACTGATTTTTTTGATTGGGTAACTAAAATTATAGATCAGGGTGGTGCAGTAGATGTTGCTTACCTAGATTTCAGTAAGGATTTTGACACTGTTGTACATAGAAGGCTTATCAATAAACTGCAATCTTTAAGTTTGGATTCCAATTTTGTGAATGGGTAAGGCAGTGGCTGAGTGACAGGCAACAGAGGGTTGTAGTTAATGGCATATATTCGAAGCTTGGACTTGTCACCATTGGGGTACCTCAGGGATCTGTACTTGGACCCATTCTCTTTAATATTTTTATTAGTGATATTGCAGAACGTCTTGATGGTAAGGTATGTCTTTTTGCTGATGATACTAAGATATGTAACAGGGTTGATGTTCCAGGAGGGATAAGCCAAATGGCAAATGATTTAGGTAAACTAGAAAAATGGTCAGAATTGTGGCAACTGACATTTAATGTGGATAAGTGCAAGATAATGCATCTTGGACGTAAAAACCCAAGGGCAGAGTACAGAATATTTGATAGAGTCCTAACCTCAACATATGAGGAAAGGGATTTAGGGGTGATTATTTCTGATGACTTAAAGGTAGGCAGACAATGTAATAGAGCAGCAGGAAATGCTAGCAGAATGCTTGGTTGTATAGGGAGAGGTATTAGCAGTAGAAAGAGGGAAGTGCTCATGCCATTGTACAGAACACTGGTGAGACCTCACTTGGAGTATTGTACACAGTACTGGAGACCGTATCTTCAGAAGGATATTGATACCTTAGAGAGGGTTCAGAGAAGGGCTACTAAACTGGTTCATGGATTGCGGGATAAAACTTACCAGGAAAGGTTAAAGGATCTTAACATGTATAGCTTGGAGGAAAGACGAGACAGGGGGGATATGATAGAAACATTTAAATATATAAAGGGAATCAACACAGTAAAGGAGGAGACTATATTTAAAAGAAGAAAAACTACCACAACAAGAGGACATAGTCTTAAATTAGAGGGACAAAGGTTTAAAAATAATATCAGGAAGTATTACTTTACTGAGAGGGTAGTGGATGCATGGAATAGCCTTCCAGCTGAAGTGGTAGAGGTTAACACAGTAAAGGAGTTTAAGCATGCGTGGGATAGGCATAAGGCTATGCTAACTATAAGATAAGGCCAGGGACTAATGAAAGTATTTAGAAAATTGGGCAGACTAGATGGGCCGAATGGTTCTTATCTGGTGTCACATTCTATGTTTCTATGATATTGAGCTTCATTAGATTTTTTATTTCAATTAACTTTTTTAATGTATTGACTGGCTAGCAGGTGCTAGCTAGTCACCACATGATTAACCTTCCCGCCAAAAAGGTTTTTTTCTACTATCTGCTTGCTGGCTTCTAGTTGGAATTTGTAAAGTTTGAATAACAGAACAAACAAAACAGTTCATCTATTGGGCATTTCCTTTGTTGTGTGATACATCTACTAGCATGTACAAGTTTTTGAAATTTTCAAGCTAAAATTATAGACCGTGTAATTTTACTAAATTAATATAAATTTGACATTGAGGTAATTCAAAGCTTCAATACACTGTAGTCTGCTTTATCTTCTTCATTTTGTAATAGTTTTGCAATACAGAGATGTGGCTCAGTAAATATAAGGACTATTATAGATAAAGTGACATTAGGAAGATAAACACATTGCATCGTCTGGTAATACCACTGAGCATGACAATGCATTTAAAATAAGAATTTCTGCACATTACAAATCACCAAGATTTCAGGACACATTTATTAACAAAGACCAAGGCTGTAACAAACTGCAAAGGTAAAAAAATATTTATTACACTGTTTCATGGGAAAATCTTTGCAGTTTATATTTACACCTGGCATATAACAATGCTCATCTTTTTCAAACTAATAGGATGATTCACTAAAAGTCTGATGATCTACTATAAACCTGTGTAAGGACTCTTGAGTTGAAGAATTAAGCTGACAACCTCTAGTTGGCCTCAAATGGAAACATTCATTTACTGGTGAATGCGGAAATTAATTTATTGTGAGTTGAAAAGCTTCAGTTTTTGCCAAGCAATTACCGAGTTATCACATGAACAATAAAAAAATAAATTTACCATAAACTACATTAATCTGAGTATAATATAAATATTAAAATTCTGTTCCTCACAACCCCCAATAAATTAAAAGGAGCTGGTGACAAATTGTTCAATCAATCCTATTTGTGGGCTTTGGGAGGTAATGCTAAAAAAATGGGTTCAAATATTACCAATCACTAAATCTAATAACACCTACGAAAATAATAGAAGACGACTAATTAAAAGGAAAGTCTATGTAAAAGAAAATGCATATTTTTAATGCACTTAATCGAGGCATGTGCTGTCCATGGCAAGTTACTGGTGGTTGGTCATTTTGAAAAAAAAAAAAAAGAAGAAGAAGCTGTGTTTAAAACAGAATCAATAGCTGGGGTTACCTATAGAAATGCAGGATGAAGTCTGAAAGATGATGCTTTGCTGTGCTCGCTTGCATGTGATGCTAAGAATTCTGGTCTAGTTGTGGAAACACAATTTCAGTTCCCTTTCCACTTGACTTCACAATGTACAGATTGAGATATTTAATTGTGGGGGTTTTGTTGTGTTTGATCTAATTAAATTTTTTTTTTTTTTTGTAAGGCTACAGAAATAAACTGGTTTAACTCCCAAAAGGCAAAACATTGAGTCATGAGATATCAGGGACATGGTCAATGTACCAAAACCACTTTAATAATGGGACACTCTAGGCACCAAATCAACCTCATCTAAATTAAGTTTTTATGGTGCCAGGAGGCCCCTGGAGGCACTCTTTTCTCCAGGGGTTAAACCGTTCACAAACCAGTTAACTCCAGAGGTGATGTCCAAAGTTAACTCCAGAGGTGATGTCCACTCCTCCCCCGGTGGCATCCGGCTTCTCATCCAATCAGTTACTCCCCATTCACTAAGCTGGCTGGGCAAGAAACTTGCCTTTTCTAAACTAGTTTAGTGAAGTTAGTGTCACTGATTGGCTGAGAGCATCAGCCAATCAGCAACACCCCGGCCCGACAGCACTCTGCGCTTCCTAAATATGAAAATTCTGAAGCTGGAAGCCATCTGTAGGAAATGCAGATCACCACTTGAGGCTGTTTAACACCTTGAGGTACGAGTGCCTCCACGGGTCTCCTGGCACTATAACAACTTAGTTAAGATGAAGTTGTTTTGGGGCCTGGAGTGTCCCTTTAAGTTAAAGTTGTATCAGTGCTTGCAGTATCCCTTAAATAAAGACTTGTCTACCCTTTCAATAATGCAAAGGACTGTGCTAACTGCTTCAAATTGACCCATCCCAATGTATGTAATGCCCCTTTACTGAATCCAAAGAAGAATGTTCCCACAAAAATAAATATGTTGTATCATTTGTTTTCACCAATTAATTGTCAATGTTTTTTTCGGAAATGTTCAGACAATGGTTTCTAGTCTGTAGACCTGTAATCCTCAATTTTTATAGATTATGGCTTCTTTGTTTAAGCTACAAAGTATACAAAATACAAAGTATATCAGGAGCTAGGGACAAGTTCCCAATCCTTTGAACTCAAAGCTCGTAGTTCAAATAACATTTTAAACGTTTCTTTCATATAACGCCCCCATTGTGCTTGTCCCCAAAAATGTGCCTCAAAACAACATAAAACAATAATGGTGCCTTGAATGCCAGCTAACGCATAACCTGATATTATTGAAAAGGATGAAAAAAACATGAAAAAAGTCATCCATAGCTCCTCACCAAGCCCAGGACTACATTTTTAAAATGGAAGCAGCCAAAAGGCACTCAAAGATAGCCTACATCACTAGCTCCACAATGGGATAATGTAGATGCAAACCTAATGCCACTGAGAAAGTCATATGTTCTCTGCAATTTATCTGTACATAACTTTGTATTCTTACTTAGAAACAAGAGCTTAAGACAATTGCCTAACTCCAAATCACTCAGGGCAATTCCTGTTCAAGTGAAAATTTGCCTGTACTTGGAGGGTCATTACATGTTCCTCCACTCTATATTGATGATTGAGGACAATCTTGTGCCTGTTGATGCAACTCCCATTTCTAACAAGTACATAATCAAACAACAAGATGCAGTAAGAGTTGTCTTGTAGCCTCACTGACCATTGCTGCTGATTGACTTGGGGGCAATTGATTAGCATTGACGCTTCAGTGACTATAAAATGAAATAAACCTGCAAACATATAAACTATGGTCATACTTTTTGCACAGGATCTTTTATAAAAAAATTTTTTATTTATTTATTTGCTGTGCAAAAGAGTGTTACAGACAAGCTTGAGGAATCCCAATGGCAATCCTCAGGCATTACTTCATGCATTACAAGTGAGGGACTTGAAAGGCATGCACAATTGTATAATATAAACAGGCATAGGTAGACATGTCAGTGGAGTAATATCAGAAAGGAGGTATGCAAACTGACATCATGCTGCAATATGATAATATAATCAAGCCTAAGGTAAGCAAAGACATCCTATCAGGATAGTGGTGTGCATCTAGTGGGTAGTGTATCCTGTGAAAGGTAGCGCAGGACACGGTAATAGCAATCAGGATATCAAGCCTAGTGTACGGTATACATAGTGCATTAAAGTCTCTAGACAGGCTGCTTAAATATTCCATCCGATCCAGCGCCATCTTCAGTATAGCTTGATAACACAGTCCTGCATGGACAATGTGGTCTGGGGGCAAGAGAAACCAAGCCAGCCCCTCTTGGTAATACATCAGACTGTCATCCGATTCCCCTACGGGGGTCATTGCTTAGGTGAGGGCTCAGTCCACATTGGGAACTTTGTAGCGATGTAGATTCGGGGGTGCCCTCCAGCCCGAGGGTACCCTTTTGCCACGAACCTGGAGTCCTTTGGAGTCCAGGGTCTTCCCATTCGGGATGATACGATGGGCACTGCCTGTTGACGGTATGGGTCTGTGCATCTCGTAGCCCTCTGTGAGTGTGGCCAGTACTTGCAGGTCAAACCCCTCTTTGCTCTCAGCCCAGGTGGGCAGCGTGTGCTGGTTGTGGAAGCTGGGGACAGGTTTGTGCCCTTGAGAGGTTTCCCAGTCCTCCCCCTGCCGCCATCTTGTGCTCCCTTAGTCAGCAATTGTAGAGCTGTTGTGTGTTTTGTGCGGTCTGATAGCTTAGCCCAGAATCTTGCAAATATCTCTTCAAGAGTGAGCCTTGCTTTAATTCTGGGGCCTGCCGTGTCAGGCTGTAGGAGTTTCAGGCCACGTGTGATAAGGGCCTTATGCGTCCGCCATCTTAATTCCTTCCACTCCTGTTCAGAAGGTCCTCTGAGACGTGTTAGGCTATGGCAGCTCAGATCAGCGGGGACCAGGATAACCCCCACCGGTCCACAGGGGGGGGTAGGAGAGTCACACTAAGCTGTATCTTGGGTCTGCGGGAGGAAAGCGGCTGTCTTTCACCCATGCTGTCTCTGGAAGGCCGCAACTTGCTGCTGCTGTTTCCGGGCACCCAGAACATCACTCCAGTATCAAAAAAATTGGGTTTGAGACCCTTGTGTGTAGGACTCTATGCTTCCCGGTGTCCAGAGCCTCAGCCCGAGAAATCATTGGGTTTGTCGGTTTGCTGCAGGAGCTCAAGCGAGACACGTCTAGCTGGCACGCCGGTCATGCTCTGCCTCCCCCCCCCCGCACAGGCTCTTTTTTAACATTTGCTTCTATTATCTATTATCTATATGAGAACCAAATGTTAACTTTAGTGTATATTTTATTTTTTGATAGCTCACATTAAAAATTATTTATTGGGCTATACATCTATTTTTGTGTGGTCGGGCAATTCTCTCCACTTGTCAGTTGCTAACTACCCCAGATTGGGGATTTCTCTGTTTAACAGATAATTAACTAGTCTCCATCAGTGAGTTGAATGTTTATGTGTGCATTCCCCTGAAAACTTAACTTGTCAATGGCCTTGGAGAGCACAAACCTTACAGCACTGGCCTAACAGACTGTTCTCAGAATGTTTATCATTACACAGCACTTTAAGTATGTGGTCTTTGTTAAAATAATGTCTTGTGCTCCCACTAAGATAACTGCTGCTTCAAAATTGTTACTGTCTGCTCCTTACAGAGAAGGGGATATATTTATTTAGATTTGCATTTGCATTATTCTCCACAGGAATAAGATAAAATATCAGAAATCATCGGACCTGACAAAAAAATATATGACTTGAAGCTGACTGACAAGACTTGTTCTGTTCCTTAAGTACGTTCAGACCAATCTGGCATCTCTGTGTGCTGTCATGTCACATTAACTGCTACCCGCTGGGGCCTAGGTACACACCATTCCATTCTACCTCAAGATGGCAGAGCTGACATCTGAAGCTTGAAAACATTTAAACAAGAGCATAAAAAACAATCCTTATTTAAAAAAAAGATGGCACCCTAGTTGCAATGTTGTGAGATGGAAAAACAGCATGACAAGGACCTAAATCAGTGAGGGAACTAATGCAATTGTGTGTTTGTATGTAGTGTTGCCATTTGAAGGCAGTGGTGTATTTGTATGTAGTATTAGCATTTGAAGGCAATGGTGTATTTATGTCTATTCAATATATCCTTTTTGATTGGACTCCAACCAAGGAATGCCAAAAAAGCCTCCCACCCTTCTAAACGGTAAAATAAAGACACCTTTATGTTTTTCATAGTGATGCAGACAGAATATATAGGGAGGACATAACAACAGGGAAACACTGGGACCACTGTCTAACAGAACACAAAAGAAAATATATTATTTATGAGGGTAACTCATAGAAAAAGCCCTGGTACTGATGTTTAAATGCAATGTTTGTAAAAGCCAAACAGGGTTATTCACTAAAGGGAGAATTCAAAGTGAATTTCAAATCAAATTTAAATTCAAAATAACCAAACGGAAAAAGTTCTCTAATTTAGCTATACCTCAGTTTGATTACTAGTCTAGTCTTTAATTTGAAATTCTCTTTAAATTCACTTTGAATTTTTACTTAAAAAAATAACCCTGGAAATATGGTTCTAGCACAAGTGGTGAAACAACTTACCAGCGAATGGGTTTAGGCAGAATGTTCAGTTTTCTACCTCTTATGGTTTAATTCTTTATTAATTTAAGTATTCATTGATTTGCTTGTTAATTATTTATTTTTTTGTTTTTGTCTCTGGATTTCTATGTGCCATGGTTACCAGCTATACAGGGATTAACCCATTTTAATGAAGTGGTCTGGGTGCCAGGTCCAGCTAGGGTTAACCCATTTTTTCATAAACATGGCAGTTTCAGAGAAACTGCTATGTTTATAAATGGGTTAAGCCTTCCCCCTAATCCTCTAGTGGCTGTCTCATTGACAGCCGCTAGAGGCGCTTGCGTGCTTCTCACTGTGATTTTCACAGTGAGAGCACGCCAGCGTCCATAGGAAAGCATTGATAATGCTTTCCTATGCGACCGGCTGAATGCGCACGCAGCTCTTGCCGTGCGTGCGCATTCAGCCGACGGGGAGGAATGGAGGAGGATCGGAGGAGGAGAGCTCCCCGTCCAGCGCTGGAAAAAGGTAAGTTTTACCCCTTTTCCCCTTTCCAGAGCCGGGTGGGAGTGGGTCCCTGAGGGTGGGGGCACCCTCAGGGCTCTATAGTGCCAGGAAAACGAGTATGTTTTCCTGGCACTATAGTGGTCCTTTAATCACAGTCATGTACAGGGAATTGCTAAGGCTTTGTTTTGTTATTGCTCCTCCAACATATATTGACTGAATCTCCTCTTAAAACAGCCCCTATTCAACCTTAAACCCCTATATATTGCATACATCCCCCACGTACTGTACTAACCTAAGCCATGCTTTATTAATCCTTCGCCCATTGTATTAAAACCCTGCACACATGTATAATTAAGCCCAATTATGGTGCATTAAAGTGGCACTGTCCCAAAATATGTAATTGGAGGTGTTATTTATCACTTAATATTGCATGGGACTCTGAGATAACAATGCCACAATTTGACCTGGTGCTCTTCAGGACGCCAGTTGGGGCATCAGTTCCTGTCAGTTCCCCACCCCTGCAATGCCCCAGTCATTTGTGTGCCCAAAAGTGTTCTAAGGTATTAAAAAAGGGGCAGCTGTCATAGATACAAAAGGATCCAGCTGGCACATTGTATTGGTGACTCTACCCATTCTCTATTTTTACACTACCACAACAGATACATTTCATACATAACCTCCATTGTTGTTAGGCAGGGGAGAGTGTCATGTGGCTTCATATCGCACACCACTTTAAACAAAAAACAATTACATCTTATATGTGGATACAACTGTTCTATTGTGACCCAGTATTGTCCCTGCTTATTCCTTACAGGTGGCAGTTGTACCAGGCAGATTTTCAATGCCAAAGAAATACATTCATGTTGCTTGCCACAATATGGGATGCAGACATATCTATAATTCATAACATTTTAAGTTTTAACATACAAAATAGTTTTGGTCTGAGCTCCACAGTATGGGCTATATACTTTTGCATTGGGCTCTGGCATAACATGTTAAATTTGCTTCAAATGCACTCACAAACAATTCCCACTATAGTAAATAACACTATAACAGTTTTTAGTTTTAACATTTTGAGGTTGAGGCCAAACAGTTTGACTGAGTTTGAGAGATCTTTTGATTATTATTATGTTTGGCTGTGTCAGATTTTCTTGTGCTGGTCCTGACATTATGCAGTCACATGGTGGTCTTTAGAGTGTGATACCCTGCCTACAGAAGTCAGTCTGGCTCCACTTTAGCCTAATTGTATCCTAATTGTATTTTAATATCAAACATATTCACTGTATGACTGCCAACAAGCAGCTCTGGGAATCAAGCTACAACAGTTAATAACTTTCAGAATTTTTGGAGAGGGTCTTCTGCAGATTTAAACCTTGGTCTTTCAATATCCGTTATAAGAACATTATAGTTCTGTAGGCCTGCAAACACATAGATACCTGTTTCATTGCCATCACTTACACTACTATAATCAAAATTGACACTATGAATTGCGATCCCACCCTCTTCTTCAGTGTGATAAAAACATTGCCTGGCTTCTCACACTCCAATTCTTGTTTCGTAATAGATTTTGTAGGTCAATGTCATTTTGCCCTTGAGGAAATTATGAAAAGATATAAAGCAGACCTTCACCCTACAGATTCCATTACCCAGAATGCCTTGGAGGCTGATTACACAGGTGCTCCATTTTACTGCCTAAATTTACTGAGCCTAATAAACTTGGGACAGATTAGTTGCGCTCATTCGTCAGTTCTGCTAAATCTATAGTGACTGTCTGCACATGTTCTGATATGTAATGTATCTTTTGGTTATCTGAACAAATGTAAGTCCTACAAGCATTGCACACATTCATATCAAAATAGAAATACTTCTCACACTCCTACATACTGGTTAAAGGGGCTGTGTATTTTTTCTATTTGTGTTTTATAGGCTTCTTAAAATGGGTATCAAATTTAAATAACTGATTAAGGATCTCAAAAGTGTTGGAACTATATAATCAATAGAAATCTTGTTTATCTTTTTTGTATAGTAAACTGTTGCACCATCACTTTAGTGCTGTAATTCTACACTAAATAACTTTAATATTTAAATTCTTCATTAAAATGTAGTCTAAAATCAATTCCTGCTTAATATCAGTTTGTAAGCCTATCCCAGCTGTTTTATATTTAAAATAAATATTAGTATAATAGCGCTATTATATAACAGTATAGTAGATGAGTAAACACAACATGAATTGCCAATTAATATATTTTGTGTTTTTTTTTACACATTTAATCCTTTCTGAAACAATGCAGATATTTAGACATTATGCTTTTAACAACTATGAAAAAACAAGTTTATGATTTGCTGGGCCCCACAATCTTCACTTTAGGTTTTCTGGAATTAAATATGCCTAAATTATTTATTAAACGTCTACTACTGGGAGGAGCATATACATATTTCTCTATTCCAACAAACAGTAGGGATCATCATAAAAGGTGTCACGAAGAAACCTAGATGAAAATGTAATACTGAGGGTATGTAATTCCTTTCAGGATCACACAATCTGGGTGCCCAGCTCATTGCTGGAGAGGACATGACAAGAACAATTGATCTTACTTGGTAACAATGCCAATGGAGGCAAAATCTGTGTTTAGACATTAAACATTTAATAGTCATCCTGCCAGAGGGTCCATCCTTTTGTATGTCAAATTAAATTTTATTATATATTTTTTTCTACCATCTGACCTGAACAAAAACAAATGTGTTACCCACATTTGAAAGAAACCACAATCCTGACTAAACGGTTTGCAGAAAACAACCATTATGAACTAATTTTAAGTATCCTAAAACATAATGCATTAATCCACTCAATAAAAACTGGTTGCTTTAGTCGACTGACGAATAAGCAGAGTATTCCATCATGTAATTAAGAACAAGTGTCTGGGTAAGCATAGAAAAATATAGCCGATCACTTAACCAATGAATAATTATTAAACTAATTCTTCCCAGGGGCATCATGGGCAGGGAGAGCAGAGCAACCTGGCAGCTGTGGAGACTGTGAACCAACAAAGCTCAGTGTTGGTGGCTGCTTGAGTGCTCACTGCTTCCCTTAAAGATGTCTAGCAGCCAGAGGTGAGTCTTAAGGAAAGGGTCACAAAATTATTTTTGGACTCAAGCCCAGGTTTTATTTAACACTAACCTGGGCTAACCTGCTGCATTTAGAGCCAGTGATCCTTAGCCCTTAGACAGGGTAGTCTCTTAACCTGAAGACCTGAAAAATGTGGGTAAAACTGGTTTACTCAGAAGAATAGGAAACCAAGACAATTAATTTCAGAGAAACGCTGATCATCCAAAAGAACAGACCATATATTGGAAATCCTTTGTAGCACATCTCTACTGTTTCCTGTGTTGCAATAGGTTTCCAACAAATTAATTTCTGATTCCATGGAATGCAATTGCCAATGCCGAGTCTCTTTTCCAGTTTGAAATTCAGCTTTCTTCCAAGGTTCTCATTCTAAGTAAATTATATTTAATAAAATAATGGGCACTTTTTTGAGACCTGAATATTAGTTTATATTATGTGATTAACAAGAGCTGTAGAAAAGGTGCAATAGAAGTCTATTTATCACATTTACCATGAATTCTAGAGCAGGTTTTCTCTACTACACTATGGACAGGGTCACAAAAGTCAATGCTATCTCATTGACCTGTTGGGGACATCCTCAGTAACTAAATACACAGTTGGAGAAATAAGTGAATTAGAAACAGACCTTCCCACAGTTTTACTCTGCACATGTGCAGGCCATTGTCTGCATTAATCACTAGCTTCTGTGGGATAGCTATTTACTATATATGCCTTAAAATCTAAGTTTTTAAGGCAACCTAAGTTTGTGAACCATACAAAGGCAACCTAAGTTTGTGAACCAAATTTATATAGACATCTTTTCTATAAAGGTGCCCAAAATAAAGTTTGCATTGAGCCCCTAGGTAACTTAGCTAATAGCATTTCAAGGACAGAGTAAGTTAAAGGTACCAAAGATAATTCTTGTTAGCATTTAAACATGACATCCTCTTGGGAAAGGAGAAGCATATGTCTAGGTTTGTGTTTTTTTATACTGTTACTGCATAGTATCTCTTTTTTGTGGGGGGGGAAAAACCTGCTAAACTTTATTAAGAAAATCTTCCTTAATTTGAGTTTTCATGGAAAAAAAGAAAAAGTCTAAAAAATATATAAATCAATATATTTTTTCAAATTAACACTGCAAATACAATTATGAATTTTTTTTAAGTTTTTCCCAGTAGTTGTAAAAACGAAGACATTGAATGTTCTATTCCATCCGTACATGTAGTAGTAAATCACCTGTTGGGATGGAATGCTTGTGGAGGTCTGCGATATCAAATGCGAAGAGCACGACTGTGGTTTATTCACAATATTCTGAATTGTTGTGATTTGTAATCTGTATGGCAACATTGAGGCAAAACTAGCTGATCTAGAAATATATATCCAGTTTGCTATTTTATCCAGATTTTCTTTTCTGATTTATTTTGGAATTTAGTGATTACACTGAGAGACTCTACTGGCACAATCATCTCTAATTGTAAAACATTACTTGTGAAGCTGGTGTCTTTTATAGAGTCAGTAACTTTATCAACTGCTCAGCCATAACCAAGATTTTTTGCATTTTTCTTGCTACAAGAACCTCTCATAGTCTTTACATCTGAGCAGTTTTCTTTGTAGTAATTGAGTGGTTGTCAGCTTGTTCTTCAAACAACCATTCACTGACAATAAGGGGTTTGTTCCTATGGCTTTCAACTCTGAGCTACTCAGGATAAAAAAATAATAAAAAAATTTGAAAAGCTTTTTTATTCAAATAATTCATATTTATTGTATTGTGCTAATTAGAGCACTAGAGGGTCAATTATCTGAAAATAAATATTTATTTATTAGGTATTATTTATTAGATATTTTAAGTAGAATTAAGGAAGATGAGTTTAACTTTATTTAAATGCATTTATATCCTTGATATATATATATATATAGATATATATATATATATATAATTACTGATCTAAATAGTCACTGGAGAACATATATATATATATTATTATTATTATTATTATTATTATTATTATTATTTATAAAGTGCCAACAAGTTCCGTAGCATAGTTCCATATATAAAATGTCTCATGGTATATAATCCTTTTAAGCTCTTCTTTCCAGTTATACAATTAAAGCTGCAATTAGAAGAGAAAGGTAATTTAAATAGCAAAATTGGTAATTCTTGATTAGTTTTGGTTTTGATGACTAAGGCCTCCAAGGATATTATTCTACCAGAGTGTAATGATTTGTCTAATTGACAGGATATTATTCAATTAATAATGTGCATTACTGAGCACTATTCATAAGAGTTACCCTTTCAGTTTAGTGTAGTGTTCTTTTGACTTTGATTCCCTTTACAGCTAGCCTTATTGCCTTACATCACCACTCCTTTCTATACTAGGCCACCCTCTTTTTCTCCCTAAAAGAAGAATACCTCACTGAATATAACAGTTCTTGATCTAGCAGACAATGTGAATAAAGGACCCCTGTAATATATCTCTGGTATTTACACTGAAGTCCTGGTGAATAGAGAGCCCCCAAAATGCAAACCACAAGGGAAGCTGTAAATGAGCTCCCTGCTGCAGCGGCAGAACTACCGCAGTGGTATCTCTGTGTGTCAATGTTTGTATCTGTGTGTCTGTGTGGACGAGTATTTGTATACTCAGCGTTCAAATGCCATCACTACATACAGTACAAACACACCTCTATATTAAAACACCAACTTATATATAAACACAAAATAAAGCACCACGCTTACAGCATCAGTGACTTAGTATCTAACACCTCAAAATATATAGTAAAAACAAAGAGAAAGTTACCTGCGCTCTGGCCCAAATCCCTATGTACATTTGAACAAGATGGAGGCTCTTTAGTTTTATTCCAATGGCCATTTGAATATATAAGCTCCCCTTCCACGTTTTATAAACCCTTTCACATTGAACCCTTTATAGGGCTTCTACATATACAATAAACTTTGCTGGTATCAGACAAAGTGTAAACATCTCTAATGAGACATGAAGGGGTGTTTTATAAACCCCTACATACTTATTAACCCTAAATAGGCCTATGAAACATACAAATCACCTTGCTGGTATCAGCTAAAAGGCAAATTTCTCTGATGAGACAGTAAGGGGTGCTGCCCCTACATACTTATAAACTCTTAATAAGACAAACATGGGGAGGCTGGCAGCAGTGTAACATAGCTGTGTGATACAAAAATCATATACAAACACAAAGATAAAGCACTGCGCTTACAGCAGCAGTAGCTTAGTATCCAACAGCTTAAAATACATAGTAAAAACAAAGAGAACGTTACCTGCGCAATGGCCCAAATCCCCATGTACATTTAAACAAAACGAAGGCTCTTTAGTTTTAGTTTTATATATAAAAATGCCTCTTAATGAAAAAAACAGCACTGCACACAAATATATGCCTGCATTCAAACGCCAACACTACATACAAACCCACCTCTACATTCAAAAACAAATACTACACACAAGTACACCACTGCTTTTATCACTGCTCAATGCTAAAAACAACCCTGCAAGGATGGGCATGTGCTAGATCCCAAGCTGGCAAAGTATTATGGGACTTGTATAACAGATAGGGATGGGGTGGCAAAAAAATCCTTGCACCCTCTCTATGTCAGTTCTGCCACTGCACTGCTACACAATGCCATCAGAGCAGGAATGTCAGAGATACAGCCCATGGGGCATATATATCCAGTACATGGCATGCACAAATAGGAGAGAAGCTCCCAGCTAGAGAAGGATATTGTTTTACTTATTTTTGCACTGTATTTTCATGGTATTAATTGCATGCTGTTTAACTTCATGAGCACTGCAAAGTAGCAGTGGAATGTTATGATGTGGGTGGGTCAGTGCACAACAGGTGGCTTGACTACTGAAGGTAGAGTGCTATTTTGGAACGCAAAATCAACTAAACCAGACTGGTAGGAAGAAAACATATGTACGTTAAGCACACAAAAGCCCTGGAATTCTGGGACACCAGAGGGGAGTATGTATATATTTCTGTGTGTTATGTATACAATGAGTATAAGGTCAGAGTTTTATGATATAGGAAATGAGGAAACAGTTGATATATATGAAATTCAGAAGAATATGAAAAGGGAATGAATGAGTAGACAAAAAAGAATGGAGCAGACATTTCTGAAACAGGAATTTTGGAGAATATGTATGAAATGGTGATGAAAACGTATATAACATACTGGCCTACTGTTCACATATCTGAGTTCACATATATTTCTAATGTAATGCTTGGCTTTCGTTCATGTTTTCATATATTATTTTGCCTTGTATTGCATATGAGTTTGACACCCCTGCATTACAGGCAATTTCTACCAATGTGAGTCTGCAATCTTGCAGAATAGCAGCCATGGGCAGCTGGCGGGAAGTGAATGTTGTACTGAGTTACTCTACATACAGAGATCATAAAAATACAAATAGATAAGCATTCATTAACTTTGAATATTTACCTACATAAACAAATATTCGGTGAGACATTTTTTCACCAACATTCATCCATTCCTCATACTTACAGCGAGTCTGTCACCCCCATCACCCCATTAAAAAAATAAAAAATGTATAAAATACTAATATAGACTGTGTTGTTATTTCTGATATCCCACAGCAGTCAAAATAAATATTAACAGATAGTAGGGACTACTTTGTCCTTTGTATATTCCTTACCACTGATAAAACTTGACAAAAGGCGGAGCTACTGTTGTCAACCTTTGTCATTTCCCCTAGGCCATCACTTGTGACGGCTGTGGGAAAACAAGCATTGCATATGTAGGTTCCCACAGTTTTGTGGGATCCTTCATAGACCTGAGTAGAGCACCGACATGGGCAGCTGAAGCTCCTGGAGTTGAAGTGGACTCACTGGATGAATATGAGAGCCTGATGCAAGGGACAGCTTCAGATAAGAAAATCTTACCTTCCCCTAAACCCCTGGGCCACTGCACTGCAAGCAGTGATGTCACCATCGGGGGTCTTTGCAAAATTAGGATCAAGATGGTGACAGAGCTTCTTTATTCATTTTATTACTCAGTTTAGAAAGATGTCTTTATCAGTAAACACATGCGCAAAGTTGGTTTTCAAGATATACTAATTCTGTGTTTTAATTACAGATTTTTTGTTAATGGCTTTTCATGGAAGTTGTAATGCAATATTATGTACACATTGACACATTAATAAAGTAAAAGTCAATAAAAGTTAACAATATTGCTGCTTCAATCATATACTGAAGAAGCAATATGAGAAATAAAATAAAGGACGCTGCTAGAGTAAAGCTCAGACTTTATGATTATTATAATGAAATGCTAAATATCAGTATTTGTGACATGCTTACAAAGGATACCTTTTTTGTGCTTGATCGCACTTCCAATTTCTCTCTTAAATACTTCGATCTTTAAATGACCCCCATTATAATTTTTTTCTATTCTAAATGGTAATTAAATTCCTCATGCTCTTCCTACCTCCGTAAGCACTATGTTGTGGTTTTATGACCCATTTCTAAATGATCGGGAAGTAACAGACCATTATTGTATTATTTAATAGCAGGCTGCAGTCCTTGAGGATCATTTCTTCTTTGTAAGGTCAATGGTAAAGGTCATCCCATGCACATAGATATTGGTTGACAAACCTCATCATGTACTGCTAAGATTTAAATAAAGGTTCGCTGGTGGGTAATGCATGCGTTCCAATAGAAATTGTATCTTTACATGCTAATAACCGGGACATAATTTCTTTTCATGGTCACATAAGAGTAGAAATGGTCATGACATTTTAAATATATCAGGTCTGAATGTGTTACAAGCTAATGAAAAGGCATAACTTTTTTTAAGCAACCTCGTTGGCTTTGCCCTTAACAACCAATCCAGAGATATTAACTGCTGCCAAGCCTCCAAAAGATGTTTTGTCTGTAGCTACCAAAATATAAATATGACTTATCACAAGGTCAAGTTGTGCAGGGTTGTCTAGCTACCTCTCTACCTTAAGTGGTATTGACATACATCTACCGTATGTGAATTATAAGAATTGTAGTGAACAGCAGGGGTGGAACATAGATTGACACACCTGGTCTACTAGAGATACATACCTAAAAGCTATTGCATGTTAGGAACTTGATAAAGAGATGGAAACAACAATTGGATGGAAACACAATTAGATTAAATATTAAAATAATGTAATGCAATATAAGATAATGTATGTTTTAAACTGAGACATGTTACAACTATCCTTTTCAGGATGAATTTAATGAGATGTCTTTTCTGGAACCTTGCTAATATGAAGTGTTAGATGTTTTCTGAAAGATTCCTTCTTGGCATTCTGCCAATGATTACTGTAGATGCATCATCAGTTCTTTTCTCAGAGTAATAGATTCTAGTGCATCTGAAATAGCAATAATCAGTATCTAGAGTATAGGGTAAAGGGGCCAGCTGTTGTAATGTCTCCCAAGTAAGGGTTACCTTTGCCTCATATTATTTACTCAATGAGATCATAGCATTACTTTTGTCTAATTGTTAATTAGTTTGAGATTCTTTTAATCAGCAATGCCTGTTTAAACATTGATCTCTGGTTTCCCCATTGCTCGATTATTGAGTCTCCCGGGCCTATTTTAGTATATGTGTAGCCACCTTCCTTTGCATCCTCAGTTCGTGTAAGCTTTCGGGTTAATCTACCCCTTACCATTGGCTGCTGACATTGGTTCTCATTTCCAGACTAAGTTTATGGATAATCCTTTCAATTTAGGTGCTTCTGACCTCGGCTCCTGTTTCCTGATTGTGCATACTGATGACCATTTATTTCAAAGTTCAAGTTTACTCCTTTCATTACCAAATCTTCGTTCTGGAACATCAGAAATACTCTGTTCCACCTCCATGTGACCTCATGTTCTCTGTGTCTAAATCTGGTTCACACTACACCTCTGTTCACTACAACTAAACAGTGATTCTGCCAATATTATTCACGGTTTCTAATCAATAATATTATGAGGAGGGTATATCTCTTTATACTGTGTATATATATATATATTCATTTATTTTATTTTTTTTGCTTCATATAATATTGTCTTCATACGCAGTTATTCAAGTGCCTTAGTTAGGTATAATTTTGATAAAACAAACAGTCTATGTCTAATATTATAAAGTGAAGTATTGTCATTTACTATTCATGTTATTGTGTCCTTCAATCATTGCATTCATATTCATGCAAGGAAAATGTATACACTGTAAGTGGTGTGTTGCAGACAAAATTCAAATCACAAGCCATGCTATTATTTTGATGTACATGCATAACTCATGGTTTATACACACTTGCTAGTAAATTAAGACCTTGGACCATGGAGCAGAAACCCCCCCCCCCCCACACTTAATTCTTTAGTTACAGTTGTGACTATACACACAGTAGCACTTTTGTACCATCATCTATATTTAGAGTCACCATATTGTTTATATTGACAACTACTTTTAGAATTAATTTTCAGTTTTTCATAGCTTTCAATAAATATTTGAAAGTTGTATCAATCATGTCCAGATGGGGACAATGAACGCACAAATATAAGGAATTTCAAAATATCTCTTACACCAGCATTCATTTTCCTATTTCCTTTTTGGCAGTTCTATAAAGCCCTGCAGCTATTAAATAGCTATGGCATTCCAGTCTCATAATATAATCTTTATAGGCAGATTTCTTTAATGGTCCTTTTCAAGGTTAATTTTTTATGAGGCATAAGGATGTATTACCCCTTTGTTGATTTACTTTGTTGATTACTCCAAATTACAGTGTGCCAGACACTGTGACGCGGGTCAAGGTGTTGTCAGGCATATTGTAACTGGCTTTTTTGTGGCATTGGCGCAGTAAAGGTTTCTTTCAGGCAACTTGACCATGCAGCTCATTTTTGTTCAAGTATCATCGTATTGTGTTCCTTGAAACAACCATCTTTTTCCAGAGCAGCCTGTATTTCTCCTGAGGTTACCTCTGGGTTTTTCTTTGTATCCTGAACAATTCTTCTGGCAGTTGTGGCTGAAATCTTTCTTGGTCTACCTGACCTTGGCTTGGTATCAAACTATCCACGAATTTTCCACTTCTTGAACAGTATTTACTGGCATTTTCAAGGCTTTGGATATCTTTTTATGTCCTTTTCAATTTTTATAAGGTTCTATTACCTTGTTACGCAGGTCTTTTGACAGTTCTTTTCTGCTCCCCATGGCCCAGTATCTAGTCTGCTGAGTGCATCCACGTGAGAGCTAACAAACTCATTGACTATTTATACACAGACACTAATTACAATTTAAAAAGCCACATGTGTGGGAAATTAACCTTTAATTGCCATTTTAACCTGTGTGTGTGACCTTGTGTGTGTGTAACAAGGCCAAGCATTCAAGGGTATGTAAACTTTTGATCAGGGCCATTTGGGTGATTTCTGTTATTAATATGATTTAAAAAGGAGCCAGTGAACTATGTGATAATAAATGGCTTCACATGATCACTATGATTCAATAAAATACATGTTTTTTGCATGATCATTCATATTTTCAAAATCAATGCCAAAATGTCACAATATCTGCCAGGGTATGCAAACCTTTCAGCATATTTGTATATAGCAGAGGTCCACATGATTGGATTCCTAGACCATGTTTAATGTCTGACCATCTGACGTTGATGTGTCAGTTAAAAAACCCAAGGCATGAAAGCTTAATACCTCTGCTTTGTCTGTAAGTTACAAAGTGCAAATTGCTGCAAATTACTATGCAAAACATTTATGGAGCCAATGTCCATTGACTCTTACCTGTCACAAACAAAGACCATGTATTTGTCTCATCGTACTTCTCCAGATCTTTTGTTACATATTTTCATTTCGATATGTATACACAGATTGCTATTTTATTTGACACAATTAGATTAGGCTACTCAAAATAAACCGCCTAAGATATTAAATCACAACCGGTGTCTACAGGACAGTAAAAGAAAAATAGTGTCCACTGTATTATAATTCTTTTGCATGGACACTGAACATTTGTTTATTGTTTTCTGTTGGAAAACAATGGGCTAATCATATTGCAATCTATATCGTTTTAGCTAGAATTATACAGGAGTGTGAAATGAGATTGCTGCACTATGCAAGTCAGAGCTGGAAGCCTTCATGTCCATGTATCAATACCCCGTAGAGCAAATTGTGACATTACTAATACTTATGTGGCTCTTAATGTCTGTTGTGAAGGCATTTGGCATCGATTTTGTTATGGTTGCAAGAGCGATCACCATGATTGGGATTAGTTCTAGAAAACAATAGGATTACTTTATAGGAATATGATAATGGGACTCATTCATGTCTAGGAATTCTGATGTTACTATGAGCATTAATAAGACAGAGAAAAATGTATATTGTATAAATGTATAATTATTTTTAAAAATACACTATCATAATACTGTTCATGCACAGATACGTCAGCATCTATTACACAAGCAGGTACATTTTAAACACGGTATTCAGTACAATTGATGCATTTATAAATATTTTTTTTATTTTTTTTTTCTCTAATAAAGTATGCAATTAAAAAAGCCTTGGACATATTCTTGGTTTCTTGAGAGAAAAAGGGAAATCTATTTAGTTTTGCAAATCCTAAAGGTTCTAAACAACGTCATCTATAGTGTTTCAATTGACGTTTTCTGATTTTTTTAAATGTAAAGATGGTCACAATGAACTCTGCTTGCACTTTGCTGAGAATGAGGCGAGCAACAATGCTTGCACTAACAAAGAACTGCACAACAAAACAATGTGAACTACTCTGAAAATCTTTTCATGATTTTACAGGATTAGTATAAGAGGATTGAAATATTTATGTGATGTAATGTTTGTTAAATAGTACAAGACTTTTTATAACTTAAAGCATCACTCTAAGAACAATACAAAGTATCCATCATTACAAAGTTCATGTTGCAGAACACCCAACACTAACTTTCAGTTGTGAGAGCATGTACATGCAGGAATTTATAAAAATTGTGCTCAAGTCAATGCATAAGGAAAGGTCATGCTCTACTATGGCTTTGAGAAATGTGAGTTTGACTTGGTTCTGACAGTAGAATAGGCTGTAGTGGCTGTAGTGGCTGTAATGTAGTTAGCCACTGGATGCAAATTTAACCCTGCAATGTGACGTCATATTCCAGCACCCGGCATCACTAAACTGCGCGCAAGGGAGCAGTGAAGAACAGGAAGGAGATCTCAAGATAGAAGATCTCCACTGGACCCCAGGGAGAGGCCCCACATCAGCTCCCAAAGGTAGGGAACAATAAAGAAAATGATGTGTGTGCAAGAATGTATGTCTGTCAGTGTGTGTGTGTGTGTGTGTGTCTGTCTGTCTGTCAGTGTGTGTGTGTGTCTGTCTGTCAATGTGTGTGTGTGTCTGTCAGTAAGTGTGTGTCTGTATGTGTGCGTGTGTCAGTGAGTGTGTCTGTGTCAGTGAGTATGTATGTGTCAGTGAGTGTGTGTGATGGTGAGTGTTGCATTGGCTGCGTACCAGAGGTGCATGGAGGCATGCAACGCCACGTCACATTCTAATGTGACACCGACGTGCTCCACCTTCACAGGGTTTCATGAAGTAGCGGGAGGATCAGATTTGGCCCAGGGTGCGGACGGCGCCATTTGGGGTATACCAGAGGCCGGACTCCGGAGTCGCATACTGGCAGCGGCAATGTGAGTGGAGTTTGCTTGTTGGCTAGAGGGGGTTGGCTAGGATTTAGTAGTACACACACAGACACAGACTGCTGAATCCACACACACACATACACACACACACACTGCTGAGTCCATACACACACAGACTGCTGAGTCCATACACACGCAGAAACTGCTGAGTCCACATACACAGACACAGACTGCTGAGTCCATACACACACACACACACACAGACTGCTGAGTCCACACACACACACAGACTGCTGAGTCCATACACACACAGACTGCTGAGTCCATACAGACACAGACTGCTGAGTCCATACACACACAGACACAGACTGCTAAGTCCATGCAGACACAGACCGTTGAGTCCATACACACACACACACACACACACACAGACTGCTGAGTCCACACACAGAGACTGTTGAGTCCACACACACACACACACAAGCTGAAACCACACACACACACACACACACACAGACTGCTGAGTCCATACACACACACACACACAAACCGCTGAGTCCATACACACACACAGACTGCTGAGTCCATACACACAAGAGACCGCTGAGTCCACACACACACAGACTGCTGAGTCCATACACACATACAGACTGCTGAGTCCATACACACACACACAGACTGCTGAGTCCATACAGACAGACTGCTGAGTCCATACAGACACACACACAGACTGCTGAGTCAATACACACACACAGACTGCTGAGTCCATACACACACAGACTGCTGAGTCCATACACACACACTGCTGAGTCCATAAACACACACAGACTGCTGAGTCCATACACACGCAGAGACTGCTGAGGCCACACACACAGACACAGACTGCTGAGTCCATACACAAACACACACAGACTGCTGAGTCCATACTCACACAAAGACTGCGGAGTCCATACACACACAGACTGCTGAGTCCACACACTCAAACACACAGACTGCTGAGTCCATACAGACACAAACTGCTGAGTCCATACAAACACAGATATAGACTGCTGAGTCCACACATACACACACAGACTGTTGAGTCCATACACACACACAGACTGCTGAGTCCATACACACACAAGCTGCTGAGGCCATACACACACACACACACACAGACTGCTGAGTCCAAACACACACACACACACACACACACACACAGACAGACTGCTGAGTCCATACACACACAGACTGCTGAGTTCATACACACACACATGCACACACACAGACTGCTGAGTCCACACACATACACACACACAGAGACTGCTAAGTCCATACACACATACACAGACTGCTGAGTCCATACACACACACACAGACACACACAAACTGCTGAGTCCATACACACACAGACTGCTGAGTTCATACACACACAGACACACACAGACAGCTGAGTCCATACACACACACACAAACACGCAGACTCTGCAGAGTCCATACACAGATATCAAGCCTACCTGTCACTGGAGCCTGTTGCTGGGGGTCAGAATTGTTATAGACAACAAACTATGCAACAATATGCAATGTCAATCAGGAGTGGCCAAGGCCAGTACGGTATTGTCATACATGTAAAAGGGCATTCATTCTCAGGACGAGAATATCATTTTGTCTCTTTATGAATCACTGGTAAGACCACATATTGAATATGCTCTGCAATTTTGGGCACCTGTTCTAAAGAAGGATATTATGGCACTAGAAAAAGTGCAGAGGCGGGCTACAAAATTAATAAAAGGAATGGAACATATCAGCTATGAAGAAAGGTTAACAAATTTAAACCTACTTAGTTTAGAAAAACGTCGCCTGAGAGGGGATATGATAACATTATACAAATATATTCGGGGCCAATACAAACCATTGTGTGGAAATCTATTCACAAACCGGAATTTACACGAGGCCATGCGTTTAGACTGGAAGAAAGAAGATTTCGTCTAAGGCAAAGGAAAGGTTTTTTTACTGTAAGAACAATCAGGATGTGGAATTCCCTGCATGAAGAAGTGGTTTTATCAGAGTCCATACAGATGTTCATACTTGCAAAAACAGAATATTCAAGGATATAATCGTTCAATGTAGGGAAATAACTGCTTGATCCAAGGATAAATCTGACTGCCATTCTAGGGGCCAAGAAGGAATTATTTTCCTAGCTTGTTGCAAAATTGTGCTTCAAACTGGTTTTTTTTGCCTTCTTTTGGATCAACAGCAAAAAACTAATGTGAGGAAGGCTGAACTTGATGGACGCAAGTCTCTTTTCAGCTATGTAACTCTGTAACTATGTAACTATGTAACATAAATGAAAGTCCTACATACGAATTATATACGAAACGAAAGGGCATATGTTCTTTTGTTTAATAGACTCCGTACTACAGGATAATTAACCCCCACGGCACTGAAGAGAAACAAAAAAACTGGATCTCCCTGCAACAGGAGATTTAAAGCAGCACTGTCATGCCGAACCTACCTTTCCCCAATCACTTCAAGCTAGCTACTAAAAGGCTGAAAGAGCTAAATTGGTCTTTCAGCCAAATTTACTAAGTAAAGATTACTTAGTATTAGTAATTAAGGGAGATTAAAATTTTCCTTCTGTCCCTACTCGTTATACCGCGAGTAGGGGCATGTTTACTAAACAGTGATCAGCCAGTGGTATAAGCCAACCAATAAGAGTGCTCTGATAGTTAATTCTTGAGCCTTGCAAATAACCAACCAATCGCTGGCGTTTGAACGCCGAATGAAGAAGCAAGTAGAGGCATGCAGGAGGATTTAAGCTCCCTTTTATTCATAGTGACCCCCATAGGTTTTAATGCGGGTGGTGGGGTGGGAAGGGGTAGGAATTGGTCATATTTATTACAAGGAGGGAGCTGGTATCGCTGCCAGCTCCCTCCTGCTTTTTTATTTTTGCACATGCGTTATTTTCATCCTAATGAATGAAAACAAATAATTTTTTACCAAATTTCATCCAAAAAAATTAATGTTTTAAATTCGGAATGGATGAATAAAATTTTTATTTAGTATGAATGCATTTTAAGAGGGTAGTGGATGCCTGAAATAGCCTTCCAGCTGAAGTGGAAGAGGTTAACACAGTAAGGGAGTTTAAGCATGTGTGGAATAAGCATAAGGCTATCATAGATATAAGATAAGGCCAGGGACTAATGAAAGTATTTAGAAAATTGAGCAGACTAGATGGGCCGAATGATTCTTTTCTGCCGTCACATGCTATGTTTCTTTTTCTACACCAAAACATGTCACCCATGATTGAGAGTACACTAGTGTACACGTGTTACAGTAAAGAGTTTTATTTCATGAAACATATACAATTATCCAAAATCTGGTAAAAGATATATTTACTTTAATAGCATTCATCCAATTGTCCATAAGTACTGTTGAGTTTGAGGGATAATGTGAAATTTCTCATAAACTGAAAAATATAACCTTTAACACTGAGGTCAACAACGAGAAGGTGCCTGTCCATCAATCTTGTCCACATTACTTAAATGTGAGTAGAACACTTTCTCAGAGGTACAGTGAGAGAAATTAGCCAGAGCTGTATGGGATAATAGAGCTCTACAGTTCAAGGATAGAATTATTTCTTTTTATAGCATAATACTGACATTATAGTTAGGGAATTCGGTAAAGTACAGGTGCACACTCCCAGCCTGCATTATATTTCAGAATGCAATGTTCAGCACAGGCCCCAACTCATCCGTGGCACGGATGGGTCCTGTTTTTTAAGTTAACACAAATTCCTTTAGCACTTAATAGATTGTGATGCATTTAATGACTGTTTTAATCAGCAACTGTCCAAACAGTTATACCACCCATTCCATTAAAATACTGGGCATCACTTACAGATCTTATTTGTGGTAGCTTCTGTGCCTGTTCCCTCAAGGCTATATTTTACTAATACAAGGTAACAAATCAGCCAGATAAAGAGCTTACTGTGTTTTCAACAGCTGCTCTTTCCCCTTCATTTCATATGTACAAGGGATGTAAACCTGCCATTCTTTGAAATAAAACTTGACCTGCAATATGTTGCAGCAGCTGTTGAATTTTAGGAATTAATTTATCATAAATATTATTTTATTTCCAAAAAATCTAACAGACAATGGCCATGTCAAAATAAGATATGATATTGAAAAGGGAAAAAGAACAGAGAGAGAAGCTGTTAGTGTTTTTATGTTTCCACCCAAAGGGACAATAATAAAGTCTTTTTGTTCTCAAACAATAAAAGGCAGTAAGTAAATGGAATATATCCCTTAAATAAAAAAAAAAAAACTAAAGAAAAGACTGAGCTGGCTAATCTTTTTCAAAGTATTTTTTTTAAAATACCTTAAGGGCTCCAATTGTTGCTTGTGTAATGGACTGGGACAAGGAGTGCAAAAATTGAAAGAAAATACGATTTGCTGATTTAAAGGAATCAAGGCAGACTTTTGAGGCTATTTAATAAACTGCAACTACAGCAAATAGGGTAGGATCTGACCTTAACTTTGACCTCAGCCATTTTTAAATCTCAAAGAGCCAACAGCCCTGTTTTGTTGATGTGATTTCAAAGGTAAAAGACCACAATATTTCTATTTTATAAATACCCTGTAACAGTATTGCACACGTGTATGTTTGTTTTTTACTTTCTTTTTTTTAAACCTATTTGTGAAAAAAAAAATGCTATAGCAAAAGACATGGAAAACTTAACATATGAAAGTATGCAACAAACATTAAACCTATTTCAATTATATTATAATCATACGTTTCTTATGCTTACAATATGTAATAAGTACAAGACAATTACAGGTCACAACACTCTATAATGACCTAAGTGCTTAACTGGTAAAATATTTAGCAACCATTTTGTATGGGGGTGATGCTGGTCTTAATTTCCCAGCACTCCCCATGAATCGACGGCATTGTACAATCTTGCTCTGCTTCAGCAGTGCAGAGAATTTAACCTACAGAATTAAAAAGACATTCTAACATTCATCATTATTACAGTAATATGAAGCTTGTGAGACATCTCTTTTTAATCAGGTTTGATTGAGTACTTTTTAATATACATAGTTCTAAGAGATTGGATTTTCTTTCACTGTGAATGGAGAAATATCCAGAAAACAGAGAACATCAATCATCAATATAAATGGGATTTGAATTATCAAACTTTAATAACCCTGTAAAAAGACAAACATTTGGCAGCAGTTATGAATTACTTACTGGGTTATTTAATAAACCAAGAATTAATGGTGTAAATTCACCATGGATTTGTACATTTTTCAAATCACTTTAAACACTATAATTACAATAACCACAATAGTTATGGTGCCAGGAGTGCCCTTTCACCCCCACCGCATTGTAACTAATGAAACTGGTTTAACTTCTTACCTGTGATCCGCTAGACACCACACCCCACCTACTCTCAGGCTCTGAAGATCTGGAAAATCCTGCTTAGGGCTACTGTTAGCTCTCCTGAGCTAAGTCATGCAGTGCAGGGCTATTTCAAAGTATCATCCGATTTTTTTCAGCCAATGTGCATTGGGCTGCTTAGCTTGGCTCAGAACTGAGTGTTTCCGGCTGCAGTGGAGACTCCAGGTAAGAAGTCATTTTAAAACAATTGACCTACTTACCAGGGTTGGGTGACCACGAGGGCACTCCTGCTAACATAATCACTACAGCACAGTTTAGTTGTTATAGTGTTTGGAGTGTCACTCTAAACTAAAATAGTCTAAGTGAAAAGTCAACATTTTCTTAAGTCAAAATTAATTCATTTGTTTATTTATTCATTCATCCATCCATCCATTCTGGCTGCCAGGAAAGGTGCTGGGAGTGCATAGAGCCTACAAAATGGAATCTTTACAGGTTACAACATATTGTGTAGTAGAGTTTCTCGGTGCGTATGGGCATTAGACTAACATACAGTGAGTATTATTGCTGTGGAGCTATACACTCAGATACACCAAAATATAGAGCTTCTAGAAAAGGGGGGCATTAGAATAAAAAAGAAGGACAGAGGGATTTGGGGCCAAAATAGGGATTGACCCTCCTAACTAGGGACAGTTGTCATCATTATATTTAAGAATTTTTGCCATACCAAATCTATCTAATAAATAAACAGAATTTCTGGTTTTGTGCATATACCTCTGATCCTGTCTACTAGATAAGAGATAATATATTGTCTATAACCCCCCACCCCCATATTTTTGTAAACACTAAATAATGACATTTCTATGTGTGAATTTATGTAATATTAATTTTTAGGTGGTCATGACCAGCACTCTATACCCAGGACTATTTTTTTTCTTAAGTCTCAGTGAAACGATTAATAAAACCAAAGATTAAAATAGTGTCCCTTTTACATGGATGACCCACCACATAAGTTGATCAGAGAGCTAACCAATAAATGGTAAGTGAGTCAAACTTGATTTGTTCCAAATTCAATTAATTTTGTTTCTGATTTTCAGCTAAGGATGTAGAATACAAATTATAGCTGTCACTGAATGGGTCCTGTCAATGCTGCATATTACTAACCGTTAGTGATTGTGTTATGAATGCAAAATACTCCCAACTGCTATGACAATCTGTCTGGCATGCTGCAGGTTGGAGATGGAGATTATAATTATCATATCTCTAGCTAAATGCATCAGATGACAATTGTGTTGTTTCCTATGAATAAACTAGCCAACAAAACATAGTTTTATAATAGAATTTTAAAAGGTTGAGTGATGTGTTTAAAATAAATTTAAAGGGACACTATAGTCACAAGAACCACTACAGCTTAAATAGAAAAGGCAGTGTTTACATTGCTACCTAAGAACACCTCTGGTGACAGTTACTCAAACGGGCACTAGAGGTGCTTCCTGTGTCAGTGCTCCCTAGTGTGCAGTACTGGTGTTCAGAGTCTCCATGAACTGAATGTTCCCTATAGAGATGCATTGATTCATGCATCTCTATGAGGAGATGCTGATAGGTTCAGAGCTACATTTTGCCATGCATGTGCAATAGCCTCCCAATGCTTTACTATGATAAAGCACTGGTTTGGCTAAGATCATCAAGTGTGTAAATGATATGGCTTTCTTCTGATACCATGTATATATACACAACACAACAGAAAGTATTAATAATGTAGATTTTTTTTTAAATGTAAAATTCTTTAAAAAAAATAATTATCAGGTTTTTTTTTGTAATAACATCTGCACAGCAACTGCACCTAAAGAAAAATAACTTTTTCACTTATTAGTGCTGACTGAAAAAATGCCTAGAATTACAATTAATTTTTTGGAAATTACAGGGCAGATACTGCAAGAAACAAATTAATGTGTTAAAATTGCGTCCATTTAAAGTTGTAAATTGTGAAATTAGCACTTTTATATATTAACCCTGTTAATAATAGCTTGCAACACACCACACTAGCAGAATGAACCCTTTCGAACTAGAGGTCCCTGCAGTGGCTTCCAGTGATAGGCAAATGGTCACTGGGGTTGACTGTCCCTGTAATTGTTTGTTTGGAGGGATTGTTAGCCTGCTATTTCTATGATGTCTTATTAGTGAAACATGCTATTAATGAAAATAGAAGGCCAAGCCAATCACATCAAGACTGGTTATTTAATAGCACGTCTGACAGAGAACATATAGTGCACATTCTCTGTCACTAAGTTAATAAGTAAAACTTTTGTTTGAAAAGGGAGATACAAAGATATAGCGTGTTGGATAGGTCTTGAAGTATACCTAAAACCAGTCTGAAAATACCGTATAGTCTTTACAGGAGCTTTGTTTTAATATATCACTGCAAAATAATGACACATAAATAAGTAGGGGTTATTGAGAAGTATTTGTCCTGCAAAAGATATTAGCTATATAAATAAAATTGTAACAGAAAATTATCTGTTTATGGGGATTTGTTAAGAAATTGTTTATATATTTGTGAATGAAGATTCTCAAACTAACAGAGGAATGACGTGTCAATGTGTCTAGTTAAACATAATAATTCAAGTCTGATTTTTATTTTTGTTCTTCAGTGAAACATCTCAAATGCAGCAAATGTGTGTCTATGTGTAACACTAGTACAACCTGATGCCATTATATATTGTAGAAGAAAACATCTATATACAATGACCATGATACATCAAATTCTCTTAATCCTATAAAAGGTACAAAAGCAGGGCTTCATAGGTTAGATAGAAATCTGCATTTTTTTTATGTAATAAGCAAGATAATCAACTAGCCTAGAAATATTTGTACTTGTGCTGAGAATTGTTCAAAATAATAGAATCACAAAATGAGTTGCCTGATCAAGAGACAAATGTAGTATGGTCTCTTGAGAATCGTCTGATTTTCTATGTCCAGATGGGTTTACGTTAAGAAGAATCTGGCCTTGTTTTCTCAGTCACCAGATATCCCTCATGAGAATTTCTGGACAGGTCAAGTACATAAAGTAAATCATGTTAAAAATCTGTCCAGCATGGCATTCTGGAAGCACAGCAGTACTCATTGCCCAGAAGTATAGTGAAGGTAAGTTCTTCACCACACTGGTTCGATCTCACTTACCAGTGTGGAGTAATAGAAATTGTGAGTTCTTCTTCCAGTCTTAGCTAAAAGCTTTCTAACTTCTCTGCTTAAAGAGTTAGAAAAAAAAGCTATGGAAAGTTCTTGTAAAACTTGAAACTAATAGGAAATTGTGAATGAAATTAATTTTTCTTTTTCTACCTGCAGCTCAGGAAGCCAATGTGTGGGTTGTACATTTGCATTGACCAGCAGGAGTGCAAGCAAGTAATTTAGCGAAAACTATTTTAATCCTTTAGAACAGAATTTATGCTGTACAGAACCTACTTAGAACAAAGACTGTGAATCCCACTTGAAGTAAAACTTTTCTTGCTTTTTTATTACAGTTCTCTAAAATAATGAATTAATGTATGTATCATGCTGTAAATTGTACTGACCCAGCTTTATCATGTACCATGAGAATTTGACTAGTTGGCGTACTGTTTGGTAGAGTGAAAATATTTCATATCAGTATATTCTATATGAGCCCATAAGGTCAAAGAACAGATGATAAAGCAATCAAGTTGCTGAAGAGTGCAGTCTCAATTCCCCCAGATCATTGTCTTAAATCATCTCAGTCTACTCTCTGTTCACTAACTGACTTGATTTTGGCAGGAGCACTAGAAACGAGACCGAGCTCACATATGGAATGAGCTATTGAGCCATGAAGCTATGAGACATGCTGGTAGTCAGACTAATAAAGGACAGATATTGCTTATGCCCAGCACTTCCTACTGCATGTTATTCTTAAAATCTAAATTATAGCCGGGTTTTAACATTAGTGATCGAGACAGCAGATAAAAAATGCTAACCAAAATTGTGCACCTCCATTTAGTTCACCAAAGACAAATAAAATCAGGAGGAACATCTAAAAATGTGAACTTTTTAAAATTATTTAAGGTTTTTATTAATTTAACCAGCATTTTCCAAACTTGGTCAACCAGGGCAGGGGTTTGAGCTAATTCTAAATATTTACACACCCAGCTATGAGATGGACTCACATCATTGTGTTACTACGTGTCCCTTAGTGGCATCTTGCCCCTTGTAATTTTGTTCTTAAAGGAGAACAGTAACCTCAACACTATAATTTAATATAATTAATGACTATTTCATCAGGTTTTGAAAGAAAATATATTCTTTGTTAAATGTGTCCTATTCCCCACCCCAGCACCTCCATGTTTCTCATATCCACCCAGTACCTCCATCCATGTGTCTCATTTCCCCATGTGTTTAATGCCCCCCCAACCCATCCATGTGTCCCATTTCCCCCAGTTCCTCCATGTGTCTCATTTCTCCTCATCCCCTCCATTTGTGTAATTTTGCCCAGCCCATCCATGTGTCCCTTTTCTTCTACCCCTCCCTTCCTGTGCTTGCTGAACTTTATGTAGCGGAGCTGAGCAAACCATGGGTAGAGGTTCTTCCTCTACCTGTCTGACAGGAAATGCTCACTAAGAGCACTTTCTGTCAGATCGTGTTCTGTGCGTCAACAATACATGCAGTGACTGTCATCAGGGGAGCATTGTGCTATGCACTTCCCTCCTGCCAGTCACCCAGCGATTGAGCGCCCCCGCCTGGTGCGTCATAGGAGGTCATGCACTGGAAAATTCCCTGGTATACCCTGAAAAAAACTTTGCTCTACCTTTCGTATATGACAGGATCATTCAGACATATACATGCACCTTGGGATGGACAGTGTTTGAAAACCTCTGTATAGTCTCTATGGTCTTCCCTGATTCACTACCTGCACTGTGCAGTGACATCATCAGACCTACTAAGTGTTAGCTTTCAAATACTGTCTGACCCAAGGTGCTTGTATATGGCGGAAGTATCCTGTTATATACTAAAGGTAGGGATGAGTTTTTCTAATTTTTTTTGCATATGCTTAATTTAACACAATCTATTTTTTATCAAAACGTTAAAAAATGTGTTTATTACATTAAATAGTGTTGAGGTGACTGTTGTCCTTTAATGGACCACTATAGGCACCCAGACCGCTTCAGCTCAATGAAGTGGTCTGGGTGCCAGGTCCATCTAGGATTAACCCTGCAGCTGTAAACATAGAAGTTACACTAGAGTTAATCCAGCCACCAGGGCCGTTTGAAGGAATTTGGGGGCCCCAAGTAAAATGGACACCCCCCCACACACTTTATATAAATATAAAAGGTTTACAGTGCAAATACTGCTGTTGCATATACTGTGCATAAATAAAAAATGTTTACAGTGCAAATACTGCTGTTGCATATAATGTGCATAAAATTTGAACATTTTCAACAATTGAACATTTGCAAAAAAACACTACCGTACCATAAAATCAAATATACATTAAAAAAGTGCACAATAACTAAATCCAACATTCTTAAAACACACACAAACACACACTCACATTAACATTTTTCAGTTCTCACAAACATGTGCAAATTATCAAAAACTGCTGTGCGCGTAGTGTGAAAGAGCTCCCTGTCCTGTCCCCTATCCTATAGAGCTCTCTCTTCCATCCCTTAGAGCTCTGCCCTACCCCTTAGTGGTCTTTCCTCTCCCACCACCCTCCCCTACCGGTCTCTTCTCACCCTCAACCCTGTCTTCTCCTCACTCCCCCCCTGTGTTCTCCTCACCCCCCTTCCCTGTGTTCTCCTCATCTCCGCTTCTCTTCACCCCCCTCCCTGTGTTCTCTTCATCTCCCCTTCTCCTCACCTCCCCCTTCCTGTGTTCTCCTCATCTCCCCTTCTTCTCACCCCCTCATGTTCTCCTAATCTCCCCTCCTCTTCACCTCCTCCCTCCCTGTGTTCTCCTCATCTCCTCACCCCCTCTGCCTGTGTTCTTCTTACTCCTCCCCCCCGTGTTCTTTTTTACTCCTCCCCTCCCTATGTTCTTCTTACTGCCCCCAGGTTCTTCTTACCTCCCTCCCTATGTTCTTCTTACTACTCCCTCCCTATGTTCTTCTTACTACTCCTTACCCCCTCCCCTCCTCTTCTTACTCCCCTCCCCTGTGTCCTTCTTACTCCCCCTCCCCGTGTCCTTCTTACTCCCCTCCCCCTCCCTGTGTCCTTCTTACTCCCCTCCTCCCATGTTCTTTTTACTCCCTCCTTTTTACTTACTACCCCCCCCCTATGTTCTTCTCACCTCCCCTTCCCTGTAGCGTAGCCGAGCGCCTTTTCCTCCTGTCAGTCCGGGTACCGCGCGGTAACAGGATATTCAGTTTCCTGTTCCCGGCCGGACTGAAAGGAAGTGAGCACTCAGTGTGCACTTCCTGTCAGTCCGGCTGGGTACCGCGCGGTACAGGAGATTCAGTTTCCTGTTCCCGGCCGGACTGACAGGAAGTGCACACTGAGTGACCGGACTGACAGAAGGAAGAGGAGCTCGGCCACACTACAGGGAAGGGGCCCCAAGCAATTGCTTGGTTTGCTTGCCTGGTTGTGACGGGCCTGCCAGCCACTAGTGGCTGTCTCATTGACAGCCGCTAGAGGCGCTTCCGCTCTTCTCACTGTGAAAATCACAGTGATTAGACGCTGACGTCCATAGGAAAGCATTAAGAAATGCTTTCCTATGGACTGTCTGAATCCGTGCGCGGCTCTTGCCACGCATGCGCATTCGGCGCTGACGTCTGAAGAGGGAGGAGAGTTCCTCAAAGCTAAGGGAGCCCGTCACTGGAGAAAAGTAAGAGTTTAACCCCTTCAGCCCCCTGCAGACTGGCGAGAGTGGGACCCTGAGGGTGGGGGGGACCTAAAGACCCCATAGTGTCAGGAAAACGAGTTTGTTTTCCTAGCACTATAGTGGTCCTTTAAGGGCTCATATATAGCTTCTTCTCCTCCCTTTTATCCCAATAGTCGCTTATGAGCCTTCTCTTGAATGAATAAGGAAATTCTTGTTCAATTCAGTGAACGCTACTTCTTGTTTCATTACATTTGTTTATTTTTAATTAAATATATTCAACACACAGCTACATTGTGCATTTAAGTGACATTTTAGCATTCGTAATGAGAAAGCATCTGTAATAATAGTCTAATGCATGAGAGATTATCTGAGAGATTTTCTTATTTACTTTGTTGGATTGTAACTTTTAATGAAATAAAAAAGTGAAAATAATTAAATAAATCACTCCAGGTAGGTTTTGTTGTTTGTTTTTTGCTGACCATGTCTGGACTATTACTCAACACTACCAGTCAACTCAACTCTGCCAGTCATTTATGAACAGATTGGAAGAGTTCATAGATTTCTAAAAAAGTTACTCAGCAGACATGAGTGTGACTTTTGTGATAGTGTTCATTATTTTTTCTAAGTGATAGAGAATCTGCTTGCACGTGTATTGTATTCATAGAGTTGTGAAAACCTGATCGTGATAAAGTAGCCATCTGCAAGTAACCTAGGTGGTCTACAGATAAACCTCCTAGTTTCTAAGCTCCACAGGGCGCGTAGCACAGTTCAAATTACCCTATGAATTAAATTATTGCAACGGGTATCAGTCAGGCTTAAATGAAAGTCCCATAAGCTACATGAAATTTTTGAAATCATTGAAAGTCAGAAGACAATACTGGCACTGGCCAGGCAGCCTCAAATACCAGCTGTGCCAGTAAAATACCAGTCAGGTGGCAAACCAAAGAGTAGTGTGTAAAAAAAAGCAACTGAGGAAGCCTCCACATGAGGCGAAACGCGTATTGCTGCTAGAGACTACTCTAACAAGGCTACCTTAAACTGTAAGGTCTTGATTTTTATTTTCTATCTGTGCACTTTATCATTAAAGCACTTTTACTATTCACCTTTATATATGAGAGGACATTGGATTTTTTACCACTCCTTGGCAAGCACAAAGAAGGAAGTGGTGATCCTTAATCCCACAACGCTGGATAATTGAGCCTTGTTACACAGGCTCTAATTTTGTGAGTGTATTACCATATATTTTATCCTTACCTTATTTACTATTCAGACAATATTGCACTATCAAGTGTTTTTATTTGTTCTACTTTTAGGATTTACTTGTTATAATCTGTAACCAGAAGACACTCCACCTTCCATTGTATGTATATTTTAATCTAATGTGAGGGTGAAGGGTACTCACTAAGGTGTATTGAGCATCTTTTGGTTTATTCTTTTATGTAAGTGTTCCACTGGATAATACTGTATTTATTTTATTTGATATATCTGTATATATATATGTATATAATTTTTTATTATTATTTTTATTTATATATAAGTATATATATAGTAATATATACGTATATACTTATGTATATAGATATATATATTATTTTGTTCTACGTGTATTTTGATATAAATATATATATATATGTATATATATATTAATTTTAAAATACAGTTAGAACGAAATTACGCATGTATATATATTTTTTTATCTATTTATTTTTTATTATTTTTTTAATTTTATTTTTTAACATATTTATATATTTATTTATTTTTTATTATATATATATATTTATTCAATATCATTGTACGTGTATTTTGATATTAATATATATATATATATATATATATAATTATGTATGTATTAATATTAAAATACACGTAGACAGTGTATGTGTATTTATGTGTATGTGTATATATATACTTAGATCATATATATAATAAATATATATATGACCTAAGTATATATTATTTATTTTTACACTGTTTTAACGTCTTTTAATTTTATTTCCAGGCAGCAGGGGGAGTACCTGTCATTACAGGCACTCCCCCTGTTGGCAATGCCTTGGACGGCTCACAATCACATGGCCCAGGGAGGCTGAAGAGGATGGAGGGGAACTCCCTGGGCTCCCAGGTGAGTCTCCATACCGCGATCATCGGCGTGGGATCGCCGGTGTGGGATCGCCGGTGTGGGATCGCCGGTGACCGGGTAAGTACAAAAGATCACAGGGCGTTCTATGCCACCCTGCGACGTTTAGAGCCATCTAAATAAGGATGGCATAGAACGCCCTCCGGTCTTAAGGGGTTAATGTAGTTGTACTGGTATCTACTGCTTGTCCCTGGAGGCTTTTTAAACTAAGTGTTTACATTACTGCCTATGATCACCTCTACTGGCCATCACTCAGATGTTTTGCCGGGCATGTGCAGTAGCCTCCCAATGCTTTCCTATTGGATTGGATTGACTGAGATCACTAAGTTTGATGATCACAGTCTCAGCACAGGAGGCAGATACACCAAAAAAAGCTCAGTTAAGCTGAAGTTGTTTTCGTGCTTATATTGTCCTTATCCATAACATAATCTACCAAGCATATTGCAAAAACAGTCACCTATACATTTTTCAGACTGTGCTAATAATGATTGGTATAATAAATGGTGGGACACCTTCCAATACATTCCTGCATATTTATGCATAAAAAGGATGATATTAACTGTATACATATTAACTGTATCAATACTTTGGTGATTTGTCAGGCATTTGTTAGTCTAAGTGGGATGTAACTGTGAGAGTAGGGAATCCAATAAAAAGTGACCCATTTAATAATAATACCAATATATTTAACTTAGAAAGGCACATTCAGTTGTTGGATGTTTCAATATTTGTCCTAGGTTCTAGATGTTATTAGTACCTGACTTCAAAGTACTCATTTTATTGACCTTGGAAGGGTGGAAGACTGAGTTTGTCCTGCTGGGAATAGAACCTGTAATACTGCAGCTTAATCCCTGCCTACTAATTTATCTCACAAAAGACCATATATCATTAATTCACTGCTAACAATAATCTATACCTTATAATTTAAACATAAAACTAGTTGGCTATCGAAAGAATAAATATTACTATTTTCATACTTGTTCAGTATAAGATATACACATTGCAAATGCCCATATGTCCATCCCTATACTTTATGTCTCAGATGGCAGTGCATGTGCCTGAATAAGAATCGTCTACCAGCTGTTGTAGGTAAATTTGACTGCTGACCTACCATCTGTATTTGTAGTGTGCTTGGCCTCTTTCTGCAGCTGATGACGTTTTTGCTATCCTCAGCATACCTTTCTTTATTTTATAGCTGTCTAAAGCTCTTGCCAAGATTCTTTTTTTCTGAGTGGATAATGATTTGTAAGAAACAGTAAAAGAAAAATGTGTCTAACTTTTCAAGAACATCAATTTTAAATGTTCCTGCAATGTGAAATTGTGTCTCTTGATATCTTGCCCTGTTTAGATGCAGCAATATCACTCACACAGATTAACAGCTATCGTTTGAATATTCCTTTATTCAATCTAATATCCGTGGCTTCCTTATTGTCTAATTGATCCACAACCAAGTACTTACTCTAGGGGACAGATGTCAACCAGGCCAACAGATGTGCTCACAAGGGGGGTTGCAAGACTAAAGGGAGGACAACTCCAAAATCACTGACAGTGGTGCTTTTTGCTACCTATGTAATGTGAGTGTATTAAATTGTATGTATATATGTTGACAATTACATACTATAACATATCTCAACATTTCTCTCTATCATCTATGAGGATGAAACTCTTTTGATTGGACCTGGTTTTCCTCTCTGACGTCCTGCTTTTTGGACTGGCTAGAAAAATCCTCATGTATTAATGCTAGCTACTCACAAATCTTTACTGAAAATGAAGTAATATTTGTAATATTAGAACTTCTTTGCTTGCAGTAATGCTACTAATCAAACAGCAGACTATATAATAATTTAGCTTTAAAACCAATGGCTTGATACAGTACTTTCACTAACAACATAAAAAAAAAAAAAAAATAGCATTTATAATTTCGGCAATAAAGTTTAAATTTTCTATCTTGTTATCTAGAGGTAACATTTTACAAAGCAAGAAAGAGCACTTCAGCAAATTGAAATTGTAGTAAAAATACATATTAGATGTTATCAGGAAATATTGCATCAGAAAACACATTTTCCAACTGTAGTTTCGTACAAATTATTGTTACGAAATGAGATTTACATCACCTCGTTTGCTCTACATAGTTTAAAAGTTAATAGCATTATTATGAATAGGGCATTATCTTAAACAGAGAAACTGCACCTTTTCACTTAGTGTTATGACATTGTGAAGATAAGTAAATTAGGAGAGGAGATCGTTAGCAAGTCATTATGGTTCCATTTAATATCAGAACAGCAGGCTGAAAGGTAATCTTAGAAAATTGTAGAAAACATTGAAAGCAATGTATTGGGGAATCATTGTTCTGCTCTGCTTTATTTTAGACCTGTAGAGATAAGCATTTACTTAAAGTGTGACATGCTGTGGAGGATGGTCCATAGGGCTAGGTGGGGTAACAACCGCCCCAGTTTTTGTTGCAATAAAAAATCATTTGTGCTAGAAAGCACACCTCTCTCTTGATTAGTTCTAAGTTTTTTCCCTGTTTATTGGCAGCTGTAAATACTGCTGCGAGGCAAAGCAACTAAACATCAGGATTTTCATGAATTTTATTTTAATAAATTGACCCTTTTCTATATTTGGTATTTAGACCTCTTAGATATGCTTTGTCTTCTCAAATATTTCTGATGTCACCACTTGGCTTTGCATCGAACTATTTAATCATGGATGCCCTGTAAGACCTGCCTGCATTTTGTCATGCCTTTTAGAGTTGTCAATGGTTAACAGCATAGGGGAACGAATCAGGCTTCTTTAACCCCTTAAGGACCAAACTTCTGGATTAAAAGGGAATCATGACATGTCACACATGTCATTTGTCCTTAAGGAGTTAAAACAGGTATTGTTTACAAAATATAGGTATCCATAGGTTTATGGTGATTTTTTGCTCCCTAACCATCATTTCTGCATGTATGACATCTTTCTAGCGACACAACAAATTTGGCAATCTTTCTGACATTTTTTTCATTTAATTTTTTTGAAATGTATAATTCTGTGTATTTGGGTATAGAAAATACAATGTTTAGAACACTTTAATGAATACAAATAGTTTAGACAAACAACAAATCACTATTTTAAAACAATAATTTGATAAATCTCTTCTATTTTGTCTCTGAATTCTGGTGGTTATACATTTATATATACACAAGCATTATGTTCGCTTTTTTAAGAGGTACTAACCCTTCCCAGAAAAATATACGACTGAAAACACTGAAATTCACCCATAACAGTTTTTTTTCATGAGATGCTCTGTTTCCTTAAAATTTCAAATCAAAGACTTAGCATAAAAATGATATTAAAAATTATAAAGTAAAAATCATTAAAGTTAATGTTTAATATATTCCAAGTACTATATAATGTAATGGTCTAGATATACACACACATGAGTATCATATTATACAATATAAGAAAAAACATATAAACACAGAAATATTTTGTTTACCCCAGTTTCTGAAAAGTGGCCAGCCTTTCAAGGTAGCATTTAACTAATTAACAGACCAGCTGGCAACTAATTTACAGCTAATTAAAGAAAGTGGGAGATATTGGCCTGTATGTGACCTTTCAGGATTAACCCATGAATGACAGATATAACTAGGGGACTGCAATAATTTGTAAACGAGCTGAAAGAGGCGCAACAGATTAAAGCTGACAAAATTCACGTGTGAGCGAGATTTACTACAATATGAATAAGGTAAAGAGTTAATTAAATTGCTCCGGAAATCCTCAGTAAAATAGTGAATTTCACAGCCCCTGTCCCTCGTAATAGGTTACAGCTAGTGATGTCGCGAACGGTTCGCGACATCACTAGTTACAGCATGGTTTGTATTTGCATACTTTTTAGAGTCTCCAGACTATTAGGAGGAGACTTATCAATGTTTTGCTATCAGGGAAGTGGGTCAAAGTTCTAAACGAGCAATCACAATGAAAACAAGTGAAATATTGCTAATAATACCAATTAGTTTTGACCCGCTTTTCTGTTGATCTTTTGAAGACAATGCAGTATGAGCTGGCACACACACAGAAAGTATTCTCATCTAAATATGCACATTATTGTTAATGTATGTATTATAATAAAGCTAATAAGACAAAATATGTAGCAAGACTATTTATTAAAGAAGAACTGTAGACCACTTGTCAATATTCTAATTGTAATCTTCACTCTTTTAATTAAATTTCCACCTAGGCTGGAATACATTGTACTTCTATTGTAGTACCTTGCGCTGTAGCTGTAGGAGTCCCCAGGCACCTTCCATGGGTAATTTGCCAAACAATTTACAAATCGTGTGACACCTTTTTATATTGGACATCCATGGTCCTTCTGGTTAAATTTAGCCTAATAAAGCAGAAGTTTATACTATCACGCAAGGGAGAGGGGCAGTCAGAACACAAAGAGATCCCAGCAGCTCATTAGACACCTACTCTGCAGTCACCAAACTCACATTTAGACAACTGCCTGCTCTGATGAAAGAGAGATGCTCGGTGCTGCTTGTCCCCCAACGTGAACCACCCCATCATCTTCTGTTAGTAGTCCACTGCAGAACATAATCTTTCATCCTGAGTATACTAGGTAAACATGTGTAGGGTAATGCAAGTTTTAAACCTATTAAGTATGCCAGTGAGGATTAAAAGTACTCCTTAATGGTTAACTTGAAATTATTATTAGTATTGTTATTATAGACTTTTCCTTTAAAAACATTTTTTGTTTAGACCATCTGTCTATTTTTTCTCTAAAACTGCTGCCGTCCTGTACATTGACATGTTTATCAACATTTCTGTCAAGCATCCTGGCACCCATACAGCTCAACATAGGCGAAATGTAAGTTCCACCCATCCAGGACATCGATGAGGGCGTAGTGACAGTATGAGGATACACCAGGGCTGCCATTCATCGTAGAGTAGAACTACTCTGATGTTCCGCTAGTAGATTTAAGATCCATTTATTTGAAGAGTAATTTAATTTTCTGCTTAAACACTCGTAAATGAATTCCAAAGAGTTAAATCAGCATCTTTCTTACAAATTGCTTTTTAACAAGGTTTTTCTGATTAAACGGTATTTTCTTTAAAATGGGAAAATTGACAAAACCTCCAATTAAGTTTTCCCTCATACATCATTTAGTTGGAGGTGGGATTGTTACTGGAACATTGCCCTTTAAATCCATTAGTGGTTTTACAGAATAATCCATGGTACCATAACAGTAGGGCTATAACATAAATTACCAATATAGACTTAGCCATTATGAAATACTTTGTTTGCATCAAAAGTATAGCTAGAGTCGTTTTAATTCTTTAATTATGTTTAACTGAAGTCAGGAGTTATTGTAAAATGTACCAGACACATTCTAATCAGGCAGACAATCAAACCTGGTAAGTAATGCTCTGATTAGTTCTTTCATTGAAGAGTGACTCTTTAGCAACAAAACATTAATTTATTGAAAATTACTTTTGTACTACTTTTCAATGCTTGTGATATGTCTCTAGAGATCTGTGCGCCCAAGTGTATTTTTTTTTTAACTAAAGAGACATGGTAAACATTTCATCTTATTGAATTGGTTATAGTGCCTGGAGCCCCTTGGGGTTGTTTCTCTATTCAGTGTTAAACCATTTTTGAGCAGTTTAACACTGAATGATGGTCCCACGACCTGGCAACTACTGCTGCTATGGTTAAGATATTAGAGAATTGCACTCTTCCTTAGACATACCAGTTCATATCAGCAAAGGGTGATTGTGATAGGCTGAGAGTGGTCAGCCGACATGCTCAGCCAATCGCTGCTTCCCCATCAGTCCGAGCAGCACTAAGGAGATGGGCTGCTGAGGACTCTAGTTTAGCATTAAAACATTTTTGAAAGTTTTAACACTGAACTAAAAGATGGTGTCTGGGGACTCCAGACACCACATCCACTTCAATTAGATAATTTGGTTACAGGTGGTTAGACTATAAGAATGAGGTAGACCTCTAGTTTGTACTTTCATGCATATGTTAGTAAATTTGTTTAAATGTCACTTTAAGTACCATGAACACGTATGTGTATTCTATTCATTCATAGGCTTGGAGCACTGTAGTTGACCATTGGAACACAGATAAGTGGCAATCATTTGCAAAATGTTTTGCCCTCTTATCAAGGAATGATTCTAATGTACTCATGTCATCTTAACCACTGCAATAATCTTTGATATCCACATTAATGCCAGAAACCAAGGTGTCCCAGCAAAACAATGCCTAGAGCATAACATTCCCTGCTGCCTTCTCTTCCTCAGGTACAAGAAGAACACGCACCCAGCCATCCACCTGAACTAATAGAAAACGAGATTAATCAGACTAGGCAACATTCTTCCATTGCTCCATCATCCAGTTCTGACCTCAAGTCTCCATTGAAGGCTCTTTCAGCTGTAGATAAGGGTCATCATGGGCTCTGAAGCTATGCAGCCTCATACGCAGAAAACTGTTATGCACTGTGTGTTCCGGCACCATTCTATCATTGCCAGCATTCAGTTTTTCAGGAGTTTGAGTTACAGTAGCTCTTCTTTGTGTTTGGACCAGACAGGCTAGTCTTAGCTAGCCAAGTGCATTAATGAACCTGATATAGGTTCATGGGTTGTCCTTCCCTGCACTACTTTTGGCAGGTACTTACCAATGCATACTAGCAACAAACAACAAGACTTGCCTTTTTAGAGAGGCTCTGACCAAGTTGTTTCACCATCACTATTTGTCCTTTGTCAACGTAAAGCAGATAATTTCACTTACCCATTTCTCCTTCTTCTGACACATAAAATTCAAGAACAGACTGTATAATTGCTGCCTAATATATTCTACTCCTTGACAGGTGCCATTGTAATCATATAATCAATGTTATTAATTTCACCAATAAGTGGTTTTAATACTGTGCTGGTAAGTGTACCTCTTTAAGACCTACCATATTAAATTATGAGCATTAGTTTAATTTTCTTGTGATAAATAAAACCATGCATGCATGCAAAAAAAAAAAAAAACTACATAGAGCTATTAGGTGATTTTTGAAAAACATTACTTGTTTACAGATAGATTATTTAATATTGAGAGATTTTAATGGCATTTTAAGCTTAGTTAACAGCCTTCAGTGATATGCTGTAATTTGCACAATTTCCGAGACATATTGTGTTATAATTTGGCTTTAAAGTGTATTTTCAACTGTTTCTATAAGTTTTCTATTACATGACAGCTAAATTTTCTATTTGAAGAATGGGACAATAAGCTCATCCTATGTACCTAATTTGGATCCCTGTCAAAAAAAGTGAACCCTGGACAGTTATTTCCCTGGATTTCTGATATTATATTTATTTATCTCCTAATTTTGCAAATATATGTTTGTGAGGTCTGAAAAATAAAATTATATGTAGAAATCCAAACATTTGTCCTGGAACTGGGTACTTTCATCTTGGTTCCCTGTCAAACAATATTTCAGTTTCCCTACTCATTTGCAATGTGCCGGGAAAAAAAAAATGGATTCTGATGTAATTTGTAAAATTTTCAGTACTCATTTAAACTAAATGGAGCATTTCATGAAAAATGTTCCAGCATGTTGTGGGTGATTTTCATTGTTTTATTCAATGTTGTTATTTTCCGATTGGTCCTCATTTAAGATCTACTGCCTTATAGTATGTAAGGAAGAGAAACTTTGATCACATACATGATAGCCCTAGAAATTCCCTTATTATTCTTTAATTTCAACATGGTTTCTAGATATTAGAAGAAAAATATTTTTTTTTAGTTTAATTGCTAAATTGTTGATATATATTCCCAGTAATATAACCAGTGCCAATGGAATTGCTAACATCTAGAACACATATGTTATAAATTGGTGTAATTGAGACTTTTATTAATATATTAATTAATTTGCATTTGTACAAGATTGCACTTTTTATTTGATGAAGATAACTATTTCATTCACAGTTATAGGAAAACAATATAATTATCACAGCTATGAAATATTGTCAGATCAAGCAGACCCTTCACACACCAATTTATTACACATATGTTCTAGATCTTGATACATCCATTGGTACTGTGCATTGTGATTCATTAGGACTTTTTTTTTTTTTACTGCAGTATAGAATTATTAATGCAGGCTGCAACTGCTGGGGCATTAATCATATAGCATTAACAAGCTTTTATGACATCTGTATGATGTCATTTTTATTAACACACTGGAGAAGTGTTATATAAAACTTCAACTGTGGGGATAATAAATACATGTGTGTATAAGGGACAGCTTCTTCAAATGATTAAACAAAGTGATTGGGTGTTATTAACATATCTTAAAATGTAAAAAAAATATGAAAATCCTATATGTATAAGATGTATGAAAATACATGGGACAATTATGCATCTAGATGAACCTTTCTGTTTCTTATTCTTCTTATGGTACCATATATATCACACCCCATGCATATATATCTTTAAATCTTCTAAAATAATACTGAATATTAATAATACTGAATTGTACACCAATTCATCTCTTCTTTTTAACTAGTTCTCTTGAGTTGCTTTCCCATTAAGATGGCCCAAGATTTAAACTCAAATGAAATGTTAAACAGAATTTGTTGGGTTTTAAATGAGGCCAGGGTAAATTTTAGACATGATATTGTCTAAAGAATTAATGGTTCTAGGAACCACATAGAATACCTAAGGCAGATAACCCACAACAATGTTGTACAATAAATAATAATTAATTGTGGACACAACCAAACTCATTGGGAATTATTAATTGAAATGTAAATATAGGATTATGTTAATGCCCATGCTCTTTTCCCCACACTTTATCTGTGAACCAAACGGTGGGAAAATGCTTCTATCAGTGTACTGCAAAATATATATAGATCATAATATGATTTATATGTTTTGCAGTACACTGATTGACACATTTTAAACATTTTTGGGGCCGAAATTCTGCCGTCACAGAACAATCTAACTGACCATATATGTTGTTTCAAAACTACACACTTTTGGGACACAGAGTTTTGCTCTACTTTAAGAACACATATCTGAGTTAAAAAAACCTTGTCCCTTTGTCATTTGGATAATGTAGCCTTGACTGTATCCTGGATGCTTACTCTGTGACTGTACTTTTCCTTATACTAAATCTGTACAATTGTTTGTTTAAGCCCAGCTATGAAAATGTTTTACATTTATCTTAAAGAGTTTTCACCGTAACCACCACAGCAACTTTGTGCTTAGAAATATGCACACATTTTACATCAGCCAGCGCTGAAATCTTGTTCTAGGATGGCTAATGACAAGACAATGAAGCCATTAGAGATGGAGTTGCACCACTAAAAACTAAAACTAACAGTATTGGATCTGGTAAGACCATCCTGATTTCATAATTAGACATGTTCATACTATGTTGAATAGTGTCAGGGCAATAGGCTCATACACAAAGACTGTCTTGAGTGGAGCTGGCTGAATGCCCTTGTCATGGAGACTGTGGTTTCTACTTCTCCTGGAGTTGCCGTATGATAATTTTCTTGTTCTTCCTCACTCACCATCTCTCAGGGTCTCCAGGTGAGAATCCTCATCTGTTAGTTTTACAGAATTTGCTGTCCCTGGTTGTCTGGACTGTTTCAGTAGATTGTGGAATGTATAAGGCCTATCATCAATGGCTCAGGATACTCATGGCCTCTGGTGATAAATAATGGTGTTAATTAAATCTAATTCTTCTTCAGTATCTTAACCATATTTTCCAGATAGACCTCAACTTTGTGTAGCTCGCTGCCTTTGGTGTTACATTTTGGTGACTTTGTCATTGTGGTCTTCTCCATGCGGTGAACTTTTGATCTCGTAAATACGAATATTTCGTCTCTTAAGGTAACTCAATGAGTCAACTTCATGGGTGTGGAAGAATCTTTTGGTGCCCACATGGTGAGAGGTGCCGTGATGTTGGCTGCCATGGACTTGGGCGGTTATCCAAGATTTTGACTGCGCTGGATTGGTCACGGGAATGTACTTGACGGATGTTTTATTTCCACACTCACTCATACTTCTGGGCAATGGAATGGTACTCATAGAAAATAAAATTAAATTTGAGGCAGGGAATAATTAAATTGCAGCCTGGCTTATATTGCCATGACATTTATACAGGTAGCAAGGAATTAAAACAAGGTGAAAGCTAACTGCAAAAAAACTACAAGAAAAAAGAAAACTAACAAGGGGTTCAGATAAAGGACAAGCAAACCAAGAAAACAGTTCATAGTTTGAAAGATTCCCCAAGAATATAGTATTATAAAAAAAAGGCTGAGAATTGCTATACAGCTGGGGCTATTATGCACTATACACTATATTGTGCACTAAACAAAGTTCAATGTCTGCATACCTGTAGTTACTATTCTGTGTTTTAAGTTGATATATTTAGTATATTAAAATATTTGGTTAAATATATTTTTAGTGCTAACATTTTACTTTATTTATTTATTTATTTATTTTTTTATTTCAAAGCCCCATAATGTTATTATTGCTTAGACTGTAATCTGTTTAGCTGAAGTGATTTAACTCAATTTTTAATTTGAATTGAGTGGCATTGGTGTGGTAATGCCAAAGTATCTTATATTAACCTCTATGGAGGCCAAGTTTTAAGAGATCTTCATACTACATTATATGGCTTTATTGATTCTTGTTTAGGGATTTAATTGTTTCAACAGCCCAAATGTTTCTCTACATACACTGCTGCAAACATTTCCCTTTGTAAAACTGGTGAACACCAGTTCAGTCTTTATAAAGATACTTTGCTAATAATATTGCATAGCGCTTTACAGGAAGTCTATGCATTATGTGCCAGAACATTAAAGGACCACTATAGGCACCCAGACCACTTCAGCTTAATGAGGTGGTCTGGGTGCCAGGTCCTTCTAGGGTTAACCCTTTTTTTTAGAGAAACTGCTATCTTTACATTAGGGTTAATCCAGCCTCTAGTGGCTGTCTCATTGACAGCCGCTAGAGGCGCTTCTGCGCTTCTCACTGTGATTTTCACAGTGAGAAGACGCCAGCGTCCATAGGAAAGCATTGTGAATGCTTTCCTATGGACTGGCTGAATGCACGCGCAGCTCCTGCCGCGCATGTGCATTCAGCCGAAGTGGAGGAGGAGGAGAGCTCCCCGCCCGGCGCTGGAGAAAGAGGTAAGTTTAACCCCTTCCTCCCCCCAGAGCCCGGCGGGAGGGGGACCCTGAGGGTGGGGGTACCCTCAGGGCACTATAGTGCCAGGAAAACGAGTATGTTTTCCTGGCACTATAGTGGTCCTTTAATGAATAAATGCCAAGGGCATTATCTATCAGGGGATTTAGTTATAAAGTGACAAGACATACATATAGGTAAACAAAAATACAAATACTAAAACTGATAATAGATGTAGTTGAAAATGTGTTTTGTATTTGTTTATAGATGGTATATGTTTGTATGTTTTAATTAGATCGGTGGTTCTTTTTTGACAAAGATACAAACAGCTTTGTGACCCATTCAGCAGTTTAAAATTAGTTCAGTAACCCATAATTCAACTGCATGATATTTCATATACACAATTTATTCTACAAACACATTATTTGGACTTTTCCCAGCACACTTAAATAGGCAATGTGACGAGACCAATCTCGCCACATTGCATTGGAGAAGCCTGGTTGCTCGCCTGCTGCCTTTGGACTATGGTCCCCTGTTAAAAGACATCTTTTTTACCTGCAGAAAAGTTTAATTCGTGCTTTTCTGCCTGGGGTTCGGTAGATTTGTTTGAATGTGTTATACCCCAGATAGGAATCCCATGGAGCCCATTCGTATGAAACTGACTGTAAAGACTTTGGCTCCATGGCGATTAAACTGTATTCGTGTGGTCTGAGCGCCATTCGCTTAATAATGTGCACTCAGACCTGAGCTATCTGGGGATATGTTACATGTCTGTGTTTTATGTAATAAATGTTACTTTATGTATTTTAAAGTATAATACTGGTTTTGTGTCCCCACATGTGTAATGGAGTTTTGCCTTTGTCCTGGGAGATAATTGAATTACTTCTCCAGGGCAGAGGGGAGGAAGCCAGGATGCATTGTGGGGATGTTTTACTTCTGTATGTCTGTAATTGGTACATGTCTGTCTTTTGTTACAGTCTTCCATCTGGTCCCTTAGGGGAGTGTCCACCAGGTGGGAGACCTGCATAAATACTGGGCAGGTAGCCCTCATTAAACAGTCCACTACTTGACCCTCAACACAGAGCCTTGTCTCGTTCTTGGGGGGATTCACTGTATGCTGTTAGAGACTGATTGCCAGGAGTGTAAGCTGCTTTTCCTGTTCTGTCTGCTAGCAGCTATTTGGGAGGTTCCAGTTAGGGAGTTGGAGTGCTATTTTGTATCCAGTTTGGGAGTTTGGTGTTCTGCAGTAGCTGTGCCTGTATCTCTGGAAAGGGGGCCGATCGCCTAAACGGTTTTTACCCCTTGTGTGCAAAACGGTCCGTTACAGGCAACACTGCTAATATAAATAGCATATGGAGGCCAGTTGTCTGTGCTCTGATCAGTGTCTATTATCACCCACTGAAATAGCAATTTTTTTAAGGGTCTAAATTCAAGGGTTTTAAACAATTCTATTAGAGTCTAATTCAACAAGTTTGATAACAAAAAAAAAAAAAAGTTTCTGTATCAAAACATATTTGATGCTGCTTTTTTTACGGGTCTGTTTATGAATCTGAACAAGTTGGTATTAACCCTGCATGTAGCCTATTATCCCAGCAAACTCAATTTATTCTATCATTTCTCATCAAAGCTAAAAATTGCACAGTAGGCAAAGGAGTGCCCCAAAGCTCCTATTTATATTGATTTCAGCTTCCATAACAATCAATAACAAATTACAAAGAAAAAACACTGCCACAGATCTGCACCTCCTGTATTCCAATCTATCTTAATATCGATGTCTTTATAAATGATATTGCATGCATCTTCCCCGGAGCATGCCCAAAAGTGGTGACGATTTATAGATAAAAGAGTCTTGGCAGTCACTAGCTTGCTGTGGCGTTAAAGGGTTAACCAGCTTTTCAGGACCAAAAGAAAAAAAATCTCTGTAAGCTGTACTCTAGGGTGGTAAGACACATTATCTGTAGAAATTCAGCACACAAAGGCCTGCTTAGTGGATACTGCTGTTTCATTAGTTCAGATGTCAAGTAATGCAGCCAAACAGTTGGGGAAGTCAGCAGGACGTAGAGTGAAGAAAGAGTGATATAATCATCAACGATACCACTTTGCAGACCAGTGTTAAGGCATAAATAAATTAGAGATCAAGTAAACAAGCTCAAATTTAGCTGTGCATGATTAACACTATTGTGAATGCTGTCTGGGCTACCATTTTCAGTATACAGATATAGATATATATATATATATATATATATATATATATATATATATATACAAGATCCAATGCACTCACTCATTCATTAAACAATTTCAAAGCTCACAGAATGTAATAGTCTTTCTAAAAACAACTAATTTAGATAAAATAATGGGGATTTAGTTACAGTATATGATCAAACATTGCATAAGCCTGCCGCAACGTCATTCTTGGCAGGTCCTATCCTAGCAACCTAATGCCTGCTCTTATGAGTTTAGCACAGTGACTTGAGAAATCCTTTCTCCTGGGGCTCTCTGCAGTGCAAGGTTAAGTAGGGCACCTGTGACAGGGAAGGTATGCCAGGACACATGAGTTAAGCTCGACTCCCAAATATATTTACATATGCAACCAAGAGGACCGCACATTTTTGTGTAATATTTTTAGCTGTACTACCAATATAAAAATTATTAGTAGCATTCAATTAATTCATTTATTTAAAAAAGATTATTTAAAGTACATTTTTCAAAGGAAGCCATAAATCTCCTTAAAAGGGTTGCCCCCTTACCTAGCTACCCACTGAGCTTCAATGCTCTATGGTGGTCCAGTGACATGCTTCTGGTGACATTGATTGACTGGAAGCGTCACCTGACAGTTCTCAAGTAATGACTGACATTCTGTGCAGTGAAAGTTACACAGAATTTACATCAGCCAACTCGCAACTCCAGTTCTGGACAGGCTGATGGCATGACTATAATGCAGGTGATGTTATACATCTGGGAACTAAGGAGTTAATCTCTGTATGAGCAGCTTTTCAAAATGCAGCACGTATAGACTACAGTCACTGAAGTGGTGATGACGATTGGAGTAAAACTTTAAAAGGACACTATAGTCATCAAAACAATGTTAGCTTAATAAAGCAGTTTTGGTGTATAGATCATGCCTTTGTAGTCTCACTGCTCAATTATCTTCCATTTAGGTGCTAACAAACTTTGTTTATGCAGCTCTAGTCACTCCTCCTTACATGTGACTTACACAGCCTTCCTAAACACTTCCTGTAAGGTAAGATCTAATGTTTACATTTTGTTATTGTAAATTCTGATTAAAGTACCACTCCACACCCCAAAAGCACTTCAGCTTGCTGAAGTGCTTTATGGGTGAGGAGTAGCCTAGTTCAAACCCGGTTTATAAAAGTGCTGATTTGTATGAGAAATCAGCACTTTTATGAATTTGCTAGGGAACACCTGTGGTAAATCAAACAACCAGGGAGGATTCCTTCCTACTTCCTTTAGCTCCCTTGAGCTAGCGGAAGTGTCAGGCACCCTCCACTTGACCGTGCCTGCCTCCTCACTCACCAGTTCCTCTGCTTCAGACCTCAGTACAGACGTGTATGCGCACGCATGAGCCGACGCGCACACACGTATCTGCGAGGGCGCGTGAGCACCGGTCTGTACACATGCATGCAGCTGTGTGTGTGTGCACTAGCCCGTGTGCGCAATTATCTGTGCACCAATTTGGGGGCTTCTCAATGAGAAGCCTCTGATTGGTTAGTTTCCTTCCGGGGAAAAAAGGGAAGGGCTTGCTAAGGCTGCAGTTCACAATATCTAGCAGTTAGCATATACCCCCAATGAATACATGCATGGAAATTCTTGCATGTATTCATGGGGGGTATATCTACTAAACAGTGATTTATTTATTTTCCCTCATGTGAGAAGTGGAGTAGTTCTTTAAGTTAAGATTTCTTATCTTCTGTTCTGTTAATAGCTTGCTAGATCTTACAGGAGCCTCCTGTGTGCAACTAAAGTTCAATTTACGGAGCAGGTGATACAAAAGTAAGTTACATCTGATTGAAAATGAATCCATTTTGTTTTCATGCAGGCTGTATCAGTCACTGCCAGGGGAGGTGTATCAGTCCCTGCCAGGGGCTGCATAAACAGGAACAAAAGTGATTTAACTCCTAAATGGCAGAGAATTGAGCAGTGAAACGCCAGAGGCATGATCTATACACAAAAAACACTTAATTTATCTAAAGTTGTTTTTGTGACTATAGTGTCCCTTTAACCCCTTAAGACTGAGCCAAATGTACACGTTGTGATCAAAACAAAACATAAACAAAAACTTGAATTTGCGCTATATGTCTGTTCAGGCGTAATTCGCCTCTTTCATATTATGTGCACCCACACTTATATATCATTTTATTCAGGGGAAACAGGGATTTCTTTTAACATCAAATATTTAGGTATGAAACATAATTTAATATGAATAAAATATAAAAAAATGGGAGAAAATAAGAATTTAAAAAAAAAACATTTAGTTCTATGTGACATTCTAACTGTGAATGTCATAACACGGTTTACTTTTACTGCAATAAAATACACATATTTGTATTCAGCGATGTCTCACATGTAAAACAGTAACCCCTATGTACAGGTTTTATGATGTTTTGGGAAGTTACAGGGTCAAATATAGCATGTTACATTTTTCTGTTTTTTCACATTGAAATTTTCCAGATTGGTTAAATTACCTTTGAGACCATATAGTAGTCCAGAAATGAGAATAACCCCCATGATGGCATAACATCTGCAAAAGTAGACAACCCAAGATATTGCAAATGGGGTATGTCCAGTATTTTTTAGTAGCCACTTAGTCACAAACACTGGTCAAAGTTAGTGTTAATATTTGTTTGTGTGTGAAAAATGCAAAAAACTAATTTGAATGCCAATTTTGGCCAGTGTTTGTGACTAAGTGGCTACTAAAAAAGACTGGACATACCCCATTTGCAATACCTTGGGTTGTCTACTCTTGCAAATGGTATGCCATAATGGGGGTAATTATTATTCCTGGGCTACCATATGGTCTCAAAGGCAACGTAACCAATCTGGCGGATTTTCATGTTAAAAAACTGAAACGCAATCCTTATATTTGACTCTGTAACTTTTGAAAACACCATAAAACATGTACATGAGGGGCACTGTAATACTCAGGAGACTTCGCTGAATACAAATATTAATGTTTCAAAACAGTAAAATGTATCACAACAATTATATTGTTCATGTAAGTGCCATTTGTGTGTGAAAAATGCAAAAACTGTCACTTTCACTGACGATATCGTTGTAATACATTTTACTGTTTTGAAACACTAATATTTGTATTTAGCGAAGTCTTCCGAGTAAAACAGTACCCCCCATGTACAGGTTTTATGGTGTCTTGGAAAGTTACAGGGTTAGTGCTAGCAAATTAAATTCCCTGGACTTTTGGCCTGGGTTGTCAGGCAGGTCCCGCAAATTGTAATGAATAAAATTACCTAATTATGTAAAATTATTACATAAATATCTATGTAGAATTATTATATATATATACATGTGTAGATATATGTATATAATTTTTTTCAATTATTTTTATTTATATATAGGTATACATATAGTGATATATACGTATATACTTATGTATATAGATATATATATATATATATATATACATATATATATATATATATAATTTCATTCTACGTGTATTTTGATATCAATATATATATATATATATATATATATATATATATAATCAATGAAGGAGCACTCCAAGGGATTTGTCAAACTTATTTATAATCCGGTGTTGAAAAAATCAACCATCAACGTTTCGACCCAATAGGGTCTTTATCAAGATAACAACAACCTCAAATTAATGTGTATATATACAGAAATACAAATGAATCTAACTTACCCCACCTGAGAAGTGAAGCCCGCTCACCAAGTGCCGCCGAGTAGTGCGCATGCGTAGTGACGTCACCGGAACGGTGCGTCATGACGTGTGTGCGTACGTGCGTGATAACGTGATCATGTGATCCCATGGACCGCAAGCGTGTCCATGGAAACCTGAATCAATAAAAACAAAGCAAAAGGAAAGATAGGAAACTACAGACCGGAAGAGTCATCAATGTTAATGAGCCACAATTGAAATAAGTAAATAAATAAATACACAGAGTGTAGCTAGGAGAAAAAACGTGAAGCAAAGAGTGAGAAAATAATAAAAAATTTAAAAGAAGAATGTGTAGAGAAAAAGTGAAAAAAATGAAAAAAATGAAAAAACACAAATAAGAGCCTCGAAAAAGAGACAAAAACGTGATGTGAGAAAAAGAAAGAGAAAAGTGAAGTGTATGAATAGACATATACATCTGAAAATAGTGAAAGAAGAATAGAGAAGAGATAAGACCTAGTACACCTCAGAATCCTAAACACATGTGATCCAATAATATGAAATGCATATATGATAGAGACAAATACCGGTCATACTTCCAAGTGTACATCAGATACAGCATAATATTACTAATAAACATGCCTATGTATGTTTTCCTGCACATACAACAGTAAATAAACTTCACAAATTACATAATAATAATAAGGAAAAATGCAGAGGCCGAAAATGTACATATACATATATATATATATATATAAGGCCTAAAAAGAAAAAGAAATAAAAAATAAAAAATAGACTACCGTCTCTCCAAAAATGAGTTAAATGAAACATATTCGTTCAATCCTTTGGGATGCAACGTGTCCAATTGTTTAATCCAGAAGGTCTCCCTTTGAAGTAATAACTTTGACCGGTCACCTCCCCTGGTTGGAATAGGCATGACATCTATAGCAATAAACTTAAGCATGGGTAATCTGTGGTTAAATGCGAGGAAGTGTTTAGCCACAGGTTTGTCCGTTTTCCCATCTCTAAAAGCGGTCATAATAGCTGATCGATGCCCTCTGATCCTATCACGAAGGGTTAAATCCGTCTTACCCACATAAAAAAGACCACAGGGACAGGAGATTAAATAGACCACGTGATCAGTTAGACAGGTGATATAGTGTCGAATCTTATATCTTTTGCCCGAATGTGGATGTACAAAGGAAGAGCCAGTAAGCATATGACCACAAGTGACACATCCAGTACAACGAAAACAACCCATTTTGTTGGTTTTAGTTGGAGCCAATATTTCTCTAGGGAGGTCTGTTTTCATCAGAAAGTCTCTCAAATTTCTATTCCTAGTGTATGATATCCGAGGGGGATTGGAGAAGACCTTACTAAGGGTTTTATCAGTGGACAAAATCTCCCATCGTCTCCTAATATTCTTGGAGATATCCATACTTGCTGAATGAAACTTCATGGGAATAGTGATACGTGGTGAACTTAACCGTCTTGTCCCCTTCTCAAAAATTTCAAAAGCTCTAGTTAGAGTTTTATCCAGAATATATTTCGGGTAACCCCTCTCAAGAAAAGATTGACGCATAGCGTTCAATTGTAAATCCCGATTATTGATCTCCGAGTTATTTCTGAGTACCCTCAGAAATTGTGAGATAGGTAGAGAATTCTTAAGGGCTGAAGGATGAAAACTAGTATAATGTAAAAGTGTATTGCGATCGGAGGGTTTCTTATACAAACTATAGCAAATCCGATCCATGCATCTATATATCTCCACATCTAAAAATTGTATTCTGTCAAAACTCCAATTCAAGCTGAGTTGTATCGGGGATTCATCCGTATTAATGGCCTTAACCATGGAGTGTAATTCCTCCTCAGAGCCGGACCAAATGATGAAAATATCATCCACAAATCTATGGTAAGAAATAATGTGCGTATTGAATTTCTCTAGTATGCATAAACGTTCAAACATGTACATGTAGCAATTGGCATATGATGGTGCTATAGCCGATCCCATGGCAGTCCCCCTGAGTTGGACATAAAAATTCTTCTCAAATCTAAAATAATTGTGGTGTAACAGTTTGGGATTTCTGTTACACCACAATTATTTTAGATTTGAGAAGAATTTTTATGTCCAACTCAGGGGGACTGCCATGGGATCGGCTATAGCACCATCATATGCCAATTGCTACATGTACATGTTTGAACGTTTATGCATACTAGAGAAATTCAATACGCACATTATTTCTTACCATAGATTTGTGGATGATATTTTCATCATTTGGTCCGGCTCTGAGGAGGAATTACACTCCATGGTTAAGGCCATTAATACGGATGAATCCCCGATACAACTCAGCTTGAATTGGAGTTTTGACAGAATACAATTTTTAGATGTGGAGATATATAGATGCATGGATCGGATTTGCTATAGTTTGTATAAGAAACCCTCCGATCGCAATACACTTTTACATTATACTAGTTTTCATCCTTCAGCCCTTAAGAATTCTCTACCTATCTCACAATTTCTGAGGGTACTCAGAAATAACTCGGAGATCAATAATCGGGATTTACAATTGAACGCTATGCGTCAATCTTTTCTTGAGAGGGGTTACCCGAAATATATTCTGGATAAAACTCTAACTAGAGCTTTTGAAATTTTTGAGAAGGGGACAAGACGGTTAAGTTCACCACGTATCACTATTCCCATGAAGTTTCATTCAGCAAGTATGGATATCTCCAAGAATATTAGGAGACGATGGGAGATTTTGTCCACTGATAAAACCCTTAGTAAGGTCTTCTCCAATCCCCCTCGGATATCATACACTAGGAATAGAAATTTGAGAGACTTTCTGATGAAAACAGACCTCCCTAGAGAAATATTGGCTCCAACTAAAACCAACAAAATGGGTTGTTTTCGTTGTACTGGATGTGTCACTTGTGGTCATATGCTTACTGGCTCTTCCTTTGTACATCCACATTCGGGCAAAAGATATAAGATTCGACACTATATCACCTGTCTAACTGATCACGTGGTCTATTTAATCTCCTGTCCCTGTGGTCTTTTTTATGTGGGTAAGACGGATTTAACCCTTCGTGATAGGATCAGAGGGCATCGATCAGCTATTATGACCGCTTTTAGAGATGGGAAAACGGACAAACCTGTGGCTAAACACTTCCTCGCATTTAACCACAGATTACCCATGCTTAAGTTTATTGCTATAGATGTCATGCCTATTCCAACCAGGGGAGGTGACCGGTCAAAGTTATTACTTCAAAGGGAGACCTTCTGGATTAAACAATTGGACACGTTGCATCCCAAAGGATTGAACGAATATGTTTCATTTAACTCATTTTTGGAGAGACGGTAGTCTATTTTTTATTTTTTATTTTTTATTTCTTTTTCTTTTTAGGCCTTATATATATATATATATATGTATATGTACATTTTCGGCCTCTGCATTTTTCCTTATTATTATTATGTAATTTGTGAAGTTTATTTACTGTTGTATGTGCAGGAAAACATACATAGGCATGTTTATTAGTAATATTATGCTGTATCTGATGTACACTTGGAAGTATGACCGGTATTTGTCTCTATCATATATGCATTTCATATTATTGGATCACATGTGTTTAGGATTCTGAGGTGTACTAGGTCTTATCTCTTCTCTATTCTTCTTTCACTATTTTCAGATGTATATGTCTATTCATACACTTCACTTTTCTCTTTCTTTTTCTCACATCACGTTTTTGTCTCTTTTTCGAGGCTCTTATTTGTGTTTTTTCATTTTTTTCATTTTTTTCACTTTTTCTCTACACATTCTTCTTTTAAATTTTTTATTATTTTCTCACTCTTTGCTTCACGTTTTTTCTCCTAGCTACACTCTGTGTATTTATTTATTTACTTATTTCAATTGTGGCTCATTAACATTGATGACTCTTCCGGTCTGTAGTTTCCTATCTTTCCTTTTGCTTTGTTTTTATTGATTCAGGTTTCCATGGACACGCTTGCGGTCCATGGGATCACATGATCACGTTATCACGCACGTACGCACACACGTCATGACGCACCGTTCCGGTGACGTCACTACGCATGCGCACTACTCGGCGGCACTTGGTGAGCGGGCTTCACTTCTCAGGTGGGGTAAGTTAGATTCATTTGTATTTCTGTATATATACACATTAATTTGAGGTTGTTGTTATCTTGATAAAGACCCTATTGGGTCGAAACGTTGATGGTTGATTTTTTCAACACCGGATTATAAATAAGTTTGACAAATCCCTTGGAGTGCTCCTTCATTGATTATACATACCGAGGCTTGGCAGCACCCGGGTAATTTCTGCACATTTTGGATTTAAAGGAAGAGTGCCAGAGTTTGCTTTCTTATATATATATATATATATTAATTTTAAAATACTGTTAGAACAAATTACATATATATATATATATATATATATATATTATTTTGTTTTGGGTTTTTTTAATGTATTTTCATTATTGTCTGTCTCAGAAAGATATTTGAATATCAACAAGTACAAAGAGATATACAAATACAGACTTGTACAATACATATTACATTACATATTCATAAAGCTAAACATCACAACATGTGCTTTATCATAACCCCCCCCACCCCCCAAAGGAGAAAAAAAAAACATGCAGTCAACTCTTAATTAACAGTGAAGAGCAACTAGAGTTATTCCATTTACTAAAGTGTAGGAAATTTGAAAGTCCAGGGAGACCATAGTTCAGTCAGATTCCTACTATGGGGATTAAAAATGTAATTAATTTCCATCCTGTGCTGGAACCCTATTTGTTCCAATATCTGGTTCCAAGCCGGAGGTGTACAAGATTTCCATGCCCTAGCGATATTGATTTTAATTGCAAATAAAATATGAGTCAAAAGATATATTTGATTCTTATCTTGTATAGGAAAATCAATATTATACAGAAACAGTTGGGGACTAATTTCTATGGTATCCTTAAATATAAGATTTAATAGGTCCATCAGTTGTACTTTAATAATATTAAGCACCGGACAGTCCCACCAAATATGGTACCTTCTTCCTTCCCACATCTCCAACATTCCTTCGAATGAATTGGTGATAATTTGTGGAGTCTAGCCGGTACCAGATACCATCTATATATTTGTTTAAAGTGGGTTTCAACCAAAGATACATTATGAATGCTCTTCTTTACCCACAGGGTGGCTTTAGTCCACTCTGTTAGGGAGAAGGATTTCCCGATTTCTGTCCCACTTACTAAACGATGATACATATTTTTTTTTTTTTTACATATTTACAGATTTATTTATTTTATATATATATATATATATAATGATAAGTATATATATAATCAATATCACTCTACGTGTATTTTGATATTAATATATATTTATAATTATATATATTGAAATTAAAATACACTTAGACAGTGTATGTGTATGTATGTATATGTATATATATATATATATATATATATATATATATGATCTACGTATATATAATTTGATTTTACACTGTTTTAACATTTATTTATTTTCAGGCAGCAGGTGGAGTACCTGTCATTCCGTCCATGTGATCGTGAGGTCCTCGCAAGGATCACATAGCCCAGGAGGGCCAAAACTGATGGAGGGGGACTCCCCACACCGTGACCTGGTAAGTACCCTGGACGGCAGGGACATGCTATGCCGCCCGCCGGCATTTAGAGCCGGTTCCCTAAGGACGGCATATTATTTTCAAACCATTAAGACTTATGTAATAGGTTCACTGCCTTACTAATCTAAAAACCAGTATGCCCTTATATTTTCCATATACACTAATAATAAAGTAGTACCTCCTACCGTGTTATCAATTCATACATTGTTGAGATGCAGCGTGGCTCCTATCCATCAGAGTGCTGAAATCTGTAAACACATTGAGAGACTTGCTCTGTCCAATATACATGATCACAGTAACTATTGATTGTCAGCAGTTGATTCTTGTCCAGTGTTTCAGAAAGAAAGTGTGCTGTTTCCTGGCTCATTCTCGCAGTAGGGACTTTGTAGAAGCATCTCTCGCAGCCTGCCACTTATTGATCATAGTTTTTGCAATCAGACAAGCAGTAAACTGAGAAACAGCATGTGCTGGAACACGGCAGATTCTCTAATTTCAATAGCTCTTCACTCTAACACAGAATCCTTCAGCTTGCAAACAAGGGTATTTCAAGTACCCAGAATAGTTTGGCTGTAAAATTGCTAGTCTTACAAAACACTAAAACCAACTCTACTCTGATGACCGCAGGGGTTATTAAGTTTTCAGAGTCTTACAAAAACGGAGCAAATGTATATATGCTTACTCAGGAACATCACTCTGCTACGACATTTTTGTAGGCCACATATTCATGCTGAGAACCTCCTGTCCCACTTCATCTCAACTCTACAGACCACAATAGTACGCTAAAATAACTGGCATTTTCATGGAACAAGCTTTGTGACATGGTGCATTATCAATCTAGAAAAATGTAACTGAAAATGAGAAAACTGTGGTCAAAGAGCTTTTTAAGGCCTCCAATAATGTCTAGTTCTAGTTACACTGTCTCCAACAACAGTCAGTCCCATTGACTACCACAATTGTAGTTATTGTATCTGCAGCATGTTGAAGCATTAAAGGAATACTCCGAGCACCATAACCACTACAATATAGTGCTTGTCTCTCCCTCTCCTATTACGGTATTGAGAGCTGGAAAATCCTGTTAGCTAATGGAGCAGGAGTGGTGCCCTCCTCCCCCACTCCCACCCTCCCTCCGCAGTCTCTGTTGCAAACCACTAGTAAATAGTTTGACTACTTACATGGAAGGGGAAGGACATCATTGTTGTGGCGATGATATCTGCAGTGTTCCTTTAATTGTGATTCATAGGACCCGTACTGTTATTGATCAAGGTGTTTTAACTAACACGTTTGATGTTCAGAGTATTTTGCATTTAGAGGGGTCTTCTGTTCATTGATATTGTAAAGAACAGTTCATTCATTATTTATGGGCCTTGTGTTGCTGTGAGAGGTCTGACTATTCTTTTCTGAACCCTGTCATTAATAAATAGTTTTTGTGAGATCTGCTGCTCACTTGATGTTATTTGATTATTGCACCATTCTCTAAAAATGTAAAGGCTGAGATCAGTTGTTTGTCAAACATGTTAATACCATCATCTCATATTGACTTAGCTCACACATTTTATCCATGACTGCCAACCCAAAATCCCACAAACCGTTGCCCATAAATACACACAACACTAAAGTAGTGGAAAGTGCAACTTACTTTATTAAGTAACATATATTCCAATACACCAGCCAGAATAACCTAAAATCACGTGTCGGCTGTTGGGAGATAACCAACTGATAGTTTTCCCATAATGTCTCCATTTGCCCTCAGCAGTCTGCACTTGCCATCAGCCTAACATGCAGACTGTGGCTCCTCAAGTCCCAATCCATCTCCAATCCTGTCTGTAAACCAAGGTTAAATATGTCCAAACCTATGTGTTTGAGGTGCACACCATCAAATACAGACATATTCAGCTTGTGCAAAACCCTCTCTAGGGACCTACTGTGAATAAGAGGCTGCCAAGCTGAGCAAGAAAAACCTCAGAGCAAATTATTATCAAGTCCCGAAAGAAAGCATGACAACGAGCTAAATCATGTTTAATAACCTAAATTAATCAAACTTTCTCAGAAACCCCAATTAATTACCACCAGCATGTGTTACCAAAATCTAGGATAAACTAGGATAAACTTGCCCAATGCAAACCTCTCAAACCACCTCATCTGATCCATGCCTAGTAATAAGGGATTCCCAGGTTCCAGTCCTATTTCATCTCCTGAGCCCACTAACCTGCCTAATATATTAGAGAGTGACCCAGGATTCAGATGTTGCGAGGCTGAAGACCTAAAAAAACAATTAATTCAAATGAGGACTAACATAGAGCCAAAACTGAGAAGACTTTGATTAATCAAATCAGTGAAGTGCTTCTTTTAAGAAGCCCGATAAATTTGTCTGCATTGCTGCACCCAAAAACTCCATAGCAGACCAAAACACCCTAGAAAAGTGAAAGCTAGAGAAGAGAAGTCACTATGCAGTAGAAATGAACCTGGTGATGCAATGCAAACGTGCAGAATTTGACAAAATACCACAATAGGGCAGAATGGCCCCCCATGTGGTGCAAAACCTAACTATGAATCGAAAACCCATTTGATCCATCTTAGAAAAGCTGCCTTAGTGAACAGATCTAAATGCTCAGGCGATGCCAACAGATGTAGCCATTGAATGACTACAGAAAGAAGCACAAAACATCCAATTCTGACTGGAGCTTTTTTGTGATTTTAATGAAGTGATAAGGTTGCAACACACCCATCGTGGACAGGGAAAGCCGATGACAGAACACAAGACCCATGGACATAACCCTAAAAGCTAAATGCCCCAACAATGACTGCATAATGCAAATTTGAACGTTATCCACCACCAGCCAACTTCTCGGAAGGAAAACCATTGCCTTGGAGTTGATTTTAATACACAAAAACTAAATAACTGTGCAGGGACCTAATATCTTGTCCTCCACTATGGGAACACCAAAACCTCCTGCCACGGAACAAAAAGTTTCTAATAACTCTGCACAATTCGGATTCATCAATCCTTCTGATTCATCAATTCTTTATTCAAAATCATCCAGTTAGTCCAGTAATGAGGACAACCCGGATTAAAATGACAGAACCACTGCACCCAGACCACTTCATTACAGGTCAAGATATTTTGGATTTGCAGCTACATCAGAGATCCTCCGCAAAGCAATAAATAGCCAACGTAGTTTCAACCAGTGTTGACCCTTTTCACCCACTATCATCATAGCACAATAAAGAAAACAGAGAGGATCATATACAGGGTTATTAACTAAAGTGAAAATTCAAAATGAAATTAAAGTGAATTTCAAATTTGACGTCAAAATAGCTGAACTCCAAGTTAGCTATAATTGCAGTTTGACAATTTTGGCCTTAAATTTGAAATTCACCTTGAATTATCTCATTAGTTAGTAATCCTGTTAATATGATAACCTATACCGCTAACACATATCCCTATTCAAGTTGGGATCTTACTATGAAATATAAGACTGTAAGGAGTCTCACCTATCATGAAATGTATATCATATATAGAAACTCCCAATAGTGTGGCATTGAGAACCAAATGAATTTATATAAATCTCACTAGTAGTCTCATTACAACAGGTTATATTTGAATCATATTAAAAAGATGTATATTTATATAATGTAACATTATACCAGTGGGCAACCCAGTGGTGTGTCTAAAAGCACTCCCAAGATTCTCAAATACCTTACAAATGAAATTAAGTTAACAGTCTTGCTGTTGAGGTCTTTAATTGGCTTTCTGGTATGTTTTACCTAATGAGATTCTGATGTCTAATCATAATCAATGATACCAGAAACGCACATATTTGATTTCCAGGTTTGCAGTTGAATGTTGAGTAAAGCAAAAGAAAGAATATCAGAAAGCCACTATAATATATGGATTGTATATAATTAATCATCAGTCCATAATACAGACTAACAAGACTGTTGGCTGTACAGGTACAGTATATAAAATGTCCACAGCCATTACAATCCATATAACAAACACATGCATTATCTCACAAAACTAAGCAAATTAGACTTTGCTACTCTTTATTTATCGTTATTGTACCAGTATATAAAATTAGTGTTCAGTCTACCCTGGATGTAGACTGGATATAGGATGTATGTCTAACCACAGTAATCATTAGAGGGCACTGTAGTGAATATAGTGCTCCACTGTAAACAAATAATGGTGCACTCCTAGCATGTAATGTCCGACATCTTTACTGCAGCTTGGCTTATATGGAAGTGAACTGCCACATTCTATAAAATAGCTTATTCAAAATGTATACCATGAGGCATAATTAAAATAATTCACAGGATGCACATTTTTGTGAAATTAATCGTCTTCACAATCTCCTTCAAACCATTACTTTTTATAGAGAATTTTTTTTGACAACCCACTCACCGCTTCCACTTTGAGAAGAACAACTCTTTCGCACACATCCAGTCTGCAGTTTCAGTGGCCATCCTTCACTGTGGAAAAAAATTGTGCCCTAGCAGCAGCAGGATCGGGTGAGCGCTTCATCATCAATTTCCTTTTATTTTGCAAAAAAAAGTGCCCATCAGCTTCTCTCAGCTGCAACTGTGTAGGTAGCAAGTTTGACAACATCAGAAGGCTCAGCCAGGCAAGGCAAAACCACTACAATGAAAGATATTTGAAAAAGAGTGGGAGCCGCAGCAGAGGGAGTAATTTAATTTTTAATTAATTAATATTAATACATTTGTATTCACTGCCAAATGAAAATAAAATTTATATTTTTATTCACTGCCAAACTTTAGATTACTGTTACAAATTTTGAAACAACTTTGAAATGGCCAGTTGGATCTCAGCTAAAACATGATGACATGCAACTCAGGGAGATTGAACTTTAGGAAGGCTAATTGCTCCATCAGTTGCAGGGACATTTTTGTGCATTGGGGATTCAGATTGGTCCCTATACCAGAAATACTCACTCACTTTGGCTGTGGGCATTACAATAGCTGCTAGGTGAACAGATAGGAGCCAATGCATGTTTTAGACTATTTCAGGGGCCCTAATCTCCTTTTGGCTGCTTGCTGATTCACTTTGTCCCACCAAACTGGTGAGTGCCCCAGCCCAAACCACAGTTGCTGAGGTGAGGTCACACTGCCACTGCTCCTGGGAGTAGCAGGGGGGCATACGTCTAAATAGTTAGGAAAATACTCTAACATTAGAAATACATGTTTGGATTCCTAATGTTAGAATGTTGCTTTAAGTACAACAATGCCCTGCATGTGATTTATTTTCTGTGGTTCAATTAAAAATAAGTCAGGTGAAAAATATGTTAAATTTGTTGGCATTTTCATATTTTACTCATTCAGCAAGTGCTGAACATAATGTAACATGTAATAATATTCTTTAGGAAAATACTAATAAATACAAGTCAGAAATCAAATCTTTTTGGCATCTGATACATTTATAATGCAACGCCTATGGATTATGAATCAGCTTTGTCTTCTTTTTATACCAATGAAGATGTAACAGTGTACAGAGAAAGTAGCTATTTTACTGTGATGTTTTTCTTCAAAACATTAAAGGCATTTTTTATTCTGTATGCCTATCTACTTGTCCTTGTAGGATATAGTACAGTAAATATATTTTATTTATTGTTCTATCATTTAATTTACAATTCAAGCTTATGATGGTAACAACATCTTATATGGCAAAATCAGATAATTGTGATGATAAATAGACAAACAGATCGACAGATGAGAACTTTCTAATTAAGAAGCCCATGTAAATTCTGAAAATATTAAAGTTATAGTTGAAAAATATTGTTAACTAATGTCTTTATTCAGACAAGGAATTTTTGTTTTTATGTAGTAGTAAGAAAGTATCAATATCAAAGTTCAGCCCTCATCAAGCGTAGATTAGAATTAATCAGGGAGTGGATGTCATCATATGGCTGTCAACTAGACATGTACACCAGTTGAAATTTTGTTTGGTACGAATGAGTTTGTACTTAATAAAAATTTAATTAGTCAATCCCAAATTTGTCCGTAAACCAATTGTTTTCGTCCATTAGGACAAAAATAGCACTGAGCATGAGCAACACCCCCAAAAAAAACTAAGGAGGGAGTCGGCAGCGCTACCAGCTTCCTCCTTTTAATAGAAACCATTCCTACCCCCCCTGCATTAAAACCAAAGGGGGTCACTATAACCCCCATACTAATAAAAAGGAGGTTAAATCTTCCCGCATGCCGTGAGTAGGGGCATTTTGCCTAAATAAATGTAAAACTACTAGTGACTGCGCAGTAGCTAGTGCAATAAGGGGGGGACCTGGCACAGGTTAAATCTTCCCGCATGCCCCTACCTGTGCCAGGTCCCCCTGTGTAGTAGGGGCATGTCACCTAAACAGTGAGCAGCCAGAGGTTGCTCGCTGACATTTAAAACTGGATATAAAAATCAGTTTCTTATATAGAAGTGATATAGAGCTACGGTAAGAGTACGTGTAACCAAAAGTTATAACAAAAGCAATAACAATGTTGCAATATGAAAAAGTAGCTATTTAGATCAGTAACACCAGGGCCGGTGCAAGGATTTTTGCCGCCCTAGGCAAAAGAAAGATTTGCCGCCCCCCTCCCCCCCGGAACTTCGCAATGCCCCACCCATATGAACTAATGCCAGTGCTGCACACAGTGTGTGTTTACATTAAAAAGCCTGCAGGGACAAACTATAGACACCAAAACAACTTTATTAAGCTGCAGTGGTTCTGGGGACTATAGTGTCCATTTAATGTGAAGTAAAGTAGAGATTAGTGTCACTAATAATATACTAGATTGCCTACTTACAATCAGATGAGGATGGTGATGGGCTCTGGCTGCAGTCTGGCTCCACTGGTCTAGAACAGGATCTCTGGAGGCAGTTTGCAACTGTGGTCACAAAATTCAATGTTCTGGGAGAACGGGAAGCAGCTCCATTTTTGGGGGCCTCTTACATAGCTCAAGGTCTGGGCCCCAGGGCCTGACGGTGAGTATGCCCATAAAGCCGACCCATAGGGCCACCTACATGTTCCACCCATGAACTCACAGGGAGTAGAGTGTGTAGGGGATGTGTTATGTGTTACTGTAGAGGATCTAATGTGTGTACTTACGGAATGTATAGGGATACCAGTTTGTGTAGGTGATGCAGTGTTGTTTGTGTAAGGGATAGAAAGCAGTGAGTGTTTGTGTATAAGGGATGTATTGTGTGTTTCTTGTTGTGTGTAAGGGATGCATTGTGTGAATCTGTGTTTGTATGCATAAGGGATGCAAAGTGTGTTTCTGTGTATGTAAGGGATGCAGTGTGTGTGTCTGTAAGGGGTGTGTTGAGTGTGTGTAAGAGATGCATTGTGTTTCTGTGTGTGTGTGTGTGTGTAAGAGAAACAGTGTGTGTTTGCATGTGTGTGTAAGGGATGCATTGTGTGTGTTCTGTGTATATGTGCAAAGGGTGCATTGTCTTTATGTGTAAGGGTTGCATTGTGTGTTTCTCTGTGTGTAAGGGAAGCATGTTGTGTTTCTGTGTGTATAGGGATGCATTGTGTGTGCCCGTGGTGTGAAAGAGCTCCCTGTCCCCCTGTCCTATAGAGCTCTCGCTTCCATTCCTTAGAGATCTGCCCTGCCCCTTAGTGGTCTCTCCTCTCCCCCCCACCTCCCTTAGTGGTCTCCTTTTCTCCCCGACTTTCCATTAGTGGTCTCTCCTCTCCCCCCACCCTCCCCTAGTGGTCTATCCTCCACCCCCCTCCCTTAGCGGTCTCTCCACTGCCCCCTCCCTCCTTTAGTGGTCTCTCCCTCCCCTACTTTCTCATCTCCCACCCCTCGTGTTCTCCTCTTCTTCTTCCCCCGTGTTTTCCTCTTATTCCTCCCCTCCGCTTCTTCTCCCCCCTGTAATCTCTTCTTCTCCTCTTGTAATCTTCTCTTCTCCCCCCCCCCTGTAATCTTCTCCCCTCCCCCCCTGTAATCCTTCTTCTCCCCATAATCCTCTTTCTTATCCCCATACTTTCTCCCCATCAATCTTCTATCCACACTCAATCTTCTCCCCATCAATCATCTCCCTCCCATCAAATCAATCTCCCTCCCTCCCATCAAATCATCTCCCCCATCAAATCATCTCCCCCTCCCTCCCCATCAAATCATCTCCCCCATCATCTCCCTCCCATCAAATCATCTCCCCTCCCATCAAATCATCTCCCTCCCATCAAATCATCTCCCCCCCCATCAATCATCATCTCCCCCCTCCCCTCCCATCAAATCATCTCCCTCCCTCCCATCAAATCATCTCCCCCTATCAAATCATCTCCCTCCCATCAAATCATCTCCCCATCATCTCCCATCTCCCCCCCATCAAATCATCTCCCCACCTCCCATCAAATCATCTCCCCTCCCATCAATCATCTCCTCCCATCTCCCTCCCAGTTTTTCTGTTTCTTACAGCGGCCGAGCTCCTATCCGCGACCCGGCGGACTTCCTGTCAGTCCGGCCGGGTCGCGGACCGGAAAGGAGCTCGGCCACGCTACAGTGCCGGGGAGGTGAGGCAGTGCAGAATTTAAAGGGCCGGCGATGGGGGCGCAGGGCGCCCCCTCCTATATGGCGCCCTAGGCGGCTGCCTAGTTCGCCTTATGGGAAGCGCCGGCCCTGAGTAACACAATAAGGCTGTGCTACTGATCTAAATAACTAAATTTTACACATACTCTTACCGTAGCTCTGTCACTTCTATATAAGATACATTTATATCCAGTTTTAAATGACAGCGAGTGGGTGGGGAACCCAAATAACTAAAATGGGGGTGACATAGTGCCCCCCCGCACCCCCACCCATGACCCGCAGGTGGGAGCTATTAATATAAACAGGGGGACCTAGTGTTCCCCCCAGGCCTCCCCCCATGACCGTCGGCTGGGGACCTTGATAAAATTAATAATGGGTGGACCTAATGTCCCCCCATCAGGTCCCCATCCTTGACTGGCAGGTAGGGACCTTAATTAAATACATTTGAGTTCATGCTGTGTAATTTGACACTCTGATTGGTTGATTGAAAGCAACCAATCAGAGTGTCATAAGTCAAATTACACAGCATGGGAAAAGTCCAATGGGGAAAGCATTGGATTAGCTAAAACACCATTTTGGCCAATTCCGCATCTCAATGCAGAGCGTGGGGACGCCGAATGGCAGGGCTGCTTACTGTGAGCCCTGAGCCAGGAAGCCCCTCCAGTGGCCATCTGAGGAGTGGCCACTTGGAGGTGTCCCTAGGGGCAATTTAAACACTGCCTGAAGGCAATGATTATACTCACCAGAACAACTACATTAAGCTGTAGTTGTTCTGGTGACTATAGTGTCCCTTTAATAAATAAACTCTAATACAGTTTTATTCACTGGTCTAAACTTAGAAACATACAAATGTTCTGTCCATGGCTCACATTTAGTTTGCTGAAACGGTACCTATAGAACAGAAAGCTGCATATTGCTAATTCTTTCTCTGCAGGATAACATATGTCAAATCTAATTTGAAACTACTATCATAGTTAAATTGTAAACTGTCGTGGGAGCCAGCAATGCATTGTAAAGAGATGGATCTATATCTGCATGTCGAATAATGCCATTTCTGAATCTCCTGCTGTGAAGGAATTAATTTTTCTTTCTCTGACAAATTTCCTTATGCAGTATAGTAGACATTTGGGTCATTGGACTGCTTCAGGGCATATCAAACGAGGAATTATTATGGGGTGAGCATTAAAGGTCATTATTCTAAGGTCATTGATAATGATTTCAAATTCATAACCAGATAAAAAAAAATCTTAAACTGAACAGACCTTATTTCAGTTATTATTCGATGCAAATATAGTTAGAGAATTACGTAAAGGTGACCAATGACATTCTGAGATTTAAGAATCTTGGATCTCCAAAATTCCAATGTTTTTCAAATTACATGGTACAAACACATACAAAGTAAAATATATCATTGAGGTTTATGTGTAAAAAAAAAAAAAAAATAATTGTATTTTACTGGCTCTTTCACCAATGCTTTTCTATGAGAAGTCTCAAATCTGCTTTGAGACAAGGCTCTAAGGTTGTGAGAAAAATCACCCTTCTTGCCGTTTGAATGACAGCCTTGAGAGTGCAAACTCACCAGGGTGTATTATAAAAGTACTGATTTCTAGGTGAGTGTGATTCTGAGTGTGCAGCAAGTATAACCTGCATTGAATGGATTTACTAATAAAACTTGCTCAAACATTTCCTAAGTCCTGAAAACTTATGTCTGATTAGCTGTATAACTAACCTCTGCAGCTAATGACAATCTACCCACTTTTTGCCCAGTACTTACTTCCTTGTATGATTGGCACTGTACAATTAAACAATTCTCATAAAGAAGCACTGAGGACACATTTCCAGAGAAGGATGACTTAGAGATTTGTATAAAAGATTGAGACATATGGATTTGTATAAAAACATACTTTAGGGCTGTAGAAAGATCAAGTTTAGTTTTAAGTATTTAGATTTATTTTAAGTATTTAGATTTATTTATCTACTAAAATGGCGATTTGCTATTAAGCTATTATGAATTAAATTCTTAGCAGACTCAGTCAGCCACCAAGTTTTGCTCCACATATTCTATTTAGCAAGTGGCTGCGTCAGTATCCCATTTCATTAGCTGTGTATTTGAATTATCATCAGCTTTAGTCAGAATCTCAAAGATCATAATAGAAGTTGTAGTCTGGCAGGGAAGGTAACTTTTTGCACCCATTTTAACAGAACACTATAGCTTTAGGAATACAAACATGTATTTTTAATGCTATAATGTTCTAGTACTTATTTAGATTTCCCATTGAGCAGTTTCGTGAACGAGAAGCACATGTGTACTCCTTCATACAAATGCTTCTCACAGAGAGGCATTGAATCCAGTGCTTCTCAACAAGAAACATTAGTGGATGTTTGATACCTTCTAGGAGAGAAAGCACCTTCTAGCGGCTGCCATTAAAACAACAAGTAGAGGTGTGCATAGCACTGCAATGTAAAGATCTACAAAACGTAAATGTTTCACAGAGCAAAACCACAACAACAGGGTTACTGCACCCAGTCTAGATATTGAGAGTGGTTCTTAAATAGGGCATGAATTACCAAACAGAGAGGCTTATATTTTTTTACCCTGTGACCCTAGTAAAGACAGATTTCAAAACGAGGGCCTGTTTATATTTTTTCTTCATCAAGGACTAAGAGAGCTAAATTGGCAGGCACCGGGATCTTTTACACTGTGTACGTTACCCAGCCATGGATATCCTTCCAGATTTTCTGGGGTTAACATGCTGTTTATGCTCACAATGGACACAAAGGTTGCACAAAATCTATTTTGATAATCAGGAAGGTAGTATTCCAGTAGACTGATTGACAGTAACATGATGTGGTTATGGTGCCTATAGCGTTCATTTAAAAGCAATAGCTATAGACCACAACCAAGGTTCCCTAAGCACAAAGCAAAAATGTGCATGTTATACAGCTAATACATAGATGATAGTATTTAGTGAAAGACCTACAAAATGTCTTCTTTCCTACAGACCGTTGTTCCAATTGACTGTTAGGGTAGTGTACACAGAAGTGGGAAAACTCATCTAATTTATTTTTTAAGTTGTTATGTAGATCATAATACTTTACTGGCCACTGGCCTGAGCACGATTATACAAATAAGAAAATGAAGCTGATTAATACAAAGGTTTCACTATCTAAACAGTTAAATTCCCCTTTTAGCCACTGTAAAACATACCCATCAAAACGATGTAAAATGGGAATGTTTCCAGAGCCCCTGCTTTAGATCTTACTGATAAACATTTAAATATTGAATAACAGTATAATTCGTCTTATGATTCCTGTTCAAGAACAGTCTGATTCAATACTACAGGCAGTGGCCAAAAAAACCTGCGCTCACATCAACAGGATTTCTTCTGCAGTTGGCAGCCTCAGAAAATATTGATTCAGACCCAAACTGTTCGGTATTTTTAGCAAAGCACTTACTGAAATGTGAAAGAACACATTTGCATTTGTTTGTGCACAGACAGAGCCATCCTTAGGACCGCATCCCAGAATCTTCCGAATAAGAGAATCAGTGACATTTTCATGAGCATATGCTCTAGCTCTTATGTAATACTGTGCTGGAGACGTATGCACATGTGTAATACAAAAATTAGATATTTTGAAGCACTGACAAGGAACAGCTTTTGTAAATATATCCCGAATATTTGAACCTAACTAGAGCATTTTATAAAACAAAACTTTAAATATAGCTTAAAATACAGTGTGCTAAAAGTATATTATATCAATTGGTCCAATTAACATTTTTATATTGTGTGCATTTTCAAGTAGATACTTTCTCTCTGTTTGTATATTACATTATTACAGTTCAGGTATAATTAACTTTTTCTTTCACAGTGTCCCCATTACTTGACCGTGCTGAAACCTTGATATGCTGAGAGTACCAGAAAATGGGAATCCTATAGAGCGGCTTTATCTCCTAAAAGGATGAACTAGGTAAAAAATGTGCCGAAATCTTGATGCTTTGAAAAAGTAAAAACCTTATGCAATGGATTTTTGAATTTTGTAGCCATATCCTAATTATCTTATAATCTTGTAATATTGTTATTAACTTTGAAGCTTTGTGTGTATATATAGCAATGCTGTACAGAAGAGTGAGCCAAAATTCATCCACAACGATGGCTCTACAATCTATTGAATCATAGGGTGTACATTGTTTTTCACACATGGCATCTCCATATTGGCTTTATTTTTGTTAAATAAATCATGACAATGTGTACTTTCTTTTTCCCATGACTGTATATACCCACTTGCCACATTTATTTTCTACATTTTGCAGTCTTATAACCTGGAATTATAATTACCATTTGATTTAAACAACAAAAATAACACTTTGAAGGTGCAAAATATGTTTTATTGTGAAAGAACACACACATCAGACCTATGCCAGTTGTATAAAGCATTTACAAACACCTTTGGCTGCAGTTACAATTGTAAGGCTTTTAGTGTAAGACAGGGAGCTGGCGAGATTGAAATAGGGTGACTATCTTTTTAGCTCCTCTCCTGGCATTTCATTATTGTAAGGGGAACTGAATCAATATCAGTGATTGCAGCTGTTACCCTTTCTGCTTCTACAGTCATAGGCAAACATTCATTGGCTGTGACTCAAATAGCCTGCATGATGAAATAGGGTTCATTTCGAATCAGAGGTTAACTTGCTTTCAAGTTTTTTATCTCTTGCTCTGTAAATTAAACTTTAATCACACACAAGATGCTCCTGCGTGGTCTAGAAAACTATTAACAGAGCAGGAGATTAAAAATTCTAAATGAAACACACTGTACAATAAAGAAAGTTTAAACTTTAGATCTCTTTTTACAGGAAGTGCTTATGAAGGTTCTGCAAGTCACTTGCAGGGAGGTGTGACTAGGGCTTTATAAACAAAGTGGTTTAACTCAGTAATGACAAAGAATTGAGCAGTGAGACTGGAGGGGCATAATCCATACACCAAAACTGCGTCATTAAGTTTAAGTTGTTTTGGTGTCTATAGTGTCCCTTTAAACACTAGTCATAACCCTACCTTTAGCCCTAATGCTAAAAAAAATGTGGGGCTTGATCCAGGACTGTAGAAGAGTATGATTTTGCTCTAAATTAAATTTTTAAGTCATGACCGTCTGACATTTACTGAATTGCCACTCTGGGGAGATCAATCTACTAATTTTTATTGTTGCTTAGGCTGTTTTTCTTTTCCCATCATTCTTATTTTAGATGATCTTTCCTTATACGCTGCCTATGTGGCTCTTGGAATCTTCTTATCTTGGTAGTATTCTAGGCAGCGGCTAAATTATTAACATGATTGTTCTGAACCTCAGTGTTTTCAGTAGCATCTGATTAAATATATGACTTTGCTCACAAAGGGTTTCCAGTTCTGTGTATCTATAAAACCCCTTTGTGAAGATAATCCTGAATAATTGAAGCACAATGTTGTTTAGTGACTTCAGTGCTAACATTAGTAAACAGGAATTCAACATTAAACTTTAAAGGCCATGGAGAGGTTTTTTTTCCCCTCCGTGGATCATTTAGCAGCAGATAGAAAAAGATAAGCAAACAGTGGTTTTAGACTTTTGGAAACAGAGACATGTTCAGCAACACAGCACAGATTTAACAAACACAAAAAGAAAACAAGCTGATGTTTTGTTGCTAATGAGTGTCTATTACTGAAGGTAAAAGCAAGGTCGCTCACAAGCTTGCATTCCGAGCTATATCTGCTTTGGCTCCAATAGTATTTTATTTTCCTAGAAGAAAAATAGCTTTTGATGTTCAAGATTAATGATGGATGTTTCTTTTAATATATCAAGAACCTTGTTTTCCAAGGCCAAGTATAAAAATTTAAAATGAACAAACAATTTTACAAGCTTGGTGCCTGGGTTTAAATCATATGGGCATCTTGATTAACGCCATATCCATCTTTCAGAGATATTTGTTGACTTGGAACTAACAGTAGCGTTACGTGTTAATCATGTACATGTTTTTCAATTTACGTGGGACTATTCCCAGTTAGAGGCATCTGTCTGATTTTATTTTTAGTTCCTGGCAATGTCCCCTAAATTATTCTTATGCTTAAAGGGACATTGAAACAATTTTTACCACTTGTTACATGGGATGTTAGCCTGTTCATATTATGACCAGTTAATTCAGTAAATCACTAATCTCAGAGGAAACAAAATGGTAAATGCAAGAGCCATTTTTGTGAAATGATTCTTAGAATTCAAAATCTCTGGGTAATTAAGCTAAGTATGTTTTGGAAGCACAATGCACATCATTGATACCATTTTGATATCATACCTGTATGTATATACACAAACTCAGCCCAGCAATTAATTTGTCTGGGGTCAAAACAATCAGGGTTATTTACTAAAGTAAGAATCCAAAGGGAATTTTAGTTTATTTTGTCAATGTAGCCAAATAGGAAAAATGTAATGTGATTCTTAACCAGACAAAGACAGAACTTAATAAATGAATGTTTATTATGAGCAAAAAATAATCACAGTGCATATAACAATATATGATAAACAAATTATTTACACCAACAACAGATAAAAACAAAAAGGATAAAATACAGAAGTCCTAATTACTCACTTAGGTTTTCAAAGTACAACTTCTGTCCAGGGGGTCTCTGGCAAGGAAAGATGGTGACTCACTCAAAATTAGATCTTGGCCCCAAGCAAGTACGCAAGCACCCTTCAGGATCATTAGATATATACCCTGTGGTTTATCAAGTCTTGCCCAGGGGTGGAGTTAAGGCGTACCCATAGAGATACTAAGTGACTACCTCTTTTGTTCCAGAAAACAACAAGCCAAATATAAACTTTTGATTTTATCTCCTCTACTGTACTTGCCACAGAAATAATAATTGCCTCTATGAATTTATTATTTTCCCATTCCATAGACGTGTTGCATGACTCACCCACAATCCAATAGGACAGACAGCACAATTCCTGCCACACGGTTTAAGTTGTGCAACTCATGTTTAGGCTTAATTAAGAGAGTGGGCTTATCCCATTCCAAATATAATAAAAATGAGGATTAATTATTAAACTGTGGGTAAGTATTAATGTTTCTCTTGGATAAAATACTGGAACACAAGGATCTTCATGAAACTAATCCCATTATCATATCAAATGATTGAACTAAACTTTACAAGGTACATGCCAAGTGGATGAATAGACATTCAGACTTTTTCCAAGTGTAGAACCTCACACCTTGCAGATCCATGATTATTTCACATCCATATAGTAAAATCCTTTTCACATTGCTATGCCATTCACACTGCCCCTTCTGTCATCTGACCTCTGTGGGGGTCCCAGCTTCAAAAGATGTAACCCCTTTTGACCTCAACAATACCATCTCTGTAATTTGTGCCATTTACTACACAAATTACATTAAAGGATAATATTCCATAGGGTAATAATAAATTATGCACCCTTGCCGTGACAGTCGTATCCCTCTGTATCGACCGCACAGGCAGAAGATTGACCGCAAAATGTCCCGATCATCTGTCAGCCCTCAAGTAAGTGTGCTACAAACCGGTGGACTATGGATGCAGGCTACCAGACAGGAGTGGGACAGAAGGGGAGTCCTGTCATGGTGCTGCAGCAGGTCTATTCACCAGCTTCAGCAACTCATCCAGTTGAATAATCTACGTATGTGGCTCCAAAGGGTGGACAAGCTACCATCGGTGGGCATAGGCTGAGCCGCAATGTGTCATACACACTCACCTCTAGCCCAGTGATGTAGTTTAGGCATCCTATCCTGCTATACCACTCCAGCATACGTTGGGCATTGGATGAAACTGCCATACCTTCAAAGCATAAGCCCTCAACGATGAGGCTCAAGCTGGTCAGATAACTGGCATATAATCCTACCATTATTTCTTAACCACTCATACATTTTCATGACCGTATGCAATAGCTCTTATATAATACTGTGCTGGAGACGTATGCACATGTGTAATACAAAAATTAGATATTTTGAAGCAATGACAACATATGACCAGCTTTTGTAAATATATCCCGAATATTTGAACCTAACTAGAGCATTTTATAAATCAAAACTGTAAAGATAGCTTAAAATACAGTGTGCTGAAAGTATAATATATCAATTAGTCCAATTAGCACTTTTATATTGTGTGCATTTTCAAGTAGATACTTTCTCTCTGTTTGTATATTACATTATTACAGTTCAGGTATAATTAACTTTTTCTTTCACAGTGTTCCCATTACTTGACCGTGCTGAAACCTTGATATGCTGAGAGTACCAGAAAATGGGAATCCTATAGAGCGGCTTAATCTCTTAAAATGCACTGGGTAAAAAATGTGCCAAAATCTTGACGCTTTGAAAAAGTAAAAACCTTATGCAATGGATTTTTGTATTTTGTGGCCATATCCTAATTATCTTATAATCTTGTAATATTCTTATAAACTTTGAAGCTTTGTGTGTATATATATAGTAATGCTGTGCAGAAGAGTGAGCCAAAATTCCTCCACAATGTTTTGAGAGTCTGGTGAAGTAAAACATAATTACTTCAAGTCATTGCAGCTAAAGTTGTCTCTACAAGCTATTGAATCATAGGGTGTACTTAGTTTGTCACACATGGCTTCTCCATATTGGCTTTATTTTTGTTAAATAAATCATGACAATGTGTACTTTCTTTTTCCCATGACTGTATATACCCACTTGCCACATTTATTTTCTACATCTTGCAGTCACAACATGGAATTAAAATTAATTTGGATTTTTTACCATTTGTGTTAACCCCCTAAGGACACATGACAAGTGTGACATGGCATGATTCCCTTTTATTCCAAAAGTGTGGTCCATAAGGGGTTAAACAACAAAAATAACACTTTGAAGGTGCAAAATATGTATTATTGTGAAAGAAAACACACATCAGACCTCTATGCCAGTTGTATAAATCATTTACAAACACCTTTGGCTGCAGTTACAATTGTAAGGCTTTTAGTTTAAGACAGGAGCTGGGGAGATTGAAATAGCGTGACTGTCTTTTTAGCTCCTCTCCTGTCATTCCATTATTGTAAGGGGAACTGAATCAATATCAGTGATTGCAGCTGTTACCCTAGAATAGGACCTGTATATCCAACTGTTTCTCTTGGATTTATAACTGTAAACCTACCTCTAATGTAAAGGGATACTATAGGCATCAACAGAACTTTAGCTTACTGAAGACGTTTTAGTGTATAGATCATGTCCTTTCAGTCTCACTTCTCAATTCTCTGCGATTTAAGAGTTCGATCAATTTTGTTTCTGCTTCTACAGTCATAGGAAAACACTCATTGGCTGTGACTCAAATAGCCTGCATGATGAAATAGGGTTCATTTCGAATCAGTGATGTAGTTTAGGCATCCTATCCTGCTATACCACTCCAGCACACGTTGGGCATTGGATGAAACTACCATACCTTCAAAGCATGGGCCCTCAACCATGAGGCTCAAGCTGGTCAGATAACTGGCATATAATCCTACCATTATTTCTTAACCACTCATACAATGGGACGTTCTACTGGGGTTAATGTTTATTTGGTTCATGTTTATTCTATTTTGTTTTATTGTTTACATATCCTTGACTTCCAGTAGCAATACCTGTGTCATTTCTCCTGTTGGCTACACTGCCAGGTGATATAAATGCGCCATATATTTCTAGATGTAATGCACCTGGATAGCTATAATTAACCTGAATCTTACACCTAACATGCTATAGCTTGCTTACTTTCCGTTAACTCCTACAATTATTAACAATCCATTCTCTTAGTGCATATGACCTTTCTCACTCCTAATACAGCGCATACTTAAATCTGAACTATTCTTATCTTGTTTTACACCTTTTATAAAAATGTGCTGAAGTTTATGTACATGTACTGTATTTGGATACCCTATCTTTTGCTATCTATTTCGTTAATATTGTGCAACCTTTGTCATTAACATACACAACAACAAAAAAAGAATTATAAAAAAAAAATCACTAAAAACCATTGATAAATTAACAAATAGCTTGCAAAATTTATACCAAAATATTTTGTTGGAGAATTTTTCCAACTTAATTATTTTGACCAGAATCACGATCAAGATGGGTGTCAAACGTATTCCAATAAATCCATGTTTTCTGCAACTATTAAAAACTATTTATTGATCCTATATTGGTTGCTGGTCACTGATTTAATAACGTTTTAACTTGATTTGCTTACTATTACATATTATGGGGCTATTTGCAGAAAAAAAGAATTACTGTCAACACAATCACTGTTAATTAAAGAAACTCATTAGAGTAAATGAGGTAAATGAGATCATATTTTTTAAAAACGTTTTGTTAAACCCATGCTATATTATTAATTCTCAACACCTTATCTTATTGGGATAAGGAATCATAAGTACATAAATGATGATGTTCGTTTCAGAACCTTAAACCAAATGCCTTGGATTGGCAGATGGGTATGGCACACATTCAAAACTACAGTCCCTTAATGCCCTCTACAGTTAAGAGACTTGAAATTTCCATTTGATGGGCAAAGTTGAGATTTATATTTAAATTATATTAGAATTCTTAGCTTTAAATTATCTTTGAGGCTTATGAATATCTGGGCATCAATCTCCCAACCACATTAATTTGCTGTTAAAAAGGTACGGTGAGTGTGAGGTATAATATGCATGGCTCTGCGCCAACAAATCAATACAATTTCAATCAGCTTTGGAGAAAAGCATCAAGTAAACCACAAATTCTAATACTGCATAAAACTGACCTATGAGATTTATCATATGTATGGATTTATCACTGGAGCTGTTGTCATACATTTTATGAAATACGAGGGTTTATTTTATAGATGTAATCGCATTTACAGAGCCGCTGTAACTCTATCATTATAAATGACGGAGATACTTGTGAGGTTTTAAAAGCTATTTTACGCTATTAAGAAACTCATTATTTCATCTGTTAGCAGCCATTGAAATTTGTGATAAACCGTCTCAACAAGAATAATGTTGCAGGTTTGCACTACATCAAAATTACCGTGCCTTTCTAAGCAACACAATGTTTACTTTTGCATGTACATGCTTAAAGGGGAACTCCAAGGTAGAATAGACCCATTGTTTTCATGTTTTTAGAAAGGGTATTTTCTCCAATAACAAAGATTATTCCTTTATGTTTTTAACCCCTTAAGGACACATGACATGTGTGACATGTCATGATTCCATTTTATTCCTGAAGTTTTGTCCTTAAGGAGTTAAAGATCTGCATTTGTGTGGGTGTCTTTAATGGCTCTGGGGGTAGTTTGTATGTTCCTTTCATTTTTTCTGCACCTTTCATTAGTAGCCCACATTTATTATTTTATAAATTGCTTATTGACATTTTTGTGCACATTAGTGAATTATAATACTGAATTTGTAACATGTACTATTATATGAGTAGTATTGTCTGATCTGTTTTGTGTTTGCTTTTTCCCATTCACTATTCTTTTCTTTTTTTTTATCTCAATTGACATTATATTACAATTCTAATTACATCTCAATTTCCTTTTAATTCAATTATAAATTCATTGCTCCAGTTGGGTATATAAACCACTGATTTAGCTAATGACACCTAAGCCTTGCAAGTCATAATGAATAAAACAAGCTCAACACACAACTAATACCAGACATCAAGTCATTTTAAGTTTTAAGCAGTGACAAAATCTTCTTGCGGAATTATGTAGTTCTTACTATAGCCATTAATATGCTGTTCAAACATAGAAAAGGTTCCAAGATAGGGAAACTATTAGATTGTAGCCACCAATAGGAGAATCGGAAAAAATCACTTCTTATTTGGATGCTAATTTGAACTTTAAACTGGTGTAATGTTTCTACAGGTCTAATGGGCACTAGTTGACCACCATCTATCAGTTGGCCCTGAGGAATAATCAAGTAATTTATTGCTACATTATACTCATTATGTCCCTTTATTCAGTCCCATTCCTCTTTTTGGTTAGCAAATAATTGTGTTATTTGACAATGGGCTCTGAGGACAGCATGGCAGTATCTAAGCTACCCTTCAAAAAGTCTTCTTACTCAAGAACAAAGAGAATGACAACTGGCACAATGATATCAATTGTACCAGTCGACAGACCAATACATGTGATCAAGCAATGCCATATCAGAAAATGCTAGTTAGTCAATGTGTGCTTACAGCCCTAAAGCTAGGGTTGTTGCCAAAAACATTTACTTAGCAACCTTTGCACTGATTTACAACACGATATGCTGGGACATCAATGGCCCTCGTTGTAGTTGGTATCATGACATGTCTAGACTGAATTTGAGCCCGGAATTGGATAAACTGATACAGGCAAAAAACAATTTAAGGTGGCTAGTAAGTTTAACACAGTTACATCACTATATTAAAATATAAAGATGATTCTTTTCTACTGGGTATTTAACACACGTCAAGTTGATGTTCTCAAAACAATGCCACTATTAAATTGCAATGAAATAAAAATATTCACAAAACAGTGATTTTGAATTTCTGATCTTTATGCCCCTTATGTCACACTAGCCAGACACCATTCGGCAAATCTAAAGTAATTGGCACTGAGTTTAAGAATGCAATAATTGTGTAGCAGTATGCCGCCTCCTATGTCTCAATTTTCATAACCAGTATCACCTTGACATATAGTTCATAACCTTGACAGCTCCAAAACTGGAAGAAGAATTAATCCATTTAGATTGTTTCCATCACAGGAACTGTGGTAATCATAAATGCTGTGTATATACTTAAAGCATTGCTGCACATAATAAACCTGAGTATGGTAGCTGCATTTTTAATGCAAATTTCAAGTAACTGCACGTTTACATCAGAATGCTAAAATCCAACATTAGCTCAATGCGTCCTGACTCCCCGTCTTAGAATATGTTTTAAATCCTGAGGGTGTACATGTATCTAATTTTCTAATAAAATGTATCTGTGTTCTGAATATTGTTTGAAATAACACAGTTCTCTTCCCATGTGCATGCATGGCTTGTTTAGTTTAGCAACCCTGAATCTTATTTGCCTTCACTCTGCTAAAGCCAGTCGCAAACTTCTCTTTTTGCACACATTTCTGATCAATTATAATTCCAAGCCCTCAGTTAGCAGCAATTATAGAGAGTATCTTCTCCAGAAAATGCAAAGGGATTAAGTCATGTATAAAAAGTTTCACATTTCCATTTAGGCATTTTTTTTCTGATCCTTTGCCTACTTGGGCTGTTATTCATTAATTGTGGCAAAACTTTCATTACTGCACTTCTTCGTTATTTTATTTCCCTGTTCCGTTTTGGTTCTATTTTTTCAGTAGTAAAACATGTTTCTACCAATGTAAAAAATGGTGAAGAAGAATTTTTTTCACACCATCAATTGGTAGGTGCTCTGTTACAGGTTAGCGCTTATGAGGTCTTCCTTTTTGTTGAAGTAATAAAAAATCATTCATATTGTGACTGTGTCTTATTTTGTCCTAGTAATATTAATCATTTGTCTTACTTCGTGAATATAACCAATGGTAAAATCATCAGGAAAAAAGAGCAAAATATTAAAAAATCCTAATAAACAGTTGCTTATTTTGGTGCATTTCAGAAAAGGCTGAATTTTTTTATTCCCAAATGTTTAAAGATGGAGTAATAGTTGTATACATAAGAAAATAGCACATTAGTACAAAACTGTCGGAAACACAAAAGCAAACACGATAAAATGTTATACATAACCCCAATTAGTTCATGGTTCCTAAAGAAGCTGACAGATCTTTTTTTCTGGAATCAGGATGCTCAGTCAGTATATGACTTGATGGAGTGTTGCTTTAGAATGTCAGATCTCTTTATTTTTGTTGGGCTGTGGTTTAGTCTAGTTTACGCCCTGGGCAAGACCAGGTCCTTACATCCTAACCCTCACTCCCTCCCCTCTCAAAAAAAATGCCAACTTATTATTATAATTTTTTTTTACAATCTTTATTTGAAAGATTTTCACAAAATACAATCTTTATAACAGTATTACAGAGTCAGATACCCAAAATAATATAGACAGGCTCTTCGAGCACAGAGAAGTCAACAGAGAGTATGAAGAGAATAGCCAGGTAACGACTTTCCTCCGGGAAGACTTTTCACCCACCAAATGGGCTAGTGTAAACACAAAAATCTGTAAATTCAATAGCAGTGTTTTTCTGCTTTTCCTTCTTATTTTCCCTCTGTATCAGTTATAGTAGTAGCCTCTGCAGCCTATGGAGATCCATGTGTGTTTTCTCACTTTTCACTCAACCCCCTCCCTCCCGCTTGACCTTCTCCTTATTTTGGTTTTCAACTATTGTACAATACATCACTTAGACCGGTGTTTACAATATTGTGAGAGCAGTAATGGTAAAGGATTCTTGCATGAGCAAGGGTACACTGCCACTGTTCGTGTTTGTCGATCTGCACGCTTTTTCTATCATAGTGTATTGATATTGTTGGGTTTCGTCCCTGCCCTCCATACCTCTCCCACCACTCCTACCTGTGGATTCTGTGATTGGGAAACCACTCCCTGTTGTTGTTTTGCTTGTATTACAGGATAATCAGTGGTCTTTTCCTACTCCCCTCCCCCCCCCCACAGTAATTATGATAGTATAGCCATTTTGTATTTATTTAGATGAGTGATTGTCTCACCCTCCCTATCTGTCTGATCCAGTCTTGGTTCTCAGAGCCTGTATGTTTGGATAAACACTACATCCCCACGGTAGGGTGAGTAAAAAAAAGGGAAAGTAGAATTTAGTGAAGGTTGGGTTGTGGGTCAGTCCTGTCCCCCTCCTGATGTTTGACCTGTTTATCTTGCCAACCAAGTCTTCGCCATCCGTGTTTTCAGTCAGGGTCTGTCTCCCAGAGCCCCCCTCCCTTTTCTTCTTGAATTTTTGGATTTGCGGCGACTACAGCAGTATCGGTTAGCCGGCGTTCCTGTGAAGATCGATCTGAGTGCACAAGATCGGTTTGGAAGTTTACATCCACGGTGCGGTAACAACATCTTTCAGGCTTATACTCTGTATAACACACGCTTTTATTGTGAATCTTAGAAATACGTTTCACAACACTTTGATGTAAGAGTTCTTCTTATGGGGGATTTTCGTATGGGAAATAAAACTGTAACAAAATTACGCTATGTCGGTATCTTTTCTATTTAAGGTTGGATGCTTGTAAAGACACAGATTTCCAGTATTGGTTATTGTTGCAGTTACCAATCCCTGAGGACATTTGAAAACACCCGCACAAAGATTGAAATTGGAACTCTTTACTTATCAATTTTCTTTGTTGACCCCAATGTTTTAAAATAGGGGTAAATTAACTAAGCGCTGATACAGACTATTTTATTTTATGTCTTGTGTGATGTTTTAAAACTTGAGAAGGTTTTTATTGTATCTAGCAGCTCTTAACATTAATTTTTCTTGTGGATAATTAAATTGAAGCATTGGCTTAGAAATTCCACTGTATCTATTTGCGCTCTCTATAACTCCTGTAACTAAAATTTACTGGTTGTCTAATCAATCGTCAACTGACAAAAATTATATGCAGACATAAAAATTATGCAAGGATTATATGGATGTCCCACCTCTTTTTCTAGAGATGTAAATCTCAGAGAACCCTTATAGTACACTTATAAAACATATGATAAAGAAAAACTCACTTATAGTATACACTAATAAGGCAGAAATGTAGCACTCTTCAAGTATATTATAGGTGAAGGCTTCCAAGGCTACTCCCAAATTACCTTTACAAAGCAAAAAAGAATGATAAAGCCATAACAAGAAGTTAATCAAATGAAGATTTATTCCACCATAAAGTGGACCCAGTAACGTTTCAACAAACACAGTGTCCTTGTCAAGTGACACACTCACTTACTTTCTATTGTATGAGTATGTCTGTACTGTTTAGAGAGGAGGAAAATTATGGGAGAGGAGTCTGGGGCCCCACCATCTTAACATTTTACCAGCCACAACTGTACACTCACTGACAGACACACACTCACTAACAGACACACACATGCTCACTGACAGACACACACACTCTCTCACTGACAGACATACTCACTGACAAATACACACTCACTCACTGACACACACAAACTCACTGACAGATACATACATTCTCACTGACAGACAAACTCACTGACAAACACACACTCACTGATTACCTTTCAGGTAAGCAGGTGCCTACTCTGCCTTAGCAAACAGCCAGCTGCCTCTGGGGGGCTCTAAGGTTGTCAGCCGGACAGCTCATGGCAAGTGACAGATGGAACACAAGGGGCCCAGTCTACTTGCAACCCCTGTAGTTCCACCACTGCCTGCATTCTAGATGGCTGTGTGCCCTAGGCGACTGCCTAGTTTGCCTAGTGGTAGCACTGGCCCTGCACTTATGTGACTTGCTAAAATAAAATCTGATGCCCCAGAAGATGAAAGCTGAGGTGGAAAATATGCTGGCATTATCCAGTTCAGGCTGTTTTGAAATAAGTCCCAACAGTCCCAAATTTGCCAGGACAATACTATGCTTTGGAGAACTGTCCCAGCAAAAATAGTTCCTGGGGATGCAGGAGGGGACTGGCCACTTGGACTATGCACAGAGTGCTTCAGCAGGAATTTACATGGACTACTTTGAGGTAGGAGGCTGTCAGTCAGTGTGGTTACCTTCTTTAGATACGCAACATCTCCTTTGATTGATGTGCACCCTGACGGACCTGACCTCTTAATGTGCCCACGTGACAGGCAGGACCACCTCCTTCACGGTATTATGTGCAGCATGCTCTATTAGCAGGTATGTTATGGATATGAAGACAGAGTCTAGTGTTAAAAATATCTGAGAGAAAGGACTTGTAATAAGTCAGTAACTTCCACAATAACACAGATTAAGTCAAAACTAAGGACTGTGAAAAGAAATCTGGGACACATGTCAGCCTTAAATACATAGATTCCAGTGATAAAAACAATACATGTGGTCATTCTGTCTACAAAAACTATTGTCCGCTCAAAAACCACCATGACCTATTACATCAAAGCAGACTATTGAACATGTGCACTTGGTATAATCAAACAGATTCCCACAAGATCCGGTCTATTTGATTGGAGCTGCATACTTGCGACAAGACCATTCTTTTTAATGCAGCATTAACAATACGGTCCAAACATTGATCTGGCTGCACTTTATAAGCATGGAAATTCAAAGTCACCGTTTAAAAAGAAAATCAATTAAACTATCTACTTAAACTGAAATGTCTAACTCGTTTTAATCAGTGACACATTGTTGCACTGAGTGTCCAATGTTTTGAGTTTAACAGGAACATTGCTGGAGGGAATTGTCTGACTGTAGACAAATGAATGTTGGATCTATCTGCAGTTAATGATTCTAGTCCAGTAAACAGAGTTGTTTTTCACCTAAACATGTTCATTCCGTCGCTTCTATTTTTTTTTTTTTTAATCCCTTCTCTATATTTTTATGTAGGTTCTGGCAAGATCAAGAGGAGGTTGTTCTCTAGAAAAATATGTATAGCCATCATTTTACTAGGATATGTATAGATATTTAACCCCATAAGGACAAATGATAATATATGCCATCATCACAATTCCATCCTAAAGGACCTTAAGTCAGCATGAAATATAGTATATATTTAGCAGCTCCATAGAAGTAAAGGGAGGATAAATTATTATGACATTCCATGCCAGCGTAGCATGTCTAATGACCAGATAGTTATGATGACTAATACCATTCGTGGCCTGTAAGAGGTTAGGCTTCAGAATACAGGTTTGTGTATTTGTTCAGGAATTTTATTTTATAGGGATATTTAAATAGTCTATATTTTAATGGTTGAGCATAAAGAAGTAAAATATCATGTACAATGTTAACATGTTAAGACAAAAGGTTATAAAAAAACAAAAACAAATATATATATATATATATATATATATATAAATAAATAAAAATAAATACTATATATATATATATATGTCTATTCATCTATCCATCCCTCAGTCAGCCTGCATATCTATATCTGTAAATGTCATTATACAAGAGCAAGATCCAACAACTACTCCCCCAAAGGTATACGTGCAAGTGATGAAAACCACCTCTCATGTATTCTGCTGAAACAAATTACAGAGAAACAAAGATATTTGTGCTACAAATTCTATAAAAATTCCTGATCATAAATAAAGTATAACGGCTATATTGAATAACCAAACACCGCATTTCTGCTTTAAATAAACATGTCAGCCTGCATAAAAATTCAAAAAGTCAATATCTATCAAATACTTTTTCCCATCCATTTTATAAATGCAAAGGTTATTAAATGTTCTGAAATCAGATGATTTGTGTTAAATCTCTATAATGTTTAGTTGCAGTAATATTTTTTTTTAATACTGTTTCCACATCATCTAGGCTTAGGCTGCACCAATTTTCTAACATTTCTCCCTTTTCTCATTTGTTTTGTGATATTGCTGTCTACCCCTCCACTTTACGAGTTGACTGTTTGCCACTTAGTTTGTGTCTGTGGGAGTGGATTTAGCCAATCACAGCAGAGCGTTCCCACATAAGGCGATAAGCTGTTCTTAATTCACTCTGCACCTTTGACTGTTTCATTCTGCAATAATAAATCATATAGATAGCTTTTTAAACTATGATCAGCATTCAACTTGGTTTCTGTTTTATAATATATTGTTTGTTTGATTTGCATTAAGACAGATCAAATTTTAATACCTCTTTTGTGGTTTTCAATAGCGACACATTTTAGTTTCCTTTTTTAAGTAAGAAACCTGTATTTGACAGCATGGACTAAATGACAGGCCTGCAACGTCTTTTCAAACCAAATTGTGCTAAGTTTAAAAAGAAATATACTTTTGGACCTCTGGCTATAAAACAATACATTTTTATGTTAGCACTTCCTACACCTCACCACTTGCATTAATATATAAAAAATAGATTTGATTGAAGAATCAGAGAGGAAGAAACTTGTTCTAAATATTTTTTTTCACTCTCTACGAATATGTTTCAAATGACCTAAAATGTTACATTTTTTGTTTCTCATATTCCACTGAGTGACATAATTGGGTTTACTTTCTAAAAATCACCATGAAACCAAACAAACATCATTGCTGATTGCTCCACTTTTAGACCATGCCCTAGAATTAGTGTTTACAAAGCCATCAATCTTTCCCCATTTAAAATATATTGTAATAAGTAATGCAACTATAAAGCATCTGCACTATAACGACTTTCCTTCCACTGACATCTGGACAATATCAAAAAGGTAAATGAAAAACCAACTCATCTTGGGTAGAAGAGCAACACCTAAAACCCATAGCTGGCCTTCTGTTTATATGATGCTATTAATTACTTAATCAACATCTCACCTTATTAAGGGGATACTATAGACACCCAGACCACTACAGCTCATTGTTGCATTTATAAGCCTCAATAATTACCTTTATGGCTTAACTCCTCTTCTAGTTGCTGTCTAACTGTCCTCCTCAACTTTTGGTCGTCTAACTGATGCTGGGCGTCCTCACACTATGCATGAGGACTTCAAGCGTCACTGGACTCCCCATAGGAAAGCATTGAATAATGCTTTCCTATTGGGAAATCCTAATGCGAGCATTACCATTGCATTGCATTTCCCCTGTCAGCTGGGGAAGGAGAGAAGGAGGACCCAAGCCAGCGCCGTTGCTGAACCCAGGTAAGCGACAGAAAGGGTTATTAACCCCTTCTGCACCACGGGGGGCTTAGACAGTTGGGAAAGCTACAGTGCCAGGAAAACAAGTTTGTTTTCCTGATAATATAGTTTCCCTTTACTAAATAGAAAACACTGCCATGCTTTTCACAATGATGGTGGTCACTTTAAAAAGCGTATGCAACAGGTTTACTGAAAGCAGAGTAACACTTGCAGTTTAAGAGTAATATGTGCAAATCCGTTTATACACTATGTGTATAAACGTTTTTGGTTTCAATTTTAATTAGGTTAGTTTGAGAAAGAAAAGGTCTGATAGCACACAAGGGCAGTACAACCCAAAGAAGAATATTCCAATTAAATTAAATAATAAGACATTAACTGCTTATCTAGTATGAGATACAGAGGCTTACGGGAAGAACTCCCTTCACCTGACTGATAGAAACACAGGAAAAAAAACAACTTAATGAATTGAGTTTAATAACTATGCAGAAAGTCTGTCCTTGGACATGATGGAAAGCAGATAAGAAATTATCTCATCAAAGGCATAGAGAAAGAATTCTAAACACAGAGCACTGAGAATCACTACTTGCTTTGAAGCAATTGTCTTGAAAATGGAATTTCAGTGTAAATGTTTTATGTGTATATATAATCTATCTATCTATCTATCTATCTAATCTATCTATCTATCTATCTATCTATGTCTGTATAATCTAAAATGGTTTATATGAGGCCATTACAGTATGACTGTCAAAATAATCTATTAGTTAGCACATATTAGTACAATATTATTTATATAGGATATGAGCACGCATAACAATGCATTGATAAAAGGAGACTAGCTGGAACCTTTATGGAAGATATGACAAATGGGGACATTCTGGACCAAGCATGACATTGTTATGGACTTCTTCCATATGCAGAGATCAATAAGAATTTAATCACAGGCACTGCCTGACACAGAAATAAATATTTTGGTTTTCTGATTTTTACTCAGGTCTCCTAGGTCTTCCTACCTTTAAATTTGGGTAATATGGTTACCATGTTTATTCACCACCACAGGACAGCTTTTTTTCCATCTATTAGTTTGACTTGCATGTGCTTTGCCTTTAGAAGCTCTGAATGCTCAAAAATAATACCAAACTTTTCCTGTAGGAAAAGCTAGATGCCTCTTTGTACCTAAGCAGTCCGATATAGGGCAATGTTTATAGGCTGAGAGCTGATGCCTAGAAGGAAACAGATATGTTGTAAAAGCAATTTTATAACAGTTTAACGAATAACTACTCCAGCGAGCTTTGGTGCTTTGAGTGTTGCTTTAAGAATCCAGCCATTTGCTGTCCTGTATTCAATATCAGGCAGCTACCCCATATTGTCCTATGTCTACCATGAATGGAGCATGTCTCCAGAATGCTGACTTGAAGTGACTTTTCATTCTTCTTGCACCAGCTAGACTATTAACAAATAACAAAGCCACAAAAACAAAAGAAGAATATTGAATATCCAGGTTGTGACTAGGCTTTAGGACCTCTCTTTTGCACACATAGGAACACTATACACACCAAAACAACTTTAGCTTAAGTAAGCAGTTTTTATGTATTATGCCCCTGCAGTCTCACTGCTCAATTCTCTGCCATTATACAGTCCTAGTCACACCTCCCTGCATGTGCCTCATACATCCTTCCTAAACACTTCCTGTAAAGTGAGATCTAGTGTTTACACTTCCTTTATTGCAAATGCTGTTTAATTTAGCATTTCTTACCTCCTGCACTGTTAATAGCTTGCTAGCTCATGCAGGAACCTTCTGTCTGTGATTAAAGTTCAATTTACAGAGCAGGAGATAAAAACACCTAAAGTAAGTTAACATCTCACTCAAATGAAATCATTTTTGCATCATGCAGTCAGTGTCAGTCACACCCAGGTGAGGGTAAACAGAAACAATAGTGATTTAACTTCTTAAAGGCAGATAACTGAGTAGTGAGACTTCAGAGACATGATCTATACACAAAAACTGCTTCATTAAAGGGACTCTCCAGTGCCAGGAAAACAATCCATTTCCTGGCACTGCAGGTCACCTCTCCATCCCACCTCCCATCCCCGGTTGCTGAAGGGGTCAAAACCCCTTCAGTGACTTACCAGAGGCAGCGATGATGTCCTTCGGCGCTGCTTCTTGGTCCGCCTACGTTCCTCCCCGTCACCACGTCAGCCGGCCGGGGAGACTGATCCCGCCCGCCGGCAGGGGAGAAAATGCTTTCCTATGGGGAGTTTAGCAATGCTGGATTTTAGCAATGCTGGAGGTCCTCACATAGTGTGAGGACGTCCAGCGACACTATTGCACAGAAAATGTGTGCTATAATCCCTGAGGTGCCCTCTAGAGGCTGTCTAGTAGAGGAGGAGTTAACCCTGCAAGGTAATTATTGCAGTTTATGAAAACTGCAATAATTACAGTTGCAGGGTTGAGTAGTGGGAGTTGGCACCCAGACCACTCCAATTGGCACAAGTGGTCTGGGTGCCTCTTTAAAGGTTTATATATATTCTAGACTAGATCCAGTCCCCAGTAATTTTATAGATTAGTCTAACCTACAATCCCTTTTACTAAAAGAGACCTAAGGACCACTTCATCTCAATGTAGCGTATCAGGGTGGAGTGCCCCAGTGCTCTTTTCCCCTTCAATCTAATACATCATCGTGCATTGCATGAGAACATTGAACATCATCAAATGCAGCTCATAAGATTGCATTTGATTGGACTAGTGCTGCGCTCACCACGCATGTGCCTCTTGTCACCAATGCTTCTCTATAAGAAGCATTGTATTAGTTGAGAAGGAAGTGATGCCTCCAGGAGGAAGTTGTAGGAAGAGAAACAGGCAGCTGCAAGGAGTGAGTCACAGTGAGTAAAAACCTTTTTTCCATTTATTTTAGTTCTGAATCTAACTATTTAGGAGAACACTATATGCTTGTATTCCTAACTCTATAGTGTTCATTTAATCTGCTGTCACAGTCCAACAGTCAATTACTCTATCACCAATTGGTTTAAGGGCCCTCTTTGTAAGCAAGCCTCACATTGTCATCCTGTGTTGGCGAATACAAAGTGATAGTCACACATTTCTCGTTTAGCAAATTAACCTCAAGGTATAACTCTTTGGAACCACAGATGTTCCTTTAGTAATTAGCCTCTACACTTAAAAGTTCCATACTGATATATCCCATTTATTTTAGAAATGGAAAAGGTAACATTTAATATATAGTACTCCAGAACAAATATTCTCCTCCAGCTGCTTGTAACTGCAAGGAAATGAAATATAAATAGTAGATCCTCCGCATGGGAAAACTAAAAAAAAATAAAAAATAAACGAAAAACAACGTACTAAATCTATTTATCACTTTGTTTTTCCTGCAACCATTCGATTCTATAACACCAGTGTATTCCTGGGGGTAAAGCATAAAAATCACTAGCTCTGGCTTTTAAATGAAATCCAGAAAGCAAAGATGGGGGAGCCGAATTGAATAAAGCTAATATATCAGATATGGCTGATGCATGATTCATACAGCAGATTTTTTTTGTTTATTTTTTTTTTCCTTTCATTTTCCATGTACCCGTAGTGTTGCAGTTCCCCTCCCATGGCATTGTGGCAAAAGGACATCATTTTATTCTGCATCCCATACTGTTTACTGCATAATTACCAGGCCAATTAGCAACTAACAAGTCACTTAGACACCCAGTTAGTACAGCTATAATTCAGGATTTCTAATATGTTTATAATTGTTTCCAACATCCTCATTGAAAGCAATGCTGATTTAAGTGAGGCGAAATGTATGCAAATGATAGTCTAATAAGTTTTAGCTATGGGCAGTCTGCTTGTCAGACCTCTCTCTGTTTCCCGACCACCCTTTGTGTAAGCAGATGCCAGAGTCTCAATTCTCTACAGCTTCATAATGTCATTGTCTGCAAATCTCATATTCAGTTCACTGGTGGGAAATTACAAAGCTGGCACATGCTACTTGGTCAGTGATAGCAGCTTTATTCATCTCCCCTGACTGCTGCCTGTATTGAAAAGGTCTTTACAATCTGCAGAGTAAAAATAAAAAATAAATAAATGATCAGCCTCTGGCTGAGATTCCTACAGTAGCCATCTCTTGCAATTCACTGGGATCAAGCTATAGCCAAGGGTGAATTTATTATCAGCTTTGTGTGAATCCATTGGGACATTGAAGATTAGCGCATGATAAATTCCATTTCTCTAAGGCTGTTCCTAAACCGTTTTTTTTTTTTTTTACCAGTGCAGGATTCCATAGATCCTGTAGCGATTCTTGTTGATGTAGAGAGTACTGAATAGAGTGAACATCCACTGCTCTGAAACTGGTTATAGAAAATAAACTAACAGGGTTATTTACTAAAGAATTGAAAAGTGAATTAATTGGTGCTGACAATTTTTAATATATCTACTTATCACAATATTTAACAAATATATATTTGTTTAGTGTTAAAATAGTTAATTGATATTCCAATTCAATTATTGCATGGATTGAGAACCCAACAAGTTATTTAAAGATAAAAAATCACCCAACTATTATTATTATTATTATTTTATTATTTATATAGCACCAACAAATTCTGTAGCGCTGTACAATGGGTGGACTAACAGACACATAATTGAGATCAGACCACTGATGTACAGGAACAGAAGGGGTTGAGGACCCTGCTCGACAAGCTTACATGCTAGAGGGAGTGGGGTATAGTGGAACATGAGTATTAAGGTAGGGAAAACGTGGAAATTCCCAAGCCTCCTGTTCCCGAAACCACCTCAGATGAAATATTATTAGTGATGAAGATAAATATGCTGTTGAACAATATTATAGATATAGACGTTGGTAGATAACTAACAATAGAGAGTCTGTTCTTGCAAGTCGGGACTAGCAAAACTTTTTTTTCTTTTACTTATAAATTCAGCATTTCTACCAGATGCTTAGGGGAAAATATGGTATTTTGAAGAATCTTAATAGGTTAGAATTAATATGTGATGAGAAGGAATAGATACCGCATTCATTATCAAAAATATACAAAATACTTGGTGATTAGTCTGGGGTAGATTTTCCAAACTTTACAAAATTATGGGAGAGGGACTTTGGGATTACTCTTTCACAGCCAGATTGGAATAGATGTTTTACGTTGATTAAAAGCTACTCTATATACCAAGAGCTTGATTATAAGATTATATCAAGGTGGTATAGAGTACCTGCAGATATGCATATGTATTCCCCTATAATGTAAAAAAAAATATGGGAGGTGCTTAAACTCTGTAGGGATCTGTTTCAGCCCTTTTGGTAAAAAGTTAAAACTATATTAAAGTTAATGGTTGATTACCCTTTTTTTTGTTAATCCTGGAGTTTACACTGCTGTGGCATACAAACCTAGAGGTTTATAGCTCTAGGTTATATCTTGGAATCCGCTTAATACATCCAGCTAAAGAATTTATCCAAATATACTGGAAACAGATTAAAAAAAAAAAACACTTTGAGTGAATGGTTTAGTAGAGTTAATGATATAAAAAAGATAAAATATTTTATCTAGAATATGTAATCTTTTTTTATCACAGGGATGCACTAAGGCAGGGGTTCCCAACCCAGTCCTCAAGCTGTTGTGTCTAACATTTTTTTTTTCTAAAAACACCTTAGACACATCTGGGTAATCTCTAAATCCTGGACTGGTAGGGAGTACTTGAGGACTGGGTTGGGAACCACTGCACTAAGGGAAGAAGAACACTGGAAGAGATGGGAGCCTTGGGAAAGGTTTTATAATAGCACTTACAAAATTAAGTATATTGGTACTTTAACCCCTTAAGGACCAAACTTCTGGAATAAAAGGGAATCATGACATATCACACATGTCATGTGTCCTTAAGGGGTTAAATCAGACGTGGAGGGGGATATAATATAAAAATATAATCCAAAAGAAATATAAGTATCACAGGTTGTGATATGGAGGATGAGAACATTATCATGAATAGTGGTAATGAAAGTTGATATATGTAATACACTATATTTAACAATCAAAAACCTTTACATGGAAAGGGTAAAGGGAAAGAAAAGTATTCTATCCCAAACAAACCTCAACTGGAAAAAGAGGCCCCCATTCAGAGCGTAAAAGCAGATAAATGTAAAGCAAGCAGCCAGAATTACTCCTGTTTCAGTTCAAGGAGGGGTGAGGGGAAATGGTGAAGACAGGGTGTAATATAAATCAAAACATAAAAAATAATAATAATTAATAAAGAATAAAAATAATAAAATAGAATGAAACAGGAAAAATATGAAAAAAAATCAAGGAATAAATAGCTAACCAAAACAGCATGAAGGTGCCTAAAACAGTGACAATATAGATGTATGTAATCACATTGGTTATAGTTCTTGCGTAGAGTTCAAAAAGAGTCTTAAAGATGCAAATATCTGCATAAAATATCCCACAAAGTGACAACTAAAAACTAAAAGTATGTAACTATAAAGAAACTTTCACTATTGGAAACAAAATGTAACAGCTGGTGCCACTCTGAACAATGCTGTGTCAGTATAGTGTACCCACCGAAATCACAAAAAGATGAGGGGATGATACACATGGTATGTCCAGAACGTGATAAAATCAGACCACCAAAATGTGATCTTATCAAGCTACCAGACTGCTGCAACAAACAAAAAAACTTTAATGGTAAAATGCACACAATGGGGATAAAAAAACACTCACAGTGTATCTGGCATGTCAAAGTAGTAGCAAATATGACAGTCAGTTGTCCGTAGTGTCTGTTTCGTCCTACAGCCCCAGCCGGCTTGGGGGAGCAATTCGGGGGATACCGCTGCTCACATGTGTTCCACAGACTGCTGCTTTGAGTTCCATTGTGTGCCAGGCCTCTCTCCAATCTGTTAGTGTAAATACAGCTTTACTTCTTCAGAGCCTTCTTAAGGGCCTCTGAAGAAGTGATGCTGTCATCGCAAAACACATAAGGAAGTGCATTACTGAATATGTCTTTCTAGCTCATTAGAGCATCTAACACTCCTTAATTTCATATCAACACCTATTTGCACATAGACACCAATACCCAATAATCTCAGCCCCACCAGTGTCAAAATCCCTTTTGAAATTAAATTCAAATTAAGTGTTAATTTGAACAACTATTCTAGGAACACATAACATAATTTTTAAAATTTAGAAATTTTCACAGTTTTTGAGTGTCACTCCTTGCATCTTAATCAAGTTGTGCAATTTTTAAAATAGTTAACAGTATTTCAGCTTTGTCACAGAGATTTCAGATTAAACACACCCATTTGTGACATGGATCTTATGATGAAATATAAAGATGGTAACAGCACAAAACTCTAAAGATGGCGGTAGCCCGTTATGGCACTAAACACAGAGCAACAATTACTTTACAGTAGCAGAAAAATAAGAACTTTACTTTTATATCTTTGAAAGGCCCATTCCGGTCACAGACTTCTGTCTGAGTTAAATTCCAGAAAATAAGAATTATCAGAAAGTACAGAATCCAAATGAACAAACTCAAACGATTTACAGCAGTAGTTGCTGCCGAAGTGGGCTTCAAGAAGTATGTATATCAGTAAATGTTGATAGGCCAGTTTGCCTCATCATTCCCCCCTTGCTACAGGTATAGAAAGTGGCTGTCCCAAGTGAAGCATTATGGAGTTTGACATGAAAAAGAGTGATCTGAGAGCCAAAATGAAGAGATTAAGAATGAGCTGGTGGCGTACTGAGGTATCAAGCCTGCGAATTTGAGCTAAACAGTCAGAGAAATCAAGTTACCAGGTGTCAGAGTCTGAGAAAAATATTTATGGAAATCAGAACAGATGTCTACATTATTTTGTATGATTAACTTTTGTGCACAAATATATTTTACACCTAGAAAGTGTTAAGTATGATATGCAAATCAAAAAATCCCAATTAAATAAAACATATGCAATGGTTGAATGGGATGAATATTTATGCAAGCGGCAATATAAATAAATTTTTATGTAGTTTATACTGTTAAAAAATGGCCAGACTAAAAGTACTAACAATATTTCATTTTAATTGAAAATGAGTTGAGATCCTAAAACCTAATCACTTTCATTACTGAGTAAAAGCCATTGTCTTAAAAATCTGACGCTGAAGTAAATAATGTAACTGCCCCTCTCTCAATTTACCACAAAACCATCACAAAACACAATCTGTAAACATGTATAACAAGCATCATACCTCAAAGAAATCCAAAAAAGGATAGCCACTAAGTTGCTCCATTTTAACCAGTATGAAACAAAACTAATAATAAACATCTATATTCTCATCTTAGCGACTAATCATTGACAACCTGTGGTATTATTACACAATACTAAAACAATACAATATAGAGGACATGACACATTACCTGTTCTTCTGACTACAGGTTATCCAGAACACTGCAGCTAGCACCATCAACGGGACTACATTTGAACAATGAGTAAATCTGACTATGCATCTATAAAACTGAGAAAAGTATGTGTACTGCCAAAGCCATTACTCGGCTTGAATTCTAAAAAGTAGCAGACAGAGCACTATATTAGAGAGACCCACTAGGTCTACAGTAGAAGCTTATATTGTGTGCCTTCCCCAGGGATCTCAGCTACCTTTGAGATGAGGAAGCCATGATTAAAATAAAAATGGCAAGCTAATTATTTTCACCACATCCCTCAATATCCATTTGTGAACAGCTTCACAACTTTATATATACATAAAAATAACATACAATCAAGCTAATTTTGTACATAACAAAAACCATGGATAATTGATGAAGTAGCTCCTATCATTACCCGCATTTTCTTTTTATCTCTCTAACACAGGCTAGTTTTAGATGAATAAAAGGTGAATAGGCTCTCCCTATTTATGAGACATAAGCTGTAAAATAGAAAAATAATTACAGTGATAGACAGACGGATGGATGGATAATAGATGGATGGATAGACGGATACAATGTCTATGACATTAAGGGATATTATTTGCTCACAAACATTGAATGCTGATAGTATGGACACCAAAACCAACATGTACGTATAAACATGAGGATCCAAACTGTATAAAGTACGAAGGGGATCAGACTATATGTGCTCAGTTGTTACAAAGCTAAATCTTGAGTAATTCCCAGTGTTTTTCTATCTCTCATTACATTATAACGTGTTTGATGTTTTTGGGATCTTGGATGCCTTTAAATGCCTGAGGTATACCCATACTTTTGGAACTGTCATGACTAAATTTTTTTTTTCTTTTGGTCATCTATAAATGATGATGATGAGGGATGCACATATGTTTTAATGGTTTGAGAAAGACATCCACAGGGAATAGAGTTATTGATAAAGTGAATTCTAAGTCAATTTCATAATAAACATCAAAATAGTTGGACTGAAAACATTTTCTAAGTCAGCTATGTTTTCAATTTTGGCTTAAATTCAAAACTCACTTTGAATTAACTTTAAATCCTGACTTTAGTAAATAACTCTGCAACTGTATCAAAACATTACCTTTTTGTTTGATGGTTTAATAATCCACCATTGTATTGTATTGCTGCATGTTGAGGATCCATTCTGTTTGGACAAATTTTACAGCCAGCCCTGAATTGTTATAAAGAATTGAATATTATGATATTGTTTTATCCATTGGTACTGCTTTTACTGACTCTCATCTACATGAGATGCTTAAAACAGTGTTTGTTTGTAAAGGTAAGAATTCCCTGATCCTGAGCTCCAGCAACAAAGTACCTAACTGAAACAGCTTGGTAATATATAGTGCAATAAGGAGCATGATAATCGATTACGAACTCTCACTAATGAATTCAGTGTGTCTTTGATAATACCTCCCCTGGCTCTACTTGTCTGGCTAACTATCACCCTATTTTACCTTTTGTCCTTGATTACCCATTGTGGTATTTACTCATGTGCTGTTTGCTAAACTTCAAAACTTTTTAAATCATAATTACTAACTTGCAAATTATAGATAATCTTGATATATATATATATATATATATATATATATATATATATATATATATATATATATTTGTGTTATGTGCTTAAGATAGTACAGTGTGAAATACCATGAATAAGCGTAGGATGATAAAAGGAGCAAGTCGGTTGTGGTGTGCCGAAACCGACGATGAGGTAGGCCTGAGAAAGAAGAGGGCCCACCCAGGAAAAGAAATAGAAAGGAAATAAATGTTAAAAGTGGTGTGGTGGGAGGGTCATTCAACGCTGACCTCGAACGGTAAGGAGCCAGGCAAGGGGAGTGCCTTAAGTAGGCTAGGGGTAGCAAACCAGCACCTCCCACAAATGCAGGCAAATTGCCTTAATACTTGTGTTAGGTGCTTAAGATAGTACAGTGTGAAATACCATGAATAAGCGTAGGATGATAAAAGGAGCAAGTCGGTTGTGGTGTGCCGAAACCGACGATGAGGTAGGCCTGAGAAAGAAGAGGGCAAAAATTAAGTAATCAAATTTATTAACAGACAACCAATACATATACATTTATCAACCAGACATGTTTATGAAAGCATCCCTTAATTCTTGTACTGGGTTCGGTATGTACCGTGAGTAAGCGGATGACTTCCAGCGCCCCAGTGTTTTGATAACATGAGTTGGGATGTTGAAACTGGAGGCTGTGGACGCGGCTCCTATACGAAAGGAGTGTCCTGAGTAATTGTTTGCGTTGAGGCCCAGTTGTGTGAGCAAGGACCTGACGTAGGTCATGAAGGTTGTAGTGGTGAGTACTGCACCTTGTAGTTGTAATAACGGTTGCGAGGGCAGTAAGTGATGGTGCTGTATGTAGGCATCAAGAACCTTGACGGGACACCATCTGTTGTGCGTGGGATAGTACGGAATGTTTACAGGTATGTGCTGGCTGGTTTTGGAGTGAGGTAAATACAGGATGTAATGATCCATATGTTTTGTCAAGTGGGAATAGAGGAGGAATGGAGTGGTTTGGGTCGTGGAGGTCGTAGTGAATTCTCTGGGTCGTAGAAATCCATAGAAAGCGATGTATATTGCTGTTTTGATGATAGAATTCGTATTAGTGTCAAACGGTTTTAGGTCGAGTAGGTTAGATAATGCTTTGAAGATATGGTTATCTATGGGTAGCCTCTGGGCCAAATGTGTGGGTTCTGATTTTTGAATACCTCTGAGTATGGTCTTAATTTGGTGAGAGGCCATGAAACTGTTGTTATTTGGGTGTAAGATGAGCATGTGGTGTTGAATGCCAGTGAGATAGAGTTTGATGGTGTTGTATGACATTTTGAGTTTAAGGTGGCAAAAGGAAGCAAACCCCAAAAAAGATGTCATAACAAACGGTTGTATGATGTTATGTTCCAGAAGGAATCGTTTGAATAGTGTGAAAGCCCTGCTGTATGTTTTGTTTGTATTGTGTGAAAGTGCCAACTGAGACAATGTCCTGCTATGCTGCATGATGACGTCTAGTCCAGTATGAGTTGTTGAAATGTTGGAGTGGTGGTGGCTGTGGGTGCTGCTGACGGGAGTGCTTGATGAAACTCCTGAAATTTAAAGCGAGACAAACTGTCAGCAGCTGTGTTATATACACCTGGCACATGGAAACAACATAGGAAGAAATTATGACAAGCTGCCAACCAAGTGAGTTTCCTCAGAAATCTCATAATCGTAAGAGATTTGGAACGACCTTTGTTGATGATGTGACAGGTTGCCTGGTTGTCTGAGTAACAACGCACTGGCGTATTAGCCCATAAATGACCCCATGCTACGGCAGCCGCCACTATGGGGTAGATCTCAAAAAGAGCTGAGGTAGTGGAAAAACCTTCCAAATCCAGAACTGCTGAAGGCCAGCTGCCCCAAAGCCATTCGTTCCCAAAAATTGCTGCAAAACCAGTGGTAGATGCCGCATCTGACCAAATGGTAGGAGATGATTCAGTCAATTGAGGGAGGAACATACTTTTACCATTCCAAGTGGTTAAAAACCTCTTCCACATGTTTAGATCTGCCGTAGCTTGGGCATCTAAGGACAACCTGTGCGTGTCATGTAGAAAAAGTGGGAAAAGATGCAATAGTCGTGAAATAAAGGAGCGGCCTTGAGGTATGATGCGCATTGCAAAATTAAGTGACCCCAGCAGGGACTGTAGTTCTTTGCGGTTGCAAGTGCCGAGCTGTAGGTAGTTGTTTATGTAAGTGAGAATATTCTCTATCTTATCGTATGGTAGGCTTGCTTGCATTGTGGCAGAGTCTAATTGGATACCCAGAAAAGTGATAACCGTGTCTGGCCCTTCTGTTTTCTTTGGGGAGATGGGTACACCTAGTTGCTCAAACAGCTTAGTGGTAGCTTTGAGGCTAGTGGGAGGTGCAGTATTCTCCTCGACCAGTAGGAAATCGTCCAAGTAATGTAATACTGTAGGGCATCCGGCTATGTTCAATAGTAACCAGCATAATGCTTCGGCAAATGTGTCGAAAATAGCTGGGCTACTTTTGGACCCAAAAGTTAACCGGGAGAAAAATAGTAGTTCCCGGACCACTTGATGCCATGCAGGTGCCACAGTGTGGGGTGGATAGGGAGTAATTTGAAGGCGTTAGTAATGTCGGTCTTACTGAGCCAGGCTCCAACCCCTGCTTGTATGATAGCTGTAATGGCGTGATCTATGGTGGTGTATTGCAGAGAGAATTCCTCAGAGGGTATGAGGGAATTAAGACTGGGGTTGGCCGATGAGTGGGGAGCCGATAAGTCAATGATGAGTCTCTGTTTTTGGGAAGATTTCCCTGTGACAATACCAATAGGGTTGGTGCGCCATTCTGTGAATGGAGGAGTTCTAAAAGGCCCCAATACAAAGCCCTCATCCACTTCTTGGTTTATGAGGGTGTCAACCACTGTGGGGTTGTGTTGGGCGGATTGTAGGTTAGGGCATTCCAGAGTTCCAGCTGGTATGTGTAGGATACCTGTGTGGAAGCCTTCTGTTAAACCAGAAATAAGAAAATCTACCAGGTGTCTAGATGGGTGCTGAGACATCAATGCTGTGAATACTGGCATATTAATGGACGTAAGGTAAGGCTTAGAATACATTTTATTTGGACACATGGTCTTAGCATGTGCCCTAAAACATTTTGAACAGACATGCAATAGTCTACATCCACTGTAATTACAAGACCCAACATTGAAATTATTACATATCTGGGACTTGCCCAGAAACTTGATTGGGCGTCCCAATTTGTCTTTGGATAGTTTCCCTGGATCCCCAGAGGAACTAGTTCCTTGTGTGGAGGCATGTCCGTCTGCCGTGTTGGGACAAAAATTAGTAGTATGGGCTGTGGAGGAGCAGTATGCACAAGCTGGTGTTCTTAGACCTGCAAAGTGTCTGCAAAATAAGACGGTATCAATCCTTCCCCAGTTGGATCGTGTACCGTACTGGGAGAAGGCTCCAGCCACTTTTGCAGAAAAAGACCTATGGTAGTCATAGAATGCTGAACCACCATATTTGTTGCCCAGGTCTACCAGCTTGTGCATATAGAGATCAAACTCCTCTCTTCTGTTGGGATAAACCGCACAGACGACATCCCTGTAAATACCAAACGCTAGTACAAATTCAGGGATAGTCAGTTTCCTGTTCAGGCGGGCATCCCTAGATCTGACAATAACAGAAACATCATCATAAGCATACGTCTTATGTTCCACAATGTCCTGGGAGGCAATCAACAGGGAAGCCAGGTTGACGTCTTTACCTTCCAGGATATCCCTTTTGATATGCTCAGGTATCATGTGGGCCGGGCTAACTTCCTGGTCATCCAGGGTGCTGGCTGGAGCGACTAATGGCAAGGCTGGTGTTTGTACCGCAGCCGCGGGTGGCCCTGCTAGAGTGAGGGCCGTGGTGACCGACTCAAGTTTCTCCAGCCTGGAGTTGACCTTGCCCATGGATGCCATGAGTGAGGATAACATGGCATGTATGTCCCCTGGGTTGGACTGGCTAGATCCTTCCCCGGCTTCCATGTTATTGGTTGATGTGCGTAGCAGTTTGAAAAGTTCTGCCTTCCTTGCTGTAGCGGGGTAGGGGATTTGTCGTCTCCTTAATTCCGTGGTTATGCGCGGGATTGTCCAGGATCTAATTGATGCTGGACTAGCTAGCTCTCCTCCTTGTGTGGGAGTGACAGCTCTAGCCGGGGTGCTAGGCAGGGAGAAATCCTCTACCCCTTCCTGAGACATACTATAAATAAAACAATAATTAGTATATAGAACCACCAAATTGTACTGGCAGGCTAGCTAGGCCGGATGGCGAAAGTATTATACTTGTTTGGTGACAGGTGAGGCCCTGCTAATTGCCAAGCGGCTTGAGAGGCTCTATCTATGCGTTGGCGCGAGGGGTTATTGAGGCCACTTGACGTAGTGGCAGGAGTTTTAGGCCTCTCGGTGACTGTATGACAGAAAACAGGGGAAGGGAGTGACAGGTGAGGCCCTCTCTTTGCAACATGCGAGGCGGCTAGCTAACGTGTGGCCCGATGGGTGTTTGCCTCCGAAACGTTTGAGGCGGGGTGTTGGCCTCGCGGGACCACTAACTGATGGCGACAGCCAAGACGGGGTAAATACCTATTGGGAATCCTGTGACCCTATTGCCAGTACTCTAAACTAGGGGGATGAAATGAAATGTATGGTAGAATACCATATGAGCAGGTGTACGTACCTGGTAGTATGATAAATCACAGGAATAAACCGTGTGGAGCAATTATATAAGCTTGACAGCCTAAAAATGGGTAAAAGAGAGTAGTATGATGAGTGTGGAGTGTAAAAAGAACCAGACTTATAGTCTGTAGCAGCAATGTATAAAATTATGTTGATACCATGGGAATAGCTATGAGTGGCTCAGAAATGTTTGCATGCTTGAATAAGACATCTGAGGGAGGCCGTGGCCTATGTACAAACAATCTATGTGTTACGTGATAATGGTGTGTAAAGGAAAACATGAAACGTAGGTTATATACATATGTATATGACTGTGCAGGGGACGTATGATTGGTTGGATCAGTACGTGTGATTCAACCCGAGTATGCATGCAAAAGGATTTAAGCCTTATGTGTCATCGTCATGACAGAGAAATGAGGCCTGTAATGTAGGCTGAGTGAATTGAAATGAAATGGATAGTTATAAAACTCCTGGCGTGGGAGTTCAATGATCTGTACCGAAATGTAACTGGTTTTATAGAAAGGGACATGGATGAGGTCATGGCCTAATTAACACAGCGTTATGTATGATATGTAGCAGAATAACCAAAGGCAGGGATACCCCAAAATGATTTAAAATGATGTAAAGTGATGTATATCTATATGATATGTTTGTATAGAAAAGACATATCAACCCGAGAATTATTGCTTAAATGAACCTATATCCTTTGTATGTGTTGTATTAATAACCCAGAAGTGAGGCATGTAACATAGGCTGAGTCCATTTGTATAAATGGATAAGTAATGCAGACCCCTGAAAGCGTGGGAGTCAAATGGTATATACAGAGAAGTGGACTTGATTTGTGGACGTAATACAATACTGACAATATTTTAAAAGTAATCAAAATCTATTAAGCAAGCAATTCTTTAACCGAACGTTATATACACATGAAATGGTGAACATAATTCATGAAAGGATTATACGTGAACACACAGAAAAGCCGAAAGCAAATGTGAGGGGAACACAGAAGTTAGAATAGTTTAACCGTATGATTTATGCGAACCAAAAGCGTGTATGAGCGTATGTAAAAATTTGCCGAACGGCAAAACAACCGAATGATAATTCGTTTCAATAACATGAAATAGGATATGCGAAATGACTATTGAACGATTTAAATATGTTCAACCGAATGACCGTACGAATGAAAAGCCCGCGAATGGCTTGAAACATTCGTGTCATAACCAGGGGAAAAGCCGTAAAGCGAGGACCCGTGCTGTACCGTACGCCGTGGGAACCAGTCCTGGCGTGACAGGAAGGTCTGACTTACGGTTTAGGAGTCCCTGGGACGCGATCTACGACGGAGAACGGAGTCAGAAGAAGCTGGACGGGCGGAAAGGCCTGAACAGGATTCCTGGACACAGCTTAACGTGGTGAAACCTCCTGGATACTGAAACCAAGATGGCGTCTGAGAGAACCCGGAAGTGGATCCTCATTTAACGCTGACCTCGAACGGTAAGGAGCCAGGCAAGGGGAGTGCCTTAAGTAGGATAGGGGTAGCAAACCAGCACCTCCCACAAATGCAGGCAAATTGCCTTAATACATATATATCTGACTGGTCACAACAGAGCTAAACCAGCAGCTGTCCTATTAATTTAAATGCCAAGATGAACAGGGCTCCCTAAATACCCCCAAATACCTTCCACTACTCTCTGACCTCCTACCTCAATGCCTTCCAACCACCCTTATTTTCAAGTCCTTTCCCACTGTCCTGACTTTGTTCCCTGGTGTCCCACTTTTGGGAACACCAGGGAACTGTCCCAAAAAAAGTGTAAGCCGAGTGACATTAGATGCACTTGCAATGCACGTATTGGTTGCCATCAGTGGGTTGGCTTTACATGATTGGCATGAAGCCTGGAGTGTATTCAACCCAGACTGACCTGACAGTATTTTTGTTAGACCTGCCTCTTTCTGGGAAGAGGCTGGCCAACTTTTGACGAACCAGTGACATGCTCGTGCCATTAGCTTGTCCTTTAACCCTCTTCCACCTATGTCCCACTTCGCAGGATGCCAATGTTTGGGGGGTATATAACTCTGCCTCGTCAGATTTCTTCTACAGGGCAGCAATGGGAACAGAGACAAAGTAGAAAGAACTACAATGCTAACTGCATTTAATTGTTTCTATACTTGTGCATGTTAATATCATTTTAATGGGTCTTTTTTCTCTCTGTCATTTTATGACTGCCTCTTCCTGACTGTCCATGTGCATGTCCTCTTATTCTGTCACTCTCTGCCTGATTGTCTCTAGTGTCCCTAATCACTCTGATCCTCTTTTTTTATCCAAATGTTGCTTTTTTCAAGGAGTTCCATATTGTTGGTGTATAAGTATAAAACAGAGCTCCACAGAAGCAATACTCACTGTAATGTGTTTAGAAAGCAGTCTGTGTAAATAAGATACATTGACCCTGTTTGAAATTATATTTTGTATTGCAGAAATTGTTATCAGTAAAACAACCACCTATAACCCAAGTCACACCCCGTATACATCCCTAAAATTAAAATACCCCTATTTGTCCATTTGAAATGTTGGGAAGGTATGTTTCATGTATTCAAGAAATTAAAAACACACAGGGGTGTTATTCACAACTAGTTTTGGTGAGATGTATATTCATGCCTAATCTCTATTTGTACTGACTAAAACCCCACTGCTTTGAACTCATGTCTCCCCACACTGTGCTGTATAATTAAATCCAAGTAAGGAGCATAAAAGTGGCACTTTCACAAATAATATAATATTATCTCAGTATTACAAGGGTCTTGGTGCTAACAATAAAACTGTGTCAAAATTAGAGCAAAGGACTTTTAAAGACCACACTCTGGGCTTCAGATACCGTCAAGCCCTCCCCACCTCCAAATCTCCCACTGCCCCCTCACAACTCCCCTACTTTAAGTATTACATTTTCAATTGCAAAGCAAATCCAGGACTAAACTTTTCCTGTAAACTTCTTCCATTTTTATGCTGCCTGCCACGCTGCATAGACTTAAAGCAGATACTTAAATATCATCAACTACAGTATGATTTATGTCTCTGATTCAAAATTAATATCTCAGAAAGCCTTTTCTGTACCCTTGAGCCCTGCAGTAAAAACTTAGTATTGCTTCGATTACATATGTAGAGAAAAAAAAATAGTCTAATTTTGTATTAAATTATAAACCTGGTTTATTTAAAGGAACACCCCGGGCACCATAACAACTTTATCAAAATTACATTGCTAATAGTGCCAGTAGGTCCCTGACGCTGGCTCATCTTTCTATGAAATAGTTATGGTGCCTGGAGTGTTCCTTTAAGCATAGCTTGAACACAATAAACAAACTCAACAAAATTAACTTGCAAATCCCTTTCTTCTGAAAAATACACCTTTAAAATCATTCAAAATCTTTTAAACCTGGAATCATGCACATCTCTCTATCTCAATCTAGCCACTAAGCACAGCATCCCACCTTTAAAGATCTTAGCATCAATTCTAAAAGATGGTTATAAGGAGTCAGGGAGCATGATCAGACAATTTATGCTGTGAGTTCTAGCAGCCAATTATAGTCATTAATAACACACTGTAAGCTAATTAAATTCAATGTAATGTCTTTGCTGGGAGTTACAAAACAAATTCTGTAATGTATCGAAAATATGCCTCTAATTACCCTTAATCAAAACACATTAATGTGGTTTTCAAGAAAACAGAGCATGTAGTTGAAAATGCTTTAAGGACATTAAAACTGTGTCTACCACCTCAAAACGCTGTGACACTGAAGTAATAAAAGCTTAAATTCACTTACACTTGTCTGTGTGAAAACATACACCCTTAATGAAGTGTTTTGATCGGCAGCAAGAAAAGTATTATTTCTCGGTGTGAAGAAAACTCAACAAGTAAAGTTAACCCCTTAAGGACCAAACTTCTGGAATAAAAGGGAATCATGACATGTCACACATGTCATGTGTCCTTAAGGGGTTAAATCTTTTATTCAAAGCATATTCACAACAGCCTGCTTTAGTGGTAACGGTGGCAGGGATATCCCTGGCACCCTAAAAGAATAATTAGTCAAAACGTACAAGCGTATCCACCAACCATATCCACTGCTGCTGGAAACTCTTACCACTGAGCTAAGCCTGGCTGTGCAGGACCATGTTTATTTGCTGAGACTATCGCAATAGTTGCACAATAGCCAGGCTTAGTTCAAGGGTGCTAACTGGAAACTCATTGCAGCAGGCGAGGCAGGGATGGGTGTCCCGTAGGAAGCATGTAAGTTGCTAAATCATTCCTAAATAGTTAATTATTTGCTGTGGGAGGGTGATAAGGCACTTCTAATATTATAAACCGCTACAGCAGGCCAGGAACATATTTACTCTCACGTAAGGGAAAAATAAATATGCCCGTATAAGCTGATTGTTTAAAACATTTGGAAGATCAGGGATATTGGTATCTATTGCAATATATATCATACTGATACTACATAAAGGTTTGTTGATACACTAGATCACAAGGATAATGGTCTTTGAAAAAGGGTATGAAAGATGTACTTAACATGTAATTGCACCAGTACTATTAATTAACGACACTTGAAGGTTTTTATTTGTTTTTGTTGGGGAAAATTACATGAAAACAGAAATCTGTTATTCTATTGGATAGCACTTGTAGGGTCTGTATAATTGGGTCTGTTTGAGGATCTGTCTTTGCAAACACCTTCTCTCCTTTCCTCTTTAAGCACTAAGGGAAGGGATATTGTAGCATACACCATATTGGCTTTAAACATAAGGGGGTGTGGAATCACTTATTTACAAGGATCATAGCAATTTCATAAAGCACAATACTGAAAAGGTACGGAAAAGGTACTTAACATGTAATCGTATCAACACTAGTTATCTATGGCCCTTAGGAGGAAGAGGGAAAATGAAATCAAGGAATGGGGAAAGGGAAAGGAGAAGGGAAAACATCTTATTAAAAAAAAAAAAATAGGGGTAGTAAAAATGTACATATAAGTCTTATAGGATCTTATAGGATTGGTATAATTCATATGCTTGAGGATTTATACTTTAAGCTTCTATCCCTCTTTTTTTTTTTGTCAGTACTAAAACAAGGGTTACTGAATTCTAATTGTAATATACACTATTCTGATACTAATGTAGGGATGCTGTTTTACTTAATCGTTAGGATCACAGTATTTATAAGAGAGTACTTAACATGTAATTGTACCAATAATATTCAGCAACAACATTAAAAATAAAAATGAAGGAAGGCATTTTTTCTCTTTCTTTCTTTCTTTCCTTCTCTGTTTCTTTCTTTCTTTCTTTATTTCTTTCTTTCTTTCTTCCTTTCTCTTTCTTTCGTCTATCATTCCTCCTTGAGAAAAGATGTAATTGAAAGCATTTTAAGAGACAGCTGGAAGTCAAGCCTTTGGGTGTATTGCTGCAAATCTATATTTGTGGTTTAGGTTTGCAGCTTTAGAGAAAGGTGTACTTTGGGTTTACACCATATCTTGCTTCTAGAGATGCTAGAGGCAGAAATGCATTTTAATGGGATTGTTGGGTACATCTTCAGGATCTGGGAAGCTGTATATGTCTGTAATGTAATTCTAGGTGCTGCTCATACCGGCCCATATCAGGAATATTAAGGTCGAAGGCACAAATGGTGAAATTTATGTCCCTTAATGTTCAAGGACTTAATAACCAACACAAATGTTCGATGTTAGCAAACTTAATTAAGAAATAATGAAAGAGCTGTCTGTTTTATACAGGAGACCCACTGGCTTGTCTCTAATAAACTAGCATATTTAGGGAAAAATATTTCACAAGTAATATGGGCCTCAGATTCCAATAAGAAAGGAAAAGGAGTAGAAGATTTTGTATAAAGAATGTTTCTGAGTCTAGATTTGCTATTGTAGTCTGTAAAATAAGATCATTTATCTAGACTTTGGATGAATATTTACTCACCAAACAACCAAATATATGTTAATTATGGCAGACGATTATATCTGTGTTGCTGATGTAAAGATGGATAAGAAAGTGAGGAGTGGGGTAAAAGAGGGTAAGAGACTGATAAGAACAATTAGAATGTTTACTAAATTTATTGAGATTGCTCAATCCTAATGATATAATTTACACTAATTTCTCTATTCCCCATTGCTGATATGCAAGATTAGATATGGTGTTGGGAGAAAACAGTTGTCTGACCACAATGTGATCATTTTGAGCAGTAAGGACAGGAAATATATACCTGTGAGAGAATGGAAGCTGGAAGCTAGTGTCAATTCTAAGGCACTTCTTTGAGGCTCTTTTAAATTAGGATAACTATAGAAGCTCAGTACTGAGATGAATAAAAAGAAAAGAGAAGACCAGACACTGCTTCTCCAAATACCAAATTGTTTAATTTAGAAAAATAAAATACATGTTCACCATCTTGGCCAAGCAGACCACTCAGAAGATTATACATCTTAAAAAAACAGATTAATGAGTTGGACTTTATTAAAAGTATTTAGAAAATTGGGCAGACTAGATGGTCCAAATGGTTCTTATCTGCCGTCACATTCTATTTTTCTATGTTTCTAATAATTAAATTGAACAGATAAACAACAATAGTACTTTAATAACAACAGAATAGGGAAATCGCTGACTTGCAAGGTCAAAAACATTCAAGCTAATAATAGAATAATTACATTGATAGATAGTGAAGGCGAGCCCCATATGGTACCAGATGAGATAGGCAAAGTCTTTAATAATAATTATTGCAAACTATACAATTTGCCATCACAAAGCGGCACAAACACTATAAAAGACTGTTTAAATAAGATGAAAATCACAAAAAGATATACATTTATCTGAAGTAGAAGCAACTATAGACAGACTTAAACAACATAAAAGTCCAGGACTAGATGGCTTCAGTAACTCTTTTTATAAGATTTCTTGAAAACAATATTAACACACAATTAACAGACACTTACAATGAATTCAGTAAAGCAGGTAAGTGTCCAGAATAATTCTTAAGGGTAACTTCCCATACTTAAGGTAAATAAAGATTCAACAAATGTAATAAACTACAGGCCAATTTCACTCATCAATGCTGATGCCAAGATTTTTATCTCAGTATGGACTAGGAGACTAAAAAAACATGATACCAGAGATAGTAAAGTTCAAGTTGGTTTTGTGCAAGGAAGAACTTCCTACAATAATATAAGGAGATTAATCAAAAAAATCAGGCTGCAGTTAATAACATCACTTTACTTACAAGTAGCAGGAGAAGGTGTTCGACTGCGTTAACTGGTAATTTATAATTCAAACTAGACAGGCGTTTAGTATACAGGGATAATATCTTAAAGCAATTGAATCTTTATACAGCAATTTAACAGTGACAATAGGACAAATGTTAGATCAGGATTGTTTCATTTGCATAATGCAACCCATCAGGGATGTCCCCTGCCCCCACTGCTCTTTGTATTGACCATGGACTCATTTGCAATAGCGCAGAAATTAAAGAATATTCAGTAGGAACAAAGGTGGCTAAAATTAGCTAACATGCTGATGACATCTTACCTACAATTACTTACCCAGCCAGGTCATTGCCAGCATTAATGTCTATTATTGAAGAATACTCTTCAATAATAGACATTAACATTGCAAACTATAAACTCAACATAGACAAATCCGCAATAATGCCAAATTGTGTTGATTAAACGGCTTATAATCAGAATTTACTTTAGAGTGGATTACGACAGAATTCATGTATTTAGGGATTATTATACCATATTTAATGAAATATTTAATGGAAAGAAACTTTTCATCTTTCCTTAAAGAAACTAATCATTTATTTAAAAAATGTTAGCACTGTGAGAACTAATTTACTGGTAAGATAAATATAACTATTACTTATATTATCCGCATGTGGAACGATATGCTTCTCCATATACCATATGCGGTTCCAGACCAATGGTTAAAGATGGTACAAGGCAGTTTTTCTAAGTATATATGACGTGGAAAGAAGCTGATAATTAGTAACAAAATACTTGCTTGAAAATTTGTAAAGGGGGGCTAGGCTTTTCATAGTTGATCTGCAATGATGAAGCAAATAATATGTTTGAAAGCTATTTGACACAACTTAGTTCAGCTACAGGAGAATTTTGGCACAAAATCGAAAATCTTTCTGCAGATTTAATAAGTATGGATCTTTTTTATTAGAATTAATACATTTAGTAAAACAAAGTTATATGGGTGTTTGCAAAACCTGTTCTTAAGAGATTTAGGCAAGGCATGGGAGAAAATTAAAAGCTTTCACATTTCAAGACAAGGTGTTTTAACTATTTAACTATTAACCACTGGGAGAAGAATGGTACCAATGAGATCCAGCAGCTAATGAATAAGGCATAAAATAAATTTTATTTAACCAATTACAACAGGAATTCAAACTGTCTAGTAGGGAACTGTCCAGTTATCTGAGAGTGAAACATTTCTTATTAAATGCACTCTATAAAAAGGAGGATTAAATCAAAGAATTAGAAACAATTTATACAGGACATTAAATAAAAAGAGTGGTACCTAGATGTTATGTAGCTCTTAGTATTATAAGTAAGGCAAATATGCAATTAATTAGAGCCAAATGATCCAGAAAAAAAGAGATATTTAGACAAATGAGTGGGACTAAGTAGATAGGAAATTAAAAGGGATCATCCACTGTTTGAATATATGAGAAACTCAAAATTAGCTAACGTTGGTACTTTACGCCTCATAAATTTGCGATTATGTATCAGGACTTTCCTAAGACATGCTGGAGGTGTAATGCAGAAGTGGCTCCATTCTGCATATGTAGTGGCAATGCCAAGTGATATATTATTTCTGGAGAATTCCGTTAAGTAACTTACAATCTGTACTAGGTAAACCTTTAGTAACCAAAAAATGTCTAAAGATACTTTAATCATGATACACTTCTTGATGGTCACTAAACTATTGATTGCACATTACTGCTAATAACAAAAAAAAATGCTTGACTGGATACTCTTAAAAAGTCAACTAAAAATCTAATTAAATATGAAATATGGTCTCAAAAGCCCATGGACCATGGAATATGTTCAAAAAATATGTACTGTAAGAATTGGTTGATGTGGTGGAGTAATTCTGACGCTTACTATCAATATAAAAACCTAAAAATACAGATGGCTGGCACGTTGGGCATCCAGTGGGGAGGAGGGATTTAGGATATGTATAATTTATATCGTGGAATTAATGAGATGTGAAATTTGTAACATGGAACTGTCTGTCTTTCTATCTTTTATCACTTCCTGTGTAATATTGTGGCCTATATTTAAGTGTTTATGCACTTGGTATTTTTTATTATTTTCTTTCTATAAATAAACAATATTAATTTAAAAAAAAAAAAACTCAGTTTACTGCTTGGTGATTCACAATCTCTTTCAAACAAAACTATTAGAAAATAAAGTATTACCCTTAAAACAAATGAATTCCCTGCTCAGTGCCTCCATCATGCATATTTTCGATGTCATGTATTTCATATAGCCCAAGCTGACAATCTGCAGGATTTGGTATAATTTGTAAAGTAAAATTACTATAATTGCTACATATTGCTGTTCTCTACATCATTTGATGTCCAATATTTGCTGCAGACAATGTTTTCAACTATTGCACTTTAACACATTGTATGAAACATATATGTCAGCATGTAAGTTTTGGCTAATAACATACCTCCCAAGATATGGCCTCAGGATATTGGGATAGAGTGGGTTGGGCTTTTAGGGGATGTTATTAGTGATGTGACCAACAGTGGGTGAACTTGCCCCGTCTGGAAAAGGGGCAAGTCCACCCACTGACAGTCTGCATGGTCCTAGTGCCAGCTGCACAGTACAAGCACATCTAAATATACGCTTCTGCTGTGTGGCCCAAAGACATTTCCCTAATGTACCCAGATACGGGACACTAGGGAACTAAAGTGGGACTGGACCCTGAAATAGGGACTGTCCTGCAAAAAGCAGGACAGTTGAGAGGCTCGTAACAACTACTATACTTGAAAAGTCATAAAAATTTATTAAATTATTATTATTATTATTATTATTTCCGCAGCGCTTTACAATGGGTGGACGAACAGACATGTAGTTGTAACCAGACTAGTTGGACACACAGGAACAGAAGGGTTGAGGGCCCTGCTCAATGAGCTTACATGCTAGAGGGAGTGGGGTAACATGACACAAAAAGGTAAGGATAGTATTAGACCAGTGACAGTTGCAGAAGATTACCATACCTTTAGCTTGCAATAATATGTGTGATCCTCTGTTACCTGTACTGTCTGATTTCCTGACTATTTTCTCTGGTTGCACTGCTCCACTAAACAAGTGCATGGTTTAGCTCCTATGCTACTGTTCAATGTCCATGAGAACTGTCTCACTCCCAACCTTGTTCTTGTTTAGACATAGTTCTTCATTCAGAGGCATATGCCTTCTATTGGACTCTAGTCTCCAAATACTGTTTGAAATGTTACCATCATTAGAAATAGGAAGGACTTTACTGACAAAATCTTGGGGGCAGTTTAAAAAAGGAAACTCTTGCCAGAGGTTTGATGTAAAATCCCAGAAAATTGGCATGGAGTGGTTAAAATAAACACCGCTGGACAATTAGCTTTGATAGTCATTGCCTGCACTGTATACAATATAATTGAAGACCAAAATAAATGATTATACAATGTCAAAAACATTGGACTTCATAGGACAACTTTGGGAAGATTTGGGAAGATATTGTTCATTAAAAAGATTCAATAGTTTCACTTCTCTAGAAATTTATAAATGTGCAACAATGTGACAACCATAGCCAGATCACACAACAATTCATAAAACAATTGCAAAACACACAATGTTAAACAAATGACGTAAGCACAAGAATTTCAGGAATCCAGATGTATAAAAAGGAAAGGTTTCCTTTCTGCCTTACATTAATCTGAAAATGCTGCTTTATCCTTTGTCTTGTCTCACAAGTATAATAAGCCACAAACATATTAGCATTTTTTCAAGTAAAGCAAAGAACACAAGACAAAGCATCACTTCTTGCTGATAAGGTGAGTCTTAAAAGACTGCCATAAAGATAAGCAAGGCAGTGGATGTCTAAATCGTTAATTATGTTGTTGTCTAATCCTTGCCCACAACATGGATTACAAAGCTGTATACATCAAAGAAAGTCGTGCCCATTGCTTTGATGAAAGATTTCCCTGGTTGTTTACCCTTTTATCATTTGAGACATTGAGAAGTCTAAAGAAGATGTATACATGACAAAAACAATACGGTTGGGACTGCAGGTAGAAAAAAAGCATGTATAATTCTGAGGGTAAGGAAAAGAACGTTATGTTATTTCTAACAGATTTTTTAAAAAAATATATCTTGACTTTTTAAAAAATATGTAACATCTTGTAACATCTATCACAATTTTATGTATTAGGAGAAGTTGGCACTAGTATAGTTTGGCCACCTCCATTTTGCAATAAATGATGATACCAAGACTTACCTCTCCTTATCTGATCTTTCTCCCAGTCTGCTGGACCATGTCACTGTTCTTTTTCTCTTGTTGGATAGCTTTACATATACAAAAAACACAACCTGTCCAAGACCAAGTGCCTTGTCACTCCCCCTCCCCCATTACCTCCCCTCCAATGCTACATCTGTCCCCCATTGCCTTCAGGTCAATAGAACTATCATAACCTTGACCACTCAGAAAACATCAAACACTTGTTAGTATCCTGAATGTTCTAGGTAGGAGTACCCTTCCACTAAACCCTGGAATCAGCAAGTGCATTCCCCATGAATACACAGTGTTCTTCTTAGTTATTTGCAAAGTGTTTTTGTTGTGCATTTGCTTTGTGCTGAATGGACATTATAATATCCCTTTAAATGTCTACATACTTTCTTTTGCTGTTGCAATTTAAAGGACCACTCTGCACGTCCAAAAAATACAAAACCCCACAGTTTAGTAGCTATACTCCCAATGAATACATGCATGCATATTTTTATACATGTATTTATTGGGAGTATAGTCTGAAAGAGTTTACAAGAGCTGCAGTTCCTATGTCTGCAACCTTTATAAACCCTCCCCTTTTTCTTTCAGTCTTTTCACTGAGAAGCAAGCTGAAATGCTTTTGGGGTTTGGAGTGGTCCTTCAACACTTTATAGTCTTATAAGCCACAGCCATAAAATCCTACATTAATTTATAAAAAATAAATATATATCATCAAAAAATATGTTTATTAATCAATACCACTGATACAGTGATGTCTTGGCATCTTTTCAATCCTAAACCCTACAGGGTTATTTACCATAATGAGAATTCAAAGTGAATCTGAAAGCTAAGGCCAAAGAAGCCAAGCTTGAGACATGGCTGACTTTGAGATTGTTTCCAGTACAACTATTTTAGTTGGAATTTGAAATTCACTTTGAATTTACTTTGAATTTTCACTTTAGTGAATAACCCTGTGCCCTCACCCCAGACTCTAACTTGCAGCAATAACACAGGCTTGTCCCCTCCAGTTTGCTAACAAGACAGGCAAGTTGTTGAACCATTACCAAATGTATTGACTAATTATTTTAGTGGTTAACATTGTTCTGTGCTACCGTCTTTCCCCGAAAATATATTAATTTAAAAAACTATTTAAAAATTACATTAATTTCCCCCCTGAAAAATGCACTAGGGCTTATTTTCAGGGGTCGTCTTATTTCATGGAAAAAAAGTAGCAAGCATGTGCTATAAAGCAGGTCTACGTTCGGGGAAACTTTCCCGAACAAAGATTGGCTTACTTGTGAATGGAATCCTGCAAATCTATGTTCAGGGAAACTCCCCCGAATATAGATTGGCTTACTCGTGTATGGAATCCCACAAATCTATGTTCGGGGAGAATTCCCCCGAACATAGATTAGCGAACTAGCTACTCGGGCTTATTTTCAGGGTAGGGCTTATAGTACGAGCATCCCCTGAAAATAAGCTAGGGCTTATTTTCAGGGGATGTCTTATTTTCGGGGAAATAGGGTCGTTATTGTGCTTTGAATGATTCTTTAAACCTTACTCTTACAAGCAAGTCACTGGGTTTTCAGGTGTTGTGATATAATTTAGGTGTGGCTCTCTGAAGTGTCTCTCATTGTTCATCCCTGGTGGTTTTCATTCACAAGTAGTAAATACAAAAAATCCAATAAAAAAATATTTTTTTTGTGTGGAAGCAAGTCAACCTTATTTAAATGTATATTATTTCCTCAGTTCTTCTGTCCTCATCAGCAATGAAATGGTAAAATCTGTGAGGCTCTGTATCTTTAAGCCATGTCTGATGAATCCATTTTCTCCTTGAAAGGGGAAATCAGCAGGGAGGTGAAATAGAACTGCTGGTTTCTCTAATGAAATGGGCCCCTTTCCTGCTGGGATATCTGGAAGTCGTACAGTCTTCCGAAGTAGCCTATAAAAGCATTCTCTCAGCTTCCATTATGGTTCCTTCCAGACATGAATGAAACGCTGCTCAGAGTTTACCCTGGAGTTTGGCAGGAGATAAAACTCCATGTGGTGTCAGAATGTCAGAATCACATTAAGAGAAACTTCATTGCTATGCGCAGGCTCTGCTGTATAATGCAGAATGCTATTTATGACACAAGCAGATGTATGCATAATGACTTGCACTATGGGGGTAAGGGAAGAAAGCACATCATTTGCAAAAGCTGAATGAAAACATACATGATAAAGGCTATTTGGTCCTCCGTTTCCGCTGCTACATCCTTGATTATTCTTACTGGCTGTGATATTGTCCTGTAAACTGAATTTTTAAAAATATACTTTGGACATTTCTTTCCCATTGTTAAATGCATAACATGTGGAAATTTACAGTGAGCACGTTCTTTTAGTGACAATTTCTTAACACCTACTCATTTAATCTACAGAACGCTAAAGCTTTCTTGTCTCAAGACTGCAGAGAAACAAATAGAGGAGGCATATTTACAACAACACGTAGGCTGTTAAATCGAGTACTTCCTTCAGGGAGATTTTAGCTGTTATTTTTTGTAAGGAAACAAAACTTTTCACTAATATTACATTTTTAGAGCCAAAGTGATTTAGTGATACATTGGCATATAATGACAGCATTGTGTTAAATTGACAAAAGAAGTTGTACTATTTTGGCTAACCTGGAATAATTTACCACCTCGATTATTTTCCCCAAATATGTCAACTATGTTGCCAAAAATCTTTATACCTTTTTTTAAAGTGTTTCACAATTATCTGTCTTGGACATGAACATGTCACATGTATGATTTTTACATAACCCAACAGTTACAGAATGCACTGTAAAAAACACAGCACGTACATAACTGGGAAAAAAAAAATTTTTTTTAGGACAGACATGCCCAAAATCGCGTTACTTGTAATGCACTGGGCACTTTATAGGAATTTCAGCTTTGGGATCCAGAAGTGCTATGGTAAGTGCTTAATAATCACCTCTACTGCACTCCTCACCTCAGCAAATGTTTCTACAACCTTTATATGGGAAAGAAAAAAAATGAGCTATGTTGCTCTTTAATGTCACCAGCAGTGCCCTTGAGGTCCACAACGACCTGATGAAGTGAGAGAATATAGCATCAAGTTACGCTAGATCTCTACTGAATGAGTTAAATATGCAGAGTCAGAAAAAATGTACCATCTTTCTACCTTCAGTCAATACTGTCTAGCCATGAAATTACTCAAATTAACTTCCCAAGCATTCTTCTGTTTTCAGGAGTGATAGGTGTGATGCTCATTAGGAAATAACATAGAACAAGACCTGTAATCAATCCTGCTCTCTGAGTTGGATATATGGGCGCTATTAGGCAATTATGTAAGTAGATGAGTGTACCTGTCATGCAAGGACAAATTGTATAAATTGTATCAAAAATCTTTTAGAAAACAAATTGCATTCTGTGCACCATATTAGCCAATTGTTAGCATTTATATCAATAGAGTTCTATTTATACAGCTTGCATGCCATAGATAAGTCAACCTATTAATTTATGCTGGAAACTTTGTTAGCACAATGTTATGTTCGTTTTGAATATTCCTCCTGAATAGTCTTCTTTAATGGATTCAAATAGATTTTAAAGTAAATAAACCACTTAAACTGAAGCAATTAAGCGACACAATGCAAAGTTACCTGCAGTCAAGATTTGACCATCATAAACGTAATATTTAATGTGTGTGGTTTTGAAAGGGCACTTTAAGCATACTAGCTCATTTTAGTGGCTATGGTGCACAAGCTCTACGAGTGTCACCGCCTAAGTTTATGTCAAAGTATTTTTTCAAGAAGTATGACTCCAAGTGCCAAAGCCCCTTACTTACTGCACAGGTAATCTGTAAATGAACAACTACATTAGTTGCCCAACTCTGGGCAGCAATGATTGTTGCGAGAACTTGGCTAACTTCAACATTAGTAGATGGCCAGAGATTAAATACTAGAGGGGACCGGTTTTCTATTTTTTACATAAGTTGGACGGCATCTACTTATTCGTATGTGGGGGTGTAAGACAAAACAGATGCTATTGTGGAGCAAAGTGCTAAATAATTAAGAATATCCCATTTGGTTTCCATGGCAATTGTTCCTTATTTACCACTTTCTCCCTACACGGCATCCATATTAGTCTTGATATTGCATAAAATGCACCCTTAAAAAGAGATGCTAAACCAGTCTACATATGAGTCTGCATTACTAAATTCTATGGGTTTGCATTCCATTAAACTGGAATTGACATTATAATTGCAATATTATTTTTCCCCCTCCAGCTAACCTCCTAAAGTAATGATACCAATAGAATTTGTTTATTAAATCTACATGCTTCAATAAGAACTTTGATTGCCACAGCAATCCATATCAAGACATATTTTGTTAATTTAAAGTGTAACAAACTAAATTATTTCAAGCCTGTGAATCAGGAATGACATTAGCCTTAAGGTCTATACATGCAGCAATGTTTTAAGGCAATTTCTATGATAAGCATCTGATATTACTATAAAATGGAAGATAAAGAAAGGTTTGGGGTTTTATTTAATTAAACTTTTGCTTCTATTTTATCATTATATCAAAGTGGCTAGCGAATTTCAATGTCAGCAAAGGAGTTAAAAATAAAAAAGAAAGAGAATGCTCCTTAAAATCTCATTCTGTACACCATTGACCTTGATTGACTGGAGATAGATACTAGGCTGGGGGCTTGATAGTTTCCCCGTCAGAGAAGACAATTGTAATTTCCAAAAACAAACCTCAACAGCATTATCTCCTAAGTCTGAAGTTGTCTCATTTGTGACCAATCAGGTCGGAAGACATTAACCTTGAGCCTTGTTGAAATTCTCCTTGTAGAGTAGGATGGACGTGAGATGAGGCGATGGGAGTTTGATAGCGGAGGTTTAGCTGAACCAGGGTAGCATTTACATGAGGGTGTCAATCATGCAGTGGATTTAGGGAATATACAGTATGTGATAAATAAAATGCAAGAAACTAGAAGAAGATAAAGCAGAGTAGGACTGAGTAAAGAAATACAATCCCTGCTACATTTTCCAAATTAATATATGGACACATATACAGATATATAGAGATATACGGAAAGATTTACCAAGTCAAAATTGAAACACTAAGGAACTATGGAATAAGAGAAAAAAAATACAAAAAAACTATTTGTTCCTATAGATATTACTCCTAATTTAAAACTTAGAACCAAATTGCTTCATTGTTGCCTTGACATACATGTCAATATAGTTTCACATTTATTTAATTAATTTGTATCATCAGTCTCATTTCATTAAAAATCTGGTTTTCAATACATAGTCTAGCATTATTAAAACAAAATTCAAACGTTACAAAATTTGAATTAGGCATGCAATACATATGTTTAAGTAACATTAACTAATTTTATTAATACAGTATTATTAATTAATACTACCACCATGTCTAAATTGACCACTGTTCTTTTTTTTGGTAATGACTCATTTACCATATCCAAGTTATGTAGTTACATGAACAGAAACATGAGTCTATCAAGTTCAGCCTTTCTGACATCTGTTTTTGCTGTTGATTGAAACAAAGCCTAGTTTGAAGTGCTTCCCAATTTTGCAACAAACTAGGAAAAACAGTCCCTAGAATGGAATTCAGATCTCTCCATAGATTAAGAAGCTCTTACCCCACAATTATAAATTATATCCCTGACTATTATGTTTTTGCAAGTATTCATCCAGTTACTGTTTAAATATCTGTATAAACTCTGTTAAAGCTACATTTTCAAGCAGAGAATGCCACATCCTCATTGTTCTTACTGTAAAAAAAATTAAAATAAATCTTCCCTTTGCCTTAGACAAATCATCCTTTCTTCCAGTCCAAAATGCATGACCTTGTGTCCTATGTATAGTTCTGTTTAAGAATAGATTGTCCTGACAGTGGTTTCTGCATAACTAAAATCTTCCATTGCTTTTATTAATTTTGTAGAGCGTCTCTGCACTTTTCCTAATGCTATAATATCTTTCTTTAGAACAGGTACCCAACATAGCACAGCATATTCAAGATGTGGTCTTACCAGTGATTTATCAAGAGGCAAAATTGCATTTTCATCCTGAGAATTATTGCTTGTTTTTATACATGACAAAATCTTACTGGTCTTAGCAACTGCTTTTATACATATTTGAATTGTGATTACATTTTTGTGTGTTAAACAATGCAGTGCTCGTGAGATAAGGCTATACCTTGACATTTTGACACAACTGTAAACTATGGACTTTCAAGTGAATACAATGATATGGGTGTAGCTGTCCCAGTTTGGACATATGTTCTGCTGGTTAACTTTTCTTAACAATGCCCCAGTTTTGTTGCCTTAGTGCAGTCATAGGATATAGATGTCACTGGACCCAGTCACTGTTATCCCTTGCAACATATGAATCAACTTGGAGCATTTGCTGTGCAGTAATGTGAAAAAATGTTGATTTGAGTCATAAGCAGTTGTACACCATTGACTAGTTCACTAAACACAAACACAACATTCGTTAACTATTCTTTTAAAAGATTATTTTTCAAATGTTCCTTTCCCTATCTTCTAGATTAAAAAACAAACACAACAAATCGTTAAAATGGTGCTCACTGCAATAAAACAGCGTGCCTTGAATGGCAACAGAAACAAGTGTATGTGTGTGTCAATATATATTGGCTAATAATAATGATAAAAAAATAATATAAGCATACTCCTAAAACATACATTATATAATAGCCACAATTACACATAAAAGACCAAGCCAAACCATTACAGTGTTTAAAATTTCACAGCGGGTAGGAAGAAAACACAATATTGTAGTCATTCTATAATCACTCTACATTCTATAGCTCAGTATAGCTCAAAATGTTCCCAGTCATTTTTGAAATGTATAAATAGTAGCTCTACGTAGTTGAGGGACATGTTCCTATCCCGTTTTTACTTATTTCTTATTTTCTTCATTGTTTGAAATCCCAATCACAAGACGTCTGTTATAGGTGCATAACCAGATATCAATGAGGACTTTCAATTCTGCAGAATTACTAAAACCAACTTCTTTTCAGAAGGGCTTCAAATTATGAGGAATTGATTGGCTGTGCTGACCAACTAATGTAAAGATAATTGATGTTTGTTAAAGTGACTGAGAATGGCAGAGATGCTTTGGTTTGCATGAGTGACAGTGATATAGATTAATGTGTTTGCAAGAAGGGGATTATTTATTCATCAAGGGCGATTTATTCGGTATCAAAACGCTGCAATCCTTAAGCTTCGATACAAGCAGCTAAAACTATTGCTCATTGCATGCCTACATGCACAGACCCATGTTATGGCTATATAGTATATATTTGTTCCTGTATTCTTAATTATGTAATACAAACATCCCTTTTACAATTTAGGGATCAAAATATCTGAATTGTTCTAGGCCCCTTAAAACACCATCACAAAATGTTTCATAGTTATCATAAAAGCACAAAATAGGAATGACCCCAGTATAATCTGATCTGCAGATTTTTTTTCTCTGAATTATTTTCATCAAAGCTTGAACTTTTACATTCTGTTTAAATTTGTATGTGTAATTTAAATGATATTGTTTTAATAATTCAAGCACTATATGCAAAATTTGTATAGTTATTATATTCCTACAAAGCATTTGCAAATTCCATAGGGTTGCAAACAAGTTGATGTATTGTAAAACATTATATAAAATATAACATCATTCTAGAAGCAGATATAGAAAGCTTTGTGACCCTTAGTCTTATAAAATATTAATTTAATGAGATGTCGATGGTGGTAGAGACAAAATATACTTTCAGGAGTATGTGTAGTGTATAATTTGGTGGGTAAGCACCTCTTGACATTTAGAATTTCAAATACATGTAAAGTGTCTAAAGGCAATGTAGAGGCTGACATTACAAAGTAAGAATTCCAAAATCCTTTCACTCAGGGTTATTCAATAGTCAGAATTCAAAGTGAAATTCAAATTTAAGGTCAAATTAGTCAAACTGAAAAAATCTCTAAATCAGTCATGCTTTCAGCTCAGCTATTCTGGCCTTAAATTTGAAATTCACTTTAAATTCTCATTTTAGTGAACAACCCTGTTTGAAACAAAAAGAAGATGGGATTTAGCATTATTCCCATTTCTACTGGTTTGTAAATCTAGCCCACAATACGGACATGCTTAGTTTTACTTACAAACATCATTTTTTTCCTTTCTGTGCAATGGAGTGGCTCTGATACCCTCTTCAATTTGCGATGTACAACTGATCAGTGATTCGATCGACCATAACAGCTGCACTTATTGAAAAATACAAATGAGCCACGAACATATCTTGTCTTTATATTTATCCTACTTTTTATTGTTACTTGACTTATATTGGTACAACAAATGATATCAATAAATTAATTGATCAATAAAGAAAATGAGGGATTTAAAGAAATCTCTGTGTACTGGGGGCATTACGGTCGCTGTGTTTCGTAAATATCCCTCTATCAACCGCTAAAATCTCTGAGGATTACGAAAAACAATGCTGGAAATCCACAGACTAAAACAATTTATACCCAGTGTGTTATCGCTTGAAGAATCCCAGCTGCAGGCAGAGTTCTTGGGCTCATTGTTGCCTGCAGACAGCAATCAGACCATCCCCTTTTCAGTGGATTGTAATGTTAATGCACACAGCATCTTCTGTTGAGATAATCACATTAATACAAGCCAGTGTGTGTTGAATAACACAGCTACATCTGTATTACGTTCCCCGGTTTTTATGCATCTGTTATGAAGAGACATTCTGTATATTTTAATTTTCAGCATCTCATGCATCATTTCAACACAGATGATACACAGTGGGTAAATAATATCAAATTTAGAAAGAATTCATCAGCAGTATTGATGGCACCTTTTTCCTCCGTGAAATGAATATTTTTTATTATACTCAAAATATGATAGCAGATAGGACTGTTGGAAGCTGTTGAATTTCATTAACTGTGCATTCTGACATCCCCGATTTATATTTAAAAATGTATAACTTGAAAATAGCAGGAAATACCCATGTGGGTCGATCGTAACAGTCATCTCTTACCAAAACAGTTTCTGAAGAACTATCCACCCGAATGAACATGTTTGTAACCAATTATCTGATATGGAGAGACAGACAAGTAATATAACTGCCATAACATTGAGTCCAAACCATTCAACATGGATGGATCTATCATGGCAAGAGAGTCATCTCACAATTTGAAATTAGCTTTATAGAATTTACCATCTGCCATAAATTCACAAAAGTCACAGAACTGTGACTTTTTGAAACCAATATGTTAAATCAGCATTAACTTAAAATGAAGATACTCTTTCCAGGCACAATTCAGTTTTTTCATAAAATATGTTCTTAATTAGTAAAAATAAAATACTACCCAAATTTACAAAAGTAACACAACTGTGACTTTCTGAAACTAAAACATTAACCCCTTAAGGACACATGACATGTCATGATTCCCTTTTATTCCATAAGTTTGGTCCTTAAGGGGTTAAATATTTTTTTTTATTTTTTTTTTAAAGGGCTGAGCCAATAGAAAATAAATAGTTATTTGGAACAAACAGGAAATAAGTCAATGTGATAGTCCTCACAAATAATAGTCTATTGATAGTAGAAGTTTTAGTCTTTAGTACAGCAAGGGCTTTTCTTTGGGTAGGGCAGTCGTCTTTATTTTCTTGTTGATGTATATAGAAAGTCAAAAACAGAAAGGGCAAAGATAGTGTAATACATCAAATCTAGTTATGTAATAAAAAAAATGACAGTATCACACTCACATTTTATAGCGCCTTAGCCAGCTCTGGTGTATATAACGTGCGGTGGTAAAATACCCACTCATAAGATGTATTGGAGGTTTCCATTTGGTTCACGATGACAGGAACCCAGGGAGAAATAGATAAGGCGACATATAGTGCTCTCAATAAAGTAGTAACATTCATTAATGCATTTTCACCAGTATGGCTTTTTTAAATGGAGTGAAAAAACCATACTGGTGGAAATGTGTTAATAGATGTTACTACTTTGTATTTTAACTATCAAAGGATTTTGGTCACTACACTTGTGTGCTGTGCCAATTACCTTTTTTATTTAGTTTTAATACTGTTTTCATACTTCCTTGCATCTTTTATCTCTACTCCAAAGCAATCCTAGGTGGGGATCAAACCACCAATGCTGTCATTATAGATCAGTTAGCCTGCTCTATATTTGTGAGTATATTTTAACAATTTTGATCATATACATCACTTGTTTTATTGAGAGCACTATATGTCGCCTTATCTATTTCTCCCTGGATTCCTGTCATCGTGAACCAAACGGACACCTCCAATACATCTTATGAGTGGGGATTACACCACCGCACATTATATATGCTAAAGCTGGCTAAGGCTCTATAAAATTTGAGTGTGATACTGTTTTTGTTTTTTTTATTACATAACTAGATTTGATGTATTACACTATCTCCGCCCTTTCTGTTTTTGACTTTCTATATACATCAACAAGAAAATAAAGACAACTGCCCTACCCAAAGAAAAGTCCTTGTTGTACTAAAGACTAAAATGCCTACTATCAAGAGACTATTATTTGTGAGGACTATCACATTGACTCATTTCTTGTTTGTTCCAAATATCTATTTTTTTTTTATATATTTTCTATTGGCGCAGCCCTTTTTTAAAAAAAAAATATTTTTGTATTTTTCTAAAGGGTTTAGAGGGATTCCCCTTTTATGGTTGCTGCCCTTTTCTGTTGATTAGCACTGAACCATTGTTTGTATTCTATCAATATATCAAATTACAGTGTTATTCGCATATTTATCATTGGCTTAAAACAAGATACTTTTTTTAGGCAGAATTCTACATTTTCATAAACTATGTTCCATTTAATTGGTAATAATAAAATACTATCCAAGCACTTTGTACATCATTTACAAAACATGAAGAATAGAAAGTGGTTCAATGTTAGCTCAATCACACTACTTTGTTAAGTCTAAATGACACAAAAACATATATTAGCTGGTGGGACTAGGAAGACCAAACAATATGTCTTGGTAAAATAGTCAGTCAATAGAGAAAGATATACTCATTTGCTATCTCCTTTATGTAAAGATATAAAAACTGGAAGATATTGGTATTAGATGACAAAGGGATATTTCCCTTCTCTCCCTTTCCTCCCTATTCTCTATCCTTCCTTATTACTAAACTAACTTTGTTTCTAATAACCACTGTTCAAACTGCTTGAAGAAATTCTTTTCAATTTCAATGTATTTTTATTGCTTTTGTTTATAAAGGCAATGTAAGCTTATTTGATAAACTAAACATGGGCTGCATAGACTTTCAGACATCTTGGTCCCTGAAGGGGCTGATGCCTCAATTTTGCACTGAAAGGATTAATATGGTGATATATTAACTCTTTCTATCAATTAGATTTATTGCCTAGCCTAATGGATATGCAATATCAGACATGGTTAGGTTGCTGCTGTTAGTCAGAGTTGGTTCCTAACCACCTTCTAGTCTCACACGAGGATCAATAATGCAATAACCATCACCCACACAGACACAGTAAAGACAACACATTCAATCACTGCTGGTCTACCTCAATAGATGATAAATGAAAGAACCCTGTTTGGAAATATATAGATATTTTACTGCTCCGATATTTTTCCATCTATTGGTCACTTCTCGCTTGATGTTTGAGTAAATTCAATATTTAGACCATTGGTTGTCTTTTATTTCCACCTCTTGATTGGACAGACCTTGTGTCTATCATGGCAAAATAGGCTGTCTACTTATCCCCACCCTCCCACCCTAAAAAACACCTAGCGTCTTCTCTACCCTCCCACACTCTTTACCTGGTGTCGGGGATGGAGCTCTAAATCATGAAACAAATTAAACTGTTCCTCCATTGTCCGTTTCATTTGTTTTGTGATACACTCATATGTGTCTTCAGAGTTGCAGAATTTGGACAAATCGCCTGGCAACGCCTCAGGGGAGATGTAGTCCACAGCAGCTGGAGTGTAGGAGGTTGCCAATATAAAAATGCAGCATTTCTCCTTCTAACACATACTCAATGGTACTGTACTCCTTAATTCCAGAAACTATAATTAGTCCAACCAAGTCAGTTGGAGAGAGACTCCAAACAGTTTAGTGTTTCCTAACAATTATTGTTGCTAGAATCCATGGACAAGGTTTGCCCAATAGGTTTATGTCATTTTTGTTCTGTATGTAATAGTAATTGTTTTCTATCTTTGACTTTGTTTATGCAGCGTCTTTCATTTATTATAGAAAACCATATCATAACAGCTTGTAAGTCTGGATAAAGACTATATAAAGACTGCGTTGCTATATACCTTGTGAAATGGATGTAAAATATGTGTTTTGTTTCCTCCAAAATTTAATCAAAATACTTCTACGCAATTATTTTGTAATTGCTTTGTGTAAGCCTGATACTTATACTAAAGGGACACTCCAGACCCCTAAATCACTTTAAACTGCTGAAAAGCTTTATGTGGGAAGAATGTATCCTATTTTTTTATTTACATTAAGTGTTGATTTCAATAGAAATTAGCACTTTTATAACTTAACCTTGTAACACTGTAAATCAGACAACCAGTCATGTTACTTCCTGGATTGTTTGGCTCAGTGGAGCTAAATTTAAGAGGCAGGAAATTGCCCAGGACACCTGCTTTACAAAGCCTTCTCACTGAGTTGCATTTGGGAAGTTTATAATTTGTTATCTACAGAACGTCTGTGCTAGAAAAGAAGAAGAGGGTGTACAAAGGCAGCAGAAACACTGTGTCTAGATTTAACCCAATGAAAAAAAAGGAATAAATAAATGCATACATGTTTTGATTTTGGTTATACATACCTCCCAACTTTCCCTGTTTAGGAGGGACAGTCCCTATTTTGGGCACAAATTGATCTCTCTCTTTTCTATCCTAATATCCCTCTTTTCTTGGAGCTCCATTTTGTTGGTTGTCTTTAAATAACAATAAATATGTTTAGAAATTAGTCTCTGTAAATCTTATACATTGTTCCTGCTTTAAATTTTAGTTCCATAAATTGTTATTAGTAAATCACCTAAAATTTCTCAGGACAGCCTGGCCACACCCTCACTCACACCCCTTAATTTAAAGTCTCATTTTTTTTGTCTGTTTGAAATGCTGCAAGGTATAGGTATATCTATTAAACAGTGATTTTATTTTGTATTTGGGCCTTGGAGTGCCCATTTAAGTAAGTAAGTTAAGTAAGTTTTGGATACAATGCTTTCCTATGGGGAAACTTGGATGCGTGCATGGCACTCGCAGTGAATGCGCATCAGATCCCTATGCTGCTCTGTGAGAAGCATTGGATTTGACTATTATCTCCTGGGTGACATTGGGGAAAGCAGACTGGTAAGCAGCACCAAGGGAGACTCTGTGCTGAAAAAATGAATAAAGACCTTCATGTTATTAATTTTATTTAAAGACGCAAGAGAAGGGGCTCTGCAAACTCAGGTTCGGTTTTGCAATCTCCACAGAGGGATTTCAACAAATAAGGGAACTGGACAGATGAGAATCAATGCCAAAAAATGCAATGTTATCCATATTGGGATGGGGAATGTACAGGCAACGTATGCTCGAAGTAGGAGGGGGATATAAATGAGAAAGACTTAATAGAGAAATAATTATTAATAGAGAAATTTTTACTAAAAACAGAATAGTATAAATGTTCAAAGTCAGTCAAGAGTTGAAAAGCCCCATAAGGTACTAATATATATACGGTTATTAATTCATTTGGTCAAAATATTATTTTGCCTCTATAAATCATTACTAATTACCCCATTGAATGTGTCTTGCAGTTTGGACACTGGAGTTACAAAGATATTAAGAACCTGGAAAAAGTACAGAGGTGGGCTGTAACATTATCAAAGGGAAGAACAATTTCACTTATGAAGAAATGATACAAAATCTGAATTTGTTTACTTTATAAAACGGAGTCACAGAAGGAATGTAATAACAGTATACAATACAAGGCTAGTACAAACAACTCTGTAGTAACTTGTTCATTAACAGGACTGTGAGATTCTCAGCATAAGGATTCTGTTTAATCGGATTCTGTAGAGAGTTTAAAAAAAGTATAGACGCTTTTTTGAATAAACAGAATATTCAAAGATGTAATGGTATTATACACAGTAACAGATTGCCGATCCATCAAAAAATCTTTTATTTTTATGTTACATTTTAGTTTAGTTTTTTGTTTAATAAAAATTTGTCCTTTCCAATGTATAAAAAAAAAACGCGCCTTTTCATCACAAGATTTTCCGCTACTGTCAGAGAGGCACTATTCAGACAGGCAAGCAGCTTTCATTGTCTTCTTTTGTAAAGAATCAAAAAAATCCTTAAAATTGGAAATGTTTATTTTTTTCCTTTGTAATATGGCTTGTTATTTTGTAAATGTAATCAGTGGCAAAATTACGGGAAAAAGGAGAAAAAATCCAAAAGAGGAATAAAGGATACTGGAAAGACTGCTGATTCTGGTGTATTACAGAAAAGTCTGAAAAAGTCTCCAATGTATTAAGGGTAGAGTAATGGTTTTAAACATAAGAATCTGGTACAAAAACCTGCCTCTGCCACTTTCCGTTCCATTAACATGCATAGCTGTTTATTGTCTAGCATGATCATTGATTAAGAAAAGTGTTGACGTGGCTCTGTCACCATCTAGGGCAGCGTTTCTCAAACCAGTCCTCACGACCCACCAACAGTCCAGGTTTTGTCAGTATCTCCATTGGAATAAAACAGGGAAATACATAAATCCTGGACTGTTGGTGGGCCATGAGGACTGGTTTGAGAACCACTGATCTAGGATCTTCGCATATTCTGCAAAGAACCATCAAGGTGACATTGCCGCTTGCAGTGCGGTGACCTGGGAGTGTAGGGAAAGAAAAGTTACTTAACTGAACTCCCTTATGGTTCTTGCCATCTTTATCTGGTGGATCCTTCTCAGCTCCTGGTTCTTCATCTGGCAGTAGCCCACATCAGTGATATACTCTTGCATATGTATATCATGGAGGATCCTGCAACACAGCGGGAGCCTCCATGGACGATGCCTTTTCACCCACAGCTGTCACTAGTGATGGCTGAGGGAAATGACAAAACGTAATGGCGGTAATTTTGTCAGGTGTAGGGAATATACATATTATTATTATTTTTGCTATTTATATAGCGCCAACTAATTCTGCAGTGCTTTACAATGTTATACATGACAAAGTATCCCCTACTTTGTCTTATGACATCTTTTGACTGCTTTGGAATTTCAGTGAACTTCCAATGCAGTCAATGTGAATAGTGCATAAAAGTATTTTTAATTAGGGGGAGGTAGTGTGACAAAGCCACGTTAAGTCACAGATTAATTATTGACTTTCTCCATATACAGTGGGATAACATCAATGAGATTACATTTACTCCTAGCTTGCACATGTTTAAACAAGGCTTCTTACTCTTCTCGCAGTCTACCTAAAAGTAATCTAGCCTTTGTAATATGAAATCATTAATTCTATATGAGTTTGGAACACCTGTTAACTTCTTTTTTTATGAATTGTCCATACAGCACTGTTTTAAAAAGTCTGTTTGCATAGACATCCAGACAGTGTAAGCACAGTCAGAGCATATATGATGTATTTTGGGATTACAGTGTTCCCCAGGACACATTATTGAGACTTGTCCTGTGAGATATACCAGACTATCCATTCATTAAAAATACTAACAAAATACTCTAGTACTCTACATCTATCCCAGAAATATGTCTTAATTGCACACCCACAAATTTCTTGACATATGCACACTTTCCATATTTTTAATATGCACCGCGTGTGGCTCTCTAAATGTCCCATGATCAAAGATGCATTAATCTGTTGGATACTCTGTGATATCTAAACATCTGACCTTTATGAAGATTCACAATGAATAGCTGGTCGATTATCATCTACTTCAATGCCATGCAGGATTCCTGCAACAGGAGGGGTTAATTACACTCTTTCAATAATTTCCCCTTATACGTCCTGCGAGAACATAAATTATTCAATCTCAACATAAAAAAAACCTAACACATTAGTGAAGAATTCTTCAGGGACTCAGAATGTAAATTTGCAGCACCAAATAGATGGTTGTTAATGGCTACGTGCCATTGAGGTAGTGAAGCATAGAACAATGGTAAAACTGTGATATGATTTTAACCATGTCACTTTACTTTATGATTTAGTACATGCATACATATATACATATTTTCAATAAGTATGGTATACTTCTGCAATATGTACACGCTATGGAAGCAATTGTTAAATTGCAGCGCCTGGATGAAAGTACTTGATGCTGTTTAGATAAAATAAAAGATTTTTTTACATGGGCCATTAGAGCTTTCAAATTGATGGAGGCAACGTGGTATAACAGGAAGCTCAAAGAAATGAAATGGTTTATAATGGTATAATGGCGTAAGATGGCTTTGTTATTCATTTGTATGAAATGCCAACTTGAAATTGTCAAGGAGCTTCTCCTGTTCTGAATACCATTCTTGGAATATTCTCTAAAGAATATATTGTGAGACTTACTTCCGATGAAAATAAATGGACTAAATTATGATTTTCAATGTGGCATATTTATGGAGTATGCATAGTAACATCTGACTTCAAAGTGCATGGCGCAATCATATATATCTTATGTCTCTTGATAGGTAACAGTAGTGTTTTGTATTGTTATTGTAACGGACTGAATTTGCTTTTAGGAGATTCGGACACTTAACTGCATGCTTGCCTCTCAAATGAAAAAAAATAAATGTTGCTTTCAAGAATTAAATCTAAGCCTCATGAAAATCACATTAATTTTGTAGAGAGGTGTGTATTTTTTTATTATTATTATTTATTTTTTTCGCAAAACTAAAGATATTTGAACAGGGAAAAATACCGCATGAATATGAGGCTAAAACATATCAAACATATTAAAAAAAAACGTATCAAATGTACAAGTTGTGCCTGGAGTGTACCTGTTGTATTTTTTTTAACAGAAACTGAGATATTAGTGCCCTTCTGTCCCACACCCTCATGCCTTCCTAGCAGTAAAACCAAGTCAAAGAAAGCTCTATCTGGTGAGGGTTTTGTTAACTTGCTGAAGTAGAGTAGATGGGCCAGGATCACATATAATACAGAAAAGTGAACTTATTATCGATTTTTGTTTTGGTATTATTTTTGCATTTTTATATTTTAACTCTCAATTTTTCATCATTTTTTCACTATGGATTTTATCTTTAAAAGCTTTTTATTTGCTTGATTACACCAATAAATTGTAAATTTTTATACCAAATATCAGCAGTTATTCTATTTTCAATTTTTTTATATATATATATATATATATATATATATATGTATATATATATATATATATATATATATATATATATATTGCCGTAGGTATATAGTTTACTGATCTGACGCATTATAGGGGCGGGAGGGCGGTCCACACCGGGTGCCATCAGGCAGGGGGGTGCCACCAGGGCTGGCCAGGCTTGGGAGTCTGTGAGCTGTGTGGCTGCACCGGGTGCCATAGCAGCAGGGGCACCGGCAGCCGACACAGCTGACACATGGGGCTGGGAGCAGGAGCAGGAAACCTGGCTCAGCTGGCTGCACTGAGAGTTGGGGCGGAGCTAGAATGGTTGTGAGGACGGAGCCAATATGTATGTGGGGCGGAGCTAAATGCAGCCTCTCTCTGATCACACAGAGGGGAAGCAGGAAGGCGTCCCTGCTTCCCCAACTACAGCACAGGAGCAAGAGGGACTGAATCCACTCCTCCTCTAGCTCAAGCTTTCTGTAAGTGAGAGAGAGTGTGTGCTGTGTGTAACTGTGGTTGACTGTGTGTGTGAGTGTGTGACTATCTGTGACTGTGTGAGTGACTGTCTGCCTGTGATTGTCTGTGTGTCTCTGTGTGTGTGTGTGTGACTGTCTGTCTCTGACTTTGTTTGTGTGTGTGTGTGTGTGTGTGTGTGTGACTGTCTGTCTGTGTGTGTGACTGTCTGTCTGTGACTGTGTGTGTGTGACTGTCTGTCTGTGACTGTGTGTGACTGTCTGTGACTGTGTGTGTGTGACTGTCTGTCTGTGACTGTGTGTGTGTCTGTGTGTGTGTGTGTGACTGTCTGTCTGTGACTGTGTGTGTGTGTGTGTGTATGTGTGACTGTCTACCTGTAATTGTGTGTGTGTAACTGTCTGCCTGTGATTGTGTGTATGTGTGACTGCCTGCCTATGATTTGTGTTTGTGTATATCTGTGATTATGTCAATGATTGTGTGTATCTCTGTGTATGTGATTTTGTATACATAAATCAGCACCTGTTGCTTTGCTGTGTGTAGAGCGGTGGTTTGGTACAGGGGTGAAGCTCACAAGTTGACTGAAGTCCCATGAAGGAAAAACTAATGCAGAATTTAATAATAATCACCCCATTTACTGGAAAGGAGTCTGGCTGTTTGACCTAAATAAAACATGATTCACTTAACAATGTTTGAGGTTACCTGTCTGCAATACAAGCACCCACACTCACATTTGACAGTGGAAAGCAAACATAGCAGGAGAATGACACCCTCACACACTCCCAATGTACTCACACACTGGTAGACTTCTTCTCCTTCTATAGCTCTAGTAATAGTATGGATTATCCAAGGCAGATTGTGGAATGTAATATGTGGATCTATGTTCTACAATTAAATTTTTTTTAGCTCTATATTACATATCCATTTCGTAAGCAACTTAATTATTTACTTTACACTGGTGTAAAACTTTTCCCAGGTGACGTTTGTAATAAAATACATTCACTGATAATCAGTGTGGCATTTTTCTTCTTACTTCTTACAGAGGAATTGAGTGCCAGAGTTCTTACTCTTGTACAAAATTACCCTTTTTCATATCATCTACAATTCTACAGTAATGTGTGTTGGTGGCACAGCTCTAGAGGAACAGTTTTTTTAAGGAAGAAGTAAATAAGTCCTAAAATAATGTTACAAGTGTTTATGTTCACCATGGTTGTATTACTCTTCATGATTTTGTTTTGTACGTATTCTGATTTGTAATTGCCTATGGCTTGCATGTACCAGGATTACACTGAGTATATTCATAAAAGTATTATTAATAAAACGGCAAAAGAGTTATCCCTCAATTCAAAGTTATACTGTCCTTTAATCATGGGCAGTTACTGGGCACTTGAACTTGTCAATTCTAAATCAAACAAAAAAGTTTTGTCCTTAATCTGGCTTGATATAATCATTTCAGATAAAGAATTCTAATAAGATAAGAACTAGATCAGAGTATTGTAGTGACACCAGTGACATAATGTCTCCACTCTTGCACAGGTTGATGTATGAAAGTTAGCTCTTAGGAAAATAGTTACCAGGGGAACTTGACATAATTGACCGAGCAATTTAAATGAAAGTTTTCTCAGTGGTAGCATTCAACTGAACAGTTCATTTAAGGATTCCATCAGAATTGGAGATTGATGCTATCTCAGTCTCAAAGATGAGATTGTAATAGCATTTGGCAGCCCACTCTTGCATATATTGTTTGTATTGGTGCTTTTTGCTTGCAAAAGGTCCTAAAAAGTAAGACAAGGACATGAACTATAATAGATCACATACACATCAGAAGTATTAAAACCATAAAAGTTCCAAACATACTTTATACTCTTTTCTAAGGGTAAAGAAATATGCAGCACCATCTATTATTATATCACAACTCTAATGAAGCTTTTTACTTTCACCTTAATGGGACACTGACCTGCCCATATAAAAAATAATGCATGCATTTAATAACGCATATTATTTCATTTGGAGTACATCTAAAAACAGCTTGCAAAAGTTGCAGGTATATTATGTTATTTATATAGCGCCATCAAATTCCACAGCGCTTTACAATGGGTGGACGAACAAACATGTAGTTGTAACCAGACAAGTTGGACACACAGGAACAGAGGGGTTGAGGGCCCTGCTCAATGAGCTTACATGCTAGAGGGAGTGGGGTAAAATGACACGTAAGTCTTCAGCAGATCGTAAGGGCCTAGATGGGACATACTTGTGTATAAGGGAGGATAGATAGGTGGGAGCAGCATTATGTAGCGATTTGAAAGCAAGAACCAGAATTTTAAATTGAGCTCCAAATTTTATAGTAAGCCAATGTAGGGACTGACAAAAGGTGGAGGCATGGGAGACGCGGGCGGACAGGAAGATGAGCCTCGCCGCCGCATTCATTATGGACTGTAACGGCGCAAGTTGGGAACACGTAAGACCACTGAGAAGTGGATTACAGTAGTCAAGGCGAGAAAGGACAGTGGAATGGACCAACACCTTAGTTGCATCTGGCGTTAAGTAGGGGCAGATGTGCGCAATGTTTTTGAGATGGAAATGACAGGCTTTGGCAATAGATTGAACATGAGGCTTGAAGGAGATGTCAGAGTCAAAGAGAACACCTAGGCAGTGAGCCTGCGTTGTAGAGCTGATGGTAGCACCGTTGACTTGGAGGGAGACAGACACAGGAGTAACAACACTTGAGGGAGGAAAGACTAGAATTTCAGTTTTTGTCAAGTTTAGTTTAAGGAAGTGGGCAGCCATCCAGTTAGAAATAGCAGAGAGGCAGTGAGAGACACTAGTCAAGAGGGACGGGGAGAGATCAGGAAAGGACAGGTAGATTTGCGTGTCATCTGCATAGAAATGATATTGGAAGCTAAAGGAGCTAATGAGTTTACCAATGGAGGCAGTATAGATGGAGAACAGTAGGGGACCAAGGACTGAACCTTGGGGGACACCAACAGGGAGGAGCTGGGGAGAAGAAGCAGAGCCAAAGAAAGAAACACTGAAAGAGCGCTGGGAGAGGTGGGAGGAGAACCAGGAGAGAGCAATATCTTGTAGACCGATATTGCGGAGGATGAGAAGAAGCTGTTGATGATCAACAGTGTCAAAAGCTGCAGACAGGTCAAGGAGAATTAGGATAGAGTAGTGACCACGAGATTTTGCAGCGAGTAGATCATTGGATACTTTGGTGCCGTTTCCACAGAGTGCTTAGCGCGGAAACCAGACTGAAGCGGGTCAAGCAGAGAGTTGGACTCAAAGAAGTCTGTCAATCTCGCATACACAATTCTTTCAAGGATCTTGGATGCAAAAGGAAGTAGCGAGATAGGACAATAGTTGGATGGGCAGTTAGGGTCAAGATTGGGCTTCTTTAGAATTGAGGTTACAGTTGCATGTTTGAAGGGCGATATATACCAGAGGAGAGAGAGAGTTTGAGAATTTTAGTGAGAGGTGGGGAAAGAGAAGAAGACAGAGTATGGATGAGATGCGAGGGAATTAGATCTAGGGAGCAGTTGGTGGGGCGGGAGGACTGGCGCAGAGAAGAAACCTCTTCCAATGTAGCGGGTGCGAATGAACATAGAACAGCAGAGGGAGTGAAGTTAGGGGAAGTATTGTAAGGGGAAGAAGAAAGATGAGAGATCTCTTCTCTGATTGTAAAGATCTTGTCAGTGAAGTGAGTTGCAAAGTCTGAGGTGGTCAAGTTAGTAGGTGGAGGAGGAACAGCAGGGCAAAGAAGAGAGTTAAATGTGTGAAATAAGATAAGACAAAATAAGTAGATAAAACAAAACTGCGCAGGGAAGGCTTGGGTAGAAGATTTTAAATTAGTGAAATAAATACATGCTTGCTGTTTTTTTAGTGCATTTGGATGGATAAGTAAAATTTGTTATATTTTGTTGATCATTTTTGGGGGGTTTGGCAATTTATTTCACTTAGGGGAGGTAATCTCACACAGCCATGAGGTATGGGATTAAACATGCTAATGTTTATTTTGGTTGTTAGATAATTTTCAGCAAATACAAAGACAAGGATAAAAAACGAATGTGCTCCACATCCTGGCTAGTCAAGCATGTTGATTCTTTTGACCCTGTATTCATGCTTCTCTCACTATAAATGACGGAACATGTTAAATACCTTTTTATGGCTATTGCCCACTTTAAGACACGTCATGAAAGTGACTGAAATCTGGTATCCTAAAACATCTATCTGAGGCCTGGGAACCATTGCTGGAAAAGAGACTTTTAGCATACCTCCCAAGTGTCCATATTAACCCCTTAAGACTGGAGGGCGTACTATTACGCCCTATTTTAGGCGGCTCTAAACGCCGCTGGGCGTAATAGTACGCCCTCCGGTCTTTCCTTACTTACTCGGTCGCCGGCGGTCCCACGCCAGCGATCGCGGTGGGGGGGACTCCCAGGGAGCCCCCCTGTGGCAGATCCTCCTCCTCCGGTGCCCGCCGGCCATGTGAGAGTGAGGTCCTTGTGAGGACCTCACAATCGCATGGCCGGGATAGCTGCCTCCTGCATTGCCAGCAGGGGGGCTGCCTGTAATGACAGGTGGGTCCCCTGCTAGCTAAAAATAAAATAAATAAATGTTAAAAGTGTAAAAAAAAAATTATATATACTTAGATCATATATTATACACACACGTACAATATAATATATATACTTAGATCATATATTATACACATATACATACATACACGTACACTCTATAGGTGTATCTTACTATTAATATATATATAATTTTATATATATATATATATATATATATATACATATTAATATCAAATTACACGTAGACTGATACTGATTAAATATATATATATATATATATATAATTATTGTTATATATATATATTTATATATAATATAAAAAATAAATATGTAAATATGTTAAAAAATAAAATTAAAAAATAATTAAAAAAATAATTAAAAAATATATAGATGTGTGTTATTTCGTTCTAACTGTATTGTGATAATAATATATATATATTCATATCAAAATACACGTAGAACGAAATAATATATATATCTATATACATGAATATATACGTATATATAACTATAAAAATACCTATATATAAATAAAAATATTTAAAAAAAATTATATATATATATATATACATATATATTCACATACGTATATATATACATATATTAATTCTACATATATATTTATGTAATATTTTTACATAATTGGGTATCTTAATTAATTACAATTAGCGGGACCTGCCTGACAACCCTATGCCGAAAGTAAAGGGAATTTAATTTGCTAGCACTATATTTAACCCTATAACTTTCCAAGACACCATAAAACCTGTACATGGGGGGTACTGTTCTACTCGGGGGACTTCGCTGAACATAAATATTAGTGTTTCAAAACAGTAAAATGTATTACAACGATGAGATCGCCAGTAAAAGTGAAGTTTTTTGCATTTTTCAGGCACAAACAGCACTTACACGGATGATATTATTGCTGCGATACTTTTTACTGTTTTGAAACACAAATATTTGTGTTCCACGAAGTCTCCCGAGTACAATAGTACACCTCATGTACAGCGTCAAATATAAGGCTTGTGTTTCATTTTTTTCACATTAAAATTTGCCAGATTAGGTACGTTGCCTTTGAGACCCTATGGTAGCCCAAGATTGAAAATTACCCCTATGATGGCATACCATTTGCAATAGTAGACAACCCAAGGTATTGCAAACGGGATATGTCCAGTCTTTTTTAGTAGCCACTTAGTCACAAACACTGGCCAAAATTGGCATTTTTTGCATTTTTCACACACAAATACTAATGCTAACTTTGGCCAGTGTTTGTAACCAAATGGCTACTAAAAAAAGACTGGACATACCCCATTTGCAATACCTTGGGTTGTCTACTATTGCAAATGGTATGCCATTATGGGTGTAAATTTCATTCCTGGTCTACTATAAAGTCCCAAAGGCAACGTAACCAATCTGGCGAATTTCAATTTCAAACGTAACGTGCTATATTTGACCCTGTAACTTCCCAAAACGCCCTAAAACCTGTACATAGGGGGTACTGTTTTACACGTGAGACTTTGCTGAATGCAAATATGTGTATTTTATTGCAGTAAAAGCCAACAGTATTATGACATTGACAGTTGAAATGTCATGCATAACTAAAAAAATCGTATTTTCTCCCATTCTTTCATATTAAATTATGTTTCATAGCTAAATATGTTATATTAAATGAAAGCCCTGTTTCCCCTGAATAAAATGATATATAATAAGGATGGGTGCATTTAATATGAAAGAGGTGAATTACAGTTGGACAGACATGTAGCACAAATGCCAGGTTTTGTTTACATTTTGTTTCGATCACAACGTGTACATTTGGCTCCGTCCTTAAGGGGTTAAGGTGAGAAAGTTCCTATATTGGGCCCAAATTCCTCTGTTCCTATTTTCTGTCCCAATGTCCCTCTTTCCTAGGGGCTCCAAATTGTTAGGTGCGTATATGTGTAAAACACAGCACCAATACTCATAGTAATGTGTTTAAACTACACCAAAATATGTTTAGAAATCAGTTGTGTTCTGGTTTTTAATTACATTTTAGTTTTTTTTTAATTATTATTTTAATTGGTATTAGTCCTGTCCTGGACACATCTCCACTCACAGCCCTAAACTTAAAATGTCCTTGTTTGTCCATATGAAATGTTGTGAGTTATGCATATTTAGAAACAAGACTACTATACATGGAGTGGTAGTTGCCTTGACCAGGGTTTTTACTTTCCAACGTATTCACTTAAAGTGAAACGATCAAATGTAAGGCCAAACTTGGACAACAGAAAATGTTCTCCATGTTCTCCATGTCAGCTGTGCTTTAAGATCAGTTACTTTGGCCTTAAAGGGAAACTCCAGTGCCCGGAAAACAATCTGTTTTCCTGGCACTGCAGGTCCCCTCTCCCTCCCACCCCCCAATCCCCGGTTGCTGGAGGGGTGAAAACCCCTTCAGTAACTTACCTGAGGCAGCAACGATGTCCCACGTCGCTGCTTGCTCCTCCGCTGCCGCTCCTCCTTTGCATTGCGTTGGCCGGTGGGCGAGACTGATCCCGCCCACCAGCCGGGGAGACCTAATGCATTAGCGCTCCGCATAGGAAAGCATTGAAAATGCATTTCAATGCTTTCCTATGGGGAAATGAGTGACGCTGGAGGTCCTATCTACTGATCCAGGAAGTGCCCTCTAGTGGCTCTAGACAGCCACTAGAGGTGGAGTTAACCCTGCAAGGTAATTATTGCAGTTTATGAAAAAATGCAATAATTACACTTGCAGGGTTAAGAGTAGTGGGAGTTGGCACCCAGACCACTCCAATGGGCACAAGTTGTCTGGGTGCCTGGAGTGTCCCTTTAAATGCAAAATTCACTTTGAATTCACACTGAATTCTCAACAATTCTCACTTTAGTGAATAACTCTGTTAGTGTCTACTCTTCTTACCGAACATATCTGAACCCTAAATAAGTGTCTGCATAAAAAAGTTTCCACATAATATTTTGAGTGATTCTTTTATTACATCAAATATATGTGTGTGCGCATGTGTGTCAGAGGTGACACACATTAAGGCAGCAGAAGGCTAATAAATATATAGATTGTCAGATATTAACAATTCCTATTTGTTCCACCTGCTGCATTGTTAGACACTCAAACCTTCAGTGTGTCACTGTCATCCAATCTATCCTAGGATATCCTAGAATACTTTGCATCTCCACTCCCTAGATGAGTCTCTGCTTCAAGTTTCCTGTTCTGACCAGCCTTAGATAATTTCCAGTGTCCCCCCATTTTCAAGGAATATCATTCTCAGTATCTGCATCACTATTTTTCATGTCTATATCAAGCCCTTATACAGTACTCTGTCTTTATGGAGATTGTCAATTCTTACTACATCCACACTTTACTTTCCATATCACCTAGTACCCCTTATAGTCTACTCCACATCTGGTGTGTGTATCCTCCTCTCCTTAATCACAGTTCTCCTTACTTTACCCTCATCTATCCCGACCTCCATTACATGTCTCTTAATACTCAAAACATCTTCACCAAATGCCTCTTTCTCCCTCATGCCTTACTCAGACACCAGGCAATTTTTTCATACTCTTCAACTCTCAAATAATTCTTCTTTTCCTTGTCACGCCCCCTGCCAGCTTACCCTGCATTCCACATCCCCTATCCTTTTTAATGACCAAGTTCCCTGCCATCCCTTACATTCATGCCAAGCTGCTACTATAATATGATAGGCAGGTATCCACGTTACCTGTTATTTGCTGTGCACATGTTTTTATAGTCATATATAGTAGGGAAAGGAAATGTCCCTGCATAGCTGCTATCAACTTACAAATAATATGCATGATCCGCAAACAACACAAATTAGAACACAGAGAATCAAGGATGAATTAAAATGCAAATTTATTATGAGAAAATACAACAAATATAGGTACACAAAGTGTGCAAATTATTATTTTCTCAATAGTACATTCTAGTAAACATCATAGATATAGCCTTTTAAATTTACTGTCAATAATATATTATTATCATTAATATATGTCAATGGAAGATGAATGGCCCATAAACAAATTTCACAGTACAATTCCATAAAAATGTAAAAAATACATATATTCTTCATGTGGTTTACTGATATTGAATAATACATAATATATTATGGTTTACATATAAATGATGAACAGAGAACAATCACAGTGAACACATGTAACATATCAAGCAACACTGTGATGTTATTTCTAGGCAACATCCCATGATAAAGACCAGTATACCTCTGCATTGACTCTGACATCATTCTGATTTATAGGTCCTACAACAACTGGAGTACGTGGGCACAGTGATGCTATGGTATGACTGTGTTCTTTAGGAACTATAACTGATGTTACATATTAATTCAACACACAACGCACAATGAACAGTTTGCATCTCAGTGTTACTGGATATACACCCTCTAGTCTGTTTCATGAATGTTCCTCTCTTTTATTAATATTAAGATGCATCAGATCATCTCATATGATGATCAAGTCTTTGTGAGAGCATATTGTTGAATATTGAACCTGAAGCCACTATCCAATGCCTTTCAAAAATTACATGGGGCAATATTTATCAAGGTTAATAACAGTGCTATTCTGGGGCTATAAGTGCTATATAAGGGAAACCAATTGCCTCTCAACATGTAGCACTTTTTTTCAAAAAATGAAACTTGTCTTGCATTGACAAATATGCCATATCAATCCATGACATTATTTGTCTTGTGTGGAACAAAGCCCAATTTGCACATGAGTAACCATTCTACTTTATACCAACTATATATGTTATACATTATACCAACTATATATGTATATACACAGACATTTTACATTTATTAGTTTTACCATATTTGTACATTTGTCTAAACCACACATTTGCCCAACTGGCAACATTCATAAATAGAATGGAAATTAAATCTAACATCAGAAAATATGAAAGTGATATTTGTGACTGTCAACAATGTTTAGATATTGCATATGTCATGATCATATTTGGTCATTATACATCAGAGCTGTCAGTGTATTGCATATTGATATTTTACATATTATTTATTGCTACATTTGTACAATTTGTCTTGGTCTATGAACTTTAGTAAACTGCTCTACATCCAAGTTACAAGTTATGAATATCGAAGAGAATTAATTAAATGGTAAATTGAAAAGTAAGGAGTATTTCAATTTAGGTTCCCTTGATTTAAAATACAATATTAAGAAAAGTTCAAATAGGTATGTGAAAGTAATGGAAATGGATTGATTTTAATGTTATCTGTGAAAAAAAATGTTACAGCAGACTCCGGGGGTTTTAATTTGTTTATACTCCTCTGTATTTTTTTTGTTGTTGTTTTTTTTGATCATTGACAACTTGACTGCATACTCTATTTTGATTGGCTAAAAGCAATTTAATACTAATTAGAACAGGCTTCCTGTATCCTGTAGTTTTTCTGCCCAATACAGGACTTCTTTCAATAATAAATACGCAACTGGCACTCTACATATATTTTCCAAATATGGCTGAACGTATCTCCTTGTGTTAAAGGGTTACTCCAAACACCATGACTACTTGATTGTTTTGAAAAGGTCATGGTGCTCTGCATCTTTATGTATAGTGTTTCAGTACAAAATGCTGCCCGTACAGTGATATTTAAATTTGCTACCAACCTCTGGCTGTATTTATTAGAAGCTAGCTACGAAAGTTCCTGGGCTACTAACGTGAATTTTGTGCACAAAATAAGGTCCATTGTCATCTTCTTCAACACATTTTACACACTTACCCTTCTGTTAGTGTTTTCATTGGCTTTTTATAAGATTTGGGGTTACATTTAAAATAGTGCTTACTTAGAAAGCTATTCAATAGTGCTTACTTCGAAAGCTATCTTCAGTTTAAATATGTGTTTCCCACCTAGGCTCCCTCACTCTTTTAAAGACCTGTACTTGTTTAAATTTGCACCTCTGACTCTCATCTTCTCTAGGGCAGCACTGTTTCTTCATTAGATTCTCCCCCAGTCTCCACTCTTTTAAAAACTATTTATTTTTTTAAATCTCACAACTTCAAGATGATTTAACAATTGAATTGAAAACACTATTCCTTCCATCTCATCTCATAACATTTCACTAATCCCCTTTTTAAAATTCTTCTAAATGTCCAGCTCATTTTGTTGCATTATATTTTGTTTAATGCACAGAGTTGCATAATATGTTGGGAGTGTTTTAGATGACAATTTATCATAATCTATCCAGAGAGGTGGTGTATACATCCCCACATGTATATAATAAAAATGTATATTTATGTATAGTGCATGTGACAACCTCATTTCAGGATTTCACATTACCTAATTTAGGTGTGTGATGCCCATGTCTCCAGAGTCTAATACATTAATTACATGATAATTTACCAAGGCTCACGTAACCATAATTCTACAGTATCAGCAGAACATAGTATGTAATTCTTAGCAAGATTTTATAAATGCTTCATGTAAGCATTATTTATGAGGAGGCTATAGCAAACAACTTCCAATGCACTTTTTGTAATTTATTTCATTTAATCCTAATCTTAAACACTGGAAGCAAGCTACAGGAACAATGTAAATTATTCAAAATATAATATTGAATTAGCCGTTCATTTGCCACAAACATCTTACGTATATAAGATGGAAAAAACTGTGCAATAGAAAAAGGTTCAAAATAATTCTTCATACACACTTGTTCAGGAGATAACAGTGAATCTACTTTCTAGGGCAGATGTAGGCAACCTTTGGCACTCCAGATATTGTGCACTACATCTTGCTGATGCTTTGCCAGCATTATGACCGTAAGAGCATTATGGGAGATGTAGTCCATAACATCAGGAGTGACAAAGGTGGTCTATTCCTGTTCTAGGGGGACAGTGAGATGATTAAGACATTGGAAAGGAAGACAAAAAATGAAAGAAGTGATCAGAATGTGTCGGAAAATGCACCGGAGAGATGAAATGACTATGATGAAACATAGACAAAGCAGTTGAAATGTCAAGGTCTATTCACTCAAAAAGGAATTAGGACTGAAATAACAGTTCTTTCCGACCTTTCTATTTTAATCTAGTTAATTTACTCAATAATTTCTGAATCTGAATAGTCTGAAATTTGCCATTCTGATTCCAAATTGCCACTATTTGAAGTTTAGTGAATACATACATAACTGCTGAAAGTCATTTGTCAAAATGTTCTGTTTGATGAAAACATTAATTTAATAGCAATTAATAGGTGGAGGTTACTATATGTAAATGGGTGGCTTTTAAAAAAAAACCAAAAGAAAAAAAAAACAAGTATCTCAATTGTGACCTTTCTCTTTATTATCTTTTCTGAACTTGACATCACATATGAAGAAATATGTAATAATCTATAAAATGCAATAAAATCTGTGGTACTTGAAAGACTATGGTAAGATTCTTTGAAAGAATGGTCACACCTGCGGCCCTGCTTCTTTTATCTTTGCAGCTTATCCTAAGATATAGAACATTTCAACTGCATCAATTTTGCTGCGGCACCACTTTAGCTCCAGTCCTTTCCACTGCAATTACTTCTATTTAAGGACAATCTTTAAGTCAACATCAAATAAAGCTGTCTGCTGATAATATGTATACAACCGGGAAATGTAGATAGAACATTGTTTGTAGTTCAATTTACTTTTGTCAAAATAATAATGGCATGGTTTTGTGATGCACTTCACACGTTTTATTTCTTTTCAATGAATTAACAAGCTCTGTGGCAGGTATCAATCTACTTTGCCATTTAGTTTGTGAAAACTGGTACAAGCATGAAAAATTCAATAATGAATTTGTCAGAATGAAACCCAACAAGTTTTTAGTGTCTATCTACCATTGTCATAACATTTTGGATATATGATGTTTCCGTTTGTAATACTCCGGTTAATAATGACATATTTGCCTTAGCATAGACTTCTTCCAACAGCTCAGGCATGGTTTGGGTTTCTATTTTCTATTTGCCCATTAGAAAATAAATAACAATATACTTTGTGGCTGCCATACTAGGTATATATTTTTTCCAGGAACACCATGTTTGGGCAATGAATTGAGTATGGTGCTGAAAACATTGTTAGAGCTTTTGGTCCATGTTAAACTAATATAGTCATGAATCGCACAAGATTTGTCGCCTGTGAAATCTTGATTAAAATCTCCTGTTCCATCACGTGCTACAGAATTTACATCTGTTGGCTGGGGGCCCAGGAGTACACTGAATTCATTGTTATATTTATGGAACCAGCTTGAGAAGACATGTGATTCACAACATGGTGTTATTGTGCTGGATGTTTATATATGGGATATTTAAATGACCGCTGACTCCACACTCGGTTCCCCTGGAAGAGCCATTTTTCGGCGAAACGCGCGTCGGGACTAGTCGCAGTGAAGGGTGGTGGAGTGAGACAGGGAGCTGGGGGCATTTAGTCACTACGGTGTTACTGGACGATAGGAGCAGGGAATGAACGCTGGGCTACTGTGTAGAGTCTATACCTTAACCAGGGGCGTATTAGCCGCGAGGCAAACAAGGCATTTGCCTTGGGCGGCATTTTTCAGGGGGCGGCAAAAAACGCCGCCCCCCAAATGCCCAGGGAAAATGCCTTGTTAGCCTTGCGGCTAACTGACATCCCGAGTGGCTGCAGGGCGGGCGGCGCTGGGCAGGCGGCTGGCGAGGGAGCTCTTCCCCTGAGCGCTCTGCTCAGCTCCCTCGCGCACCGCAAAGTGAGGCTGGGAGCCGGAAGATGACGTCATATTCCGGCTCCCAGCCTCACTCTGCAGCCGACGCGCGAGGGAGCTGAGCAGTCAGCTCATGGGAAGTGCTCCCTCGCCGGCCGCCCGCCTGCCAGCGCCGCCCGCCCTGCAGCCACTGGACCACCAGGGAGAGAGACCCCCCCCCCAGCACTCCCAAAGGTAAGGAGGTTGGGGGGGGATTTAAATTAAAAAAAAAGGTAATGTGTGTGTGTGTCTGACTGTGTGTGTTTGTGTCTGACTGTGTTTGTGAGTGTGTGTGTGTTTGTGAGTGTGTGTGTTTGTGTCTGACTGTGTTTGTGTCTGTGTATGTGTCTGAGTGTGTGTGTGTTTGTGTCTGACTGTGTTTGTGTTTGTGTATGTGTCTGAGTGTGTGTGTGTTTGTGTCTGACTGTGTTTGTGTTTGTGTATGTGTCTGACTGTGTGTGTTTGTGACTGTGTGTGTTTGTGTTTGTGTCTGACTGTGTTTGTGTCTGACTGTGTGTTTGTGAGTGTGTGTGTCTCTGACTGTGTGTGTGTGTCTCTGACTGTGTATGTGTGTGTGTGTTTGTGTCTGACTGTGTTTGTGAGTGTGTGTGTTGGTGTCTGACTGTGTTTGTGTATGTGTCTGACTGTGTGTGTATGTGTTTGTGTGTGTGTCTGACTGTGTGTGTGTCTGACTGCGTGTGTGTTTGTGTCTGACTGTGTTTGTGTCTGTGTATGTGTCTTACTGTGTGTGTGTGTTTGTGTCTGTGCATGTGTCTGACTGTGTGTGTGTATGTGTCTGACTGTGTGTGTTTGTGTCTGACTGTGTGTGTATTTAGAAGGTGGGGCGGGGGGAAGGGTTGGGTGGGGGTGGTGCGGGAGCAGGGGGGCGCCTGAGTTTTGTCCTGCCTAGGGCAGCACAAAACCAGGATACACCACCGACCTTAACCCTACTATCCCTGAATCACCCGTGCCACTACTGGACAAATGTGACACTTCTCTATTTATATCCATATTATGCTTCCTTTTTCTCTTACTAGTTATCATTTACTCTAGACATTATATTTTTATAGAGCAATTGTGCTTATTTCTCCTTATATTTTTTTTAAATTTTAATTATTTATTAATATAAGTTATATTTTATTGGGCTAGGGGTTGCTTTAGTTATACTAGAAACCCGTAGGTGTACTACTAAGATTCTATGTACCCTCTGGGTTTTCCTGCATCTTCCTTTTTTCCTCAAATTATTGTGCTGGATGTAACCATTCTTTAACAGATGGCTAGGTTGTGGTAAAAAGGGATGGGCATAGTCAGCAACAATATACATGTAGGTTGAATATACCTGCAGCATTTAAGCAATTCTCGTTTGGTATCAAAAGACTTAATGTATGCCGAGAAGATATTTTCCACATCATTATGCCAACATCACCAGCCTGAACTTTGTTGTGCTTAAGCCCCTTGTAGCCTCACTTCCCTTTCCTAAGCGGACAGGATTGGCACCCAGTTTGGTGTTTGGTTTTACGTAGTTCTTTCATGTCAAAGTTCAATGTTTTGCATTTAGATATGTTTTTTTCCCCTAACACTGTTATAAGACATCATCAATATTTCAATTAATGTAACCTTTCTATATTTTCAAAAACACTCTGTTCATTCTCATCAGACTCTCATTACTGAAATGTTTCGCCCATTAAAATGCAGCTCATTGGATTATCCCCTCCCCCCCCCACCACCACCACCATTCTGGGTAAATTCTTGCTATGATTGAGCGTGAAAGCACACGGAGATCAGCAATTTCTTAGATACTCAGCCCACCTTGTCTGGCACCCACAACCATTCCACAGTAAAAAGGATTACTTCCTTCCTATTCAGATATCTGTTTTGAATACCAACAAAATCTACTGACCATGTCTGTATGTTTTTAGTGATTTAACATGGTTGCTACTTGATTGACTGATTACATAATTGTGTGTACTTAATAAAGTGTATACTAAGTATAAATGTGAATCATAGAGATTTATCCTGTAGCAAGACAGCAAGACAGCAAGACAGACAGACAGTCAGATAGATAGATAGAAGCATAGGATAGGATAGGATAGATAGATAGAAGCATAGGATAGGATAGGATAGGATAGGATAGATAGATAGATAGATAGATAGATAGATAGAAGGATAGGATAGATAGATAGATAGATAGATAGATAGATAGATAGATAGATAGATAGATAGATAGATGCTCTTAAGTCCCCTGGGAATATATAACTATAACTTGAGTTGTATACAATGTCATATCATAATATCTGAAAAACAGAACTCATATAAGCATTACAGATTAATACCACAGACCAATTTCCTAATTATGAAGTTTCTCAGTACCACCATGGTGGAGAGGTATGGGAGTTGTAGTCCTCAACACCTGTCTCTAGTTACCTGTTACCATTAATTGCAGTTACTTAGAATCAGAAAAAAAGTTCTAAAATATTAAGTAAGGAATACTGATACTGCGTCACTCCCTGTGTCATCGCATCAGAAACCATTATCTTTGATATTTAAAAAAGCCAATTTCTGCTGCAAAAACCCTGCTATAACCTTTGATTTATAGGTGAACCAAACTAATCTCAGAAAGAGGCCATTCTACCATTAAATGCTTAGCAAGCCTTTCTGAACATCAGAAATTCACTTCTTCCCATGTTTATCAGAGAGCTCTGCTCAGTGATGTGATGCTTAATTCCAAACAAAATAACAGACGTCAGGATGTGAAAGAAAGTACATTGTTCTAGATGCTACATTTGCTCAAATCACATTGGTATTTGAAGCAAATATAAAATTTGTAATTCTGTGTATCCAGAGACTTTTATATCTGAAGTCATGTTAATTTTAAAATATAATTTGTATCTAATCAGCAGTTATGTCCCAGGACACAGTCATAATTAGACTTGTTCACATTTAAACAAGCAAATTCAGGCTTGATGTTCTTTGGGAAGTCAATGAAATGATTAAATTAATGATTTAGGAAAGGAAAGAAATGGACTTGTGGAGCTATTGTATATCAACTGATATTCCAGACAATGGAAGATAAAGTATTTTGGTAATGAAATATTTAAAGGCATAATGGTAACATTAAAGTCACCAGGGACATTGACCTAGTAAAATATTAATCCACATGGCACAGATATTGTTAATACAATGTAGCAACAGCCAACAGTATAAATGTATTATATCTTAAAGAAAACTCCAAACACCAAAACCACTACAGCACACCGAAGCCTTCCAGGTGCCAAAGGTGCCATGACAACCCACCACACCCCACCCCCATAAGTAGTAAAAACTTTTTAGATCAACGACAGAGTGCAAGAGTCTCTTTGTTTGCAGAGCTAGCTCTTGGGTTGAGAGAGACAGCTGATTGCATAGAGAATTTCTGGTTCACTAAAGGAAGTGGGTAGTTGCACCCTGTAGACACCAGGTAAGAAGTCGAACTAGTCAAAAATGGTTTGACTACTTATATTGGGGGCTGGCACCATGACACTCCTGGCACCATAACCACCATAACCACCATAACCACATGGAGTGTTCCTTTTAGGTTTATTACACTTTGCTATCATCACAATTAAATTCTGAGACTGTAACCCAGGTCCATACAGCCCTGCATTCAATGACTAAGTGGAAAATTTAGTTTTGGGACAGTATTCCAGGTTTTTCTGATTGCATAGACTGTGATTGCTCTTTAAAGTGATACTGTCGCACAAAAAAACCTCCAAAAACATTTAATAAAAATAAAATCTTTATGAAATGCTTGTAAAGACTGTGTTGGAGTTTCACTGAAATTTCAAGTTAGTCTAAAGATACAATAAGACAAAGTAGGGACTACTTTGTTTTGTTTTTTCTACATTTGCAAAAGCTCGACAGAAGGTGGAGCTTCTGCAGTCAAGTTTTATCAAACCCTAAGCCATTACTAACTATCGTGCGGGATCCTCCATAGACATATGTGTTGTACTTTTGCGCATCCACGAGAGTACATCGCTGATGTGAGCTCCTGACAGATAAAGTGCTAGGAGTTGAAGAGGACTTCGGTGAAGAAGAAGGCAGTGGTCGAGAGGCACATTTTCAAGTATGTAAAAACTGCCTTTCCTTGCACCCCCTGGGTCACCAAACGGCGACCATAAAAGGTGACACAGCCACAAAAGCATACAGATGTAGCAAGCTATCACTAAAACACAAGAATAATGATAAATGAAATTAAATTGTGCTGCAAATCCCCCGTGAATGGGGCATATTTTTAGGTCTGAGTAAAATATGTTATTTTGTTTTCATGTATTGTCTGCGAGTTGTGTATCTAATGCTTATATGTTAACATCTCTAAAACACTTCTCCCTTTTTTTCTGTCTTTTCCAAGTTACAATGGTAACCATATCCTCGTCCTCCCCTATTCTTGAATGCTGTCTTCTGAGTCCTGCCTGAAATGTGCTCACTAGCAATGAAACTGTCAAATGCGTTCTACAGAATTGTGATGGAACATTAGTTACTCAGTGTAAAATTATCTTATGACTCAAAGTCTTTTCTACTCTACTTTAAATCCCTCAGGCAGTTCCCTATTAAACACATTATCCACTACAAATATCTTCAGTTATCTTTTATAGCTTTCCTCATTTTTTTCTCAGTGTAGCCTACTCTTTCTTAAAGTGATGCTCCAGTCCCCTAAAGCACTCCAGTTTGCTGAAGTGCTTTGAGGATCAACTATGCCTGTAAGAGAAATCAGCACTTTTGTAAATCCCTTTACTTGCTTTGAACTGGAGTTTAAGTGGAAGCGTGTGGTTCTCACAGAGAAGTACAGGTTTCGATGAAGCACTGTTGGCGGATTGCTGCATATGCCATGTTTACCAGTGCTTCTCTATGGGAAGCATCAGACTGAGTTATCAGTAATGATGACTTCACAGAAGGTGGATCAGAGACTTTGCAAGTGCAGTAAAAATTATATCTTAATAGTAATTAACTCTTTCACTGCTAAAACATGAGTGAGTAATTGTAATCTACCCATAACGTGAACACGCCAATTAATAAAATAAATAAATCAATAACTATATATATGTATCTATATATACACACATATACAAATTGTTTTCCATATTAATACATTGTTGTTTTTTTTCTTAATCGGGACAGAAAAAACATATCTGTCTAAATAGGGACAGATATGGTTATACACAGCTGATCTTCCTAACCGTAATTAGACTGTTTCGGGAATTATACTCTTTCTCATAATTTATATTTACCTATATATTCTAGTTCTTCCCATATGTACATTCCTGTGAGGGCTTGAACATATATTTTGGTTAATTAATCATCCACTCTAATATGTTAGTCAGTTCATTGCTGGTTAATTAATTGGTACATGCTATCAAAATGTAAATACATTCTGTCAAAAGAACAATACTAAGCAATAATAATGACATACACCTTGTAGAAGGTACCAGCTGGTGGATTGCAGTAGAGCCAAACATTTTTAATTTGTCTAAAAAAATTGCATCTTATTCTAACACAAGAAATGAATCCAGGTTGTATAGTTCATCTCTTAATCACTCATCAGAATGTACTGTGTTAATGGACACATATGAATGCAAAACCATACAAACATGGCCTATATTTGCAGAATACACTGAAACAGAAATTTAACAGATTGCAAAAAATGTGTAGTAAGACTCATAATAGACTTTCCCTGTCACCATGGATTTCACAACATGAACTATGCAAGTGACATTTAACACTCTCCTGTGATAAATGGGGTGATATCCATTTGCTAAGTAACATTGTACTTTAGTGGCGTTCCAACTAATCACAATTATCTGTTTCTATTTATGGTATAGAGAGAGCTATGATCTTACGAGACTCATAAATCATATGGTTGATTATAAATGAAAGCTCCAAAAACCACGCAAAAGGATCAAAGAAAATGTGGTAAATATGTTGAATACTATGGTAATGTGAGAATCATTAGAATTATTACTGAACATTGTGAATGTATTTCTTCCAAAAAAGTGTGCTCTGTTATTTAGCTTGGTAATCGAGAGAGGGTGCTTATGAGAGTTCAGAGAGCTCAGTTTTTAAATTCAAAATGCCACTAAGACCCTCCTGCTGGTTGAGGAGACAAATAGAGTTATTCACTAAAGTGAGAATTGCCATGAATTAAAAAGGCCAAATAGCCAAATTGAAAACAGAACTGACTTAGAGAATGTTCTACTATGTTGTCTATGTTCTGAAATTCAATTGAAATTAATACTGTGAGTGAAATCTTGATATTCAAAACAAAACCCCAAATGTTTACTGTATACTACTATCTCAAATATTCATTTAAACAGAGATATATGGTACTACCAGAACGACCATTTAAATGTAAACTCATTAGACAACATTGAGGCAACCTTGGGTGAGTCCTCGTAGTCACCTACGAGTCTGACAAGTAAGTCTGACAAGTAAACATATTTTTATTGCCACTGCTGTACAAAACAAAAAATCACAGGTGGAAGACCCCTGTGCTGCAAAATTGTGAAGGACCTGTCTACAGTTTGTGATGGTAAAAAACAAACAGAGCTATTATCTCCCCCTTCTTCACATGCAATGCTTAGCAGAGCAGTATCAGGCTCTAGATATGTAATCATGCTTGGCATCTGTATTGTCATCCACCCTAAAGCCCTTGAGTGCGCAATGACAAATGACAAACTATTGTCTCTGCTAGACCACACCAGTCATAAGGAAAAGGATTGCTTGACCTGTACAAAGCCTCTGGGCACCTAATCAATTAAGGCATTGATATAACTGCAAAGCGTGTACAATGGTTTATGGTCATCATAAGACTAATGGAAAAAAAAAAACTCCTTAATATTATCAAATTAATGGCACCACTATTACAATTCATTTTTACTATGGCAAAACATTGTAACTCTGAGGGAAAAAAAGTAATTTCAAAGAAGAATTTTGTTTGATGTTTGTTTATATGACTTTATATTGATAAACTGACCTTATTTTGCCTTGGTTATTTTGCCACAGTTTTTCTTCTGCATGCTTTTCAAATCTCATGTGAAAAGCCTGCTAGTTTTTAATGTTACTTTGAAGTATTGGATGTGCAAGTTTGCAAGTTAAACTATATGTCACTATTGCTACTCATGGGCACTGGGGAATCCAGTGGGATTTTCTAACAGCAAACAATCGATTATGTGGCATTTTATCCAAAGATATGTACAGGGAGTGAATGGTCACTGAATTTTCCTAGCAAGTAAAGAGAAAAATAAAGTTTAATCCTTCATGTAGTGCTGCTAAAAGCAAATTTCAGCATCTTGTAAGGAGATTACTCTTCCCATTCAACCACATAATCTGTTTTTAATATTAACATTATTATTTTTAATACACATTTCTACATTACAATTAATCATGGTACCTAGAGCTCATAAAAATATATTTTCGATAGTATATACTAAAAGGAAGTATATAATCAATTACTAGGAAAGCTGTTTAAGTAATTTTTTTTATTGGAGGAGACTTTTTATTTCTGTATATTTTCAACAGACAATTTTTTGGTACCGAGTATTAAATCACACTTAATGTTATCTACAATACGGGTAGTTTAGGCTAAGCCTCGGGTGAAAGACTGTATTGAGCACACTGCAGTACAAACAATACTGGGTAGAAGTGCTGTACAGCTCTATGCCTCTAGACACCTTTCACCTCCTTCGCATCGCTTCATTAGCTTCTATATTATATACCCTTTCCTCCACTCCACTGTGCTATGCAGGCAAAAATCAAGAAGGAAAGGGAGAAATGCAATGTATATATCAGGAACTGTGAAGATGTTCCATACCTGTCACCTTTGCTGGTGGGATTTGGGACCAGACTAGGCAGACCAAAAAGGGGATGGTGACCAGGAGTTGGTCCACCTGGTTAAGAGATGGGTCAGCCCACACATTGAGTCCTACAGGGTGTATCAACCTGACTGGCAGCCACCTTGGCCAGCCAAACCATATATAGGGTTCTGCTTAAATGCTGTGTTTCTTCCCAGTGTCCTGAAACCATTAAAGGACCACTGTAGTGCCAGGAAAACATACTCGTTTTACTGGCACTATAGTGCCCTGATGGTGCCCCCACCCCCAGGGACCCCCTCCCGCCCGGCTCTGGAAGGGGGAAAGGGGGAAAAACGTACCTTTTTCCAGCACTGGGCGGGGAGCTCTCCGCCTCCGATCCTCCTCCTCTCCTCCCCGTCGGCTGAATGCGCACACGTGGCAAGAGCTGCGCGCGCATTCAGCCGGTCGCATAGGAAAGCATAATGCTTTCCTATGGACGCTGGTGTGCTCTCACTGTGAAAATCACAGTGAGAATCACGCAAGCGCCTCTAGCGGCTGTCAATGAGACAGCCGCTAGAGGCTTTGGGGGAAGGCTTAACCCATTCATAAACATAGCAGTTTCTCTGAAGCTGCTATGTTTATAAAAGAATGGGTTAACCCTAGCTGGACCTGGCACCCAGACCACTTCATTAAGCTGAAGTGGTCTGGGTGCCTAGATTGGTCCTTTAAGCACACAACAAGCGCATCATTAAACACTTGATGGAAACAGCTGATTGGTGTCCCTTAATATGAAACACCCACTGGACAGCAGGACAACGACCCTGCTAGATCTGTGCCACTTGGGAGGTATGACGTTCATCATTCCTCAAACCCATCCCATTCAGAATGTATCATTACATCCTGAATTAGCTCTTAAAAAACAATAACGTAAAAGAGATCAACAGAGCCATCTAGAACATAAAGTAAAAATGAAACAACGTTTTGATGTATAGATCATTACTCTCCAGTCTCACTGCTCAATTTTCTGCTATTTAGGAGTTAAGTCACTTTTGTTTCTGTGTATGCGGCCATAACCAAACCTCCTCTGGCTGTGACTCACACTCTCTGGAATTTATACCATTGCATAAAACATAAAGGTCACATATAACTTGTGTTAAATTATATGTTCATGAGATATTTCATTTTACATTCATATGAAAGGGACACTCTAGGTACCAGAACCACTACAGCTTAATGTATAAACACTGCCTTTTCTGAAAACAGGTAATGGCCTGTAGAGGTCCTGCAAAGTTTTCAGGACCAATGTTCGGAGTCTTCACGCTCAGCATAGAGGCTCCGAATGATCCCCATAGAGGCAACACATCTATATAAGGAGATGATGACAGCGAGGTGATTGCCAAAGATGTGCACTAGTCTCCCACTGTGCTGGGGGAAATAAGATATATTTTATAGCTTGTTTAAACTATTGGGGGTTGAGCTGATATTTAAATTGCTCCAATATCACTCTAATGTTAGAAATACAGGTTTGTATTCCTAACATTAGAGTGTTCCTTTAAGATCTAGTGAATTACATCATAATCCAGTTCACACTAGACAAAATATTACATATGGAGAATCAAATTAGACACATTGGAAAGAATAGAGGATATAATAATGAGTTATAGGGCTAATATGGAAGCACTCAAGTGCAGTATAAAGTGGTATGAATATCTGCATTTCATTTTATTTTTTTATACCTCTCAAATCTCAAATACATATATATATATATATATATATTATGTGAAATGACACTTTCCCTTCAAAAGCAATACCAATAGACTATTTTACATGTTCCAAATTCAATATAGAAAGCCTGTTATTTTTCTGCATTTATAAAACAGTGTTTCCATCTTTGAACCTTTGTCCACCTGTAATATATATTGTACCAACATTTTCATGTAAAACAAACTTCTATTAGATCGGTGTCTTTCATTGTCAGTCTATCAGTACATAGCATTTGATGATCAATGTTTTTTTACTACAACCCAATGAATGTGATCATCTACAACCATCTTTATATTTGTGACATATATTGTGTATTACTTTGTATAACCCAAAGTATGTGATGATTAGTCTGTACAAGGAGCACAGTTCATATAATAAATAATTTGTTTATAAACCATGAAAACCTGAGAGCTGGCTGATATCCATGTCTCTTCCCTCCTGTGCCTATATCACTGTATATTTTCTCTTTTGTCTTTATTTTCTCATGTCTTTCACTGGTCAGTTCATCTCTCTGTGTTTTTAGCCAATTGCATCTGTTACGTGTTGTTCTTTCCCATCTTTGCCCATTGTTTGGTTAGCTTCTGTGCACATCTCCCAGTATGTCTTTCCCATGGACATCTCACAGTGTCTTCTCATCTGTAAAAGTGAGCCTTTTCTATTTTTTTGTCCATATACATATAACCATTCCCACTTGTGCATTTATTTCCTATGCTATTTCTTAGATTCTTTTCAACCATAATCCAGATGGTTATCATACATAGATGGTTATCATACATTTAGAGCATACAACATACTGAGTTTGTTCTTAAAAGAACACTATAGTGTGAGTAGTAAAAACATGTATTCCTAATACTATAGTGCTGGCATGGCTGTTTCAGTGACGGACCCCCTCTCTGTGCAGTAAAAAGATATTTAAACAGCTTAAACATCTTGCCACAGCTGTACCCGCCTCCATGGCAGAGATAATTTATCCTGATGATCCTAGCCAATTCAATGCTTTTCTATAGGAAAGTATTGGGTGACACTTATGCATGTGCAACAGAATGCCATGCTGCGCCAATCAGCATCTCTTAATAGAGATGCATTAAATCAATGCATCTTCATGGGGAGCTTTCAGTGTCCTTGCAGAGCCGACGCTGAATGTAGGTGCTGGAAACTGTTTGCCACTAGAGGTGTTCCTAGGCAGCAATGTAGACACTGCGTTTTCTTTAAAAAGGCAGCGTGTTCATTGCTTTGCCTGCAGGGACAGGCTATAGTCACCATATACAATCACTATATTAAGCTGTAGTGGTTCTGGTGACTATAGTGTTCCTTGAAGGAATCAACCTGGTTTCTGTTACCGAGCTATAAAACCTATCAAAAAATATGAAAATGTATTATTTTCAAGTAAAATTCAAATGTTTCCAGAAGATCCTGCAATGTCTATCATATAATTTTTTTGCTACTTCATATATCCAAATATTTATCAGGAATATTGTGGTAAACTAGTTCAGTTTAACTGACAATTATGTTTCTACAGATTTCTATTACTACAAACTATAAGATGGAGGTGATTTGAGTTTAAAAAACAAAACAAAATTTTTTTTAAAAAAAATATTATATATGGTGTGCTGGATCTTGTGTGTTGTATAAATTGGCCCCAGCAGCACCCCATTTACACATGTTCAGGTGAGTGCAGCCCTCTTGGTTTCATATTAATATCTGGGAGTCAGGCCAACTCCTTGGTTTTGCACCCCTCTCTGTGACAGTTGTCTCATTCCAGGGCCCTATTTAGCCTTGTACTGCATGGAATTTTTTCCCCAAGTAAGTGGGTTAATCTCATAAGAGCAGACATTAGGCTGATAGAAGAGGATCTGCCAACTATGGGGTACACTGACGTTGTGGCAGGTTTGTACATTGTATGATCATATATATACTAAACCCCCATTATTTTTGCCTAAATTAAGTGGTTTTTAAAGAAAACTAGAACGAACTAATACAATCTGTGAGCTTTGAAGTTCCTGTTTAGTTGATGAGTGAGTGTGCTGGATCTTATACACAAATGTTATTTTTTTACTTTCAATAAAACCCATTTGGTACATGTAGCAAAGGTCAAAATTTGTCAAGATATTTTTCAAATGCTGTTTTCAAAGTTTGTTTAAATACACACTGACAACGAAATATACTGCAAATTAACAATTTAATAGTGATTCCTGCAAGTTAAAAACTATTAGCATAATAATGGCATGTTAATAAAAGAACAGAGAGTAAGATTTTCCATGTGTTATAGAAAAAAAATGCTGAGTGATTAGTTCAAATACTGTTTTTCTTTTATAAATTTAGTATACAGTGTAGTTTAGCATATAACTATGCAACCTGATCAAGTGTTAACATTTAAAAAGCATTTCATTTATACGGCCATGACACCAAACAAATTAGCTCATGGGTTAAAACTAAAAATAAATTATTTTAATTGAGATCAGGTTGTATTTATTTATACTTTCTAAATTAATATGTGTAATCCGTTCTATTGCTCTGCATATTTGTAGCTATGCTAGTTCAGATTCATTACTGACTCCCAATTTAAATTAAAAGCAGTGCAGCCTACCCAACTCCCAGCTGCATATATGTGTCTATGTACCTTATTCTACCTCCATGTAATTATGATAATGATTCCACCACTATGGCTTAAAATAGGATGCAAAACATTAAACCTTGGTTACACCACCTACTAACCGTTCCCACTACCTCTTTATAAATGTGACTTTTGCTATCTGATTTGCGATGATCAGGTGAAGAATTCACCCATTGATTATTCCATGCCTATCCAATACCTCCACTGATACAGATAGGAAAAGAAGTGTATTCATAGGATGAAATACATGTTATCAAGCAGGGTTTTGTGTATAGCGCAGGAAATTTAAGCTAGCCAGAGTATATGAAAAATTCCTACCAATTTTTTTGTATTTTGCCATCAAGAAGTGGGAAATAATACTGTTGATCTCAAGTATGCTAATGCTTAGTTTGTAAATACTTAAGTAAAACTTACTGCCCTTCAATCACACTCAGTTGATATTGTTAATTATATTATGTTCAGATCTCCTATTCGACAACTCATATAATCATAGCATCATACATAACATTACAGTGGCTTTTTTACAGAACTATATCCTATGTACACTTAGACTACAGTTCTGCACATTTTTTTTAACATGGCTGAGGTAAAATGGTCTTTCCTTGAGTATGGGATGACACGATAAGGAGATATGAAACTGTTAGTGACTGCAGCAGTGAGAGAGAATTTAATTCAATCTTAAATGCCAACTCTTAAAGAGACCTCTTTATAAAGTCACTTTCCAATAACTGCTGGACATTAAAAATACTGGCAGCATCATTTACTGTTGTACTTATATCAAATTATAGCAGTGATGTATGCATAAATCAGAAAGGCAAATAGTTTCTAACTGCAAATATTAAATCTGCTGGAATTAAACAATCTAATAAAACCATTCACGGGCACAGATATTTAATGCAGATAATAATAATAATAAATACAAACATGCACAATTCCCACATCTTAATCACATGCATCCATACTACAGAAATATAGGAAATATTAAAGCGACACTGTCATGCCGAACTTACCTTCCCCAATCTCTTCCTCTTCTCCCTCTCTTAGGATATGTTCTTTTCTTCCTGTCTGCTCTAGTTTTCTTTAAAACATAAGACAAAGTAGGGACTTTTTGTCTTATGGAGGTTTCCTACGCTTGACCAGCTTTGACCCACTTCTTGCGGTCAAAGGAATTTTCCCACAATTCTCACCTGATCTCACGATACTTCCTTTCACTATTCCCCAGCGTCCTGTCATATAGATAGGATGGAATTTTGTAGTTTCGCCTGCGTCCTAACAGAATGAACAGTTTGTAGTTTCTGTTCGTTTCGGGAATTTAATTAGAATGAATGAAACTGCAATCCTATTCATGCTGCGGCTGCATCTTGCAGCCGCTTAGTAAATAGTTACCAAATTCTCACAGTATTAGGGAGCTATCTACCAAAAGGCTGAAAGACCAAAACTGGTCTTTCAGCCAACTTTACTAATACTAAGTAAAAGTTACTTAGTATTAGTAATTAATCTGCCCCTACTTGCAATGCCGCGAGTAGGGGCATGTCTACTAAACAGTGAGCAGCCAGTGGCTGCTCCCTGTTGTAAAAAAGACTCCCTCACATCTCTAATAAAGTGCCCCTTAGTAGGGCACCTATAACAATTACCAGGGGGGAAATATTGTCCCGGGGGGGCGAGGGGGGCCCTAAGATGAACAAGTGGGGGACCTATTGTCCCGGCCCCCACATGAGCAGCGGGTGGGGGCCCTAGTGACAATGGGGGGGGACATAGGTCCTCCCCCAGGCCCCTACCCATGAGCAGCGGGTGAGGGCCCTACATGAAAATGGGGGTGGGACCTATTGTCCCCCCCTCGGCCCCCACCTATTAGCGGGGGCTCTAAATGTAAAAAAAAAAAACATGAAGGGGGGGTGACTAGGGTTCCCCAAGCCCCTAGTCCCCCCCCCCCCAAAAAAAAATTTCTACCTACCCCCCTTCACCCTAAATATAGTGAGGGCGGGACAATAAAACTAAGACCCTGTAAACAAAAATAAATACCATTTGAAGTCTTCTTTTTTCTAAAATCTTCTTTTTTCAGCCCCAAAAAGACCAAATTGAAAACCATAAAGCCCGTTGAATTTATAAAATAAAAAAAGACTCGAGCGCCAAAAAATAATCCGTCGAAAAAAAAAAATTCATGTTCACCTAGTGAGGGTACCATGCAGACTGAGCTCTGCAGGGCGGGGAAAGGCTTATAAAGCCTTGCCACACCCTGCAATTTGACTCAGAAGGCTCTGATTGGTTGGTTTAAGCCAACCAATAAGAGCGCTCTGATAGGTAAATAGTGAGTGTTACCTTATAGGTGGGGGCCGGGGGGACAATAGGTGCCCCTCCTATTTGCATGTAGGGCCCCAACCTGCTGCCCATGGGTGGGGGCCGGGGGGGCAGTACCCGCACTCGCGGGGCACGGGTGAGGGCGACCAGGGGGCTATTAGATGTATTATTCAGGAGGGTTGGTTAAAGACAGTGCCGCTTTAAGGGGACACTGCACGGTTAAAATAAATAGTGAACGTTTAAATGTTCATATCTGTATTTTAGATTCAGATATTCTTTATTTCATTAGAACCCACCTTTAAAATGAAAAACAAAGAAAATAAATAATGGCATTCAATTTTATCCCCTCGGTAGCCACTCTCAGAGAGAGGCATTGGGGACCTACAGTGCATGCATGGCACATCACTTGCTTAACCAATCTGGTGTTTCTCACAGAGAAGCACTGAAGCCAATTCTTCATTATGAGAAGCACTGGATTTGTTTGTTCTCATAATGCTGGAAGTGCCTCTAGTGGCTGTGAGTCTGAAATAACCAGAAGAGTGATTTAATAAAAATGAAAATACGATCTGGGTGCATAAAGTTATTGTGAATTAATTCAGTTAAATATGGTTGGGTTCCTTTTTTGAGTTTTTGCAATGTAGTATGCTTTATACTTTCCCATTATTGTGGTTAAATGCTGAACTGATAGTTTACACAGAGAGAAGTGTCCTAAATCAATATGGCAACATTTCATGATAAATGGCAAAATACAAAATGACAAGGTTTATATCCAAGATATCAAGAAAACTTTTATTTGTCACAAATCATTTTAACACATATAACGTATTAATGAGAGCCCTCCCAGCAGTGCAGTGTGTATGTGCATTTTTGAATGACAATAGAAATGCAGTATTTTATATTCTGACCGATGAATCAGAATAAATTTGTTTCTGTATATGTTTGTATGTTTTTCATCTTAATTGTCAGTGAACACAATGATGCACCACCACCACCACCACCACTACTTATTTTATTCCTTTTTTGTGGTTTCACTGACAACAAATGAAATTACAAATCTGACCCAGTATCAGCTCATGCTCATTCTCACTGGCACACACTTTAAAGAGAGGCAGTGATAGGCAGCATGGGTGTGCAAGAGGACTGGAGTGTGTCTTTTGACAATCCCCATTATAAATAGGTACAATTAAAAATTATCAGTGAAATAGAGAAGATGTAATGTCTAATGTCCGGGTAAAGTAATATCTGTTTCAATGATCATGGAATAAGGGGTAAAATAGGTGGAATGGAGAGGGGAGGTAAAAGTGTGGTGAGTAAAGGTGAGATTAAATAAAAGATTAAATCAGGAAGGGAGGCTAAAAGGGGGGACATTTATTAAAATGGAAGAGATTAAAATAAAGATGCAAAATGAAAAGGGGAGATGGAATGTAGAGAAGAGTAAAGAGGGGAGATGAAACGAAGTCGAGGAAACTAAAGAGAACAATAATTGAGAATGACAGAAAAGTTTTAAAAGGATTGATGAATTCAAGTGAAGAAATGAGGAGCGGTGAAAAAAGAATGTGGAATTAGGTCAAGGAGAGTTGGTATAAGGAGAGAATAACAAAATGTTTAGAAGTGAGAGGTGTGATTGAGTAATACATACACAGCAGTGTGTGTAAAAGGAAAGTGCTCCTGTTATGCGTGGAAAAGTGAGTGTGGTCAATAAATAAAACCCCTGTGGGGTTGTCTCTGTAAGTGACTCAATTATGACAAATTAAAAAACTATTTTACATATGGAAGCTGGACCAACAAAATCCTACACTCGACACAAATTGGAGAGCAGTGCTACGTTTGAAACATATACCCTGTCCAGGTACTTTATCAAGTACCAGAAGTATTGGTGTCTACAAACGTGTTTGAAAGAGTTCAACAATTTTAAATATATTTTATATATTTTTATTTAGTCTGCCTTTAATTTTTTAAACTAATTTGACTCCCATCACATATGTGCCAACTTAAAGTAAATGTGTTTCTGACCATTTTGTGTAAATCTAAGTCTTTTCAGTATGTTCTAAAACAGAAGGAAGACTCAGGAAAAAGGAAAGCATTATGTCAAAACTCCCCCTTCCCACTGTAAGAATTTAAAAATTTTAGGGTGGTTTGATTTCTTACCTGTGTTCGGCCGAGCACTGCTTCCCACCTCCTCCACAAAACTAGGTAAGAAAATACAGTCTGAACATGATATAACTTATCTACATAAGGATTTGGATACATTGGGATACTGGGCAGGCAAGTAGTAGATGAGATTCAATACTGATAAATGCAAAGTCATGCATTTTGGAATAAGGAACCCAAAAACCACTTATGCATTAAGTGGGATTAAATTCAAGAATTGGAAACAATTATAGATTACAAACTAGGCAACAGTCTGCCATTGCAAAAGCTTGTAAGGTGCTTTCATGTGTTAAAAGGGTTTTTGACTCACGCAATCAAAATATAATTTCTAGCCTATTCATTAACAGATGTATACAGACAACAAACAAGAGGTCACCTATGGAGACTGGAAGAAAGGCATTAAAGGTTCCTTATTGTAAGAACAATAAAGATGTGAAATTATCTGCCTAAAGAGGTTGTGTTATTAAAAGGCTTGGATGCTTTTTTGCATAAACAGAATATTAAAGGATATAATTTATATGTATGTAAACTGGTTGTTGATCAAATGAAAAATCTGATTGCTATTATGGAGTCGAGAAGGAATTTTTCTTCAACTATGTAACTATGTACTTCCAATGGAAAGCTATAAGCTCCTAAGCAGTACAAGGCTAGCTAAATGGTTGAGTGTGTCACCGTTTCTCTCTGTCAATGAGCTTAGTCCTCCACAGGACGTAATTGAGATGGGGAGCGGAACCTGGCAGAACCCAAGATGTTAAGTTGTTCAGAAATGGCTCGACTCCTTACAATGATGGGGCATCAAAGCACTCCTTGGTGCCCTTACAATGATGGGGCATCAAAGCACTCCTTGGTGCCCTTACAATGATGGGGCATCAAAGCACTTCTTGGTGCCCTTACAATGATGGGGCATCAAAGCACTCCTTGGTGCCCTTACAATGATGGGGCATCAAAGCACTCCTTGGTGCCCTTACAATGATGGGGCATCAAAGCACTCCTTGGTGCTTGGAGTGTTCATGTGAAAGTTAGTTTGTTTTGATATAAATATTTCATCAGTGACTCTGAAGGTGTTAAAGAAAATAAAGAAAAAAATAATAGTGACTTAAAACATATGACATTAAATGAATAGCTTGCATCTTATGAGCTTGGAACCAAACTGATCAATGCTGATTCAACTTCCATGATGTCTAAAGACTGAGGTATTTGACATTCTATTATAAAATAAAACAAAATAAAACTGGTGTTGAGCTTTACATAACACTATTAAACTTGAATGTCATTGGTATTCTGCCTTGTTACCTAGAAACTAAATGACGGCATACATTTTATAGTCATGTTAGAATGCAGAACGTTAGATAATATAAATACAAGCATCTACCAAACAAGTGGTAATTTTGCTGAAAAATAGAACCGGTAATTTATCTCACTCTTTTTGCTATTTAGCCTTAAGAATGTCTAAAGAGTATATTTTTCTTAAGTGCCTTGTAGCATAAGGAATATAATGGTCATAAAAATTATGGTAGATAGTGCTCAGATGTACGATACAGTCACAGTAGCCTATGGCTATTTTCCAAGCTATATCTCACAAAATAATGTTGGGAAGTCACGTAACAACAATTTTGTTAAATATAGAAGAATGGCACCTGTGAGCACTGGGACTTTTGTAAGAATGAGCTTCACTGATTGTTAATTTTCCTAAGCAAAAGAGAGCAAGCAAATTCTGGGACACATTTCACAGCATGAGGCAGTATTATATAGGTTAGAACAAGATGACAATTTAATCTTAAAAATTTTCTACTAAAGTTTAACATTTACTGGCAAGTAAAAGTAGTTAACAATTTCATTTTTTCTCCCTCACTCCCCCCACACCCTCCGAAATATATTTACACATTACTCCAGTAAATCAATAGACACGGTAAACTGTTTTTTACCTGCACAGCTACCATCCTTTTCTTCAAAGCCAGCACTACATGTACATTTTCCAATAGGGACAAGCCATTCCCCTTCTGCACTGCAATGCATCCTGGGTGGATTATCCAGGTCTACTTCAGAGTTATTCACACAAGTCCCCCTAACTTCCACCAAAGTTGAAAATGCTGCCTCTGCCACTGTGTCTGGAAATACTGCTAGATTCTGAACTGTGGAGAGGCACTTTTTATAGTACACACGTACTGAGACTAAAGCAACACAAGCCCCAACATCTTGGAATCCTAGGTGGAAACCTCTCTTGTTGAGATGTCCAATCTCCCTAACTTCTGTATTAAGTTTCATTTTGCGCTCCCCCAAGTCCCCTTGGGTGAAGCTTTCATCAGCGGCTATAGTATCAATCTTGATGTACTTGCTCTCCTTAATGTGCCTCCCCAGGTCAAAATCCGATTCTATGTAGTAGAGGTTAAAAGTCTCCTTACATGTTCCCACCACTCCAGGAATGCTGTTACAATCCCTCAGGGTGAACTTGAGCTCAATAAAGATTCTTTGTCCATTCTGTCTTGGGATCCAGCCTGTCTGCAACCAGTTGTTTTGATTTGGTTCCATCACATTGCACACCTGGTAGGTACGTATGGGCTTGTAGTTTTCATCAACACCACTGATTTCTTCCCACTGATACATAAAATTAGGACAAAAAAAAAGGGTGCCATTATTATGTTTTACAGAATATTTTTTATAATTTATAGCAGTTATCTGCCAAATCAAAGTCCATGAAACCTAACAATGTCACTGACACAATTCAGCATCTATTAACATTTCCTTAACATTGCTCATAACATAAAAACATTCTATAAGGTTGAAAAACTGCTTAAAGCAACAATTGTCTGGGCTTGTAGCTTTTATATGAACCAATGGCAGGTTTCCCATCCAATATTAGATTTTTTGTTTTCTCTGTTATACACTCAGACAAACCAACAATGTAGAGCTTCTAGAAAAGAGGGACATTAGGATTGAAAAGATGGACAGAGAGATTTGGGCCAAAATAGGGATACTTGGGACATATGAATATCATCCTGCCTATGATCAAATGGTAATTTGATTAGATTAGATCATTGGTAATTTGTAGGAATTAAGTGTTTTTTTTTCAATGCTTCAAAATTATGGTGGCCAAGTTCTGGTTTAAACATAAGATCAATGTCAACTGATAAACATTTAAAACATCAAAAGATGTTTCAGAGGTTGACCTAGAATCAGACAGCTAAAGAAACATTTATGCTGCAAAGGACCTATTTGGAGTTTTAAGTGGAAATGTTAATTCCTAGGAATTTGGCTCTGAAATTTAGAACAATTAAAACTTAAAAAATGTCCACTAGCTTTCTAATAAAATAAGCCATGATGTTGTTGGTTAGTAAGTTTAGCTGATTTAATTACACAGTTTAGTCATTGGTGAGGTTATATCCTTGTTAAAATTGGAGGGAAAAGTAGAGGTATTTTAATGGTTACAATAAATAGGGCTTAGCTCTATTTTCCTTTGACCATTGTCACTAACACAATGTTTTTGATGTTTTCACCCACACAATTGACATTACTTGACTCTTTTAAATTCTCAGTGTATTCATAATATATTGTTGGTCCACCAATTTTTTTTATCTTTATGTATGGACACAGCACTCCTTTTGAGGAGAACTGGCCAAGTTACTGTTTGTTAATTCTTGAAAATGTTTATGTGTCCTTAGTAATTTAACTTTGTCCATCTATACTATTGTTATAACATTTCTAACACTTCTAATATGACTGAAGAAACAGGTCATTCTCTTTAACTGCCAAACCAAATTCTAGAGCGGTGGTTCCCAAACCAGTCCTCAAGGCACGGCTACCAGTCATTTAGGCATTTAGGCATGAACCATTTGTGTCCAAGGTGTTTTTAGAAAAAAAAAACACCTTAGACCCAACTATGTAATGCCAGATCCTAGACTGGTAGGGGTGCCTTGAGGACTGGTTTGGGAGTCACTGTTCTATAGGATTTTGAAGGATACTTCCTCTTACCATGAATGGAATAACTTGTCATAAATGAGGCTGGTAGGTGTTGGTGACCGCATGCAAGTTGATGTCTGGAGGTGGGCAGAGGGAATTGCTTACACATAGTAGTCATTTCCCAACTCTGCTCTACCTAAATATGCCTGCTGTATTTACTGTGTCTTAGTAATTTTGTATTAACTTGTATGAATTATTTTGAACGGTTATTACCTTAGTAATTTGTGTCCATAATACTGTATTGGAGAACGCATTTCTTAATGGTCTAAATCAAACGGTAGGTAACCACTCTTTGTTTAAAGAAACACTCCTGGCACCATTACCATTTCAATACTGTGCAGTAGTTATGATGATTGGAGTGTTCCTTTAAAGATAAATCAATGCTTTGATACCTGTCTATGTCTGTATATGTCAACAGCAACATGCCTCTGCTGTAACATTATAATCCTACTAGGATAACGTTTACTTTTCATTTATTCATTAAATTCTTTATTTAAAACAAGTTATAGATGACAAGTTAAAAGCACTAAGAAGAGTTATAGCAGGACAAAATGAGCCAAGGGCAGTTTCATATAATGAAATATGTACCAAATAACAAAAACAATAACTGGGGGGGAAAAAACAGAAAATAGAAAAGGGGTGGGATATTGTCTATACTGAGATTTTGTATGTCTATACTGTTAAAGCCAAAAGATTAGTTGAAAAAAATAAAAGCAAGTAATAAAAAAAACACAAAAATCAGATGCTTAAAATGTGTGCATATTATTAACTAAACTGAGAATTGTGGGGTATTGTGAGGAATAACCCATGGAATTGTAAATTTTAGTCCAAAGAAGCTGAATTGGAAAAAGTCTCCAATTTTATTTCAACCCCATGCCTTTCCCATCATATATTTAATTTTTTTGGAACACAAATTGGATCCTCATGATATTTTAGTCAGTGTCCCACTAAGCTCGTCAAATTTTTCTGGCCACGGGCAACTGAGCAATAATGTGTCTACTAATGCAGCAACATTTGTTTCATGACTACTTATATGATAATGGAATAGTCTAATTAAGGTGTATTGCAAATGTATTTCGATATCAATTATATTTTGCTTAGAGAGTAGGTCACTGAGCTAATTTTGCTAAGAAAGAATGGCTTGCTAAGCTAATGGCATGCACAAAAATTGGGTCCCTAACATAAACGTTTAAGATGTTTCAATATATGTTAAAACATGCTCTAATTTTGATAACGCATTGTGTGCTGCACATTTGCTACCCAGCTTTTGAATGTGGTTTGTATACGTAGGGAGCTGCTGATGTTATATATTGTGACTGACCAGCACAAAAGGACCTTTATTATTTATTTATTTAAATAGTGACATGCATCGACTTATTATAACAAAATTACATAAAACTGAGACTCACTTTTTATGGCTTTGTAAGTCATCTATGTCTTCTACTTCTCTATAGTCCCATCAACTTCTCCATTATAAAATACTCTGTCTCATTACTGTGTAAACTGCGCCTACCCGATTTCCTATAAAAATCCTTCTCTCTGGAAAATGCCTCCTTCTGAACTTTATGTATCCCCTGGGGGCATTTCAGTGCATTTGCCATAACCTTCTTTATTTCTAACCTATAAAAAGCAGCTTATTCTGAGAGTATAAGATGTAAGCAGTTGCGTTCATCCTGGTTTAATGATGACAGCTACAGCCTGTGCTACATGGTAAAGTTTATTGTGGATATGTAGCCCTGTGACGGCTGTGCATTTCTAGTTAACAACAGCAGGGTTATATGTAACAAGAATTACCAACAGAGAGCAGGCATGTCAAAAATATTCCGAAAACAGCACTTAAATGTAAAAACAGATATACATATACCCAACACTAATTTATTCTTAAATAAACAAAATGCTATTTATGTTATAAGTACACACTGCATTGATTTCAGTAACTCTAATCCTTATTATTATTTTTTTAATAATATGCACTTCATGTGTGCAAAGGCTATCATGCAAGAGTTCTGTAAAAGAAACAGTGTTTCTAATTTAGCTAATTCCATAGCCTCCATTCGTTTCAGAAGCCCCTTCTGAGTGGGGTTCTCTTTATTTATTGTTATCTGTCAACATTTAGTATGTCTGCTAAAAACTTCCTGTTATAAGCTCCCTCTATATAATGGTAAAGCGAAATGGAGTTGGCACTTTAGAAATGTTAATACTAATTATCTAGAGCCATCATTTAGTATATTCTTTCTACTAATGAGGATGTTAGTGGGTATGGCTTTAACTACAGTATCGTTCATTGTGATGAGGTCTGTAAAATGATCTCTGTAGTTGGATATCAAAAAAGTTGAGGCCCCAGAGTGTAGTTTAAAACTAGCAAAATCCAAGTGTTCCCTTCCTTGTTAAACATATTTTATGGTTTGTTTCCATGTTGATTACTGCTCAATTAGAACTCCAAGCTCCTAAATTAAGGATGTAAGATCCATGCCTTATAGTTTGATTACAGTTTCTATCCAGCTACCTGAATTTGTTTGGTTAATATCTGGACAATGAAGTTAGACATTCCTGTCCTATATTACTAACTAGTGTACAACAACAGAACACTAACAAACTTTGGCGGAACTTCGTGAATATTTAAAATGATCAGCAATTCATTAATATGAACTAATTTTATATGAGACATATCATTGAAACGACGTGACAAAAGTAAACTAGACATAGGTATTTAAGGGCGAGAGTATCGGGTTACTCACTATAAAGGTGGGGGTTAACCATAAAGGCTAACCATAAAAAAAAAAAAAAGGTATATAAACATTATATGGGATGGATTCTGCTACCAGAAGGAAACTTAACTATGATCATTGAATAGCAATTACCCTGTTTAAATCATTGGAAAAACAGGTATTCAATAAGCAGAGGAAACATCTCCACATGTGCCCACATATCTATGATAACAGATAATTAGAGATTACAAAGTGGAAGGAAAAACAATCTACAAGAATTTACATAACAAATACAAGACATATCTTTGAATAATAGGAGTAATGGGGGTATCCTATACTGTAAAAATCCAAACGTTAAGGAGCAATAAAGTGTACGAATAGGCATGTTCCATATTGTATATATAGGTATATGATATCTATTTTTTTAGAATTACAGTACCTAATTTGAATGGCAACTGTTTATTTAAGCATTCATTATACTTTATTTTGTTTGTTATTCATTTTGTTTTTCTTTTATATGTTCTATTGTATATATACAAATGTGTATTTCCTGAGTGGCTTATAACGCTCAGTGAATTGCAACTGCATTAGGTTTCCCCACCTATATATATGGAAAACTAGACGTGCGTACAAAAAAAAAAAAAAATGTTAACCAACTATTTTCACTATTTTTAATTAAGATTCACTTACTCCATTGGATGGGTGTGAAGTCCAGCCCAATTCTGCTTGTGACTCTTTGGAATCCAAAAGAAGAACTGCAATAAAACACACAGTGGATATGGTTTTAGATTGGATTTCATTATAACTGCAATCATGTTAGTCATCAATACCAATGTAAAATAAGTCAAACACTTGTCAGACTTTAAGATTCATTCTTCTTACTAGACTTATCAATCTGACACAAATACACAATGCAATCACTTCTTATACCACTAATAGCTAACCTTGGTTCTCCAGACATTTATGTACTACATTTCACCGGCTACAGAGCCTGTGGCAGGGGTGAAAGAGTTAAAAATACAATGTACAGAGTTCTCTCCGCAGTTGTTCTATTTTCTAATTATGTTCTAACTATGTCCATGTGTTCTATTATCTATGTGAATAGATATTCAAGCTATGTGAAATGTGCAAGAATGTGCTAAATCAGTGGGATTGTGGCATATCACCCTGCACCATATTTTAAGAGTATGTATAAAAGTATAAGACATAAGTTTGGTTTTATAATGATTCATAAAATATATCATTCTGCAAAGTAATATATGTTAGATTATGTATGCTAGTGATTGTATAAATTCTGATTAAGGAATGCTCCTATTAAGAACCTGTTTGACTCTTGGACTAAACCACAAATAACTGTCCTCTATTTTCTTTAAATTACCAACACTTTGAATGATCTGAATAGGGTATATATGTTAATTTTGACATAGGTAAAACGATAAAGCATATATTCCAAGTGTTTCTATTTTGTAGGAACAGTCACTATTTTTGGATCCAAATCCCTGTGTCCCTCTTTTCTATCCTAATGTGCCTCTTTTCTAGAAGTACCATATTGTTGGTATGTATGTATTGTTGGTATGTATGAGTGTATAACAGAGCTCCACAGCAATAAGTATTAACACATATAGTAAATCTGTGTAAATAAACATTGTTTTTGTTCTAAATTACATTTAGTTAGACAAATTGTTATTATTAAGTCAACAAAAAGTTCTCAGAAGAGCCCCAGCCCCACTCATATCGCTAAAATTATAATGTCCCTCTTTGTCTACTTGAAATGCTGGGAGATATGGATAACACTTATATTCATATATTAATTTATGCATTCATAAATAAAAAATGGAAAAAATCCTGTATCTAGTATGATCTTGCAAAATGTTCAGATCCCAGTCTGACCAAACTCTCTGAAGTCATTAAAGGGATACTATAGTACAAGAAATATAAAGCTCTATTACAAGCACTATAGCCCTTCCCTCCTCCCCGGCATAGTAAAGGTTAAGGGTTAAAATACCCTTACTGTAGTTACCAAATTCCAGCACTAATGTTACTCAGAGCACTGAGTTGGTTCTCCACCCCCTCTGACATCACTTGACAGGGGGGAAAGGGGTGCTAATGCATATGCATGGTGAATGCCGCAAGCACATTAGGCCCTCCCCATAGAAAATAATTGCTACAATGCTTTCCTATGGGGAACTGACTGACGAATGATGTCCTCATGAAAAGCATGAGGATGTCCGGCATCAATTAGACTACCAAAACCACCCGGAAGTACCTTTAGTGGCTGTCTGAGTGACAGTCACTAGAGGCAGTCTTAACTCTGCAAGGTAATTATTGCAGTTTCTCAGACTAAGACAGTGTACCTAGTCCACTTCAATGAGCTGAAATGGTCTGCCTATAGAATTTTCATTGATATTTTAACTTTAACTACATTTCAAAATAAATTGTATTAAGGTATGGTAAGCTAAGGTATGTATTTTATGGTGGATATTTTCTGAGAAAAATAAATAAAACATGCAAATATATTTCTTACAGAGGTATCCAACTACCACAAATTATTTTGTTAAAATAAATCAAAACGTATTAAATGCTATGTAGACTTGACTTACTGTTACGTCTTTCAATGCCTCACACTTTTGTCAATGTAGCATTCCATATGAGTGTGTCCAGCTACAATACTGCTTACTTACAGTCCTGACACACAATTTGTGAAACTTTGATAGTGGGTTTTAGTGACATTTATAGCTGGCCTTATACATTACCTAAAATGTATAATTCTACTGTATTCATCTCTTTTGATTATAAAACCAATGCACTTTGACAAGTGGCTCAAAGAGTAAAATGCACTATGAAACCAAGGAGATTACATTAGTGGATACAAAATTATCACTCGATCATGTTAATTGCTTTGGATTTTTTTACATACCCCCAAGAGTTTCTGTCTTTTATAGACCTTCTTGGATTGAGTTCAGCTGTTAGTTACATTTATGTGTATGGATAACAATGAATTCATAATTACTTTTGCTAACACAGTATGGTACTTAAGTAAACAAAGTGGACGGCTAAATTATGCATCAATTAGTGATGAGACTATTTGCCTAACATCTTAAGGAATGATACTACGGAACTTACTGCATCAAAACCAAGTTCAGGTAATTTAATGGCAATAATGCAGTTTGAGAACTACAAACATTTCCATTATATTGTTACATACTCATGATTATCAAAATTAACCTCCGTTGTGCAAAGTTTGCCATTCACAAATAGGTTTAATTTCAGGCAATAAGATAATATTATAATATTATGTGAGTAAAAAAAATCAAACAAATGAATTTTGTTCCCAACAAAAAAGAAGCTTTTTTAAAAATATATTTATTCTTCATTAAGTTGTGAATCTTGTGAAATCTAATCTTAAAAATACAAAATAGTACTTTTAAGTCTTCCTGAATACATTAACAAAAATATTTGTCAATGTATTTTATTCTACTGTCAATAAATATTATTCTCAAACCTAACAAGGTCTTGCATTGAAGTCACTTGTGTTACGTCTTTGCTGTTCAATTCTATATTGAGTCTATAAATTCAATTGTCTAACAATAAAAGGTCATAATTTACGTATTATTATTGACTTTCCAATGTATTTATTTATCGACTGTGTCATTTGTCAACAACAGATAAGCACCTTCACTTCTTTCAAAGGACTGAAAAGTCCTTTTCATGAAAAAAGAAAAACAAAATATATATATTTTTTAAATAGTACCTGCTTATTAACAAAGAAAAACAGATATTTCAATTATAAAATGTTGTTCAGGAACACCACAAATAAGGCGGGTACAATGTATTTCATTACTGTTAATCTGTATATTTGTATTGGTACATATAAAACATGAGTGATTTTACAGAATAGTAAACCATACAAAGAAAAATAGTAGTATGTTCATAAGGAAAGGTATTATAGGAGATACAGTAATGCAAAGAATAATATGAAAAACACACCTAGGTTGGAAAGTGCAGAACGTAACGTGTAGAATAACCAGTTACCTCTGGCACAAGCCACAACATTTGGTCCTCACTGGGACATTGATAATATCACCACATTCTCACTGTGGAACGCAACTGGTGGATGAGGTGCTCCTGGCTTCTGCTGTACCGCGGCTTGACCTCCACCACTATTCCCGCAGTTTATAATGTATATTCTTTGCATCTCTGTTTTCATACATTACAATATGTTTTCATGTTCTCTTTTATGATTAACCAGCTGGCAACTATTGGTTAAGAGATGCTATGAGCTCTACTTTCAGTTCTTTTAATTTTCCAATGACAACATTTACAATCTGTATTGATGGCAATTCCCCTTCCCCCCCATGGCCCCAGGGTAATAGGGCAGCACGAGATTACATCTCATTTAAACCTTTATCTATACATCAAACTCCACTAACATATTCCTTCATGTTGTTATGATGAAACACGTTGTGTACTATGCTACTACCTCAATAAAAAATTATGATTGACAAAAGAAAAGGTATCTTTAAATAAAGGTAAATCCCAGTTTGAGATTATAATATATGCTTTGTCAGGGGAAAAACCACTCCTTACAATTTTTTCCTATTTTTTCTTATTTTACTCGTTGGTAATGTAAATGGTGATGTACTGAACAAGTTTGCTAGTGGTGGTGTCCTTCTTGGCTAATTCACTCTATATCTCTAATCTTTGTTGCAATCCCAATTCCCAATTTTGCAAGTTTTTATATTCTTATTTTAATTAACAATTTTTTTTAACATGTGATTTAAATGATTTTTTTAAATCACATACATGCTGCATTATACTAATATTTTTTCTGTTCATCTACATAAATATTTGCAAAAACATTTTAATTTCCACAATTCTTATTTTTTTTCGGCACGATGTTCTCAAATAAAAAATGTGTTGGCTTTGCTTTACAAAATCCCTGTGTGAATCACATGCAAACTTTCGAAGTCAGTACATTCTATTGGAGCGCGTATAATGTTGCATAGAGAGCTCATGCTATCTAACAGTGAAATTATGAACAATAAAACACTCTAAACATTACCTCTCAGATAACAGACTATTTTGCACCTCACTGCTTTCAAAAGACACCTCAATGAGCATACCTGTTTTATTTCTTTCTGGAATCATAACTTCCCCACTGAAAAAGATAATATTAAGAAAAGCATTTCTTTTTATGGCACTAATGACATATGGGTTATTTGCATAACTCCCATCTTGCTATGCCTCATTCTGACAGTAGAACCATGTAAACTCTAAGTAAGCTATAAAGCATACGGGATGCTCCCTGTGTACACTGGGTAATTTTATTCAATGCATTTGTTGGAAAAACGTACTAGAATTGATACATAGTTTCAAATATTATTTTGATTGCTTTCGCAAAAAGACATACAATAAGTTGTAAGTACTGCTGACTGTAACTTCCAAAGCTCTCTGTTTTAACCCCTTAAGGACTGAGCCAAATGTACATGTTGTGATCAAAACAAAACGTAAACAAAACCTGGAATATGTGTGTCCAGGCGTAATTCGCCTCTTTTATATTAAGTGCACCCACACTTATTATATATCATTTTATTCAGGGGAAACAGGGCTTTCATTTAACTTCAAATATTTAGCTATGAAACATAATTTAATATGAATAAAAAAAATTAACTGTGAATTTGAAAATAGAAAATAATCCAGGCACACCAGAGAATTCCAAAATAGAGGCAAATTTATTGGAAAAGGGAACCAGAAAGCAACATTTAGACCCATTAGGGCCTTTGTCAAGCTTGACAAAGGCCCTAAGGGGTCGAAACGTTGCTTTCTGGTTCCTTGTTCCAATAAAATTGCCTCTATTTTGGAATTTATTGATTATGTATTTATTGCTTATTTATATATATATATATATAAATATATATATAATTAACATCATTCTACGTATATATTTTAATATTAATATGTATATATATATTAATATCAAAATACACTTTTATTAATGGTTTACGTATGTGTATGTGCATATAAAAGTATAAAGTATAAGTATATATGTATTATCCAAGTACTTTTATTTACTTTATTAAACTTTTGTTAACTTTCTAAACTTTTTTACAGGCATTAGGGGGACTGCCTGAGAGCTCAGGCAGGCCCCCTGCAGGCACTGCATTAGCCAGCTATTCCGGATGTGTGGTCGCAAGGACCCCGCGGGGGTGCCGGATCAGGCAGAGGGGGTCTGCTTTAGCTCCTAGGCAGAGCCCAGCATCGCGACCGCCATCAGGGGAATGGCGGGGACCTGGTGAGTACAAATGATGGTGGGGATGTTCCAATGCCACCTGCCGACATTTAGGATCCACCCGAAAAAGGACAGCATGCTTGCCGTCCTTAAGGGGATAAAACTGTGACTTTTGATCAAGAGAGAACATGAGATACCTGTGTATGTTTTAAACACAACAGATACAATATAGGGGATCATGTTGTCCATCGTTTTCATGTGTTGTTACATCATTTAATAAAAATCCTTTTATTTGTAAAAAGAAAACAATAAAAATAAAATAAAAAATCCACTTGGCAACATTAAAACTGAGTCTTTCTGTCTACGTGTCTTACAGAATCAGATATGGTTTGTGCAGTTTGACCATACACAGGAAAACTGCCCAGGTTCCTCTGCAATGTCGTTAGTTAAACTTATCTGTGTATCTAGAATCATTCCGGGTTTCACCTAACATTTCTTGGTTGGAGGGAAATTGTAAGGCTCTGGGTGAAGACTTTTGTACATTCAGTGACAAACACAAGGTCATCGATACACAATCTCATAGACAAACAATCTCACTGATATACATAATCTCATTGACAAAAAAACACAAGCTCACGGATGCACACAAATAGGCTCACTGACAGACAATCTCACTGACACACACAGGCAAGCTTATTGGTATAGGCACACAGACAAACTGACATGCACATGCTTACTACAGACAAGCTCACTGTCACACACACACACACACATGCTCACTACAGACAAGCTCATACACACATGCTCCCTACAGAAAAGCTCACTGACACACACACGCTCAATACAGACAAGCTCACTGATGCACATATGCTCACTATAAACAAACTCACTGGTGCACACATGCTCACTACAGACAAGCTCACTGATGCACACATGCTCCCTACAGCCAAACTCAAGGACACACACGTTTCCTACATACAAGCTCACTGACACATGCTCACTACAGACAAGCCCACTGACGCACACACGCTCACTACAGACAGGCCCACTGACACACCCACTGACGCACACACACATGCTCTCTACTGATAAGCTCACTGACACACACATGTTCACTACACACAAGCACACTGACACACACATGTTCACTAAAGACAAGCTCACTAACACACACATGCTCACCATGGACGGGGGTCGGATATAGTGACACAAAAGATAAGGGTAGGGTAGAAAAGTAGGTTGCTAGGAGATCCAACTGGATTATCCTGCAGAAGACATTAAGCAGGGACTGTTTTACTGGCTCCAGGGAATTCAGCAGCAAAATGGAATACAGAGAGGGTTTGGATATTTTGTGGCTTTGGCATGATACATTAACTACCTCAGCAAAGCCGGAATTAGATTGCCCCAGGCTCTAAGCAAAATGCCAGTTTGGGACCGCTGGATCTTTCCTGTTAGTGCTGTATGTGATGGCTGAGTGTTGTATGTGCGTGTGGGAGACTGAGTGTTTACGCTCCCACACGCACATGTGCAGGGGAGTCTGAGTGTGGCTGAGTGCTGTATGTGTGTTGGAGGTTATGTTGTGTGGTGTCTGGGTGTTTGCTGGAAGTATGAAGGAGGTTTTTTTAATTTGCCTCCTTCCTGCTTACCTTGTGACAGGAGAGTAGGTGCTCACATTTCTCACATTTCTGGTCCAGGGGAGCTGCTGAAGCATTTCCCTGGTGGTTTCAGGGGGTGACATTGTGGCCTGAAACCCACATTAAGAGATCGCTTGCAGTTCTGACACTCAGTCAGTGACTCATATTGCTGGCTGCAGCACTCATTGAGTCATTGAGAAGCGATGTGGCACTGCTAGGGAGCTCTTAAAATGATCTTCATATATGGTCTGCATATAGTCCAATTTAGGTGCCGAACACAAAGCTTCCTTGATGAAGTGAGGGAGCACAGGGCTAAGTAGGGAGATCCCTTCCTGGCTCAAAGAGGACCCACACACATAGAGAATCAGAGCTCCAGGCCCAAAGAGTAGCCACCAATGCTGACTAACAGCTATTCTGGTTCTGTTCCTCAGATCCAAATTTGCCATCAGGCAAGTGAAAGGATGGTTTTTCACGTAGCACTTCTTCGTCCTTCGCCACGCTGAATGTTAAACAACATAGAAGAGTTACCAATAGCCATAGGCTTTACAGATACAAGCCATCTGGAGATTAGGAAAAAGTCTACGGCAGTTTACTAAACAACCTATACTACTCATAACAATGGAGAAGATCTATCAAAATGTTCTGATCTAATATTTTAGATGTAAATATGTGCCTGCTGTTTACTGGTTTCCATCGTGATTGCCTCATTTTTAGTATGTTACACCTTTTTAGAACATCACACTTTGATAAATCTCTTTGTCACTAATGGCATAGGGGCTTATTCACTAAGTAGATGACAACATTTTGGAAGTAGTCAACTTTGAAAACACATCTCTTGGGACTTACTGTTTAGTGAATAGACCAACTAAAAATAAAATATATTTTTTTATTACAATCGGCAGAAAAGAGGAAAAAAACCTACTTTTTGTGTTTTATCTGCACCTACATAGTCAGCACGATATAAATAACTTTAGACTGATGTTTTAATTTCATAAAGTCTGTGTTCTGTTGCTGTACAGGTTGAGGTGTGAAACTCTACATTGCAGACAGATGGCAAGAAGCTCATCAATTTAAAAGTCGTAAAAAGATCACATTACTTCCAGAAATAACGCCTTGCTACAAAGAATAAAAAATAAATTGATAGTAAGCATTCTATTTTTCAGAGAAATAACTTAAAACATCTGGGCATGTGGAAACATAATAAAACTTTAATTGACAAAAATGTCTAAATAAATGTTTTCTTTTTCTGAAGATAAAGAGATCACGTGTACAAAATAACATATGGTTACCATACATTATGAAAATGATGCAAATGATATGTCAGATGATTTGAAGAATTATGTTGATGCATGGAAAAATATCTTAAAATATTTTGTTTTTACTGGAGTTGATGTATATTTATGCTATTAATATTATGTAAATCCATACGTGAGTCCCCTAAAGCTGGGGACTAAAACTATCAGTAGACAACACTGTGGGACAGAGTTATGTCAGCAATTCAGCTCACACATCTCTCAGTGGCTGACTTGAGTATGTACTAAAAGTACCTCTAAAAAGGTAAAAGGGATAAAAGAGGGTGTGGCTGAGGAGGCAGAGTTTTTTTTTTTTTTTTTTTTAGCAAAGCTAAAGACTTTTGAATGTGGAGAAAATGCACCATGAATCTGGAGTGTGCCTGGAGTATTTTTTAGATAACATCATGCAGCTAGAAGTTATTTGCTATTCTTATATTATTATTATTTTCTTATTTATATAGCGCCATCAGATTCCGTAGCGCTGTACAAAGGGTGGACTAACAGACATTTTATGAAAACTTGTAAAGAACAAGTCCAAATGTTTGAATGTTTTGCTCACAAAAAGAAATGTGTACTGTTTTTTTTCTCATTATATTCAAAATTTTGGTATTTTTTGAACCAAAAAATATCACAAGCATCGGCAATAATGAAGTCCAAACATTTATCTGTATCGGCAATATGAATGCTAAGAGAGTATGAGTCACAGAATATAATGCAAACAAAGTGCTAAAATACTTATCCTCTCGTAAAAAAATGACAACAGGGAACTGCTGTTCTATTATTCATTCCGCCACTTAGTCATCTGTAAAAAAAAAAGTCCTTATTTGATCCTTGACTGTTTTTATAACCATAGTCACCACTCAGACATCCGAAATGCAGTTTGCTATTCTTTTCTTGTTTCAGTTTGTCATCCCTTCATCACATCTCTTAAACCTGCTCCCTGCTACTTTCTTACTCTGAAATATGCTATACTTGAGTACTTTTCTGAATTCCTTTCTGTGTACGAAACCCACATTCGGGCAAAATGACTCTGAGCTGCAAGAGAAGTCGACTATGATTATTTTATCCAGCTTTGTAACAGATTGGCATCCCAGCACAGTACATGCTCTTGGATGGCAATGCCACCTGCTCTCACTGTTAGTTTCAGATCATGCCAGATTGGGACTATACAATCATTAAATAATAAAACTGGGCATCTCTGGTAGCCACTGTTTGTGCATCTTGGCCTCTTTTTCAAGTGATAGAGAAAGTATTGCTCCAACACAAGTTTCTTGTACATAAAAAACATGTTGAAACTATCACACTCAGCTATGTAAACATTAATTTGACAGAGGTTAATATAGTTTAAATTGTATGATCTGTTTATTCAGCAGGATTTGTGTGTGTGTGTGTGTGTGCATGCACCGTATCTCATTATCATGTAAAAAAAAGTTTTTAAAAGTCAGGCTAAAAACTAGAATGCCATTTTAAAATTCCTTATTCTACTGAGGATATTCTTAATATATAATTTTAGATCGATTCACTTGAGCTCTGACAGGCTTTTTCTTGGCATAACAATACCACCTAGTAAAGGGTTTCAGCTGGAATGTGAAAAAACTGTGACATCATTTAGTATTTAGTAAACTGTGACACAGTTTTACAGGCTTTAAAAAAAAAAAAAAATGTTTATTGGTAAAATTGTATGCATAGTTCCCTGGAGTACAATATCTCGGGGCAGTGGCATACATATAGGGGTTGCAGGGGTCGCAGCTGCGACCGGGCTTGTCACTCCAGGGGGCCTGCAACCAGCTGTGGCGCTTTAACCATGTGGCAGGCCCCCGGTGATGACATCACTGCTGGGAGGAAGTGACTGCCCTGGTGACTCCTCCCAGCTATCATAGAGCCACGCGGGAGCAAGGAAAGGGAGTCAGAGTAGGAACTCTGACTCCCATCAACCTGAGCCACCACTGGACCCCAGGGAAAGTCACCACCCTGCACCTAAAAAGTAGGAAACAGGAGGATGACTTCAACATTTTGTATATGTGTGTGTGTTTGTATGTATGTGTTTGTGTGTCTGTGTGTGTGTGTGTATGTGTCTGTATGTATGTGCCTGTGTGTGTGTCTGTCTGTGCGTATGTGTGTGTCTGTCTGTATGTGTGTATGTATGTGTCTTTGTATGTATGTGTGTCGTATGTGTGTGTCTGTATGTGTCTGTGCATGTGTGTGTGTGTGTATGTGTCTGTGTGTCTGTATGATTGTGTCTTTGTATGAATACCAATCAAAGAATACTTCCTAAAGGCGCCAAATATGAAGCCCAATTAAAGACACAGACACAGAATATACCACATTAAGGGAATACAACCATCATTGTGATTGGACAATATGAACTGAAGTCATTAAAGGGGATGACCCTAGAAATCATTTAAAATGGAAGATCTTGAGGACTAAACATCACAGCTAACTGAGGAAGCTCCACAGGAAGGATTGAAATGCGTATTGGCTATTTTAAAAGGACTTTTTAAAGGACTTTTTACAACCATTGTTTTTATTTTTGTTTTATACTTACAATAAATTTGTTACTTTTTATTCAAGACCCTTTTAAAGTCCTTTTTTTGGAAACCTCGAGAGTATCTTCCTAGGGGTAGTACCATCCCCACTCAAATTGGTACAACATTCATATACCTAGAGCCAGGACCCACAGGCTCAGGACCAGGTGAGCACACTACTTATTTCTATAAATACTGTGTTCTACAAACACCAACTACACATTGGTCTGCTTCTCCAAACTTTTTTGTCTTTGAGAAACATCCCATACTGAAGGAGACGGGCGGTGCTACCCAGTATAAGCACACAAGTCCAAATACGGAGCCAGTGTTTTCATATACAGGCTCCTAAAAATGTGAGTGTTCCATTAAGACATCATTTCAATTTTAATATAATTTTATTGTCTTAAAACCATCTGCACTATATTGTACCTTTTATATTTTTCTTTTGACATGTACCCTATATTTTAACACTGTATGAGAAACCAGTTGGTAAGCTATATGTGTTAAGCGCTCCACCTATTGGTATAAGTCACTTGTCACTTACACCGCACCAATCATTTTCTAATGTGTCTTTGTATGTATGTGTATGTGTGTCTGTCTGTGTGTATGCATGTATGTATGTATGTATGTATGTATGTGTGTCTGCGTGCATGTGTATGTGTGTGTCTGTGTGTATGTGTGTGTCTGTATGTATATGTGTGTTTTTGTATGTATGTGTGTCTTGTGTGTGTGTGTATGTGTCTGTATGTATCTTTCTGTCTGAATGTGTCTGTGTGAGTGTCTCTATGTATGTATGTATGTATGTGTGTGTGTCTGTGCGTGTGTCTGTCTGTGTGTATGTATGTGTGTCTGTGTGCATGTGTATGTGTGTGTCTGTCTGTGTCTGTGTGCATGTGTGTGTGTCTGTATGTATGTGTGTGTCTTGTGTGTGTGTATGTATGTCTGTATGTATCTGTCTGTATGTGTCTATGTGTGTGTGTCTCTATGTATGTATGTGTCTGTATCTATGTGTGTGTGTTTCTGTCGGGGAGGAGAGTGAAAGGGGGGAGATGGAGGGAGGGAAAAGGGTGGGGGTGGAGAAGAGGGATGGGGGGGCATGGATCGGCACTTCGGAACTTCGATACTTCGGAACTTCAGAACTTTGGAATTTTGGAACTTCTCTTGCAACCGCTTGGTAGATAACTCCCTAATTCCCACGGTATTATGGAATTATCTACCAAAAGGCTGAAAGACCTAAATTGGTCTTTCAGCCAAATTTACTAATACTAAGTAAAGATTACTTAGTATTAGTAAATTATGCCCCTACTCGCTATACCGAGAGTACGGGCATGTCTAGTAAACAGTGAGCAGCCTGTGGCAGCTCACTGTTAAAAAAATAAAATAAAAAAAAAGGGTTTTGACTCAAATTGGATTGAAAGTAACCAATCAGAGAGTTATGAGTCAAATTACACAGCGTGGGAAAATTCCAAAGAACTTTCCCATGCTGTGTAAAATGACACAGAGCACTCTGATTGGTGGATTTCAAGCCAACCAATCAGAGTGTTGTGACAGGTAAATGTAGAGACCCCCCTAATTAGTATTTAGGGCCCCCACCCACTGCTAAGGGGTGGGGGTCAGGGGGAGGACATTAGGTCCCCCCATTCTAATTTAGGGCCCCCACCGACCGCTCAGGGGTGGGGGCCAGGGGGGAGGACATTAGGTCTCCCCTAATTAGTATTAAGGGCCCCCACCCACCGCTCAGGTCCATTAGGTCCTCCCCCCCTCATTCTAATTTAGGGCCCCCACCGCTCAGGGGTGGGGGCTGGGGGGGACAATATGTCCCCCCCTTTTTTTACTTTAGGGCCCTCACCCGCTATTCAGGGGTGGGGGCCGGGGGGGCAATAGGTCCCCCTTCAGGTTAGGAGGGGGAGGGAGACATGTTTTTTTTTTTTTTTTACAGTGAGCAGCCACAGGCAGCCACAGGCTGCTCACTGTTTAATAGACATGCCCCTACTTGCAGTATAGCGAGTAGGGGCATAATTTACTAATACTAAGTAATCTTTACTTAGTATTAGTAAATTTGTCTGAAAGACCATTTAAGGTCTTTCAGCCTTTTAGTAGATAGCTCCCTAATACCGTGGAAATTAGGGAGTTATCTACTTATTAATTCCTGTCATTACATTGACTGGCCAAGTAACTTACATTTTATATGAATGTGTGTTACTTGATTGTTGTAAGTGTTGCAAATGCTTACAGCTGAATCCTGGCTACGTTTGTATACTTTTTATTTAAAATTGGATACAGTGTAACATTCTTCTTCTTCCACTGGGTAAGTATATTAGTACTTAGGCAATACTGTGCTTTGGAACTTCGGCAATTCCAAACTTCGGCAACTTCGGCACTTCAGCACTTCGGAAATTCAGTAATTTCGGAACTTCGGGACTTCTCTGTAATTCGGCACTTCGACTATTCAGACATTCGGAAGTACCCGAATGTCCGAATTGCCGGAAATTCGTCTGAATTCATATTCGGCCCGAAACGAATTGCACATGTGTACTTAGCATCAGTGACAGAAATAAAGTTGAGAGGTCCTGGGCGCAAGATTTGTTTTGCAAGGGTGGCAAAAAGGTTGATCCACACATGTCATAAAACTGCAGCAATGCAGTGTGTGTTTGAATGTAAGCATGTTTTTGAATAGAGTATGTTTGTGTAAATTTAGTGGTATGTTTATATATTGTGTTCGCATTTAAAAGCAAACATTCATTTATATGTAGTGCTGGTTTCTGAATGCAGGGGTGTGTTTATATATCATTTTGGTGTTTGATACAGAGGTGTGTTTGCATGTAATGCTGATGTTTAAATACAGGGGTGTATTTGTGTGTAGTGTTGGCATTTGAATAAAATGAATTGAGATGTATGCACATATATACATACACTGCCAAACACTGTGATACACATACCAACAGATACACACACTGACATACATACAGACACTCACACAGATACACACACACAGATATACACATTGACATACAGATACACACTCACACAGAGATACACATTCAGACAACATATAGATGCACACACTGACACACATATAGACACATTTTTTTAGCCATCCTCCAGTTTCCTACCTTTTTAAATTTTTTTATTCAATATTTGTACTCATCCCACCGGCTTGTACTCATCCCACCGAGTTTGCAACAAAAAAGCGAGTACACGTTTGCATAGTTAAAAATACAGGTTTGAAACAACATGAGTTTGAATGGCTGTGTTCAGTGTACTGTGGTGGATGAGGTGGTGGGTTGAGGGTTTTTTGGTAATTATCTGGTGGTCTATTCGTGAGCCGGGTGGGCACTTCGTTGTCAGGCCCTGCTAAGGGTGTGAGGTGGGCTAGCTCGGTTGTGCAGTTCCCTGTCAGGTGTAGACATCTCTAGAGTGCTGACTTGGTGCTAATATGGAGGGAAGAGTGTGCAGTATGGTGTGGAATGCACTTCAGCTCTATATACACCGTTTTCACATGACCTATACCTAGAGTTAGGTAGTTTGTATGTATATGTGGGCTATTGTGGCTATACGCTGGACATCATTGTTTTACACCTCTGGGCTTCGTCACCTTAATTTTTCAATTTGCTCAAGTAGAGAGGCGGGGGAGTGAGAAGGATCTAGTGACCTATACCATTCCTACTAGTGTATGCTAGTTTGAGCGTGTATCAGAAAAATCATCAGGCATCAACTCTCGAAGAATAAAATAAACTGAAAGCAGACTAACAAAGTAACTCAAAAGACAAGGTTCACATGAATTCCCAACTGTTATAATTATAATTATGGGCAACGTTCCCCTGGAACCAGGACAGTCCTGTACCTCCTCAGGTTGTGGCTGTCGCATATGCATCCGGGCGGGCCCTCTGAGGGATGAATGGGGTAACGCTTGCAGGGTCCCAGGTGTGTGTTGTAGTGGCACTGCTTAGCCCAGGCCGGGTGAGCACATCTCGTGGGAGGCTCGAGGGTTTCCAAGATGGCCGCCGCTTCCTTCAGATCCCTGACAGAGTGATGAGTCCACTTTCGCTATTTGGACTAGCCGCGGTGATCTCCAGCGATATGGGATATCGTGGGTGCGTAGCAGTGTGGTGAAAGGTTGTAATGTTTTCCTCCATTTCAGGGTGTCCCCAGTTAGGTCGGCATAATATGTGAGCGCCATATTCTCAAAAGAGAGTGGAGAAGTCCCCTTAATTGCTGCCTGCACTGCTGCTTTCTCCCTGCCACTGCTGAATCTGACCACCAGGTCCCTGGATGCTGACTCAGGAGCTCTTCGAGGTTTCAGGCTTCAGAATATCCCATCGATCGTAGTGCTTTTAGCTTGTTTAGTCGTTAGGAGAAATCCTATAAGCCTCCTCAATAAGTGCGGGAGTTCTGCCTCGTTGGAGAGAGTGGTAAGTGTCTGGGCCTGTTCTGCCGCTCGTGTCCACTGTCCCCAGTCGGCTCAAGCCAGTTAGATCAGCCCGGAGTGAGGCCATGTCAGCCTGCAAGGTGAGCTGGAGGCTGTGCAATAACTAATTCAGAGTGGCATTGGTCACTGGAGTCGAGTCGGCATTCCATGGGGCCATCTGGGGCAGTGGAAGGGGAGGTAGATTAGCGGCTCCCATCCCCAGTATCGACTCCTCCGAGGAGTCAGAGAACCCGTCTATGTCGGTGGCCATCTTGGGCCTGCATGCTCATGTGCTTGCCTAAGGAAGTCTTCTATGTTCATGCCCGCTTTGGGTTTGTCGGACTTTTGTTTTTTCAGCTTGCATCCCATGACGCCTGTAGTCCGGTTTGTAAGTGGTGAAAAAGGGCTAGAAATCTCCAAAATACAGTGGTAAGAAACGGAGCTCATCTGACATGCATCTGTTTTGTTCAGCAGCTTAGCCCTGCTACCCAGTTTCCTACCTTTTGAGTGCAGGAGGTTGGCTTACCTGGGGTCCGGTGTGTTGGCTGAGGCTGTCTCTCTCTCCTTCCTCCCCCCTCCACTTTCTGCTCCTCTCCCCCACACATATCTAGTCTCTCTGACAGGAGCTGACCGGCTTTCACTTCCTTCCACCACTGCCGATAAAAAGGCATTTGGTTGCGCTGTTAAAGATCGGCCCCTGCTGACAAATGCCCACCAGGTGACCCTAAGATCATGGGCCCCCATGTTGGGCCTCTTAATGTGCATTTCCCGGTGCAGTCGCACCAGCAGTAGTTCCACCACTGCTTAGCATGTAACAAAAGAGACCTGGTCAGGTCTCCTATTAAGAATTAATAGCATAGAAAGGACTTTATAAAGGTAGACAACAGGGAGCCCATAACAGCCTAGCAAGCACGTTTTTTATGCATGAAATTTTTATACAATTTGGTCAGAATATAATTTTTTTATAAATGTTTCACAAAGAAAGAAGGTATTCAATAAAACCTTCATTTTTTTTACAGGAGTTTGTTATTTGCCATTAATCTGTGGATCTTCTGATTAGCAGAAGCCTCATCTGTGTCTCTATGATGGCTAAATTTCAGTTGCATGCAGTATAGTATAAGTGCAATATGCAAATGTAACACATTTAAGATAGTATTACATACCAAATGGTAAATCATACACCACAAAATAAAATTACACACAAATAGTGAAATACTATTTTTTTAAAATAAACTTTAAGTAATGACTGCTCATATAATGTTCTTTGACCCATTCTGCGACCCTGGGTAGATGCTGAAAATAAGATCAGCTCTATCATGAATCTATCTTGATCCTTCATTGAGGAGAAAGGTCTGATTGCAAGCTCCATAGACCACAGACCAAGTGCAGCCTAACTACAAGTGCGGAGATCGAAAAGACAAAAAATTTGTATACAGCAAAAAATTAAATGAACTCCAAACAGTTTTATCAGTGTATAATAACGTATATATTCATATGCCAAGGTAGTGTAAATCTCCATAAGTGTCAATTTAAAAACATATACAAATTTTTGGCCTAGAAGCTCTTAATCATGTAAAAGCATGTAAAAGTGACGTAGACACAGTTTATACTATTGTCCTTCGAAGTAATACTGATTCGTTTTCTTAGTGTGCATCACTAAATACTGGATTTACACGTGTAATGACTTATTCAGGGAGAGTCTTTAAAAAGTGTCTCTAATCAATACAGCTACACTGCTCACAGGCAGATTTTAGATCCTGTTAATCTTTACTTAATCCACAAACCATAGAGTGGATTTCCTTTCTAGCATCTACCCAGAGGGCCAGAAGGGGCCAAAGAGGGATATTTGGAGATTTTTATTATAAGTTGTACACATTTTTTTTATGTGTACTGTTTTATTTTACATTATAATAATATTTATTTACTTATGTGTCTCTACAATAATGAAGAACTATTGGATCAATTTTTGATTTGACATACGGTGTGTAATATTTTGTTGAAAGGACCCTATAGGCATCTAGACCACTTTAGCCCATTGAAGTTGTTGGGGTGCACTGTCCCTGTTCCTGCAATGGTAATTATTATAATGGTATTATGCAGTTATTGAGAAACTGCAATAATTACCTTGCAGGGTTAACTACATCTGTAGTGGAGCCACTAGAGGCACTTCCAGGTTGTTAGGCGACTTCTGGCCACCTAACTGACGCTGGACGTCCTCACGCTATGCATGAGGACATCCAGCATCTGCGAAAACCCCATAGGAAAGTATTTACTCAATACTTTCCTATAGGACTGTCCTAATACCATTGCTGCACTCGGGGGGATGTTGAAATCTAAGCCTGACCCAGCTGGATTCAAGTAAGTGACAAAAGGGGTTTTAACCCTTTCTGCGCTGAGGGGTGGGAAGCATGAGCCAAGGGGGTACTGTAGGCTAGGAATACAATTTTGTTAACCCCTTAAGACCGCAGGGCGTACTATTACGTCCTCTAATAGGCGGCTCTAAACGCCGCCGGGCGTAATAGTACGCCCTCCGGTCTTTCTGTACTTACCCGGTCGCCGGCGGTCCCACGCCGGCGATCGCGGTGGGGGGGACTCCCAGGGAGCCCCCCGCGGCACGACCGTCCTCCAGGAAGCCCCCCGGCCGTGTGAGAGTGGGGTCCTAGCGAGGACCCCACAATCACATGGCCGGGTATAGCTGGCTTCTGTATTGCCAGCAGGGGGGCTGCCTGTAATTACAGGGGGTCCCCCTGCTGGCTGAAAATAAAAGTAAAATAAGTTAAAAGTGTAAAAAAATAAAATTATATATACTTAGATCATATATATATATATATATATATATGATCAAAGTATATATATACACATATACATACACACATGTACACCGTCTAGGTGTATTTTACTATTAATATATATATAATTATATATATATATAATATCAAATTACACGTAGACTGATACTGATTAAATATATATATAATTATTGTTATATATATATTTATATATATTATAAAAAAAATTAAAATGTAAATACGTTAAAAAATAAAATTACAAAAATAATTAAAAATAAATAATTAAAAAATATATAGATGTGTGTTATTTCGTTCTAACTGTATTGTGAAATTAATATATATATATATATCAAAATACACATAGAACGAAATAATATATATATTTATACACATAAATATATACGTATATATCACTATATATATACCTATATATAAATAAAAATATTTTAAAAAAATTATATAGATATATACATATATATACACATACGTATATATATACATATATTGATTCTACATATATATTTATGTAATATTTTACATAATTAGGTATCTTAATTAATTACAATTAGCAGGACCTGCATGACAACCCATGCCGAAAGTAAAGGGAATTTAATTTGCTAGCACTATATTTAACCCTATAACTTTCCGAGACACCATAAAACCTGTACATGGGGGGTACTGTTCTACTCAGGAGACTTCGCTGAACACAAATATTAGTGTTTCAAAACAGTAAAATGTATTACAACGATGATATCGCCAGTAAAAGTGACGTTTTTTGCATTTTTCACGCACAAACAGCATTAAACGGACAATATTATTGCTATGATACTTTTACTGTTTTGAAACACAAATATTTGTGTTCAGTGAAGTCTCCCGAGTACAACAGTACCCCTCATGTACAGGTTTTATAGTGTTTTCAAAAGTTACAGCGTCAAATATAAGGCTTGCGTTTCATTTTTTTCACATTAAAATTCGCCAGATTGGTACGCTGCCTTTGAGATCCTATGGTAGCCCAAGAATGAAAATTACCCCTATGATGGCATACCATTTGCAATAGTAGACAACCCAAGGTATTGCAAACGGGGTATGTCCAGTCTTTTTTAGTAGCCACTTAGTCACAAACACTGGCCAAAATTGGCGTTTTTTGCATTTTTCACACAAACAAATACTAACGCTAACTTTGGCCAGTGTTTGTGACCAAATGGCTACTAAAAAAGACTGGACATACCCCATTTGCAATACCTTGGGTTGTCTACTATTGTAAATGGTATGCCATTATGGGTGTAAATTTCATTCCCGGGCTACTATACAGTCTCAAAGGCAACGTAACCAATCTGGCGAATTTCAATTTCAAATGTAACGCGCTATATTTGACCCTGTAACTTCCCAAAACGCCATAAAACCTGTACATAGGGGGTACTGTTTTACACGTGAGACTTTGCTGAATACAAATATGTGTATTTTATTGTAGTAAAAGCAAACAGTATTATGACACTGACCGTTAAAATGTCATGTAGAACTAAAAAAATCCAAATAAATCGTATTTTCTCCCATTTTTTTCACATTAAATTATGTTTCATAGCTAAATATTTGATATTAAATGAAAGCCCTGTTTCCCCTGAATAAAATGATATATAATAAGGGTGGGTGCATTTACTATGAAAGAGGTGTATTACGGTTGGACAGACATGTAGCGCAAATGCCAGGTTTTGTTTACATTTTGTTTTGTTCACAACGTGTACATTTGGCTCCGTCCTTAAGGGGTTAATTATGTTCTCATTGCACTTATTTGTTTCCATACAGCTAAAATATTGACTGACTTTGTGCCACTTAATGTCTAGTTTTTTTATTTCATTCATTTTTTTTCATGAGGAAAGAAACATTCAGCAGCAACTTTGCCTATGTTCTGACAAACCAGTCAACTTTTGGAACTGCCAATTTCTGATAAACTCTTACCTACTTTGTGCTATTTCCTCCCTCATTTCACTGGTGTTCAGCTTACTCCTCAACCATGCCCTGCCCACAAAGATGTTTCCTTTTTATTACTACGAAAGAAAAGTGCTTCGCTTGTGGTCTTTCAGCCTTTCAGTCACAGGAATGTTAAAGGTGAGGCGGGAGGGAACCTAAATAAAAATAATGGGGGAGACCTATTGTCCTCCCCCCGGCCCCCACCCCTACCCCCACGCTCAGGGGTGGGGGCCAGGGGGAAGGACATTAGGTCCCCCCCCTAATTAGTATTTTAGGGCCCCCACCCACTGCTCAAGGGTTGGGGCCAGGGGGGAGGACATTAGGTCTCATTCTAATTAGGCGACCCACCCACCGCTCAGGGGTGGGGGCTAGGGGGGAGGACATAAGGTCCCCCCCAATTAGTATTTTAGGGCCCTCACCCACCTCTCAGGGGTGGGGGCCAGGGGTGAGGACATGAGGTTCCCCCCAATTAGTATTTAGGTCCCCCACCCACCGCTCAGGGATGTGGGCCAGGGGGGAGGACATTACGTCCTCCCCCTCATTCTAATTTAGAGCCCTCACCCACCGCTCAGGGGTGGGGGCTAGGGGGGAGGACATTAGGTTCCCCCCAATTAGTATTTAGGTCCCCCACCCACCGCTCAGGGGTGTGGGCCAGGGGGGAGGACATTAGGTCCTCCCCCTCATTCTAATTTAGAGCCCTCACCCACCGCTCAGGGGTGGGGGCTAGGGGGGAGGACATAAGGTCCCCCCCAATTAGTATTTTAGGGCCCTCACCCACCTCTCAGGGGTGGGGGCCAGGAGTGAGGACATGAGGTTCCCCCCAATTAGTATTTAGGTCCCCCACCCACCGCTCAGGGGTGTGGGCCAGGGGGGAGGACATTAGGTCCTCCCCCTCATTCTAATTTAGAGCCCTCACCCACCGCTCAGGGGTGGGGGCTAGGGGGGAGGACATTAGGTTCCCCCCAATTAGTATTTAGGTCCCCCACCCACCGCTCAGGGGTGTGGGCCAGGAGGGAGGACATTAGGTCCTCCCCCTCATTCTAATTAGGGGCCCCACCCACCACTCAGGGTGGGGGCTAGGGGGGAGGACATTAGGTCCCCCCCAATTAGTATTTTAGGGCCCTCACCCACCTCTCAGGGGTGGGGGCCAGGGGTGAGGACATTAGGTCCTCCCCCCTCATTCTAATTTAGAGCCCTCACCCACCGCTCAGGGGTTATTAGGTCCCCCCTCCCGAGCCCCCACCCGCGACGTGCAAGTGGGGGCTTTTAAACTAATGGGGGGGCTATTGTCCCCCACGGACACCACCCCTGAGCGGCAGGTGGGGGCCCTAAAGTAAAATAATGGGGGGGACCTAAATAAAAATAATGGGGGGGACCTATTGTCCTCCCCCCCGGCCCCCATGCTCAGGGGTGGAGGCCAGGGGGGAGGACATTAGGTCCCCCCTAATCAGTATTTTAGGGCCCCCACCCACTGCTCAAGGGTGGGGGCTAGGGGGGAGGACATTAGGTCCCCCCCAATTAGTATTTTAGGGCCCTCACCCACTGCTCAAGGGTGGGGGCCAGGGGTGAGGACATTAGGTCCCCCCCATTACTTTACTTTAGTTCCCCCACCCGCCGCTCATGGGTGGGGGCCAGGGGGAGGACAATAGGTCCCTCCCTTATTTTACAATAGGTCCTCCCCCCTCATTCTAATTTAGAGCCCTCACCCACCGCTCGGGGTGGGGGCCAGGGGGGAGGACATTAGGTTCCCCCCAATTAGTATTTAGGTCCCCCACCCACCGCTCAGGGGTGTGGGCCATTAGGTCCCCCCCATTACTTTACTTTAGTGCCCCCACCCGCCGCTCATGGGTGGGGGCCAGGGGGAGGACAATAGGTCCCTCCCTTATTTTACATTAGGGCCCCCACCCGCCGTTCAGGGGTGGGGGCTGGGGGGGGCAATAGGTCCCCCCCTTCAGGTTAGGAGGGGGAGGGGGGACCTTTTTTATTTTTTTATTTTTTTACAGTGAGCAGCCACAGGGGCATAATTTACTAATACTAAGTAATATTTACTAGTATTAGTAATTTTGGCTGAAAGACCAATTCAGGTCTTTCAGCCTTTTAGTAGCTAGCTCCTTAATACCATGGGAATTAGGGAGTTATCTACTTATTAATTCCTGTCATTACACTGACTGGCCAAGTAACGTACATTTTATATGAATGTATGTTACTTGATTGTTGTAAGTGTTGCAAATGCTTACAGCTGAATCCTGGCTATGTTTGTATACTTTTTATTTAAAATTGTATACAGTGTAACATTCTTCTTCCACTGGGTAAGTATATTAGTACTTAGGCAATACTGTGCTTCGGAACTTCGGCAATTCAGCACTTCGGAACTTCGACAACTTCGGCACTTCAGAACTTCGGCACTTCGACACTTCGGAAATTCTGTAATTTTGGAACTTCGGGACCTCGGTAATTCGGCACTTTGGCTATTCGGACATTCGGAAGTACCCGAATTTCCCGAAATTCGTCCGAATTCATATTCGGCCTGAAATGAATTGTACATGTCTAATACTTTGTATGTCTTTAGAATGTCTTTAGAATTAAAAAGCATCATGGAAGCTGTAGTTATAAAACATCTGAGGATCTACCTTTTCGGTACACCTGGTCTATGCCTTCTCGACTCTTCTTCCAGTGTGACATCAGCACCAGAAAAACGTATATGATGCCTGTAAACCTAACCATAACCAAAGTCAGGCGGGTTGACATATGCACGGCGAGAAGCATTTGATTGGACTGATCTCCAGGCACAGAGCACATGTATACACTCTGAGCTCAGGAGGGGATGGAAGGAATGTGGTATGGACAAGGACATTAAAAAAAAAAAAAAAAGTCTAATGTAGACAATGTAGGGGCAGTGAAGGCTAAGAGGGATTGCAGGAAGGAGGGAGGGGCATACCGGTTTATCCTTCAAGGTGTGCTCGCAGCTATTACAAGGGAAGAAGCTGATTATGTCTGATGACAAATGCATAAGGCAGCGTGGAACAAAGTTTAGAAAACAAAAAGAGGGAATTATGGCATGCCTGGAACATGCATATCTAAGCAGGGGTGCTTAATAACTAAGTGTTAAGAGGCAAACATAACAGTATATAAGGCAGTGACCTGCTAAAATGCTAATCAGTCAGTGACCCATAGTAGTGTTAGACTACACTAGCTAACATTTCTATCCCGGTACTATAATTGAAGCTTTCCCATGTTAGTGGAAGTGAAATCAAAACAAAAATAACTAAAAATGGATGCACGTTTAACATCGTACCCATTCCCTATGTATATTTTCTGATATGTCACTGTTCCCATAACACACTTTTTGTACACTTATTATTATTTTGTACTTTGATTAACATTTTCACCTATGTCAACTGTGGTAGGGTCACCTTTTTATAATCATTTTACATTTGTTTTATCTATCTATCTATATATCTATCTATCTATCTACCTACCTATCTATCTATCTGTAATATATATATATATATATATATATTCAGTGTCTCCTTTACCAATGACACCTCCTCTTCTCATCCTGTGTCAGTCGGAGTACTTCTAGGTTCGGTTCTTGGTCCCGTTTTGTTCTCTCTCCACACTGTCTCTCTTGGCAAACTCATTAAATTCATTTGGATTCTGCTACCACCTGTACGCTGATGACACCCAGATATATCACTCCTCCCCTGATCTCTCCCCTGCTGTCCTACAACGTGTAACTAATTGCCTTTATTCCATCTCTGACTGGATGTCCTCCCACTTTCTGAAACTCAATCTCTATAAAACTGAGCTTCTTGTCTTCCCTCCTCCTAATACCGATCCACCTCTTTCGATCTCCTTTCATGTTAGAAGTATTCACATTATCTCATCCTTGCAAGCGCGCTGTCTTGGTGTCATCCTTGAGTCTGACCTTACCTTTGAGCCTAAGATCCAGTCTGTCACCAAATCTTGTTGATTCCACCTTAAAAACATTGCCCGTATCCGCCCCTTTCTCATGCAAGATATTACTAAGAAGCTTGTCCATGCTTGGATTATTGTAACGTTCTCCTAATTTGTCTTCTCAGAAGCCATATTGCCCCACCACACTCTTTAATGAATGCTGCCCCAGACTGATTTTCCTCTCTAGTCACTCCTCTCACACCTCACCCTATAGAAGTCAATTCATAGTACTAATCCACACTTATAAAGCACTGAACAAGTTTAGCCCCTCCTATATCTTTTCATTGATCCATAAGTATGCCCTTTCTCTATCTCTCTCGCTCTGCCCATAACCTTCTCCTGTCCGCTGCTTGCACCTGTACGGCCAACTCACTCCTGTAGGACTTCTTGCGGGTGGCTTCCTTCCTTTGAAATAGCCTGCCTACCACCATCAGACTCTCCCCTAATCTTCAATCGTTTAAAAAGTGCCTTAAAACCCATCTGTAACAAAAAGCACAGTTTGCCTAGAAAAGACCTATGGATTACAATGCAGTTCGGTACTTTGCAAGCATTCTCCATGCGAATGCTTACCTACCTCTAACAGGCCACCCTGACTGTTAATTGAGACTAATTTAGCTTCCTGCATGATGGGCACTTTTTGTCGCACGAACGCCATGAGAGCTGCAAGCCCAGCCGCCATTTCGGGACTTCCACTTGTTCATGGCCATTTTAACTCCCGAACAGCGGTGTTTGCCGTCGAGTGTCTGGAACTAAAATCGGACACTCAAATAGGCGAACACCGCTGAGACCTCCATACCTTCGGGAAAACCTTGCCAAAACTACAGAACGACCAGGCATTCGGTAGAAAGAATCAGCAACAGATGGGGATTTCAGCGAACCCAGGATGGCATACGGATGGCCGGCTGAACCGAATGGGTTGATTTTTAAATATGTTAGGTCCCCCACCCAAGCTATCAAGCTATCTGGGGATACCAAGTATTTGGGGTACATCCGAACTTTGGGAAAAATATGTTCCTTTTTAATTGTGTTATTTAGTTATCTAAGGGGAGGGGATGTACAGAATGTATATTGTATTGATTGGTTATACTGCTAATTATGTGGGTGTCTCCCTTGCATGGGCAGAATCGCATAAAAGAGAGTGTCTGTCAATAAACCCTCAGTTCTTCTTGACCCTTCAAAACGTAGCCTCGTCTTGTTCTTGAAAGGGGAATCTATGCAGCTTAATCACTTAGCTCTTTTCAGAGCTGTACTTGGCTTCCACTCCTGATCCAGCACAAGGGAATAGGTGAGTCCATCACTACACAGCGACTTGCTGGGAAGAAAAGGACGTCCCCAACGGCTGGTACCCTCACCATGCCAGGGTAGCCATTACACCATCTCTTCAGGAGAGCTTATAGCCTCCCAGAGTAACCTCTACCTCACATACTTCCCTTGCTCTCTCCTACAGGGCAGCACTCTACTCTCTCCTCCCTTGCTTGATTGCTATCTCCTGTCCTATTGTGTTTTATACCCCACCTAGAATGTAAGCTCGTTTGAGCAGGGTCCTCTTCATCATATTGTTCCTGTAAGTTTTTATAATTGTCTCATTTATTGTTAAATCTCCCCCTCCAATAATATTGTAAAGCGCTATGGAATTTGTTGCTATGGAAATTGTTGGTGCTATATAAATGCCAATAAAAATAATACTAATAATAATAATACATATATATATGTGTGTGTGTGTATGTGTGTGTACATAAAATATAGATGGGTAGATTATATACATAACTATATAATACATTCTAATTCTAACTATATATTTATATATATATATATATATATATGTATATATATATATATATATATATATATATATCACAATGTTCTACTGACATACTTTAAGGTTAAAACAGATGAAACTCATGCAGTATTCTGGTGTTTCATAGCTCCTAAAATACAAGTTTATTGTCAGTTACAGGAACATGTTCAGCTACTTCCAGTATCCTGAATCACTGGGAATCCTTCAGCTAATGGCATTCCTCAAAGCCAAGAGACATAGCACGGCTGGAAGTCAAGCAGAAAACTGACTTACTGAATACCACATACTCGCTGTTCCTGCTAATTCTTTACATTTAAAAGCAAACAAAGAGCTAGAACAAAGTGCTTTTGGAGGAAAATGAATTATTCTATTTTTGTAAAAAAAATCCAGTGGGTTCCAAGAATAAAGTAAAATACAGTTTATGGAATAAAGAGAATATAACATAATATAGTTAACAGACTAAATTTAACCTCTTCATACCAAGAGGTTAGGCAAATAATATTAAATTATGATTGTCTGAGCAGATCATTAAGAGATAAAATCTTTTTTTTAATATATTCATTTCATTTCAAAATATACATTTATGTCAAACAGGAGCTGAACAGCAATTTCACATGTAGATGACTTTTCAGATGAAAAAAGAAAAAAAAAATGCATCATTAAACAATTTTACTTGGTTCATCCTTTACAGAAATATAGAAAGGCAACATTTAAGAAACAATATGATATCACCTAACTTGCAAAAAAAAAAAGACAAGGTCGGAAAATGCTTTTTTTGGCACAATAGTAGGTGTGACAAAAACAAAGAAATACAATTAGCTAGATAATCTTCCTATGTTTTTTTATTTAAGTTAAATGATTGTTTTCTAAATAAAGTTTTCTAAGTAAACTACCAATCGTTAAAAATGTCTGCATGCAGTCAAAATGCCCTAACATACAATACGTACAGTAACACTAAACATTTCTACAATTGCTGCTATAAAGAAATCATGTAGTCTGCTTATTTTGCTCAGAGCCCTCTCCTCCTCTGCCTGTCTGTTAGAATGCACCCATTAAATTTGACCTACAAATGTGGCTGTATTTTGTGAGTGAAGTCTCTAATTTTTCATCCTTCTACACAGATGAAGAATCAAAGTATGTAGTGTCTCTGCAGTGTGCAAAAAAACAAACAAAAACTAGAGAAAGAAAAGCAGTGTTTTATGAGCTCACATTTTGTGTGCTATTGTGAAATATATATTATCTATCTATCTATCTATCTATCTATCTATTTTTCTATCTTTCTATCTATCTAGTGATTAAAAAGGGAGTTCGCACAGATAACCTATCAATTAGATAGATTATAGATAGATAGCTATTTTAACAGACAGATGGACAGGTGGATAGACATTTTGATAATAAGGTCTGAATATGCTATTTTGGTATCTGTGGGAAGCCCACTTTTTATCATTTGACAACTTTTCAGCTATATATTACAATAACTGCATTTTTAGACAATGTCTATCTATCTATCTAATTATAGAGTATATGTGGGAAGCCCCAGTGGCGTCACTAGGGTTGGTGTCACTTGCGGCAACTAACAGTGTCACCCTAACCCCCTCCATGTCCCTTCATGTTCCTCTCCCTCCCCTGTCCCTTAGTGTTCCTCTCCCCTCCACCCCTGTCCCTTAGTATTCCTCTCCCCTAACTTCCCTGTCCCTTAGTGTTCCTCTCCCTCCCTCCCCTGTTCCTTAGTGTTCCTCTTTCCCCCCCTTACCTGTCTCTTAGTGCTCCCCACTACCATTAACTATTAATGTCCCCCCCTCCTCTTAGTGTTCCTCTCCCTTCTCTTTTAGCGGTCCTCCCTACTTGTGTTCCTTTTCCCTTCCCACCCCTGTACCTTAGTACCCCCCTTAATGTTCCTCTCTCTCCCCCCTAGTGGTTCCTCTCTCCCCCAGTGTCTCCCCCTTGTCCCATAGTGTTCTTTCCACCCCTACCCTGTCCCATAGTGTTTGTTCTCCTCGCCCATCCCAAAGTATTCTTTCTTCCCCCCTCCCCTGTTCCATAGTGTTATTTCTTCCATCTCTCCCCTGTTCCATAGTGTTCTTTCTCCCCCCTCCCCTATCCCATAGTTTTCTTTTCCCCTCCCTGTCCTATAGTGTTCTCCCCACCCCTGTCCCATGGTGTTCTTTCTCCCCACTCCCCTGTCCCATGGTGTTCTTTCTCCCCCCTCTCCTGTCCCATTGAGTTCTTTCTCACACCTCCCCTGTCCCATAGTGTTCTTTCTCCTCCCTCCCCTGTCCTTTAGTATTCTTTCCTCCCCCCTCTACTGTCCCATAATGTTCTTTCCCCCCACTTCCCCCTCCCCTGTCCTATAGTTCAATCAAATAATTGGGGAAAAACACTATGATATTATGAATATATTTGTATTCTTAACATTTGGTTGCATATCCCAAGGCAATAATACCAAAATATCAACTTGAATGATCGGAAAGAAGGTGTTGATTTAGAAGTGATTTTCATTAAAATAGCCTTTTTTTTCTTCAAAGAGAGATTACGGAGAGGAAAAAAAAAAAATGTACCTTGATGCTGTCATCCAGCAGTGGTATTTGCAATATGAACAAGTTCAGCACTTGGAAAAAAGTGTTATGAAAGAAAACGGAACTATACTGTGACCTAATAGAGATCCTGCTGTGGCTACTATTAGGGTTTTAAAATTCTCCATAACTGTTTCTATGGACACTTGGTGCTGTAAATATCTCCCCTGGAAACAAACTTTAGAAGACACGTTTTTCTTGGCCCAGAATGGAATGTTCTTCTTTTGAACTTTCACCTTCTGATTTATTTCTGCTTTTTACTTAACTGTCAAGACATTAACTCGACTTGATCTCTTCAAGAGCTACAAAAGTGAATTCAGAATTCAGAGTCCCACGATATTGGCCAGTTTTAAAAATTACTTCCCCCCCACCCATGTCCCAAAGTGTTCTTTCCTTCCCTCTGCCCCCTCCACCTCCCCCGTCTCATAGTGTTTCTTCCCCCCTGTCCCCGGTGTATCTCTTACCTTTCTGGTAGTGTGGCAGGGCGGAGCAGACCGTGGTACAGGAGCTTCAGTTTCCTATACCCACCCGGACTGACAGGAAGTGCTCTCTCGGTGAGCACTTCCTTTCAGGAGAAAAGGGAAGGGCTGCGTCACAGGTCAAATCTAATAGTACAACTGTATCTAGCACAAAAAAAAGTATAACATTTAAATATAACAAAGGAGATTGGCACAAAAAGGTGACGAAAAAACCTTTGATAAATTAAAATACACAATATTAAATGTCCATAAAGCATTTCACCTTTACAGGCTTTTTTCAAATGGAATAAAAACATTCAACCTGGCTATAGAAGAATATATAGGAATAACTGTGATTAAAATTGGCGACAAAATTAGCATGCTCTAATCAGAATTCAACATATTTTAAACATGTTAAAAGTACATAAAAGGTAATAAATTATATTTTTGGTGTAATACAGAGGCTAAATATAGATTATATAAAAAATGAGGGTTAAATCAAGTAAAAGTCGCACTGGGAAGTTGGTCACGTTACGCGGGCGTGTCAGCCGCAATGCTACATGTACATGGATATGTAGTCAGTGCGAATGACAGGGGAGTTCCATTAATCTTTACATAGCTGATGTGGATGTCGTCGGCCATATTGTGGAGGTCGGATGTGCTGATAGATGAAGGGGAAGGGTTGGCCGCGAATACTGGCGGCCATATATTGAAAGTGACAAATTGAGGCGGCCATATTAGGAAGATCAAATAGTGGGCGAAAATAGCGGTGGCGATGTTGGGGAGGTCATTTAGAAAAGGTTCCTATTAGGTGGGAGATAAAGTGGCCGCAAATGGCAGCGGCCATATTTGGGAGGGCAAGGAGAAATTATAGCTCCATTAAGAAAGCCATAATGGGAGGGGAATGGGGGAAATACAGATAGGGACAATGAATATTTCAATACAGGAAATAATTTAGATAAATACAGGCAAAAACAGTAATAAATAATAATTTAAAAAGAGAGTATTAGGATATTAAAATGGATAGATAGATAGAAAAAAAACACAAAACTGCTGATTTTACAATGTAGAAAAAGTTAAACAGTGGTCTGCATTTAGACCACAAGGGGTTAGAGTGTGTAAATTATATAGTAAATGTATCTGAAAAGAAAAGTTCCATCTATATCCATGAATGAGACATACATGCTGCATAAGTTCTGAGCAAACTTTTAAATCGGCTCAAAAATTTGTGAGTGGTTTCAGCTCTTCTACATTCACTGTTATCATATCTTATACAGAATACACTATGTTTTGTTGTTTTATTATATATTTATAGGTAAATATGTATTAGTATATACACCTTGGTCAAGTATATACCAGGAATATTTACTTTTGGTTACCACGACTGTAGACATTACAGGTAACAATTTCCTGTTTTTTATGTGTGCGCTTTTACCTTCCATCTTTTTACTGTATCTTGTTTCTTAAGTATATGTGGTGACAATAAACTTTGGTATTATAGCAGCACCTTTTTTCCTTTAGCGCCACCTATAACACCTATACCATTTGTGTAAATTATATACCCATTCCATTTCTGTTTTACCTAAAATATTTTTAATATTTCCTCCTCTCCATGTTTAATAAAATGTTTAGACACTGAATGGTTTAAGTATGCTTTTTTGATATATTTTCTCCTGTTTTTTTCTCCCTTTTCTCCTGTTTTTTTTTGTTCTGTTCAAAGGGTGTTGAGGGATTCCTTTTGCTGGGGCCGCTGCCTACCTAGTTTCCTTGTCTTAATTAGCACTGACCTTCTGTTTTTTATTTTGTATAGCACTTCCTTTCAGTCAGGCCAGGTGGAGGAAACAGAAGTTCCTGTACCACGTCCGCTCCGCTCCGCTACATGCCCACATCCTGCCGGTCACTCCAATCTTACGCCCCCCGGGCAACTGCACCCTAAGGCAGCCACTTGTGCCGCCTGACAAACGCGCTGGTCCTGCGTGGTGTCAGTGATGTCACCTCCTCTCCCCCCCCCGAAATGCACCCTGGTGCGATCCGCAACCCCCACACCCCACCTTGTAACGCCACTGGGAAGCCCCCACTGTTTATCACTTGACAACCCATCAATTATTAGAAAACTAGAACATTTCACAGTTTTGGGAGATTGTGAGTACTCTATATAATGCCAGTGTTGCATAATGTCCATAAAATTATAATGTTTAAAGCGCCAGCATATTCCACAGAAGCTTTGGAATGGGTGGACTAATAGATGACTTGGATGCACAGAGGGTGTTGAGAGAGCTTACTTTCTAGAGGGAGTGACACAAGAAGTATGGGTAAGGGTATATTTCATGTACGGGAAAAGTAGGTTGCTAGATTAGATTTCAATGAAGGCTTAGTTAGGTAAAGCTCACGGTTTAATTGATAAACATTCCTGCAGAAGTGAGTTTTCAATGATTGTTTGAAGGAATGGAAACTGGGTAATCAAACTGAAATAGGGAAATGGTAATGTTGGAAGATTTAGAACTTTAAGCGTTCTGATGGTGAAAGCAGTAAAGTAAAGAGAAGGCCATACATTTAAACTAATTTTGGTAAAGTAAGAGTCACAGGCAAAAAATATTCAAAAGGCTGTTTCTGGTTACCTATAAGTATATTTCACAAGAAACATTTCCTCTATATGTCTTACATATCCTTAATAGTTGCTTTAGCTGGAAACAGTGTAAAATGAAGGTAAATTGAAGTTGTAATCATCCAGAACACTATCTGAGTATGAGAAAACAGTGCTTCAAATGTGGTTGGAATCAAAACACACAATACGTTTCATGGCCAATTCTCATATCATAATAAACTTTCTCATCCGATTCGCAATTTCTCTGCTTATACCCACACGCATCTGGCCTGGAAATGCTAGCTGGAGATTGCATTATGCTCCTCTATCTGCTATTACACAAGGTTATCTCTGCATCACTGGCCCTGCCTTGCCTTTAAATGATTTATACTCGCGCTATATGATTGATACCAGCTATTTAACGACACTCCCGTAGGAACAGAATTATGTTCAAACTTCTGCACTGGAAACAAAAACGTAGTAAGCAATGGACAAATGGCTTGTATTTTTTCATTTCAGAGAAAAAAAAAAGAGAAGCATGTGTTAACAATATACTTTTTTTAAAGATATCATCGCACATACAATAATAATTAATAAGTGATAAAGTGATATTAGCACATGCATCTTATCTTAATATCATAATATTTTATCTGAAGATACCTCAAGTAGGGTTGATTTAGTCTTTTGAAGTCTATAAAATTAGTTGGTTATTTTTTATAACTATCATACCTTAGGTAATTCTTATAAATGAGATAATGCCCTAGATATGATGTAGTATTTCATGAAAGTGATATATCATTATACAACTACAACAAACAGTCTTTTAAAGTATGGTCAAACATTTTAGCAAATGTTCATAAATACAGGGAAATTAAAAATCTAAAGTAGGGCAGGATAAGAAAAATGGAGTCACAATATCCTTCCTTTAAATGTAAGTTAAGTAAATAACTTGTATCATGCAAATGTACACTTAAAAAGAAATACATTTACTACAAGTTCATGTAGTGATAATAGTTGCAAAACATCACAGTGGGGATTAGCTTCTAACTGCATAAAATGACAAGTTACACTGTAACAAGCATGGTTTAAATGAAGCAGTGAATAAAGATACTAATGCATAGATTTTACATGTGGTCACAAGTGAAAAATATTTGTTGAGTTCAGATACTGATACTAGGCTCTTTTATTAGTATTATACTCATTGCCAAGAGCTATAAAAGAAAATTGTGAACTAAACTTGATTTTTTTGTATTCTCACTATGAGCAAAATTTTAATTTGGTATTGCATACTGAGAAATGTTACTTTTTATTTTATTGTGTTACATAGTTATATTAGAATAATGGCTAAAGAAAAAAAGACTCAACTATATCAAGTTTTGATCTTTTGGCTGTAGATCCAAAAGAAGGTGCAAACCCTTATTTAAAGGGATTTACAACTGTGCCACTAAACAGGAACAAAGTCCTTTCTTTATTTACATTTTCACACTTACACCCAGTGATGGTTTAAAGCAGAAAAAGTTGAGTTTTCAAAAATCATCATTTATGTAGGGAGCTGTGTGAGCAGGAAACACATATGATACAGAACTCTTATATTACCCAAGAAGAAGGAACACATTATGCAATTGTGACGGTAGTCACCAATATCAAGAGTTTAAGATGGACAATTTGATTAGGTATCTGAATGATACAGGAGCTCCGTCACAGTAATGTAGAGGTATATTCAGATAAAATATTATGATATTAAGATAAGATGCATGTGCTAAAGAACAGGGTCTCTCAGTATAAAACTGCTGTATACAATAGTGAAAGTCACTTCACAGAAATGTGTGCCAATGTGTCCCAATTAAGGTATCAGGTTTTAGAAAGGGTACCACCCTTGAGGAAGGAAAAGGGAGAAGATCTTGCTGCAAACATTAAGTGGATGTAGGGACTGGGCACAATGTCCCCTAATGGTCTCAATGAGTAGCATGAGTGGCACTGGTTCATGTAGGTACATGCACTACTACCCACTGCTCGATGATTCTCTTATTTACTTTTACTATTGTATTATATACGCTGTACAATCTTGTCTCCCTTTTATAGGGGCACAGTAAAATATAGTAGACAGCCTTTTTCAAAAGGCATTTCTTATAAGGTAATATATGTCATTAATGGAAATCCTCCCTGTATGTATCCTGTGTCTTTACTTTTTCTGCCTGGCTGGAAGTATGATCATTGTATCTTTGCAATAAGCATTTTGCATACTTGTGCATATTGTATCTTTAAATTCTCTTTATGTTCTGTTTTGAAGCTTCCCTTGTGCATTGAGTTGTAGGTGTTTTAACTATTTGCAAGCTTGCAGCATTGAAAAGCTGTGTATTTGTTGATCTGTTTGCTGGCAATGGTTGGTACTGACATGTACTCTGCGTATGATGTCATGACGATTCTTCAAGTGGGTTGGTGGCTTGGTAGTCGGATTTATGTCTTCTTTTGTACATATTGGAGTGAGTGTTCCTGATTTCTCTAAGGACATTATACAATGATAAAGAGGCCACATAAAACATTTTATTAATATTGTTCTTCAATAAATTTGTTGTGCATTGTTGTGCACCAAGCATCTAGTAACACTGCCATCTATTTTTTTCTTTTGTGATTTATTACCATTAAAGCAGTGGGTGATGTGACAGCTGCACAGACTGTATTTTCTATATTTCTTTTGCATGTTTTTAGAAACTGCAGTAACCTAATCTTTTTAATTCTATGTGGCCACATGTTTATAAAGTTAGAGTGTCTCTGTGCTTGTTTATTTGACTTTAAAAATAAAAATAAAATAAAACACTTTAATTCAGTGTCGTCCTGCTCACAACATGCAATTACTGCATCTACTGTCAGATCATTGATAATCTTGGATCAATCTACTGCTTGTCAGTGCATGCACTATTACCGCACTCTGCCACAGCATGCTTTCAATGTGGAAGTGCCTCTAGTGGCTGTTTGATTGACAGGCATTAGGCATCCTTTGTGATCCTTAGTGAGAAATGTAAACATTGCTGCATCTCACAAATGGAAATGCTATCAGAATGTAGGGACAGGGTCTTTTCAACCAAAACCCCAACATTAATATGTAGTAGTTTTGGTGCCTATAGTGTACCCTAATGAATTGAACCATGAGTTGCTAAACTGTTCAAAAATGATGTAGAAAATATTTAGATGAAAGCATAGGCCCACCACTTTAAGGTGTGCATAGTCATTGATACAGATGCACTTTATAAAACAGCTATAAAAATCCTTATAAAACAACATCTGTGTATCATTGATGGCAGCTAAATGAAGAGTAAAAAAATATTGACCTGAATTCTTCAGATATTATAAACCTATTAATTTTACTTTTTAATCCCATGGCTGTCAGAAAATGTGGGGATTTGCAGTCCAACAATGCAATGTAAGCTGCTGGTTGAAAACCCCGAGTTAAAAACTTGTACACAACGGTAATATTAACGGTCATATAATTTTTTTTAAATATTATAGACAAAATCTGAAAGGACGGGGGGCAGGGCCTGACACTCATCATGGCCGGATGCACTTCTCTGTAGCTCTGGCTCTCCAACTTGAAAACTGTGGCTAATTCATCCTACAGCGATGAAGAAACTTTCTTGGTCCCGCTGCAGACCGAAACTCTAGCTCCAAGAACCGTTCTAAGCCCGAAGTGTAACAGTCTGACAAGCACTTACCTTGTGTGCATGCTGCAGCCTAGCATGCCCGGTAATCGGGGAAAGCACCTCTGGACCGCTGGGGGTTATCCCGTTTCCACTGGAAATCGGACTCTCACGATTGCTGCAGCACCTGCACCCAATTGCACCAAATTCCATGCGGTCAAGATGGCAGACGACTCCACTTCTTGTGACACGCAAGGTACTTGCACTGAACAGTCACCACATGAGTCTGCTGCATTACCCATGTGGCGACCGGCTGAAATAGTCACCCACTCATGGGCATTTCGGGAGGCAAAGCAAGAAGCCTCGCTGCCCCAAGCTGGAGGGGAAGAACATGGAGGAGGAACGCGGGTGCAGAGTGGGCACCCTCTGGACACTCAACTGCTTCCAGCACAGAGACCGGAAGCTACAAGCCAAGGGTCACTAGGGGTGAGACTCCACAGCAAAGGCCACACAGATGGGAGGCAAACTGCTATCAGCGATTACATTCCAGCAGAGCCTTCTGCCTCTCTGGATTGGAGAAGGACTTGGACTCTTTGAGCCCCCAAGTCAGTGGCTCCCAGATGCAGGCCTCTACCCGACCAGGGGAGGGAGACCCTCCTCTGCACTCATCTCACTGCCTTCCTTCATCCCAGTGGCAGATCTACCCTCAGCCTTCCCAACTAGAAAGCATGCAGGGATTATCTGCCTTATATCTGTCAAACAGAGACCAGACTTATTTTCTCGGACTATCTTACGACTGACCGACGCCAGTAGAGTACCTACAGCAAATTCAGCTGACCCAAGCCTCATTATATGCTCTTTACATTTATATTGTTTATACGTTACTGCCAAGCATCCATGAGTCACATGCTTTACCCGCAGGAATGTTGTCATCTTAATTTGCATCCAGTGGTTCTTACCTCTACTACTCTCTTGCTTACTTTATTATCTTCCCACCTAATTAATTCATTGAGTTAGCTCACTCAGCATGTTCTAGCTTGTTTAAAAGATAAAATTGTGCATATGTTCTCGACTACCCCATATGTAAAGTATGGTAATGTGCCTAAAGATTGTCATTGGGGTACCTCAAGCTTGTTTGTACTATTCTTCTGCACTGCAAAAATACAAAATAAAATAAAATAAAAATATGAAAGGACTTGTTTTTTTTTTATTTTTTGTTTAAACCTAGAGAAAGGGCTATGATTGCATTGGACATTGACCATGTAGCCTATAATATTACCAATAATTTCCTTTTTACGCAATTTTAATATTATGAGTTTGAGCTACAGTCATGGAAAAAAGAAGATAGGCCCTCTTTGAATTCTATGGTTTTACATATCATGAAAAAAAATTACAATAATCTGTTTCTAAGCAGGTCTTAAAATGACATAAATACAACCTCAGATGAACAACATATGACATATTACACCGTGTTATGATTTATTTAACTAAAATTTATCCAAAATGGAGAAGTCACGTGTGATAAACTTAGCACAGCTTTACTGCTTCCATTGGAATTTAGAGTCTAAGTAGCAGACAGGTGCCCATAACCAAATATCCTTGATTCACTGTACATGCATACACAATCATATGTATAATACATATACACCAACCTGGAATATTATATATATATATATATATATATATATATATATATATATATATATATATATGATCTGCAAGTCCTAAATATGCCTAGTGTCCCAGGCCATTGTCAATCCATTCCTGTCTGTGTTTTATGTACTCTCTATGCCTCTGAATTTGTTGTAGCTCGTTTTGTCTTTGTATCTAATGCAAAAAAAGAATTACCCTAATTCATTTGAATCCTTCTAAAGTTCTTTCAGCAAGTATAAGTAACACTTGCTACATCTGCAAATGCCTAAAACAAAGTTAATGAAATAAAAGGTTGTCTTCCACTGAAATGACATTACTTTCATAAAGATTCTATTTAGGAACTAATATCACAACTGTATATGTTTGAAAAACAAAGACTTGAAATGCATTTCATTTGCCTTCCAATTTGTAAGATCCATAATGAATCTTTAAAACAAATCCTTTTCTTATCGCTCTTTGCGTGCTTGATGTAAAAACCAGGTGTCCGTTTTTTGGCAGGGGAACCGTAGAGTGAAAATACATGAGGAATGAATGTTCAGCTGGGAGCCTGAGGATATCTGAATGAATTATGCGCACACTGGCATTGCTTCTGCCGTATCAGGAATAGATGTGTTTTATGGGCATTCAGACACTCTGCCAGTGCCGTTCATTATGAGTAACTGTTCAACTAATAGATGCAGAAAGAACTAGAAAGCATGCAGGGATTATCTGCCTTATATCTGTCAAACAGAGACCAGGCAATCTTTAGGATATAATAGACTCAGATCAATTCTCTCTTCCAATAAATTAAAAGTCTATATTTCAAAGCGAAATATGATCCAAAATGTTCTCCTAATGTATACACATTTCATTTAACTTAAACCAGCATAATGTGCATGGAATGCACTCACAGAAATATCCTAATTTGTGGCTTATACATTTAGCATTAGTGATGCAGCAAGGCCCCCTGAGCTCTAGTAATTCTTGATAAGTATTCAAAAAAGTCCCTTTTTAATTGACAAAAAAAATAATTATTAGAATTAATTCATTGCAAACCAGATGGTAACACCTACAGAAATATACATATATGCTATATGAAAAGGCATTGAACTTTAACAATGAAGTTATTCATAGAATTGTGCAAGGCAGAAACAATTAGTTTTGGCCAAACCACTTTTTTTCCAGATGGCATTTTGCGCATGTGGTGGTTCAGCTTGTCAAACTTTTGTCCGCTGAAAAAGATTTGGGAATATTAATCAGACAAACCAAAAGGGCATGAAAATGGGCTAATCAGTGTACAGCAAAATATACATAATATAGTATATATTATGTATATATTTTGCAATACACAGATAGGTACATTTTCCACCCTTTGGTTCACAGACCAAGTGATAACATGTAGACAATATAGGGAAAAAGAGGAGAAGCAGTAAAAATAAATAAATCTATATTTATATATTACCTATTTATTAAATATATAATATCTAAATATAGATTTATATTTTTTAACTGCTCCTCCTTTTACTCTTACTGGTCACCTCTCAAATGATCTGTGAATATAAGCAACATTTAGTTGCTGTCCCTTAACCATCATCTTTTCTTCCCATAAATCATCTCTATTGTTGGTGCCACGGGTGGAACTCTGAATCACGAATCAAAAGAGCTCTCCATTGTGCTAGTCCTTTGTTTAGTTATTGGACTATATGGCACTTAGTGAAGCCAGAATTCGTATGATCACCAGATCAGCCCAAATTCAGATGAATTGCTATTCGTAACAAAATGAATCTCCAAGTCTTATTATTAACTTTTCTAGTGCTAGGAGACACATGATATGAGTGCTAGCCATATCGTACATTGAAAGTAAAACTGTGACAGCAATAATACAAGAGTTGTGATTTCAATGTGAATCTCACATTTAAGGCCAAAATATTGAAACTTGAAAAACATTCTCCTAGTTGCATATACTTCCAGTTTGGCTACTTTGGCCTTAAATTGTAAACTGACTTGAATTCACTTTTAATTCCTAACAATTCTCACGACGGTAAAAATAAAAACCTGTATGTTATGAAATAGGACAATATCTTTGAACATATTGAAAATAAAATAAATTATGTAGTTTGCCTACCTGCAAACTAGAGACAAATGAATATTCCACAATTTGCTCTTCTATACATTGCATGAAACAATGAAAATGGAAACACTCCTCTAACCAGGAAAATTATTTGTTTTGTTTATCCAAGCTCAATGCATAGAGATATGATCACTTTTACCGCTTTCCTTCTCATTGAAACAGAAAAAGGAGTTCAGAAATGCAACTGCTTCTCAGCACATGTTAAGAATGCCAAACAACTGAAATGAATAGAGATGTAAAACTTACAGAGGAGGCGCATCCATACGGGCACTTGGGGCATGACCCCACCATTTTTTTTATATGGGGAAAAATGTATTTGCAGTAATTTAGAAACACTGAGCCAAAAACAAAATTGGAAAAAAGTGTGTTTCTAATGCTGTAAATGTAAATTTTTCTAAATATATGTACTGATATAACTTATTGCAGTAATTTGTATTACATGGCACAGCCTACCAACATTCTCTGCTCTTGATTACTCCTTCTTTGGCTCGTAATTTATCAATTCTCTTTGCCTTCTAATTAATGACTGTTGAGCCTTTGGACATGTGAACACTTATGGCAAAATACATTTGTCCTAAAACTTAAAACGGAAATACACAAAGTATCAAATACTACAATAACACACCAAGGTTAAAACAAACAGTAGAAGGAAAATATTGAAATCTGACTTAATAAAGGACAAAAAGAGGGTCTGTTGAGTTTTACATTCCACAGTTAACTGTATATGTTTCCTGTGGTTAAATTATTACAATAGCAGTAGCAGTACTCGATCCATATACAAATGAAAACTGCACTGATGAGATTAGCTGAGTAAGAGTTCACTGCAGTATATTGTCAGTGTTCCAAATGACATGTATCAAAATCGCCATGGAGTGAAATCTGCATTCTGCACAACAAGAGAGCAGTGAGATCACTGGTAAGTACTGTGATTAGTTACCCTTGGAGAGACCAAGCAGAGAATATATCATTCCTGGGCTAATGTCACTAAGAACCAGAAATTAACCTTGAGTAGCTTAAGTCACAAACATAATGCACTACAAAGCATTACAGAAAGCAATATCACAGACAGAATATATGTTGGATTTATTGAATAGATCAGTTCAGTCAAACTGCCTCTCACGGTTACTTGCATAATGCTTGGTCTAGCAGTGATTTATAGGGAACCATTAGCCTAAAATTGTGTTTCTAAGTGAACCCTGTTATTATGTTGGACAGCACCACCAGGATGTAGTGTAGAACAATTCTGACATTCATTTGAGGGTTCATTTTTTTTAATTCAATTTAAAATTATAGAAACCATTTTGACCCTGCAAGGATCTTAGTTCAATCTTATAGTGTTCAAATCTAGTTGGGTGAATGTAAAAAGTCCAGTTTGAGATTTGTTTCTCACTATCTACCCAATATATTATCCTTTATAACCTGAAATATATCTCTACTGTAAGTATGTTGTTCTTGTGTTGTTCATCTGTTCCTGTACCTAGAGCAAGTTTCTTTCTCCCTTTAGGGGAGTCCAAAGGGTTGAAAAATACAAAAAAATGCTATAATGCAATAATACAAAAAAAGGAAATACTTGCACCTGCCAGGAGTGTGTGAAAAACAAAAATATGAAAAACTTACAGTAACTTTGGACGCGGTTCGCGCCTGTCCAGAT
>OW240912.1:188555015-188618713 GCA_933207985.1 Pelobates cultripes
CTGGTAAAATATACCTTGTCTTCAAGTCACTGCTGAGATATCTCAAGGGGCATTGTATAAAACTGGACAAAAATATCACTGTTACCAAAAGATTTTTTAAATAAAGATCTAAGAATTGACCAAAAGCCAGTTTAGTGTGATTCAATGCTAATCACTCTAACGTGTGGATCATCAGATATGTCATATATGTAAATATTTGCTATAAGCATAATGTAAAGCTCACCACATTCAGTGGGAACTGACTGCTATAGGTAAATTATATGATGTGCATATGCTTTAGCCAGCCTTTCTACAACTACTTTCCATTCAAGATATTATTCAGTGGATTATCTTCAGGGCAGTGTCTGCACCAGACATCTTACAGGAAATGTCTGAACATGTTATCATGCAAGTAATAATGTTTTAATAGAACTGGCATCTGCTTGGGGTTTATGTCTGTTACACTGAAACATATCTAGGAGGGCATGCAGGAGCACAAAGCAATGCATATGCATTTATTTAAGCTTTAAATTTTACATGAAGTTAATTCTGACAAAAAAAAAAAAGCAAAACAGCAATAAATCCATTCTTCCTCCTGACAAACTTTATAAGTGGAACAATTGGACCAAAATGTATTAAGTAATGATCATTATATATTAATTTTTTTCTGCTTTTTGTTTGACATTTATAACACCCATCCAAAATCTTGTACGTCTATAGTACATATCTGCCTGTTATTTTAATACACAATCATCCTTTCAAACTCCATACTGTATGGTGGGTGATGTCACTCATTTACTACTCTCTGTAACGTAGAGCTTTACTGACTTCACACAGTTTTGTAGTCCCTAATATCAGTGCAACAGCATGATATACACATCCCAATCTGCCTGAGATTACTGGGAGTTATGCTAATGTAAATAATTAATTAATGAAAGTGATTGCAGTTGCTATGCCTGAATCAGGGATATAATATCTTAATCAGGGCTGTAAAAATGAAGTAGTACATGAAAAAGAATGACAAAACTATAAATAATTATACTCCAAACAAAATCCCAAATATAATGGAGAAACAATGAATTCATTAAAATCAAATCCACCAGTGGATATGGTCTGGTTCAGTGGAGGTATCCTGAAATTCCACTCACTATCTCTGTGGATTTATTTTACACACCCATATCCCTTCTCTAGAAATCCCTACTTTGAATTCCAGCTGCAAACAATGACAAGCTTTAGCCAAACGAGGCATCTCATTCATTAAAAAAAAAAGGGAAGTGTAGTTGCCCAAGTGAATGGAAGCCACGGCATCAGATAACATTGAAAATGCCTACACCCTGCTAAAACAAATCATTTTATTTGTCCCTGAAGCACTATTTATGAGTATGAGTAATCAACATAAATGTTAGCAACATGTATCAGCAGCTATGACCATTCAATCATCTCCTAATCAAGAGATGTGCTATATGGTAAAATAAAACTGTGTTCTACAATATACTCAGCACTTAAGCAAATGATGTTTCAAAGTTAATGCCTTTCTTTCCTCTGGCAATTAGACTTACAAGATATAAAATAAATGCCAGGTGGCTTTAAGGAATGCCCATTAATGTATTTCATGGTAATCTGGTACATTTAAATAAATTGATCAAATGTATCAAGTATTAATAGAAATCAAAGAAACTTGTTAAACCGTAATGTGTCCAGTCTGTAAATACTACAGTTTTTTTTACCAATATCGATAGATTAAAAAAATATTTTAACATAGAGCTATCATAAAGGAAAGAAAAAAAACAACAACTCAGTAGCGTTCTTCAGTTTGGTTGATATGGAAACAATAATAAGATAGTAATAGAGACGCCAACATTCCTGAGAAAACCTTAAAGCAATGGGGAGCAAAAGGGCTGTGTAGAATGAGGAGGAGGTAAAAATGTATAATGTGTGAGAGTAGAGAAATAGGGAGGAAGATAAGTTGGGTAATGTCAGAAAAACGGAATAGAGCTGGGATGTGTTTTAAAGAAGAGGGAGAGAAGACAAAGACAGGAGGGAGGGGGAGTCAGGGCATGTCAGAGCAGAGAGAAGTGCAATCAGAACCATGGATAGCAACAACTACACACACCATGAAAAACTGTGACAGAAAGATAAAGGCAGTTTGGGATAGATTGGAGGAGGAGGAAAACAGAAAGAATGAAAGAGGACTAAAGATGAAGAGAAAGTATATTGGGAGAATTGGAACATTTTGAAAAGGAGCAGAAAAAGGATGGAAAATAAACGAAACACAAAGAGAAATGAAAGACAGTGAAGTAGAGAAAACATGTGAATGTAAAGAAAGGGAATAGTTGTGAAAATGTCACTGTATTCAGGGGTGCCCAAAAGGTAGATCCCCAGATATTTTAAAACTACAACTTCCATGATGCTTTGTCATTCTAAAGACATTGTAAAGGCATGCAAAGCATCATGGGGCTTTTAGTTTTACAACATCTGGAAATCGACCTTTTGGGCACCCCTGATATATATAGTGTATATGTGATAAAGATGGATGGACAGATGGGTAGATAGACAGAATAATATCCGATTCAGGGGAAGATGCATTAAAAAACAGGAACTTTGATCATTACTATTATTATTGGCATTTATATAGGGCCAACATACCCTGCAGAGCTTTACATTATTAATGTGAGTATGTAACAGCATATAAGTAACTCTTATACATTTTGACAAGAAACAAGAGGTTATTTGAACCCTGCTGGAATGTACTTACTTTATAGAGAAGGTATCAGGGACAGTGGAAACATGATGAAAAAAATATAAGTGTCAGATTGACAGGAATAGATATAGATGGGTGACTAGGTTTATAGTATAGTGAAGAAAAGAAAAGATGAGTTCAGAAGGAGCAGAAAGAGTGCAGGTACACTGGGAGACAGAAAGCAGATGAGCGAGAAAGAGCTATGTTATCTAAAATGTGCTAGCCTTTACTAAAACCAGCATGCAAATAGGTGATGCTGTGTATAAGAGCACGCAGAGCCTTCCTGAGATGTAATAAGAAGGAAGGGAAGTGAGCTGCACACAGCAATATAAGACAACATTAAATGACAATATCAATCTAACGTGTCATAAAAAGGGTTCCATCTGCTGAGTTGCAGTGAATGAAAATCACAGCATAAAAATTATTCTGGGAAAAATATTATAGTACAGTTTCTAAAAGAGGTACACAGCTCCTCACACGCTGTTTCAATACACCAATGTGAATGGTCAAGTACGAATGCCATATACCAAGGTTTTAAAGTTGAACTCTTTATTTAAAGTAGAGCAAAAAATGGGTCGCAAGAGAGAACTTGCTGGCATTTCAGATCTGGACTGCCCGTATGGGTGGGACCAGTCTGATATGTTTCAGAGATGTTCTCTCTGTAATGGCACAAGATGAGCTAAAACCAGCTTGAGTTCTGAGCGGGGACCCACCGAAGGGCAGGCTATTTCAGCTGCTGCCTGTTCTCAGAATACTCTTGCGACCTGTTTTTTGCTCTCCATTAGTTTAAAGGGTAATCCAGACGTGGACCCCTTGCTCACGGTGCCTAGAGAGATATCAGCTATGCCTCACTGATGATGCCTAACAAGGCTGAAACGATCATCTGGGGTTGCTGTATCTCTCGTGCAGAGAGAACTTGCTGTCATTTCGGATCTGGACTGCCCATATGGGTGGGACCAGTCTGACATGTTTCAGAGATGTTCTCTCTGTAATGGCACAAGATGAGCTAAAACCAGCTTGAGTTCTGAGCGGGGACCCACCGAAGGGCAGGCTATTTTAGCTGCTGTCCGTTCTCAGAATACTCTTGCGACACGTTTTTTCCTTTTTTTTTTAAAGTGCACCATATTTTTGTGTGTGATGAATTACATAAACAATGAAATGTGGCAGAGCAAAGGATGACAAAAAATAAATAAAATGCTAACATGCTGTATGTTAAAAGCTATATATATATATATATATATATGTATATATATATATATATATATACATATATATACATAGTATTATTAGTTCAAGTTCGAATTGACTCTTCTCCTTCCATACTAAAACGATTTGAATACTTGCTGTGGCTTGGCATTTGGGCACCCCTGGCACCATAACCACTGAAATAAGCTTTTTTATTTCACTATTATCCCCAGAAGTGACACACAAGACAATAACCCAGGTCAAGTACAAAACTGGTGTGGTGTGAACTGAGGGGATTATGGTGTTTGGAGTGTTCCTAAGATTTAATAGAACACTATGCTTGGGTTAGCAGGGCATTTAAAGTTATTTCTAAATCAACAGCCAGTGCTATTGTTCCTTGTAGTTAGATTTGTTCTAACTGTAGTCATTGAACCAACTGTACTGCAGAATAATCTGCACTTGACTATTTCTTTATGAAGCTTTATATCTCAGATCACATCAAATCGTAACATACATTTTTCTACTGATGACTCAATGTCACAATATATGAAAACATATTATAGATGTTCCCCAGTCAGCAAGCTTAATGCTTTCCTAGCACATCTTCTATCTATCTTTGGGTTGCTCGATTAAACAGAAACTACAAACACCGAGGGCTAGATTTATATCACTTGTACTTTTAGGGGTCTGTTCACTAAGTAGGGAATTGTGCTAAGCTCATGCTAATTTGTATATTCAGTAGGCAAAACAGCACATTTACTGACACCTCTCTATCTACACGCATGTTAAAGTAAGTGCACTTAAAATGCATGTGATCGGAGGTTTAACATCAGCAGTGAAATGGAACATAACTCTATTCATTATTTCTGCATGGAGGTCTGTTACACTGGCAAATATATCAATTTTGCAGAAAGAATCAGAGCCTGGGACTATATGGCATTCCTCTCACGCTAGCATGCAGGGAGTAAAAGGAATGTGTCAGCAAATCAATTGTTCTTGCCTCTTGCATAGAAAGAAAAGTTTGCAAATGGTCACACCTAATATCCAGTGTGTTTAATACCATGCATGTATTTTTAATTGTTATTTTGTGTGTGTGTGCTTTACTTTGTGGTATAATTTGGACACTGATTCATAAGTATGTGCTTATCTCAAAAGGGAAAACTCCAAAAAGTCCAAGTGCTTTTGCCTATAAATACAGTATACACACACATAGATACACACCGACATATATACACATGCACCCTGACACACGCAAACATTGATACATGCCCACACCACGACACAGATACACACGGACATAAAAATAAGCACTCTGACACTTAGATGCACATACACAGATGTGTGCGCGCACACAGACACAGAAGCACACTGACACATATATATATATATATATATACACACATAGATGCACAATCTGACACACACACACTCATAATCATACACATATAAACACTTACACTCATACTCACACTCACACACACTCTCACACTCATACACATACTCATACACATGCTCACACATGTACAAACACATACACACACTCACACACACTCACACATATACACACGCGTGATTTTTTTTAGATCTCCAGCCACCCTCCTGTTAGCTTACCTTATGTGCTAGGAGGAGCTTTACCTTAGGCTTGCAGTCCTGCTGCTGTGGGAGTGAGGGTCTGGAGCTCTTCATGCTCCTCTCCCCTCACACTGGGGCTGCCTCCTCTTCCTCCCATGCTTTCTCCACGCAGGATGCTGGGAGGAAGTGACAGTCTCTCATTTCCTCCCAGCCGGCCCCATGTCTTAAAACCGCGTCACTTGACCCCTGTTGAGCAGTAAGCGGCACCCCTGTGTGCACGTTGCGGTGCCACAAGGCACCACCGCACACAGTTTGGGAACCGCTGGTGTAGACAGTTTCTGAAGGGAAAAGTAATACAACATAAAAATGCTGACAAAACAATTAAATAATCTACACTGAATCACTTACATAAAATTGAAGATTATGCTAGCGTTAGTGTACTTATAATCTTAATTTTAGTAATGACAGGAGGCGAGTATTTTGCTATAACTCTCTTTACTAACTCCACATAGCAGTAAAGAAAAAGTGAAAACGATAACCAATCAAAATGCAATATGCTGTATAGTATTCACAGTGATGAGGCTCCTCCCCCTCTTTCGGAAGCGACATCAGGCAAAACTCAAGAAACAATAACGTCCAAACATGTATAACGTGCACCAACGTGTGATTCCCATCGACAAAACAGACTTTCACGGGGTGCGAACTGATTCAGAGTGTCCTGCAACGTGCAGCGGTTGATGTGTCCCATTAACGAGGCTCCAGGAGCTGAAGGATGATTCAACTTTGTCCACTCTGAGAAGGATCTGTGAACATCGTGGATTTAAACTGAAACGAGAACGTGAAACGGATTAGGCACCGATCTTTCAACTGGTTGCAGTATCGACCCCACATAATAAAGCAATAGGAGACCCCCTGGTTAAAAGGTTAATGCATAATAACCTGAACATAACAGATCCCAAACCAAGAGGAGACGAAGGTATAGATACCAGATAAGACAACGGGATATAGAAATATACTTACGTGCATACACTCTTCCCAAGGGAGGGAAAGGGTGGGAAAATACTCGCCTCCTGTCATTACTAAAATTAAGATTATAAGTACACTAACGCTAGCATAATCTTCAATTTTACCACATGACAGGAGGCTTCCTATTTTACATTTTTAACGCTGATGTAGAAGAGACATAGCCGCACCTGAACTCGGGCGAAAGTAGAATGTCCGAAAGGTAGATTCCCTCGACCAGTCAGCTGACCGAAGGATATCCGCCAGGGACGCGCCTGCCGAGAAAGCCGAGGAGGCTGCCGCCCCGCGCACTGAGTGTGCACCGAAATTAGCATCCACACCCGCCAGAGATAGGATCCATCGTACCCATCTGGCGAGTGTGGTAGTCGAAACGGGAACGTGTGGCCTGACATAGGATACTAATAACTGTCCCGAGGCAGAGGCCCGGAGCAAGGCTGTGGTCTCCACGTACTGATGCAGGGTAGAGACGACGCATAGCTGCGGTTCAGTAGCGAAGAAGGGATAAAAGACCGACGTAGAGTCCGATTTGGTACGTCGTGATACGCGGAAGGTAACTCCCTCAGGGGAAACCGAAAAGACATTGATGTCGAAAGCCCGCACGTCCGAAACCCGACGGAAGGAAACGAGGCAAAGTAAGAGGGTCAGTTTGGCCGAGAGTTGTCTGAGAGACAGTCTGTCATTAGTCGGCCAATCTCTCAGAAACCGTAGGACCACCTCCACGTCCCACATGTGGGAGTACTTAGGTCCTGGTGGTCTCTGTAATCGGATACCCCTCAGGAGACGGCATACCAGAGGGTCCTTCCCAACGGGAATACCTAAGTTCGGGACGTGAGCCACCGAAATCGCCGAGCGCATGACGTTAAGCGAGCGGTAGGAGCGACCCGTAGAGAAAAGGTGTGAAAGAAAATTCAGAATAGCTGTTACAGGTGCCGTAAATGGATCGAAGTTCCGTTCACTGCACCAAGAGGACCAGGAATTCCAAGCTGATAGATAGCATCGTCTGGTCCCAGGTGCCCAGGAATCCCATATGAGGTCTCTAGCCGTTTGCGATAAATCGCAGGTTTGCCAGGCTCCCCTGAAAGCGTCCAAGCCACCAGGGTGAGGCGATCTTCGAGGATGAGAGGATGGGGGTTCCCCTTTGGATCCGTGAGGAGCATCGGATAGGATGGTATGAGAAGTGGATCGGCGTAGGACAGTGCCAGGAGGTCCGGAAACCATGGTTGGCCCCGCCATAGGGGGGCGATGAGGACTAGAGATCCGTGTTGATTCTTCAGGTATTGAATCGTCCTCGCTATCATGGCGAACGGGGGAAGGGCGTATGCTCCCTCGGTTGGCCATGATTGGAGAAATGCGTCCACCGCCGCGCTCTCCGGGTCCGGAAGCCAACTGAAGTAGTTGAGTGTCTGTCTGTTGTTGCGAGATGCAAACAGATCCAGTTGGAGGGGACCTCTCCTGCTCGAGAGGCGTTGGAAGACCTGAGGGTCCAGTCTCCAGTCGCTGTTGTCCCGCCAATGGCGTGAAAACCAATCTGCTGTCAGATTTGTCTCCCCCGGAAGGTATTCCGCCTTGAGGGAGATGTTGCGGGGCAAGCAGAAGTTGAAAATCTCCTTCGTTATTTCGGATAACAGTCGGGACCGAGCTCCACCCAGGCGGTTGATGTATCGAACCGCGGAGACGTTGTCCATCCGGAGGAGGATGCAACAGTTCGATCTGTCCTTTGCTAAGCTGCGAATCGCGAATGAGCCTGCTAGGAGTTCTAGGCAGTTTATGTGTAGGTCGATTTCCTGAGAAGTCCAGGCGCCTCCTGTCGACTTGCCTTCGCCCGTCGCGCCCCAGCCCCAAAGGCTGGCGTCCGATTCCAGAACTATGTCGGGCGAACTCCCGAAGATGGCTCGGCCATTCCATGCCTCCATGCTGTCTAGCCACCATCTGAATTCCTCCTTTACCTCCTCCGTAATCGGGATAGTTTGGTTGTAAGACGGGTTCCGGTGCAGGAAGGAGGTCTTCAGGCGTTGCATTGCTCTGTAGTGCAGGGGTCCCGGGAATATGGCCTGGATGGATGCGGATAGTAGTCCCACAATCCGGGCCAGATTGCGGAGCGGAATGGATTGGCAGCGAATGACTCTGCGTAATTCTTTTTTGATGGCCGCGATCTTTGTCGTCGGCAGACGTAACGTGCTGGACTTGGAGTCTATTTCGAAGCCCAAAAACTGCACCGTCTGAGCTGGAGACATTTCTGACTTCAGGAAATTGACCACGAAGCCCAGTGATGTCAGGAAGTCCACGGTAAATTGTCTGTGTTGAGTCAGTCTGGACTTGTCTGAGCAGAACAGAAGCAGGTCGTCCAGGTAAATAATGCAGCGAATCCCTCGTGCTCGAAGATGTGCGACTACTGGCTTCATTAATTTGGTGAAGCACCACGGGGCTGAACTGAGTCCAAAGGGAAGGCACGTGAATTGCCAAGGCCGGTCTTGCCACTGAAATCTGAGGAATCGGCGGTAGTCGATGTGGACGGGTACCGAGAGGTACGCGTCCTTGAGGTCCAGTCTCGTGAACCAGTCCCCGTCTTGGAGGAGGTCCCTCAGAAGGTGTATGCCCTCCATCTTGAAGTGCCTGTATACGACGAATGCGTTGAGGCCTTTCAGGTTTATGACCGGACGGAATTCCCCGGTCTTCTTCTTTACCAGAAAGATGTTGCTGAAAAATCCCCCCTGATCGTGGGCGGGTTCGATCGCCCCCTTCGATTGGAGTTCCTCCAACTCGATTTGTATGAGTCAATGGTCTTCCGTGGAACATGTCCAGGGGTAAGGAGGTACCGTTTGAATCGGGTGGCCCACGAAGTCTATGACGTAGCCCTGTACGGTCTGCAGGATCCATGCGTCCGTCGAAATGGTTGTCCAATTCTGAAAATAGAGAGCAATACGACCTGCCGTTTGTGAAGTAAGGGGTACGTGAGTCACATATCGGCTTACCTGTGGGGGTGAAGCGTGCTCTGCCACGGCCCCTTGATCCACGACCTCGGTCGGCTCTCCTGGTGTAGGAGAAAGGCTGTCTGTAGCCAACTTCCGGGTAGAATGGTTGAGGTCTTTGTGAGCGGGGGCCTGAAGGCCAAAAGCGGCTGGCTGCACGGCCCCTGTAGCGGCCAGCCCGTCCAAAAACGCCCCGGTTAGGGTTATTCCTGAAGACCCGCTTCATGGTGGTCTGAGCTTTGTTAAGCGACGTGAACACGTTCACGTGTCTGTTCAGGTCCTTCAGGAAAGCGTCCCCGAACAGCTTGCCCTGTGCCAGTGGTCCTAATTCTCTGGTGCCCAAATCCGCCCAAATCCACCAGCTTTCCGTCTAAGCGGAGTAATGCTGCTTTCCTCCTCTCAGAGGAGAGGGCCACGTTGGCATTGCCAACAAAACAAAAACAGCGTTGTGCCCATTCTCTTACGTCGTGAGCCCATTCACGTACCATGTTGGTATCGAACTGTTCAGCTCGGGTGAGGGCGTCATCCGCCAAGTACATGATGCGGGAGAGGGGGCCGATCGCATCCAGCAACTTGTCTTGTACGCTATGGAAACCCTTCTCCACCCCTTTACGGGGATCCCGACCACCCCGAGACATAAAGGTGGTCATGACCTGGTCGAATTCCGGGGTCTGAGCCACTTGATCTGGTAGTGAGGGGCGAGGACATTCGGAACGCAAGCGGTTGCGGACCGTCTTATCCAATGGTTTGCGTAGCCACTTGTGCATGAACTTCGCCAGGTGTTCGGGGGGTGTCCAGTCCCCCGAACGCGGGTGTCGAATGTTCCGTGGGTCGAATAATCGCTGGCCCGAGGGGTCCAGGATGGTTTCGCCTTCGTCCTGCGTTTGTGCCGGGTCGTCCGGCAGATGAATGTTGTCTAGGAAGGTGCCCTGTAGGAAACCAGGGCGTGACTCATCCTCCGAGTCCCAGGCGTTTTCCTCTTGGGAATCGGAATCCATGGCCTGCCATGAGTCCAAAATCGCCATGGGTGGCGAGTGTCTCCCCTCCTCATCTGAGGAGTAATTGCGTCCTGGGGAAGGGACAGCCGGAGCTGGCTTACGCCTTTTTATAGGGGTCTTGCCCTTGTCGGGGTTGGCGTTCCCCTTTTCGCCCTTCCAGTGGCGTTTAGAGGGCCGAGTATCGGCTTGTGTGTGTGATTCCGAAGCCTCGGAATCGTAGTCCTGTTGCTGGACCTTAGCAGGGATTTTCTGTTCGGCAGAGGCCGTCAGAACCCTGGAGAGTGCCTTCTCCATCGAGGCCGCTATAGCCTCACTGATCATATTTTGAAATTCAGCAGTGTTTTGAGAAGAATCCATGGTGAAAATATTGACCACACAAATTGTACTTGGCACAGGGCGCAGATAGGGTCAGGGGTCAGTCTGTATTAATAATGGTACCAGCAGTACCAGTTCAACCCCAGCAGGGTGAATAGTAATTACGTGCAGTGGTACCGGCAGTACCAAAACCCCCAGCAGGGTGTAATAATAAAAGACTCAGGTAAATGCACGTGGTACCAGCAGTACCTGTAACCCCAGCAGGGTATTATTGGGTTGTTTTTTTTTGTTTTTTTTCACTGGGCCGCACCCAGGTATATGGAGGATGTATAGTCACACCTCATAAGCAGCATAAGTATTAGGGGCCGCACCCCCAAGAGCACAGGGTATTGCAACCCTATTGTGCTTTAGTACACAGACTGTATTAACTGACCTTGTGACCCTTGCCTTCAACACACTTGCTAGAAGATAGTCTGGGACGTGTTTGAAGGTGACCGGGTGTAAGTAGGAGCCAGGCACAGTCTGCAAGTGGCTCGGTGGGGCTTAAAATGGCGGCCGTGGATCTCGCAAGATGCGAGATCTAAGATGGCCGCCGCCGGCGCCGGGAGCGAAAATCTCGTGAGCGCCGGTCGGGATGTGCGCGGTCGAGAGACCGCGGGGTGGGGGTGGATGAAAGGGGGTGAGCGTTACCCCAAAGGTGTCCTGGAATGAGCAATCCGCCGTTTGGGCGGCGGATAGCTCGAGAAAACGGTCGCCAAGCCGGCGGAAGAAAGAACCCAGAAAAGGGGCCCCACAGATAAGGGGAAACAGAGAATACAGGGACAGGAGTCCCTGTGGGAAGAGATAAAGAGCAGAATATAGGTAGAATGCAATAGTCATATAAATAACATAAAAGTAAAAGTTAAAGGTACAATATATTTAGTCAAACAAACAGTAATGAAGGGGAAGAGCTGAAACTCTGACCTGTCTGCTGATGGAGCAGTAAAGAAAGAGGGGGAGGAGCCTCATCACTGTGAATACTATACAGCATATTGCATTTTGATTGGTTATCGTTTTCACTTTTTCTTTACTGCTATGTGGAGTTAGTAAAGAGAGTTATAGCAAAATAGGAAGCCTCCTGTCATGTGGTAAAATTAGTCTGGCATTGTCAGGGTTACACAAATACAATATTTCAATCATAGCCAAACTCATGTATATGGCTGCATGACTAAGGTCAAAACTGAAATGTCATTTTTAAGTGACACTGACTATGCCAGGATTAGATATTGTGATTTTCCTGTGGTGATTATGTGTGTTCCTTACATTTGTTTGCACTATTGCTGGGGATTGGAGGTTCTCTTAAGATGTAGCAACAGGACTGCTGGAACCTTTTTTCATGACTATTGGAGCAAAGGGACTCTCCACCATTTGTGTTCATTACTGCTATTCACTTAATTTATGGGTGCTAACTTCCTTTCAGCTGAAAATGTTACACAAAGTCTCCTATGCACAGTATGAATTCTGTTTAACTCCTTCAGATATAATTGTAACATAAGAGTCAATAGTCTGCCTAGTTAATTTCTTAACTGTAGAATTCACTGATCATATTTTCAAGTCATCTCCTTTATGTGACAGTGGGTCATGGATGTAAATGTTAATTATATTAGGGCACACAATATAGAAGTAGAGGTGAGAAATTAGAGCAAATAAGTTAATTAGAGTCAATGTGATGATCTGTACACCTCCCCAGTGTTATTATATTTTTCTTATACTGTAGAATAGTTGCCAATTAAATGGCTGGTTGTTAAAAACCAACAAGCATCTTAAAAGCATAATAAACATTACAAAATCTATACTGCTGCAGATTAGTAGTATGCACCATATGTTTCAGTCCACACAATTGCTCCTGCATACTGAGTTCATTGGATGGAGATCCTCTGCAAAAAATATATATATAATAGAACTTTATATTTCAATATTACCTTGGTATTTTCATTATGATGCTGTTTGAGTTAAAACAGCTATGTGTTGATTCTCTAGTCTCTGCAGCTATTCTGTGCTACTGCACTTTCGATTATAACAACCTCCACATTTTTAAGCATATATTTTTTCATCAAAAATCCTTCCCACAAACACAATAAAACAAAATAAAAAATATTGGATCTTCTAAGAGCTTTGGAGATACCCTTATTATTTAAACTAGAATTCTCCATAGTCAGATGCATTTGTATTAACTTTTGACCGCTACTTTAACAAAGACCAACGTTTTTTGTTGGCTCAATATCTTGATCAAGATGATCATAGTTCAATATTTGCACAGGCAAAAATGAGATCTGCTTTCTGCAAGTGAACTCGAGTGAGACAATTGTAGCCAGCATTTAAAGAACAGATTGACATCTGCAGGACAGGACATGCCCTAGGATGGCACTGCCACCTGCTCTCTTTGTTAGCTTCAAACCATGTCAGCCTGGGACTGCACAGTCATTAAATAATAAAACTGGGCATTTCTAACAACGTCTATGAATCATGGCCTCGAGCAGTAAGAATGCCCTTAAATGAAGCCATTAAGCAAGGTCAATGATAATTGTACTGCATCCAGAAAAGTATTATTTTTAGGCAACCCAGTCTGCAATTTTACAAAAATTATTTTCTGTTTAACTATTCCTTTGTTGTCACAATTGCTAGATTGTTTGCAATAATTAGTATTTAATTTTCTTTTTAAATTGTCTTCTATTAAAAAGAAAAACTTAGTTTGCCCCTATGTGGATTCTTACACTGGCTTCCTGTATTCTATAGGTGTCAATTCAAAATAATAACTCTTACCTACCAAGTTTTTAACCACTCTAGTTCCTATTATATTTCTTCACTGATTCATAGATATGTCCCTTCTCAGTGTCTCCACTCCACCAGTTACCTTCTCTTTTCTGCTGCTCACACTCTTACTGCTAAATTGCACTTGCAAGACTTCTCACAGGCGTCTTTTTTTCTTTGGAATAGCCTGCCTACCCTCAACAGACTTTCTCCTAGTCTTCAGTCATTTAAGAAGTCCATCAAAACTCATCTTTTCAGAAATGCTCATGGCCTCCCAGAGGAATTTCTATTTTACAAACCTGCCTCTTGAGCTCTCTCCCAGACACTATTACATCCAGTTCTGTTACTTTTCCCAACTTGTTTGTTTGCTGCCCTGTTGTGTTTTATACCCCATCGCCTCTAGAGTGGAAGCTTGTTTTAGCAGGGTCCTCATCAACCTATTGTTCTTGTAACATTTTGTAATTGTCTAATTTATTGTTACATTTACAATATTGTAAAGTGCTGCGGAATAATTTGGCGCTATATAAATACCAATAATAGTGATTTTTTTTTCTAGAATGGCTATACTATTGCAAAAATCTAGTTGAGTAATCCTTGTTTGCTACCTGTGCTACCTATGTTTGAAATAAATAGTACTCTTTTTATCTATTTTTCTGGAAATAACTTTTTAGTGAAGAGATTATGATTTGTAAAATCTAAAACCGAATAACATTGCTTCTGGCATTTATGTTGTCATCAAACAGCTGTAGTGGCTTGAGAACCATCTATACAAAAAAATTGTACCAAAGAAAAAATTGCCATTTGAAAAAATTGCCAATTTGGAAAATCTTTCTTAGGCAATTTCTTAAGACGGTTGTAAACTATTCAAAGTCACTGTTTAGTAAAAATCTGAAATTGAGGCAGGCTCTACCTTTGCTACAGTGCCTGTTGTATTTTACAAGGAAAACCTTCAAGGAATATTTCAGTACTTGAAACTAGATAGGACAGTTTAAGGTTGTAAATGCGGTAGAAGAAAAGACCCACAATTTATCTCTCCATCTTACAATAAAGTAGAAGCTGTGTGAAATATTACTGTAGAGGTTTGTAACTAGCCCATGTCTCATTTTTCTCTCTGAAGTCATTCCGCGAAGCTCCTCACAATGACTGTCACGGCGGAGATGAGAACAGACAGCACAATGTAATGTGTTGCTGAGTTTATAAAGAAATAAAATGAGAGTGTGGAATGTAACGGCATGATTTACATTCCAGGAAAACAAACTGAGCCAATTCTCCAGAGCATTCTATCAGGGACCAGAAACAAAACAAGGCAATGTTGTAAGACCTTTGGGCAGGGTCTTGCTTTCATATTATAGTAATGGCAAACTGTAAGGAAAATGAAAGCTTTTCCTGCAGCTAAAAACATTTTCTTTGCATTTATAAGACCACATATGTAAACATCAGTTACACAACTAAGTAGACCAAGCAGCAAAGAGTCCAACACTTGTCCATACTGGTGGTTCGGAAATTTATAACTAAAATGACTAAGGGTATTAGATATCCATGCACCCTTCTAAAATCATTGTTCCTTGTTTATGTCAGTGTTAAATTTAAAAAAAAAAGAATAAAGTTTCAACATCTGGACCGATAAGTGCCTTCATCTGTTTTGGTTTAAGTACCATTTGGTACACGTCCAACGGCAAATGGGCCAAGCATGTAGAAATAAAAAAAACTAAAAACACAACAACAAGGAAGGTAAGGAAGGTGCTGTATGCACAGCTGCCCCTAAATGAAAAAGATGCTAAGCATTCTGAGATGCAAGAGCTGCCACCTGGCTTCAGGCTGCTATATACTCAGCCTCTTCCATTCATTACTAATAGTCAACTTGGGGGAGTCAGCCGTGATCTTCAGGTATGTATAATGGTAAATGCATGCATTTGCTGGTGTTTTCTCTAGCATCATATAGATCATGTGTATAGCTATCTGACACTAGCTCATTCATAAAGAATACATAGTTCTTTTAAAGATCTGTTATAATGTGGAAAGGTTAAGAATGAGATTTTGCAAAACAATTTGCACTTAAAGAGTGCCAAACCTCTGTGCCATTCAAAACCATCACACAAAACTCTTTTAAGAAATACAGTGTTCACGAGCACACAGACTCTCAAGAGCAATGTAAAGGCAAAATTCTAAGTACAATAAATAAAAGTCTTGCATTAACTCACTCTTACTTGAAATCTATTTGCAGAAATTATCAGACGAAATGCAAATATCCAAAATATAGAACCATTACTCTTATGAGTGTAATTACTGGCATATACTGCAACTTGTTTGTCTTTGTGGAGTTTACCAGATACATACTTCTGGATCAGATCAAATAAGTTGTACTTTATATTTACATAGCTAGATATATAGCTAGATAGATACATACATAGATATATAGACACACAGACTCAAGACACCTGACTTGTTGAATTGGTGTAATTAGGTAAAGTTCAGCAGACATTTAATATACAGAAAGCTCAAGATCGATCTGTTATACTAATTTTATGCTAAAAGAGACAAGTCAGAAAAAAAGTGTAAGACGTTTGTGTATGCAGAGGCATGGAGGGGAGTGCTTGTTTGTTTTAGTGGGGCATTGTTCATGTATCGGAAAAGCTGAGCTAAAGGGTAGGCTTATCCATGAGCCATGAACGTGGCCAGCAAAGTAGGCGGAAGGATTTTCTTAATACTGTACAAATATTTCACAGGCAAAGAAGGACTGCACTATTTGTTTATGATAAATTCAATGCAGTCATTTGCTTGTTTTTAGAAAACAGTGTATTAAAATTCCCCTAAAGGGCAATCTATTGAGTACATACGATCCAAGACACCTTCTAGATCTCCTCGTTAAACAAATATCTAACATTTCAATCTATGATGCTTTTATAGTTACCAAGAGATATCACACAGTGTGTGTGATTTCTAAACTATTGCTAGTGTTTACTTAAAGCTCTCCAAATATTAGCTTTAGGTGGAATTTTTAGATCGTACCAAGCCATTCATTACAATGCAAAAATACATAGCAGGCTTAGCTGCCCAGCACTCATCTGCATGTGTTCCAACTAGAAGCAGATAAGAACAGTGGTTCTGGCTTGACACTTTCCATATGAAAGAAATTGCATCACATTTCTGGAATAAAAGTCACATATGTTACCCCAGGTCCACAGGGATGTGATAGACATTTTAGCTGCAGAGAAAGACAACAGAGATATTCATCTTAAGCATTCCTCCTTAGAGACATAAAATATTAATAATTACCATTCATTCCAGATAAGAAATTCAATTTTAGTTTACAATTGCATGTGTAGTCATAACATGAAATATGGTACATTGTTTTTGTTTTTTTTATTATAGTATTACTATGTTTTCTACTCACGTTTGTAATTTATCATGTGTTTCCATGACAACAACACAACATTCAGGGTCTTCACTGTATTTGGATATGGCTCTTAATTATGTCTCAATATCTTATATCAAATTATTACATCAGGTATCCACACACTAGGGTGTGATTTTTTTTGTTACACAGTTTTGGAATGTTGCACCTACCATAAATTACAATTAAATTGAAATTGTTCAGGTGGATTTTATGTTATTTATATGTGTGTATTGGAGAAGATCGGATCAAGAGCAGTTGAGATTTTAGGGGTTAGAAATCCCTTAATGGTATTTATAATTGCATTACTTCAATGGATCTCTAAAGTGGATGGCAAGTTTTAGCTGTTTAAAATCAGGTGATTTCAGTTAGTATTTTTACTTATATAAATATGGTTTATCCATTAAACCACATACTGACCCATGTGGACTGATGTGTTATCATTGGCTAACCACTAGATAATTATCAATCATCTTATAACTTTACTTAATGTATCTTGTGTCTACTCAGGAATTAATTTATGATTTCAGTCCATGTTGAGATCAAGGAAAAAACATATCTCCACTAGAAGGTATGAAATTGGAAAGCGGTGAGCGGCCCTATGGTTGTGTACCAATGACAACACTCGCATTACTGATGATGGCCTAGAAAGGTGTGCATGGTCCCAGTCCCTAGCAACAATTAATACACCGTGAGCTCACTAATGCTGCTCTTGGGTTGCGATGGCCAGGGATAGTCCCTTCTATCACTGGATGTATCAAGGACCCAAACTGGGATTGAGATGGTTCCAAAGGATTTGAGACTAAACTGAAGAACTCACTGTAAATGTAGCGTAATTCCCATATTTCAGTCTCTACTGAGATTATATGATGTTAAACTAAAATAATTAGGAGGGCACTAGTAATAATTCTTTGATTCACTTTGATTCAAGGTGGAGTTAGTACCCATCAAATTGAACACAATGAACACAACTTCCTCAATTCTCTGGCAGTTAGTTCTATAGCAGGGGTTCTCAACCCAGTCCTCAAGGACCCCCTACCAGCCCAGGATTTAGGGATTACCTGGGTGTGTCTAAGGTGTTTAGAAAAAGAAAAGAAAAAACACATTTGACACACTCAGGTAATCCTTAAGGACTCTAACTTCTTCACCTCCTGTGAGACTGTTAGCTACCAAACGCAGGGCACTCTATTCTTATGTACTACGATGTAGTGACATCTATGTTATGTTCAACATTCCGTAATGCTTGTTAAACATCAGCATGCCTGTTAAATTGTTATAGCAGATTATGCTGTGGCTATTTAAAGGAACACTATAGTGTCAGCAAAACAAACATGTTTTCCTGACACTATAGTGTTTAACTAACTATTTAGGTTTCCAGCCCCCCTCCTATCACATGGGAAAGGTGGTTTTTCCCATCTTTTTTCTCATGCCGTAGAGTCTTACAGCTGATGGCCCCGTGTCCATGTCTTAGACAATCTTGTTGATCTTGGGCAATCCAATGCATCCCATAGGAAAGCATTGGGAGGCTATTGCGCATGTGCAGCAAAATGCTGTTCTGCGCCAATCAACATCTCCTCATAGAAATGTGTTAAATCAATGGATCCATACGGGGAACGTTCTGTGCCTTCAGGAAGAGTGTGGAGACGATAAACGCCAGTGCTGCAGCAGAGGACTAGGAAGCAGCTCTAGTTGGCATCTGAGTGACTGCACCAGAAGTGTTACTAGGCAGCAGTTTGTAAGCACTGCATTTTCTCTGCTCAATAGTGGTTCTGGTGACTATAGTGTCCCTTTAGCAAATTTCTAATTACTTACAATAAAAACATAGAAACATAAAATGTGACGGCAGATAAGAACCAGTCGGCCCATCTAGTCTGCCAAATTTTCTAAATACTTTCATTAGTCCCGGGTCTTATCTTATATCTAGGATAGCCTTATGACTATCTCACGCATGCTTAAACTCCTTCACTGTGTTAACCTCTCCCACATCAGCTGGAAGGCTATTCCATGCATCCACTACCCTCTCAGTAAAGTAATACTTCCTGATATTATTTTTAAACCTTTGTCCCTCTAATTTAAGACTATGTCTACTTGTTGTGGTAGTTTTTCTTCTTCTAAATATAGTCTCCTCCTTTACTGTGTTGATTCCCTTTATGTATTTAAATGTTTTTTTTTTTATCTAACCCACCCCCTCCCCCCTGTCTCCTCTTTTCTCCAAGCTATACATGTTAAGATCCTTTAACCTTTCCTTGTAAATTGTATCCTGCAATCCATGAACCAATTTAGTAGCCCTTCTCTGAACTCTCTCTAAAGTATCAATATCCTTCTGGAGATACGGTCATCAGAAATAATCACCCCTAAATCCCTTTCCTCAGATGTAGAAATTAGGACTCTATTAAATATTCTGTACTCTGTCCTTGGGTTTTTACATCCAAGGTGCATTATCTTGCACTTATTCACATTAAATGTCAGTTGCCACAACTCTGACCATTTTTCTAGTTTACCTAAATCATTTGCCATTTGGCTTATCCCTCCTATTACACAGGTAGATGGGAACAGGAAGGGCATCAACAAGGTCAAAGGAAGACCTCTTCATCTTCTTGTATTACTACCTATAGTTGGAATTGTTCGGGTTGTTGAGGCAATCCCTTTCTGCTTGTGGTTTATCTGGGATACTAAAGAGTCCCATTGTTGTTATATATGTGTTTTTATAAGGTTGACTGTCAAAGCCAGCTCAAGGTATTTTTTTTTAAATTGGCTTCAACTGATGTATTTTTTTCCACATGACCAGGTAATAGTGAATAACATGAGTATAAATTTGGTTTCATGAAGCCCTACTAAATAGACTTCAAATCTTATTTTTCAACTGACTTTTGTTTGAAAACAATTTGAAATGTCAGATTATGCTAAACTGACCGTTTTATTTCAGACAACAATAAAAATGTAGTCCTATGTACTAGCAACAGGAGGAAAAGTACTAGATTTATGACTACCATCACCTTTCCAAAGTGATTGTCATATTGTTATGACGGCATTGTGGTGCAACAGAGCTGTCAAAATACAGATGGGCAGTGACATCTGAACTTGAAACCAGTGAAATCCAAAAGAATTCCCTCAACAAAGTAATTGCTTTAGCGTTAACACTAAGACCTATTTTTTGTTAACTGTTTCAGAACGCACAGAATTAAATCAATGATACAAATTAACATATCTTTTGTTGTACATGGCATAGTGGAAAGACAGTAGAAGAATTCCTGATAGATTGTCCTAGGTACAGTAACACAATTCATGGTATAGAATCTTACGGACGTAAATTTACGTAGAAGGGGATTTGTAGGAGTCCAATCTCTGAAGCTAAAGGACATCACAGAAATGCAGGCATACTGATGGGCTAAGGTATTACATGAATACTAGGGTAAGAAAAAGGGGATTTTAAAACTCTTAGCAGAAATGTCAGTTGAGCCTGAACACAAAACGAGGATCATAAAGGAACAATGATAGCAGCATACAAACAGCAAGTGACAGTAGACAGGAACATGCAATCTACAAGGGCCAAGCAGTTATCTTCTGTCAAATCTGATGTTTATATGTCTTTCACAGACAATAATGTAATGAGAAGTCGAGCCATTTAAACCTTGCCAAAGTCCCAGACATAATCTGTTTTGTCTTATAGGATACGCTAAGTGGTATTTTTCTTTATCAAATAACTTACAGGCTTATAGAAAAATAAAAACAATTTCACCTTTCCATAGCATGTATCTGGTATATGATATACCTTTAGGTAATACTCCAGAAGTTAAGGACATTGAGATAATTAATTTCCCCTTTTTTAATGTTTCTGTTCACATGTAACAAACTAGATTCATCCTCTTAATGATAAAAAAATACATATAGTAAGACCATTTACTGGAAGAGAAAAAATACAGATGGTAAAAAGATAGACAGACAGAACTTTGCCATAGGCAGTTTATATATAAGCTAAGGAAAATATATATATATATATATATAATCTGACGGACGTGAATATATATATGTGTGTGTGTGTAAGTGGTATAATTGCTATGTGTAACAAAATATACATCTATACATACACATGTTTGAGGGAAACAAAACAAAGAAAATACAATACGAGGTATATGGGCACTCAGATCTTGGAATGAAATACATGTTTTGCATAATTTTCTCAATACCATAAACATGGATAAGCTCTATACACACAATGGGGAGCTCATAAACTCATAAAAATCCAATCTAAATTTAAACCAGGTAATGCATTTATAGAAGACATAAGTAGCATGCTCCATGCCAAGTTCATCCAATACACAAATCCACAGAAAGGATCACTTTGTACCCAATGAAAAATATTTATTAGAGAATTTGGTAGATGACTGCACTGTTATATAAATCAGTCTGGAATCTGTAGATAACGACTGATTGAGGAAAGTGTAATTGCAAAAGCTAAATGGTCACAGTGATATACAGCATCATTATTCATTAACAGGTAGTATTTATTACACTGTATTTTATTACGTATTTCAGACCACATATAGAATTCCGTAGAAAACTCTTGCTTAACCCTAAGTACGCTCCATTTAACCTGGTAAATGAGCTGCATGTATTGCTGACATTGATGCAGCCTGACTATAAAACTGGATCTCACATAAATGAATGTATCTTGTAATTGTGACATCACTGTAGATAGCTACTTGATAACTTTTCAGGACCATCTAATGACTATGTGAACATTACCAATGGTCTAGAGACTCTAGAGTAATAGATCTAATGCACAACAAACAAAGCAATATGGAGCAATAGGACATACCTCCATGATAACTCTAAATTGCCAAATACCGTCACAGATACCTTCCCAATAATCTTAAAAGTAATGAAATAGGTTATTCACTAAAATGAGAATTCAAAGTGAATGTCGAATTTAGGGCCGAATCAGCTGAACTGGAAGCGAGTTCGATATTTTATCAAGTTCGGCTATTCTTACCTTGAGTTTGAAATTTACCGTGAATTCGTTTAGAATTCTCATTTCAATGAATAACTCTGTATGTTAACATATATGCCTTCAGAATAATATCTATATCCTTTCTGAAATGCCTTTTTTGACTTGCAACTAATTCTTTATCACGTCCACATTTCTAACCCTTTCCAAAAAGATATTTCTTGGCACACTCAACCACATGAGCTTTTCCCTCTCCCTCTCCTCTGTCAATCAATACATCCCATGCATTTAATCATCCTGCTTTATATTTATAAAACAAGTTTGAAATTAACCTTTTTACATATTCCTTTCAATCATATATTACAACACGTGCATCCTTTATGCCAAAAAAACTGACTTGCCCCTTTCAAACACATATGCTTCCTGTTCCAGATGGTATTAGATTGCAAGCTCTTCATCCTAGATTATCCATTGTTTTCAAAAACACACTCTGATAATTAATAGCTTTGAACAGGTTGAAAAAAAAGATTTATTTTAACATACTTACTGCCTTTTAAAAAGTTTCTCTAGGAATTAATAAAACTTCCAGCTAATACACATTCCAAGATTGTTTCAAGCAACATTTCACACTGTTAGTTTATAATCAAGCTTCTCAAAAGTATAACACATGACAGTTTGCCAGACTCATGCCTGTCACACTCTCTGCTGCCAACTGGCTGGTGCATATTCTATAATATCTCACAGCTTCAGCAACAAGCAGAAAAACTAATGTTAAAATGTTAAGCTTTTAAAGATGCTCCATCAATAAGGTCACAAGATAAAACATGTTTTTATATATAGCAGAGATGTGTGACTAACACATTTACGCTTAGGTCATCGAGTGAAGTTTTAACACTTTCAAAAATATTAATACCATATTTTAGCTATTAAAAAAAAAAACCTGTATCTGTAACCAGAATTAATTGAATAAAACGCACTGTATTGAAAAATAACATTTTATTGCACCTTGATCATTCAATACAGACAATTTAATTACTTTTCTGTATTTATATGGTTTATTTAAACATGGCTTGTTTTCAACCAGTATCGGTAATTTGTGTTTTGTTTATTTTTCATTTTGTGTCTTTTTATAAAAGCAAAGTAATCGATTCTTGAGGTATATGGGAACAATAAGCTTTTAAAGCAGTTTGTATGATAAGTGGTTTATCTCTTTAGTGGACAACATGATTCAGGCTCCCATTTGTACAATAGTGACATATTTTAATCTCACTGTAAAATATCAATACTTATCATCTACCACATCTTAACTCTTAGCTTATTGTGGATAGTATGGCACTGATTAGGTATGCAGTATTCAATAGTTTATATCTTTATACAAATTAAGATTGGCCCCAGTTATCATTCAAAGAGTAATAGCTTTCCCTTTAGAACAAGAGATATCCAAACTAAAACTAAATACTTTTATAACGAGATCTATAACATCATATTCTGGTGAATTTTGCAGGCTTTTTTGTTTCTATACCCGAGGCTTATATGATAGCACAAAGCAGACTTGAAAGTAAATATTGGAAGGTGGTAAACTGGTTCTTGACTCTGAGCGTGATCCCACACCAGCATTGTGTACCTTAATCATGGCATTCTTCACCATTTCACTACCAGAGCGATACAATAATACAATCTAAACATGAATATTCTGTAGAAATGACAAACCCTGGCATGCACAAAGGAATATGCAGCTTTCTGACTGTATGAGAGGAAGATATGTCAATATTTACTTAATGAGCAGGACAATAGCTTCACAAAAGCAGTGCAATGGTTCAACTAATAATTCTATTATTACAAGACATATGTAAAAATATAAATTATGATGAAAGCTTATTTGTTAATACCAATAGGTAAATATGAATGCCATCATCATGACATACCAAATTACCAAAGGAAACATAAGTACCTCCTAGTGATACAGGTATTGCAACAATGATAGCTACTGTTAAAGAAGTTTATGCCCAGATAGGGCTATAAATAAAGGGTATGCAAAATGCAATTATATGAAAAGGAGATAAGACACACCTGTAAAATGTAATGGCACAAAAAAAGACTTATATTATTCCATGAGTATATACAATAAGATGTGAAAATCATTGGAGGTAACATCATTTGCAACACTAGATTGCAAACATTTACACATATATCGGCATAATTCTGTAATAACACTAACATGTTAATTATGCTCCTAGAAAAATATCTAATTAAGTGCTATTATGGATGACAAGGAAAGCCACATTTTTTATAATTTTTTGTTGTGAATAGATATAATATTTAGCTGACAATTCACAAGCTTACATCTCAGTACACTAAACACACTTTATCTTTCATAAGAGCAAAAACCCTACAATACCATTGCATGAATATGTCCTCAACAAATACGCCAAATGGATGCAAACTGCAAACACAAGACTGTTAGCACACATTGCATTCATCAGAATTAAAATACAAAGACATAAAGCAGACACTGACACAGACAGCACATTCTTGCACAGGCAACTCATCATCTCTGAATGTATCAGCCTTCTCTCCTTCCAGCACCCAACCCAAGAGAAGTGAAAGGGTTAATTACCTTGCTCTGCAGAGTAGTAGCTGGGAAGGGTGAAGCAGACCAGGCAGGTGAGAGCGCTGCACAGCCCCATGCTGTGTGTGGATAGCCAGGGATACTGATGCTGGTGCTGATGCTGCTCTTGCTGCTGTTTGTAGCTCCCAGTCCGGATCCAGGCTGCTCCATAATAGGAAGGGGGAGGCGGGGCCGGAGCCGGGGTGCAAGCCAATGAGAGGGAGGATGAGGAGGGAGACAGCACGTGCTGGGGATCTGAGAGGAGAAGACAGAGAGCAAAGGGCACAGGGCGAGCAGGGGAGCGGGGCACGTGGTCATAGTGATAATGGAACGCTTTGTAACCAGCACAGAACGCAGCAGGACGTTCCAAGGGTGTGTGTGCATTTTGGGTGAAATAGTTTAAGTAAAGGTTTATTTTAGGAGTGAGCGTATTAATGTGTTCGGCGTGACATGCATTGTGAATCGCCAGTGTGTGGGAAAACTGATAGAACAAGGCGCAGAAAGGGTTAATAGAAATGCTGGAATGGGTAGCAATGAATGATAAAAGGGACAGTGATGCTATTGGAATTTCATTCAAAGTGCACAGCACAGTAGAGCATCTATGGGCTGCATTGTTGCTGAGATGCGATAAATGAAAAGGGAGTTAAGGATCTCAAGTGAAGAATCAATTGGGGGTTGAGTCAATAAAGGGTGCCAGTATGGTGTATTAAAAACTGCAAGCAATAAAAAGGTGAATGAATACCTTTGTCTTAGGCACTTTACGAACTCCATCCCATTCAATCAGTGTTGTCTCTTGTTACCTGATACCGCAACATTGGGAATTCAGGGCATTATGACTGTATAGGGACATGAAAAGGGTTAATTCACTAAACAGTGCTGTATGTCTGTAGGTTGACATGACAAAGGTTCATCTACATGCAGTGATTTAAGGAGACAGTATTAACTAAATGTTTTTGGTTAGAGTAACCCTTCCTCTTCTGCCCTCTCCCCCTCCCCCCCTCCCCCCCCCCACAACATTGAAAAGCTAAAGTTAAAATGTACTTCTGTCCCAGCGCCAAGGTCAAGTTCTCCCCTTATCTTGATCCTACTCTGCTTACTTCACTCCCCCATCCCAATTTAGCTGGAAGGGGAAGGATGTAGGGGCAGGGCAAACCGAATGGAGGACATAGGGGTACCATCGGAAGCCTATCACTGTCCAGAATGCTCAGAACTGACATTAACCATCCCGGAGCTTGCTAATGACACCCTGATGTCGCAGACAGAGGTGGAGTTATACCTCCATAACCAAAGTGGTAAATTATGTATGTGCAACCTTTCATAATGAAATGCACATGTATACTTCAGGCATCATGACCACTTCATGATGCTTAACGTAAAAACCCTGTTTTGCAAAATGGTTTGTTCACTGCATGCTGTCTTATGGAATTTGAAAAGTGATTCTTTATGACCAAAATGGATAGTGAACATAAATTATACATAATACACACAGACATATGCATAGTAAATACATTGTTAAACACAAATCTGCACACACCAATCAAGTCATAAGATTTGCTTTTCCGGGGGCGTGGCTAGCCGGGAAGCCTGATGGACGGATGCTGATTTAGCTCCTCCGGACCCGGGCACGATCCGCCGCCATCGGAGAAGCACAATCGAAATGGGCAATCCCAAGAGGCAAACCCAGGTACAGGGGCAACAGGGGAGGACCCCCATACCTAAATCGGGCTCCCTCACCCGTTACTTCAAAGACAATATCGATCGGGAGTTGGAGGCCGCGACCTCCAAGATGGCGGATGCCGATCCCATAGAGGAAATACAGCCACAAAGCCCCCACATGTCTGACTACTCACTAAAATCGTTAGATAACAGTGGGGACTTAGACATAAAAGAAATGCTGAGAAATCTCCCATCCAAATCTGACCTCCAGACTATGATGGGGAAATTAGAGGCAACCCTTCACACAAAATTAGCAGAAATGGGCTCCGAAATTCACCAAATGAATTTAAAGGTCACAGACCTAGAAGAGGAGAAAGATGCAATGCAAGCACAAATCTTAAATATCTAATCTACCTTAGAATCACATATCCATTTTTTGTCTGCCACCCAAAGACATATAGACGATCTAGATAACCGTGGGAGAAGAAATAACCTACGCATAAGGGGGATCCCAGAGGCCCAAAATGAGGATTTAACAGCCATTTTAACAGAGCTCTTTACTCTTGTAATAGGGAGCTCTGGCACTAGCCAAATGCTCATGGACAGGGCTCATCGCTCACTCCGACCTAAGGGGCTACCGCAAGACTCCCCCAGAGATGTCATTTGCAGGCTACACTACTATACAACCAAGGACCTGGTGCTGAGAGTGCTGAGGGACACCTTGCAACCGCTCCTATTCCACGGGAACCCAATTCAGATCTACCCAGACCTCTCCTGGTATACCTTACAGGCGAGAAGGGCACTAAAGCCAATCACTGAGATTCTACGAAATAGAAATATCAGATATAGATGGGGTTTTCCGTTCGCCCTAATAGTGAATAACAAGGGTAACATCCATCAAATTGCCTCAATCTTGGATGTCCCCCCTTCCTCAGGGCATTGGACTTGCCAGATACAGCTATAATGGATTGGAATTACCCGATACCGAACCAGGACAACACTCAACCTTCCCAAAGGCAGAAGTGGACCACCCCTGCGAAGACAAGGAAGGTGGAGAACAGACTCCTCTCCCCTCACCACCGCCGGGAAAGACAGCACGTCGCCCAAAACCAACAGAGAACAAACCCTACCAACTAAAGCTGCCATACGAGTTGATTTCATGCATGCAACCCGACACTTAAAGAGGCTGAAGTTATTTCCAGCTTCTCCGGGAGTTTTGTTCACTACCACGCAGCACTACAACTTCAAACGCTTCCTTCCACCGAGGCAACCAGCATACGAGACTCTTCATCCTGCATACCTGCCAAGGCCCAAGCAGCTTCCACCACAGCAAGTTTAGAGCTGACTGGGGAGATGCTATGACTGCCATCCCAACTCGGGAAAGAGACTGGTATCTCACTCGCAGGTCGTATATTTAACCCCTTAAGGACCAAACTTCTGGAATAAAAGGGAATCATGACATGTCACACATGTCATGTGTCCTTAAGGGGTTAAAGACAATGTAGATAATGAACTGAGCTTTTCACATCTCACGTCACACGTAGTTTGGTTTTACATATGTTTCATATAACTGTCTATTTCCTATGCTGAGAGCTGTCTGATCGAGTCTAGCAATTAAGCGATGACTCCGGTGTGGTCCTTGTCCAGGGATCTTAAAAGCGTTTATTGCATATTCTGATATCAGAAGTAACCCTGAGACATAACCATAGGACTGTCATTTGAAGTCAGGGTTATCCACTACAGATAGATCAGGTCTAACCACAGTCACTCCCACGGGGACTAGATTGTCTGGACACAAGGGATGAGCCCAGGACTTAGAGTCTGGATTAGATAGCAATTAGAAAGGAGGTTTCTACTAGTTAAATAACAAAAAAAAAAAAAAATACCAAAAATTGTGTATATAGTTAACTAAGTAACCACCACGCAATGATAAGGCTGATACATAACACAAACACGAAAGGAATACTCCTGAGCAGCTGGTACACCCCCCTCACACTGGAATCGGCCTGGTGACCGACTTCCCTAGATCTGCTCTCCCATACCTACATGCCGCTTACTCCCGTAGATATAGGTCTTCTGACCTTCTCTCCTAAAGGTAGACTAAGTGAATAGGATCAATAAGTCCCGGGTCCTAGGTAATTACCCGAAGCACATAACCCCATTCTACGTACGGTACTGTCTCCAGAGACGAGACAGGACTATATTCCCCTTAAGGGAAACATTTCACACACAACCCTGGGTGTGAACGTCTACACATCACCCATAATATTATTGAACAATACGGGGATTACTCCCCTAGATAGATAACACACTAATCACGTAGGCACATACCTTGTAATAATATAATCCTCTCGAGTGGATGTCTAAGATTAAAATAAGGCTACTGATATAGCAAGTCTAGAGAATACTCTCGTTGCACTGTTACGCTTACTTTGTTGACGACACTGATATGTACTTTTATTTTGACCTATATCTTGAATTGTATATGCATTAAGGATCAAGTCGTGCCAGACGAGGGACCCAAATCGAAAGCTTAAACCAAGCACAGATTCCTCTAAGACTAAGACCGGACTACAACTGGGTCGACTGGGCTAGCTGCGTAACCGGGCGCCCGGGGTGGGTCAGGGAGAACCCCCACTCTATCCGCGGACACGTCCCTATAAGAGGTAACCGGTACTACCAACTTCCCCACACACTTACCCGAATTTTCCCCTGGGTAACTCGGACAGAGACTCCAGCTCACCTATATTCAACCGCTCATTGAACATAATTAACACAGCGCTCAGCTTATTTTCAGCCCAAGTGTGTCGGCCACACGGCAGCAATGTCCACCATAATAGTCGTCTCGCAAAATGCTAAACGGTTAAATATCCCAGAGAAAAGGTCGATAGCCCTAACAGACTTCCATCGACATAAGGCGAACTTTGTTTTTGTACAGGAAACACACTTCCGTAAGGACGCCCCCCCCTAGGCTCCAAAACAGGGATTACCCGAGAGGCTATTTCAGCCACTACACAGAAGCCAAGGCAAGGGGGGTAGCCATACTAGTAAGCCGACAGACGCAATTCACACACCAGGACCAACAGTTAGACGATGCAGGCAGGTTTATTTTCGTGAAGGGGAAAGTAGGGAACACCCAAATCACTTTGGCGAATATCTATTTGCCCAACAAGAAACAATCCCACTCCCTCAATAAGATAATGCGCAAATTAAATAACTTCTATGAGGGGATCCTTCTAATAGGTGGAGACATCAACATCTCGTTAGATGTAGACCTAGACACCACCTCTACCTTACGGGGTTATCTAACACAGTCAAGAATGCAAATGAAAAACATACTGTACAATGCCCAACTATATGACAGATGGAGAGCGGTCAACCCCACGAAAAAAGACTACTCATTCTACTCCTCACCCACAGGTACCTACTCACGTATAGACACAATCTTCCTGCACCACAGACATTTACCCCTGATTAACAAGGCCTCTTACGGTCCAATCACGTGGTCAGACCACGCGCCACTCACACTCAAACTGACCATACCCTCCATTCCTAATCCCACCGCCCAATGGAAACTCAATGACCTGATACTAAATAATATGGAGGCTATCAACCAAATTAAAGTCACTGCCACAAATTACTTTAAAGAAAATTCCACCCCGGATACGACTCCGATTATGACATGGGAGGCCCATAAGGCAGTCCTAAGAGGTGAATTGATTCGCATAGCAGCGACACTTAAACGTAAGAGGGAACACACAATCACCCAACTCACTAAGGACATAAAAGCTATGGAAACTACTCACCAGGGTGCTTCTTCCCTTGAAAATTACAATCTCCTACTCGCTAAAAGGTCAGAACTCACGACGCTTCTGACACTACATGCTAAACGAAAACTCTCGCTCACAAAAAGCTCCTATTACGCGCAGGGAGGTAAAGCGGGGAAACTCCTCGCGCAAACACTACAGGCAGACAGACAATCCAGCTTTATCTCCGAAATTAAAACAGAGGATGGTACTACCACATGTCACATGCCAGACATACTTAAAGCATTCCATAAATTTTACACTCATCTATATAACCTGAAATCCACCCAACCAACCACACAAGACATAGTAGACTTCTTGATGCCTAGAATAAAACACACTCTGCCACCTATAGACAGGGCTTTCCTGGATGAACCCATAACGCTTGAAGAATTCCAACAGGTAGTCAAGACCATCCCTGTAGGTAAAAGCCCAGGCCCGGATGGATTCACTGGGAAATACTACAAATTATTAGCCCAAACCCTGGCACAGCCCTTTGTGAATGCATTTATTGACCATAAACTAACAACTAGTATACCCAAGTCAGCACTAGAGGCAACCATCACTCTAATACCTAAACCGGGAAAAGACCCCACGTCCTGTGGCAATTACAGGCCCATCTCGTTGATAAATGCAAATCTCAAAATCCTCACAAAAATCATGGCTACCAGGCTAAAAACCTTTCCTGCCTGGCCTCATTCACCAAGACCAGGCGGGTTTTGTTCCATGTAGGGAAGCAAAACACAACACAACTAAAATCATTAATCTGGTACATTGGGCTCAAACACACAAAATTGACAGTATTCTATTGGCTATCGATGCGGAAAAAGCATTCGATAGAGTTAGCTGGGCACTCTTACAACAAGCAATGTGGCAATTAGGTTTTGGCCCTCGCTGGCAAGAGTGGCTGGACGCAATCTACTCCTCACCGACTGCCAGACTGAGGGTCAATGGTCAGTTATCACATCCAGTAACCATCACTAATGGGACGAGACAGGGCTGTCCTCTTTCTCCTATTCTTTTCATACTAGTCCTAGAACCGTTCCTCCAGGGTATTAGAGACAATAACAACATACAGGGCTTTATAGTAGACAAGCAAGAGTACAAAGTCTCGGCGTTTGCTGATGACCTTTTGTTCACAATTGCGAACCCGCTCTTGACATTGCCCTATGTAATAGCAGAGATGGAAACATATGGGAAAGTCTCCAACTTCCAGGCGAACCTAACTAAATGCGATCTTTTACCAATACACACCGCAAAAACCACAGACTCAATATTACAGTCTAAATTCAATTTCAATTGGGCACCGCGGTCAATTAAGTACCTAGGGGTTCACATCCCAAACAGGTTAGGGACGATTTATACACTAAACTTTCCCCCGCTCGTGGCAGACATTACCAAGGATCTCCAGACTTGGCACAGGCCCTGCTTCGGCTGGTTATGCAGGAACAATATACTTAAAATGAACATTCTACCCCATATTCTGTATGTCTTACAGACTCTCCCTGTCGCAATCCCTCGCACTTTCTTCAACACGATTAGGTCCATGTTCACGAGATATATATGGGCACACTTATCACCACGCTTGGCCTACACCACCCTGACTAGAAGTAAGGAAAGAGGAGGAGTAAATCTCCCCGATATTGAACTCTACCATCAGGCAATACACCTACAGAGGGTTTATGAATGGACAAGACACGATCACACCCACCAATGGGCTATGCTGGAGACCGCCTTCTCTAGGATCCCATTATCCAGCCGAGTCTGGATGAACCCCGACTCCATTCCTTCATGAAAGGAACCCCACCACGGACACCCAACAATTGGCACAACCCTTAAAATATGGCATAGGCTTAGACAAACTCTGGCTTTCTCTCCAATCCCATCCCCACAATACCCAATTACACATAATCCCCACTTCCAACAGGGGAGCTCGGGCAAATCGTTCGAGCTCTATCACAAAAGCTCGATACTAAACCTGAGTGAAGTGGTCCAGGATGGTAGGGTTAAAACCCTGAACCACATCTTGCAGACTGACGCCCCGACGGTATTACAACAACTACATTACCACCAACTGACACACTTTATCAAGACGCACAACCTACTACCCGGAGGAGACAGGCCCTTGACGAAGTTCGAACAGCTGTGCTCCTCTCACCCATTCTCTAAGAAAATTTTATCTACCATGTACACACTAATCAGGGAATCACAAGCACCTAACCTCCCAAACTTTACAGCTAAATGGTCAGAGGAACTCAGAGTAGAGTTCACACGCCCACAGTGGCAATACATCCTTAAAGCGGCACATAAGACTACCATATCGTTGACAGCACAAGAGAGTAATTTTAAACGCATAACACGCTGGCACTATACACCAGCGAGAATCCGCACGATCCATGACACGTCCACAGACAAGTGCTGGAGATGCGAGCAACCAGGAGCACATCATGCCCACGTATGGTGGCAATGCCCGCAAATAGCGAAATTCTGGAACAGAATTCACACTGTCATTCTCAGCATTTTTCAGGCTAACTTTCTCTTAGCGCCAGACCAATACATCTTTCTCTTACCCCCCAGGGCCTATCAAAACTACAAACAGCACTTTTCTATCATCTGGCCATGGCTGCGGCGCAACTGGTTCCTAAATATTGGAAGCAGCCTACCACCCCCTCGCTTAGGGAATGGATTCAGAGGGTGGAGGACACGAAACAATTAGAAGGCACAGTGCAAGCTAAAATAGGGAATTATGGGAAATACACCAAAACTTGGGCTCCGTGGAATGCGTTCACGACATTAGAGCCACAATAGACAACACACCGTGGCCGCCCCACAACAAGGGATGGGGGGTAGGGGGAGAGGGGCATCGGGTGAGGCCGCGGGCGCCCGGGGGCACAGTGGAAACCGAAAACTGACCTGGACGAATTTAGGTGACTACTTAGTAGTGACAAGGGTGAAGACCCAGGACCCATTGACACTAAATACGGTGCTATCGGTTTGAAGTAAAACAGGGGATGTGAAAGAAACCAAAGCCTCCTCAAGGCTACACTAATAAAACTAAACGCCTTATGGAATCGAGAAACACTTCACTGTTACTTCCTAAGCCCATACTGATGACCACTGTGTTCTGACACTTACGCTGTAACTTCGTTCAGCTTATCCAACCTGACTTCACGACGCCCATACCTCCGTGGCCCAACGTCCTGTGTCTCACTATGTGACTATTTTGTATCGTATAATACTATCTACTACCAAAGTTAAACTACTACTGTTGCTTTTACTTTGTATATTGTACCACGCTTTGCCTACATTTTATTTGGTATCACTGTAACTTTGCCAATCCTACATGACATAAATGTACTGTTAAGATATATGTAGGATTCAATGTATGCTTTACTTACGCTTCAAAATAATAAAAAATAAACGTTAAATAAAAAAAAAAAAGATTTGCTTTTCCCACATAAATCTCACATTTGCAGCGCTGTTATTACTGCAAGGGATTCTGGGTGGGCATATGCAAATTAGTTCAACAAAGAATCATCTGTTTAGCTCAGTATTTCTCTTTATACATGAATTCCTTAGAGCTGTAAACAACAGCTTTGAAACTCAACTCAGGAAGAGGTTAAAGCCAGAGAGTGGAGTGAGAGAGAGACACTACCTGTGACAGGGAGGGGTGCAAAACCAAGGAGTTGGCCTAGACTTCCAAATATATAAAAGAAACCAAGACGGATGCACTCACCTGAACATGCATTATAGGGTGCTGCTGGGGCCAAAATATACAAAATACAGAATCCAGAGCACTCGCTGTGAGTGCAGCCCTCTTGGTTTCTTTTATATATTTGGGAGTCTAGGCCCTCCCTGTCACAAGTGCCTCATTCCAGGACCCTATTTAGCCTTGACTTGCAGAGAGTCCCAGTAAGGAAGTATTTCCCAAGTAAGTGGATTAATCTCATAAGAGCAAGCAGGCTGCTAGTGTAGGACCTGCCAAGAATGGGGTACATTGACGGTGTGACAGGCTTATGCAATATATGATCATATAATGTAACTAACCCCCCATTATTTTTTGCCTAGGTGAGGTGTTTTTAAAGAAAACTATTACAATTTCTAAGATTTGAAATCATTGTTTAGTGAAGAAGCGAGTGCGTTGGATTCTGTATTTTGTATATATATATATATATATGTATATATATATATATATATATAGTTAATACATTGCTAAACACAAATACAAACACTAGTCAAGCCAAATGACTTGCTTTTCCCACATAAATCTTACTTTGCTCTAACTACTGCAAGGGATTCTGGGTAGGCGTATGCAAATGCACTCAACAAAGAACCACATTTTTGCCTCCACTTTATATGGATTCCTTGGAGTATGTGTCTGCTGTATACAACAGCTTTGAAACACAACTCAGGAAGAGGAGCAAAGCCAGTGAACCATTCATGGACAGCTGTTTTGTTGTTAATGCAACTCATCAGCATGAGGTTGGCTACTGGCTACTGAGTAGCTAACCTCATGCTGATGAGTTGCATTAACAAGTCTGGTAGCCCCTGGGCTGACTTCTTTCTACAGACTGCATATTCCACCCATGTATCAGGGGTCTGCAGCCCACGCGACACTCATATAATTGTTGTTCAGATTTCCATGTATATTTACAATGCACAGGAAATTCACTTTTGTTTTACCATGCATCTTCTTTGTTGAGTGAAGCCTAGGCATGTGGACTGACTCTCCTTGTGTCAACTTTTGATATTTTATAAAGATTCTACCTCATGGAATGCCTGTATTTGTTCACATTTTGCTTAAGTAAATAATTAGTGTGAGAATGTGAACCCCAATAAAACTTTTAAACTCCTGTAAATCTTAGATCAGCTTGTTGAAATTAGTCTGTCCTGAGGGGGCCATGCTTAGTCACACTTCTAATGTAATCATATTTTATCCTCAAGTAAATATGATAATGTCAGGGCCCCGAGGACTGCATGGTCCTGAAGCTTGGACTGGACGCAGAGCCTGATCGGAACAGACCTCCAGCAGGAAGCTAAACTCAGTTCCATTTCTGTGAAAAAAAGTATGTGGTTAAGTTTCCATCCCATATATAATTTTTTAGCCATTTAATTTGTATGTGGACCACTCCTTTTGTGGATTTGTAATTGTGTTTTCATTGGGGTGGGAGGGAGAGAATGCGAGATGTTGAGAAATGACCTTGAATTGTGCTCTGCGGAGAAGTTGCATGCTTCTGACAATTCTGTGTCTCAATGTACCTGATATATAAAAGATTCATTTTACAGGGAATGCTATAAATGCAGCTGTCTAAATGTACAAGTGATGCTGTAAAAGAAGCCTCTAAGAAGGGTACTAATTTAATTCTGTTTGTTGCCAAGTCCAATATGAACTTAATTAATTTGTAGTTTTATTTCACTGTAAGAATGAGAGTGAGGACCTGTGACAGTGTATATGAGAGAACATGTGTATCCGTAAGTCTGTTTCTTGAGTACATTTCAGTGTGTGTCATTGAGAATTTGTGATGTCTAAATGTACCTGTCATAGTGTCCAAATGTGTCTGTTTATGTCATAAGTAGCTCTTAAATAAATATAAAATGCATATACATCTCTTTTGAACATTCTTTGATATTAATCAATAATCTACATTTATGGTTATCATTTCTATATTTTGCATGGGGTGTATTAAAGCTTATGGCTGGCCCTGAATATATTCCTATTTCTGATCTAGTTGGAACCATATTAGGGATCGTTTAAAAGTGCCGGAAGCCATTTTGGATTGATTAGGATTTTCTTTAAGGAGCTAATCAGAAACAGTTTCTAGATGGTATTGCAAACTAAAGGATATTGAAGTTGGTTATTTTCTTTCACATGACAGGAGGCTTCATATTTTGCATAAGTCTCCTTACTGAAAACTCCAGTAGCACATAAACAGAACAACCAATCAAAAAACAGCTACATGTTCCACAAAAGGCCCTGCCAGTCTAAGCTCCTCCTTTTTCTTTGCTGCTCCTGCTGCACAGGTCAGCGTATTTTGTCCTTGTGACTTTCTATATTAAGTGTATTTTTATATTGTATTGTCACAGTTTAATTACGTTATCTGCTTTATATTTATGTTTATTTAACCCCCACTTCTGTCTGTCTTTCCTATATATTTTCCTTCCAGATTTCAGGTATACAAGTGATCTGGGTCTAGGGTTCTAATCCCCTCCAGGTTTATTTTGTTTAACCCCTTAAGGACCAAACTTCTGGAATAAAAGGGAATCATGACATGTCATACATGTCATGTGTCCTTAAGGGGTTAAATGGACACTATAGTCACCAGAACAACTACAGCTTTTTGTATTTAGAATATATAGAATCATTCCCTTCAGAGTTTTTGCAATTAACACTGTATTTTCAGAGAAAATGCAGTGTTTACGTTACAGCCTACTGATAACTACACTAGCCACTCCTCAGATGGAGTGCTTCCTGGGGCAGTGCTGTACACTGTGCGGTACTGCCATTCAGTGTCTCCACCCTCTGCATGCAGACGCTGAACTTTCCTCATAGAGATCCATTGATTCAATGCATTAGGAGATGCTGATTGGCCAGGGCTGTGTTTGACTTGTGCTGGCTCTGCCCCTGATCTGCCTCCTTGACAGTCTCAGCCAATCTTATGGGAAAGCATTGTGATTGGCTCACAGAATCACTTCGGATGATGTCAGCTGTAAGCAGGCTTGTCAGGGTCAGAGACAGCAGCTGCAGACTTGAATACAAGTAAGATTTTAATATATTTAGGGAGGCAAAGGAGGGAGACAGGGGGAGGTGGGGGCTAGATGGTTGTTTTAACACTATAGGGTCAGGTATAAATGTTTGTGTTCCTGACCCTATAGTGTTCCTTTAACTACTGGACTGCTTATTTTGTGCCCATTCCAGCTTCTACATGTGTACAGATACCTCATGCTGAGTATTTTACTTGCTATGTTCTGCCACAGAGAGGAATATTACAGAAAAAATACTATGTCTATATAATTATAATACGTCTGAAGTATGCCTGGAGAAGAAAGTATAAATTGGATACAGACGTATTGTGCCAAATGTTACTGTTACCATAGAGCAGGGGTGTCAAACTCAAATTCATCAGGGGCCGCATCAGCAGTTTGGTCACCCTCAAAGGGTTGCATCTGTAGGACTATGTGTCCACTCTTTATTATCATAAATTATTGTCACTGCAGAATAAGCAGAATAATAAGTATTTGGGCAGTACGTGTGTATGGGGGCAGTGTGTGTGTATGGGGGGCAGTATGTGTGTATGGAGGGGCAGTGTGTGTGTATGGGGGCAGTATGGGGGGCAGTGTGCGTGTATGGGGGCGCGTGTGTATGGGGGCAGTGTGTGTATGGGGCAGTATGTGTGTGCATGGGGGCAGGTGTGTGTATGGGGCAGTATGGGGCAGTGTGTGTGTATGGGGGCAGTATGGGTGTATGGGGGCAGTGTGGGTGTATGGGGCAGTGTGGGTGTATGGGGGCAGTATGGGTGTATGGGGGCAGTGTGGGTGTATGGGGGGCAGTGTGTGTGTATGGGGGCAGTATGGGTGTATGGGGGCAGTGTGGGTGTATGGGGGGCAGTGTGTGTGTATGGGGGCAGTGTGGGTGTATGGGGGGCAGTGTGTGTGTGTAGAGTGTGTGTGTGTGATATAAGGGTAGGGGGGCTTTTATATATTATATATATATATAATTTTAATTAAAATATATATTTATGTCCCCCCTCCCTTCTTACCTTTACTGGGGGGAGGGGGTACATTTCCCTGGTGGTCCCAGTGGGGAGAGTGAACTCTAGCCCACGCTCCAGGGCTAGAGTTCACTCTCGCGAGATTTGGAGCGTTGCTGTGGTAACCGCGGCAACGCTCCAACTCTCACGAGAGGAGGACCCGGAGGAGCTGCAGCCTGAGCTCCGGGTCCTCTATCCCTCCCTCCCCTGCCGGCTGTCAGCACTGTGCCTGCGGACCCGTGAGGGAGATCTGTGATCTCCCCTCCGGTCCGCAGGCACATTGCTGGGCTGGCAGGAGAGGGAGACCGTCGTTATTCTCGGGGGGGGCACTGGGCTGGCGGCCGGCGGCCGGCGGCGGCTACACGGGCCACATGACGAGGTCTGGCGGGCCGGATTCGGCCCGCGGGCCTTGTGTTTGACACCCGTGCCATAGAGTGTCCTCTGTTACACAAGTTACACCACCTGGGGTGAACCCCCAGTTTAGCATACATATCTTCTGCTGAGGCAGATTTTTGGGGTAAGCCCCTTGTTATGGTATCTTAGTACTCTTTCCACATATGAGTAGCATCTACAGACAATTTATTGCTGACCATGCGTATACCTCTGGCATATGACTGGGGTGAGCCCCTATTGTTGATTCCTGCCCTTATTGGCAACAATTGCGAGGGTGAGCCCCTCTACAGTATGGTACCACCTCCCCTGCACAGGAGTTATTGCTGTTAGCCCCCATTACTATGAGACTTTCATGTCTCCCATATCACTCACGGGAAACTCCCTTTTGTATTTTAGAGGGTGAGCCCCTCTTACATTGGCACTTATTAGATTGACACGTATTACATTAAGCAGGAGGCACATAGTTCTGGATGAGCCCCAGTTGTACCAGGAATCTGGCACCCTGTGTGCTTTGCAGACTGCTGGTTCTACTCAGTCAGCTAGCTTAAATACCATACTTCACTACACTGGCCCTCTCCCTGCATCTGGTTCTGAGTGCCAGTCGTGAATAGGCCCAACCTTTGATCCTTGTGTTGGGCAATACTAAAGGTTCACTGTTTGCTGTATTGCCCAAGGCAGCTGTACTGGGGATTAACACAAAGCTTCCAATAATGAGAACACAGTCTCCTCATGGACAAGATACATGATACATGTTTGCAAAGGCATGGTTCAATACGCACTGGACCGAAATGGTTTCTTCAGCAACATCTTTCGGGTTGAGAACACGATTTGGGATTACCGACTGGTCATCAACACTTGCCAGTTGCATGGCTACATGATACCGGCATTTCATGATGGACGGAAATGACCATTTACAGGACCTCCTCTCGCTAATGGCTGGTTCACCTGACTGGACTTAAATGACGCGTACCTGTTGGTTCCCACCGTGCAAGCGAGTCGTCACTTCCCTCAGTTTTTTTGGGGGGGGATCGGGCATGCCATGTTTCATGAAGCTGCTGAAACAGGTTATGGCGCAACTTCAGTACAAAGACATCCTGTGTCTTCTCCACCTGGACAATTTACTGATTTTCTATGACACAGTATCCAGGCTACACTCTCAGGGGAAATTTGTCATTCAAGTTCTGAAATCTGAGCGCTTCGTAGTGAACAGACAAAAATTGACACTCGACCACGGGGTGCCCTCTAAGCAGAGCTATGGGTGGAACTGCGCTTGTGTCTGCTTCACATGCAAGCCTGGAATGGCATGGCGATATTGGTTGCTTCACTGGAATTTATTTTGAAATCAGATGCCTCTGGGGCTGGAGGCCTTTGGCTGGACTATGAGACCAATTTGTACATATATTGTCTGGAAGGGATCCTTTGCCAACCACAGTCTATCCAACTGCTGCCTTCTACTCTCTGTCCGCATGGACAATTTTACGCGGTTCCATACATCTACCGCCTAGGCGGAGTCAGATCCTAGGTCCTGTCAGAGGCAACAAAAGACATTTCCAGGTTCTGTCTCTCGCACACCATCTCTTTTCGAGCAGAATATCTTCCGGGGATCACCAACTTCATAGCAGTCTGACTCTCTTACCACAGACAGGACTGCAATGACTGGCATCTAGATGGCTCAATTTTTCCATGCATTACCATCCTTCAGGGATCTATTTGCCACCAGGACCAACCAACATCCATTCAAGGTACTTCAGTTGGCTCCCGGATCCATTACACTCCATTACGCTCGCCTCCAGAGAGAGAGTCTCTCCTTCTCATCGCTTCCCTCTGGCAGAGCTGACTGTGGTTTACGGATCTATTTGAGCTGCCTCATGACCTTCCTCTCCTCTTACCATCATTCTTCTTTCTACTAATGGGAACTCGCAGGGAAAAATACCCTCTTGTGATAGGGCATAATCTACAATTGTATCCTAAATATTACCTCAGAATTTCTGAAAATGGACAAGATTTGCTATGTTAAATTTAGTGCGCACACTTTTTTCATTATTATATGCTTTATATATTATTATACGTTTTTATCATTGCAACTTCTGTGTTTTTGTTTGAACTGTACAGCAAAAAACAAAACAAATAAACAACCACTTGCTGCATAGTACCATCTCTTGCCTCCCTCTTCCAAAATGAAGATGGCGAGGATCTGGGAATTACAGAAGTACTATGAAGTGCTTTTTTTTGAGTGTGTACATTTTCAGTAGGTTTACTGTGTCAGCATTGTATGCATACTCTCACTAACCCTCTGGCTCCTCCACATTCAATGAAAAAAAAAACAACCAACTGAGAAGCACTTACCAGAGTGAATGGAACCTCCTGTTGGCTTAAATTCACCTGCACAAGTTAATTATATTTTTTCTTGAATGGGAAGCAGCCAGCTTATCAGTGTGGGATTATGCATGCTGTTGTACCATGGCAGTTGGCAGTGGAATGGGACAGCAGTAATTGTCCTTACTATGGCTGCTACAGAAATGCCATACATTTCTGCAGGAATGTTTGTGAAATTAACCACTTCAACACCAAAATCTAGTGTAAATGGTTTTGTTTTTTTCATGTATTTTGCAGAATGAAATTCAGACCATTTAGCCTCACTCACCCTTATTTATACACTAGTTATGGTTACCAGCCTGTAGAGGAACAAATGTATTTGCCTGTAATCACTAGTCACTGATATAATACAAAGCAACAGAGAAATTTGGGATACGCTGTAAATCTAGAAAAAACAAAAAACATACATAGTGAAATACAGTTTTAAAAGGACCAAATAGTATCAATATAATACACTCACAAACTTCTGTGAAAATAGCGCTCAAGGGTGCCTCCCACGATAGCAATGGGGGGCTAAATAATCCCTTCTGTTGTTCACCGATGAATACACAATACTGGACTCCAGTGGTGATGAAAAAAATTGCAGTTTTATTGGTAAGGTGGAAGAAATGCCACCAAATAATTATAAAAATTATATAAAGATATAGTGAACCAAGAAGTCCTACGCGTTTCGTTCAAACATATGAACTTCCTCAGGGACCATAGAATAAAAGCAATAACAATAACAATAAAAAACAGCCTAATTCCCCCATCCCCACAGTCCCAATATATAGGGCTACTCCCTGTGTCCATAATGAGATTCATGAGTGTCTTCCCGATCTTCATTGGTCCGGTCAGGTTTCTTCCTCAGCTTTTCAGGATTATTTTCTTTTTTTCTTTTTTTTCCAATTAGAAAAGGCCGCGTTCATATTGGCAAAACCGGAACCGGAGGTGACATCAATCCCAAGCTTCCGCATTCCACCATGCATGTCACCATTGAAACTGGTGTAATATCCGGGCAGTGCCCTCTGGTGGTCGCCAGGAGAGTAGTCCCATAGTGTAGATAGTAAATGTACCTGTATGTAGCCCCACGGAGGGGGGGAGGGGGGAGGGCTATTAACCCTATAATGCCAGGAAAACGGGTTTGTTTTCCTGGCACTATAGGATCCCTTTAATTCAAATTCAAATTATTCTGAATCACAAGCCATGAAGAATATTTTTCTATATTTCAGCCATCTGAGGGCCAGATCATCACTTCCAATCCACATTCTCATATTACCTTGTTTTGAATCAGTTTTTCTTGTGCTATAAATTGTATTGCCATTTGGCCACTCTTTAGGGGACACACCAGTAGCACTTTACTGAGGATCATTGTATAATTTACCTTCCATAAATGGAAAACACAACCATAAAAACTTTTACAAATGTTTTTCTTGGCTAGCTTGCATTTTTATTTAACCCCTGTAGCACGTCATGTTCATTTTAAAACTACCTTTAAGCCTTTCCACTGTAACATTTTCTTTTATCAATAGGTTATTTTCGTAATCATTGTATCTTGTTTTACTGTCCTTCCTATTAACTCTTAGCCTATAGCTAGTTAACAAAACAGACAGAAATAGGGTTGTGTTTTTTTCAAACCGAGTTTACTTTTGCAAATACAATCAGATATACTAAGATTACAATATGTATATACATACTACGCATTGAAAACAAGTATGATATTAAATAGACTTACAGGCATATGTATATCTATAGGCAAAATAGAATCACTTGTCTGCTTCTGAAACTAAAATGGCTTCTGAGCCTCTATAACCGACATAAAACTTAGAACCCCCAGGTATATTCAGTGTAAGAGCACACTCCCGCCTTGTATAATTATATACCAATACTATATAATCTATGAATTACTATTCAATTAGGGAACTCAGGTCTGATATATACTTTAGCGATTCCTTGTATAGTGACTGGGGCAGCAAACCCGAGTGGGTTATAAAGATTTCAATGTGACCAAAATACCTCCCCATGTGAATGGCTTTACTTCTTTGGATGCTAGAAAAGTAAAGCTGTAAGTCTGTAGGTTCCAACTCACTCCTAAACTCCATTGTAGTTGCAGAGGATCGACACCTAATATGAGGTCTTCTAGATCTTTAGCTCTGTTGTCTACAGGAAATGCTTCCATTACTGAGCTTCTTTCGGAAGCTACCTTGTATAGTTTGAGATTTGGTTCTGCAAGCATCTCTCTAGTCCTCTGCAAGAAACTAATTGCTTCAACTTCAGTAGGCATGGAAATGAGCCCATCATCTACATAGAAATTTCTTAAGATAAACTGTTTTATATCTTCACCATACTCACTCGCTCCATGTTTCCAAAGACATGTGCTTTCATTTTGAATTAGTAATTTATTTGTCACAGTCATTGTCTTAAAACTATAGAAATCTCAAGTAGTTGTGATAATCTTTTTCTGATCATGAAACAGTAAAACATTTGTTGTATGTCACTTATAACTGAACTTGCTCTATGCAGAAATATACAAGGACACCTAACAGTGTATCATTGAAATTAGGTCTGCTACGAAGTGTGTCAGTAAAATGCCTTCATTCTGAGCACTTGATTTGAAAACTACTCTGATCTACCCTGATCTACAAGAGTGATGGACACTAAATATTGGTAGGTACCAACACTCCTCTCCTGGTTTCAATGATGGGGCAAGTTCTGCTTGATCATGGTCAGAGATTTCAAGTTTCATATCCTTTTTTGTTGTTGTAAATGAACACTCTAGAGTAAGGAATCTTTTCTGTGCTTGCTCCCTATTGTTTGGTAGTGTGGTGCGTTGAGAACGAAATGGTAGGGGTGCTACTCAGTAATTTGTTTAATCAATAAACATTTACTTTTCAATTACACCAAGGGACATTCTATCTTCAATAGACATAGCAAGTTTTTCATAATTTTTAGTTCTTACAAACACATCATCACCAAAACTGTCTACACTGTGAGTTCCGGTTCCTAAATAGCACAGTGAGGAGGTGCATGGCTGTTGTTGCCACATTTTAAAAGGTCTCTTTTACCTGTATGTGGCTAGTGCATGATCTATTGGTCTATGACCCTCTCCTAAACATACCTATCCAATGATGACCCAACCTAAATATAAATGTTGTGCATAAGGAGTTCTGGGGCCCTTTAAAATGCTCATGTACCTTATATACTCTTAGGCTGTCTCTTTCTAACAAGAGGAGTATTTCAGCATTAGAATCAGGTTCTGGAATCTTATCTTTCAGAAGAAGGGAGTGTTGTGTATTCTCTGGTGTCACCTGGATGTTCGGGTCCAGCGGGTTCGGCCGAACTTTGAAAAAAAGTCCGGGTTCGGGCTCGAACTTGACCCCGAACCCCTTTGAAGTCAATGGGGACCCGAACTTTTTGGCACAAAAATAGCTCTAAAATACTCCTGGAAAGGGCTAGAGGGCTGCAAAAGGAAGTAAAATGGGGGTAAGTGTAGGACAAGTGCCCTGCAAACAAATGTGGATAGGGAAATCATAGGGAAAATAATATAAAATACATAAAATAAGCAGCCGCTTAGTAGATAACTCCCTAATTCCCACGGTATTAGGGAGCTATCTACCAAAAGGCTGAAAGACCTAAATTGGTCTTTCAGCCACATTTACCAATACTAAGTAAAGATTACTTAGTATTAGTAAATTCAGCCCCTACTCACTATAGTGGTATGTCTAGTAAACAGTGAGCAGCCAGTGGCTGCTCACTGTAAAAAAAAAGCCTATTGCCCCCACCCCTGTGCGACGGATGGGGGCCCTAAATAACAAAAAGGGGGGGGAACCTACTATCCTCCCCCCCCCCGGTACTCACCCATGAGCGGTGGGTGGGGCCCCTAAATAAAAATTTGGGGGTGGGACCTACTGTCCTCCCCCTCGGCCCCTACCCCTGCGTGGCAGGTGGGGGTCCTAAATAACAATTTGCGCCCCCAGGTAACTTTGGAATTTTCCCACGCTGTGTAATTTGACTCATAACACTCTGATTGGTTACTTACAAATTCCAAAGAACTTTCCCACGCTGTGTAAAATGACACAGAGCACTCTGATTGGTGGATTTCAAGCCAACCAATCAGAGTGCTGTGACAGGTAAATGTAGAGACTTACCTGTCAGTATCTTAATTTACCTGTCAGAGCACTCTGATTAGATGGCTCTGAGCCTAATGACTAGGGGTTTGGGGACCCCTAGTCACTTGGGGGTTAAATGTTTATTAAGGGCCCCCACCCGCCGCTCAGGGTGTCCACCCATCCCAATTTTTATTTATGGCCCACACCCACCACTCAGGGGTGGGGGCTGGGGGAGGAGGACAATTTTTATTTATGGTCCCCACCCACCGCTCAGGTGTGGGGGCCGAGGGGGAGGACAGTAAGTCCTCCCCCTTATTGTTATTTAGGGCCCCCACCCACCGTGCAGGGGTGGGGGCCGGGGGGAGGACAGTAGGTTCCCCCCCTTATTGTTATTTAGGGCCCCCACCCACCACTCAGGGGGTTCGGGCCGGGGGGGCAATAGATCCCCCTTTAGTTTAAAAGCCCCCACTTGCACGTCGCGGGTGGGGGCTCAGGAGGGGGGGATTTTTTTTTTAACAGTGAGCAGTCACAGGCTGCTCACTGTTTAATAGACATGCCCCTACTAGCTGGGTCACATGCAGCACTGGCCAATCACAGCCATGCGATTAGTAGGTATGTCTGTGATGGCTTTTAAGGGCACATGAGTCAAACACTTGTTGACTGGCTGCCCTGCAGCCTTTCAAAACGCGTCATTAAGTCGCCAAACACCGAACTCCAACCTGAACATGCAGTGATATGTCCATGTTCAGGTCCGGGGTCCAAAAAACGTAATGTTCGGTATGTACCTGAACTTTTCAGTTCGTGTTCGCTCAACTCTAGTCATCGGGTATCATGCCACATTCAATGAGTTTGGGAAGTTCTATAGGTATTTGCCCATCAATAGTCTTAACAGCGAAATTAGATACCTTACGTCCTGCTGCCTCCATAATGCCTGAACATGTTTTTAGAGTGTAGGAATACATTACACCACTAATGTTAAACACATGAAAGAACTCTGATTTGACTAATGACTGGTTGCCATGCTCATTTAACACATTTTTCAGAACAGTCAGGTTGGTTAGAGGGATGTACAGTCACTAAACAGATCTTGGAACACAATGTGGGCCATGTTCCTCGCAAGCATACCTCTGAACACTTGGATACTACAGTGGGTGGGTTAGCTTCATTGTTCTCCCCATCCTCTTTTCCAGTTACAAAAGATTCTGTTGTCCAAGGGGCTGGACCTGGATGTAAAACTGAGATATGCTGATCACTTTGCATTCTCTGCATCTTATGTTAGCTTTGCAGTCTTTAGCAATATGTTTGGTGGATATGAAACATCTAAAGGAGATAGCATTTTCTTTCAGGTAAGCTTTACATTCATCAAGGTTTTCTTGTGAACTATGACATGATGACAGTGGGTTTGGCTTGTTATAAATTGGGCATGAACTGTCTGAGTTTTTGGAGTTCTTTTCAGGTTTATGCAGTTCTGGAGTCACATAAGTGACTTCTGTCTTTCTGATTGACACTCATGTTTTTTTTTTTACCAAACCTTGCTCCTGTCTTCTCGTTAGTTGCTCCAATTTGATTGCTGCATGTTGAGGATATGAAGTTTGAGTCGTTCCTAGTCTTTGCTTGGTTGACAATATATCTGGTAAAGAAACTGAATGGTGGGAAAAATGCATGATTATCTTGCTTATACTTGGAACCTTCAGAAATGCACTTGTCTTGCAAACTATATGGGAGTTTTTCAACTATTGATTTAATCCTACGAGCTGTGTCTAAGTATGTTAATCTTGGTAAGAATCCTTCTGTCTTCACGGCATTCACTTCTAACAATACATCACCAAGTTCGCTTAATTTTAGATTGTCTTTGTTAGAGATTTTAGGGAAATTTTCTCTTTTGCTTAAAAGTACATTTTCAATAACTTCAGGGCTACCATAACTGTCTTCGAGTCTCTGCCATACCATTTTAACTCCAGCAACTGGATCATGAACAAATACTGACCTAAGTCTCTTGGCCTGTTGTGATGACTTTGGTCCAAGCCACTTTGTTAACATATCTAGCTCTTTTCTGGATGTAAGATTGAGATTTCTGGTAATGCTCTGGAATGATGTCTTCCATGATCAATAGCTGTCCGGGCGATCGTCAAATGTTAGTAATCCAGTACTCACTAACTCTCTACAAATTAGGTAGTTTACTAGATCGGCAGTCTCTGAATTTCCTAATGGGTCATCTATGAAAGAAGCTTGATAATCCTTATTAAGTGGTGAATGTTGTGGATTAGTATAGTCTTTGCTTTCCTAAACGTGCACACTTGGTATTGTTACATTTTCAATGATAGTGTGGAAAGCTGGATGCAATCCCGGTATATTTGTCGGTGGCTGAAGATATGTTTAATCAGGAAGCTGTAGAATTGTGATAGAGACAGGATTAATAGGAGCGTACTCTGTTTTGTTTGGATCCAGAGCATAGTTTTGAATGTACTCATAAGTCTTTTGTACTGGATCATGAGTAGCTATCTCTGTCAAAGCTTAAAGTTGATCCTGTTCTAAAGCTGCTGCAGCTTTATATACTGCAGCTTCTGCAGATGCTGCTGCCTTTTGAATCTGCATATCACCATTCGTTCCCCCATCATAGGAGATTGAGCCAGAGCTGAATGGTCTTTTCGCTGGAGAGAGGTAATGGTTAAATGGAGTTTTAACTCTTGCAACACTTGGTGGGGAGCCAGACAATAACCTTAGGGCAGAGTGACACTATAGCATTAGAAATACAGTTTTGTATTCTTAACACTATAGTGTTCCTTTAAACATGTTCAATAAAAGGATATACAAAAAGGAGAGTTCATAGGATTGTGCTTTGATAGGTTGAACTATTATGATTATGTAGGTGATCTACTGAAATATATTTTACAGAGCTACATTCCATGTATAATAACCTGTAAAATAACTAAATTTCACAATAGTGAAAATAATAGCTTTGTAGCCATTGAATTCAACGTAAACAGGGGGAATTTATTGAAATTTGCTTAAGAAGATGAACTATCAATCATTTGGCATCATCTCAATTTAGAAATGCATACAGGCTGTTCAGTTGCTTTAAAACAATCATCTAAATAGGGAGAAATGTGTTCTAGATGACTGTGACAGTTGTCAAGTTTTTTGTTACTACATGTGGTAGTTTGAGTATCTCAGAAACACATGACTTCTGATCAAGACTGTCTAGAGTAAATAGAGCTTTTTTTTAGATATAGATGTAAAAATAATAAAACATCTAGTGAGTAAAGGTTCTGTAAGTAAAATGCTTTGTTCATGAGCAATGTCAGATGAGAATGGGCACACATGTTTAAACTGACATGTAGGTGATAGTACCTCCAATGCCCACGCATTCAAAAATGATATGTAGAAGAGCATCTCTTGTCAAATCTACTTATGGACGTGTTACAGAAGCAGAAAACTACATTAGATTCACCCCTGTCAAGCAAGAACAGAAAACTGAAATTAAAGTAGACACAGTTGCAGCAACAGAATACTAGACATATTTAGGATGGTGGTGGTAGTGAAGTAGTGGGAGGAATATTTTCAGCAGCACCAAGTAATCCATAGCAGTGTGGTTGTATGGAATAGCTATGGGTATTTCCTTATTGCACCAAGCTCCGTGTGTTATAGCTCAGTCTTATAATCAGCTCTACCTGTTGTATGGGTATCTACGTAGTCCACTCAGACCTTTGTACTTTATTGGTGTCTTTGTGTTGTGCCAATCTCTGTGCATTGTATGAGTATCGCAAATTTATTCTGGATTCTATGCATTGTACTGTTATCTCCTTAGAGTACTGGGTTCTTTGTATTGTTTTGTACTCAGTTCTGTGTACTGTATGGGTATCTCTGTATCGTAGCTAGCTTTGAGTATTGTATGGGGATAGCTATATTCTAACTAGCTCTGAGTATTGTATTGTAAGAATAACTTTGTATTGAATTGGGACTACCATTATGGTTTGAGTGCAAGTGAGAGGATGGTGGCTACAGAGAAGGCAGAGTAACATTCCATGGGAGGTGTCTGGAACCATAAGATCTTAAACCTTCACCAGTCGCTACTGATATGTATTGAAGGAAAGAGTACGTAACAGCAACCATGCATAATAAAAAACAATGACATGTAGGTGTTCTGGAAACCGCAATAAATTTGGGATTCTAAATGCATCCATAAACAACTCAACTTATTTAGAATACACATATTTTTCCATGTTCAAAATCACACATATACATTTTAAAATGATTTATGCATGGAGGATTTTTTTTTTATTTCCTCTACGTAAAAAAAAATGTGAATGTTGATAATGTTATAAATTTCAAAGTAATATATTAACAATTTTGACAATAATATCTAAAGGTGTACACATACCATCTAAAAGTGTACACATCCGTAAAAATAAAGTATCCATCTTTGTACATTTGAAATGCTGGAATGTATACGACAATAGGTCCAATTTAACTATTTACATACAGTATCTTACAAAAGTCAGTACACCCCTCACAGTTTTGTAAATATTGTATTATATCTTTTCATATGAAGAAATGACACTGCTACAATGTAAAGTAGTAAGTGTACAGCCTGTATAACAGTGAAAATTTGCTGTCCCCTCAGAATAACTCAACACACAGCAATAAATGTCTAGACCGTTGGCAACAAAAAGTGAGTACACCCGTAAGAGTGTCATTTCTTCAGTGTTGTCACATGAAAAGATATAATAAAATATTTACAAAAATGTGAAGCGTGTACTCACTTTTGTGAGATCATGCATCAATGCTCACTTTTTACTGGTGTTAATTTTGTCAACTAATAATTTTACTCATTTTAGTCAACTCAAATGTTTGAGATTTAGTTGACTAAAACTAAAACAATACAGATGACTAAAACTAAAATAGCATTTTAGCCAAAAAACTATGACTAAAACTAAATTTAAATTTGCTGCCACAAACCTATGGTAAAACAAAAAATAAAAGATACTTGCCTAATGGACAAGCTGACAGCACAGTTCAGAGGAACAATGAAAAAATTTGACAAGATTTGGAGCCCATGGATAAATAGCGCTGTAAGTGATTAGAGAAAAGCAGACTAGACTATCCAAAATACAGCACAGGACGGAGAGATGAGGTATACCGAATTACTTAGACTCGGTTAGCAGGGAAGGTTTTTGGTGGACTCCCGACGTGGACAGGGCAAGAAAAGAAGTACATCCCTTAGGACGCCTTCTTATTGAGTGGCCATCCTCGGGCTCCCCCCCCTCCTCCCCCACCTTTACCCCCTCTCCCTTCTCTGCGACCTCGGACCTTTGAGGCACTCCTATTATTTTCTCTTTTCTTTCATCCTTTATTTCCTGAATCTTATCGTCCGACCGTACATGGAGGGAATACACGCACGAAGCAATAGTAACTCGTGAGCAAATGCACGCTCGTATATTACTCTTAGCTGTTCTTCCCCCCCCCCTTTTTTCTTTTTCGAGTATATCTGCGTATGCAAACACGTGTGCGGTAGCCATATATTATTTTACATATTATATGTTCTCTGTTAATTGTTTTTATATACGATAAAAAACCAGGCGGGATATCTCACTATACATAGAGATGAGAACTGTTGAAATGTAAACTCAATTAGAGGTACCTAGTTACGGGATATGGGCGAACAGGACTGTTTACCTATCACACGATTGTAATAATGCCTTGTACACAGTTTACATGCCTGTTTATGCATAACCCTATATTGATGTATATGCATTGTTTTGCGATGTCTCGTCTTAGAATAAATAAAGAATTAAAAAAAAAAAAAGAAATTGCTGCCAAAATTAACACTGCACAGAGGGGATGTGGAAGGGGCAAAAGAGGCAGAACAGGGCTTGGGAGAGAGAGACACCTGGAGGGGCTGGGAGGACACAAAGAGACACAGAGGGGCTGGGGAAGGGGCAAAAAGACAGATTGAGACATTAACTAAACGCATTACATTTTAATTGTGTCTACTAAAATCTACTGGAGATTTAGTTGACTAAAACTAAAACAATTCAGATGACTAAAATACGAGTAAAACTAAAATGGCTTTTTAGTCAAAAGACTATGACTAAAACTGTATTGAAATTTGCTGCCAAAATTAACACTGCTTTTTAACTTCTTTCCTACATATTCCAAATGTGTAACTGCAATGCATCTGTAATATAAATTGTATTATTCATGCATGCTCATGTGCTCTTAAAAATGTAAAATATTATTTGAACTATCATGTGGTGGTCAATTAATAGGCTAGCTGAACTATATGCCTATTATATTGGTTCTGATGAATAAGTGTCTAGAATGGGTTAAAAATTTAAATTACAAGGAAGACATCTGTCCTCGAGTTCCACAGTGCCTGCCTACAGAGTGCCGTGAATGAGTGGGTGTACAAATTACAGATTAGCGCACATGTATCAAGCCGTAATTGAGCAATATATGTTTTATAGGTTACACTTGATATAGTTTTTCTTCTTTGTCTACTTAAGTACTCTATGTTTGGTATTGGATATTTTTACAAATTGTTGGCCACAAATTCTCCTTTTATGGCTCTCCTTAAGATATGTTGAAATTAATTCTGAAAGATTTTCTGTAAGGTTTAGCGTATATTTTGTATATAATAATATAGTGTATATAAACTGATAAGTTATTACTTATCCCACTGGATGATTGTACATATAGAGTTTATCCCCTGCTTTATTATTATTTGATATATTTTCTGTATTAATTATTATTATTATTATTATTGTATCTTATTGTATAAATGATTATATTGTCATTGTTAGAAATCTTCAATAAAAACATTTGAATAAGTTTTAGCATAATATTAAAGAGTGCAGGAAACAGCATAGATAAGAAATTTGATGTGCTTTAAATAGGTTACATCATTCATTCTGCAAAGTGTAATATATCCTTGTGGATTCTTTTTGATGGTTAAAATCTGCAATTTGTGTAGACCATATACTAATCAAGCCCTAGTGGGAATTAATGTGTTTTAAAACTGGAGTAACATATTTTAAGCCACCAACAGTAACTTTCACTTCATAATTCTCTAAAAAGAATTGTCACTTCCAGAATAGTGACAGTTTCTTGTTCCTTCACCCCAGTAAATACTATTGTCTTAGCATTGTATGCTCCCTTTCCATTTATTGTAGAATACACTATTAATATGCCTTATTTTTTAATATAATAATGTTAAATTCCTTTTCGCCTCCTTTAATCTTTAGTCTAGCAGCTCCTCCTCTCCTAGTCTGTCATTTCTGTTAGATAGCTCAGTCAGCTCACCCCAGTAATGATTCTCTATGAGATTCTTTACTTTTGTGCCCTACAGGGCAGTGCAAAGAGTAAGTGATGGAATTGTCACCATTCTCTGTCTTTTCTGTGTCAGATGGGTTGAATGCACATGCCTGCCATAGCATTCAATCCTGTGAACTTGATTCTACTGGAGTTGCTCGGGGGCAAAACCAAAACAGGCACTCCAGCCCAAGGTTAAATGTTGTGGCCCATCCCAGATAAATTGACTGAAACCTCTACTAAAACTAACCCATATTCTATGTCTTAAGTCCAAACTTAAACCATAACACGATCTAGATATCACATTGTGACACAAAATATTATAGAATAAATAAATAAAGTATTATATAAAGCTGTATTTTTTAAACTGAACACATGCTGTATTAACCACAAGCCATTGCAATGTTAATTTGTCACACATTACATTAAAACCCCGTGTCCATAGTAGTGCCCCCTCTCTGTCATGCATAATTCACTTTAACTAAGGTGGAACATTGTGCCACTGTCACACGTTACGTAATTAGATAATTTTTTTTAGATTATAAATTATTTCTCTGTCAGCATTACCTGGGATTCAGATTTAACAATAAATTAGACCTGGGGGTTTTCAAAACCACACTCGGTGTTCCAACCCTGTGAGACCCACTGATAAATCCCTAATATACACAGTGATGTTGAAAGTCTCTACCCCCCACTCTGTGACAAAAACAAGTAAATATGCAGTAATGTCATACCTCTATATGTTGCAAGCTTTGTGCAACTCAATGTGCACATTGAAAGGGAGTGTGAACTCGAAGCCCCCACTCTTTTCTGTGAGCAGTATTGTAAACTGGACATAGGCACTTCAGGGTTTAATTAGAGCTGTGTAGGGAAGTTAGTTAGACCCTGGACATCTTTTTACATCACTGAAATAACACTGATATAAGTTAATAAACATGACAGATAAGCAGAGCATGGCCTATGGTATCCACATACAGCAGGCACATATTGGAGCAGTTCAGCTGATTCACTGATCACAGTGACTGAACTCAAGTACACTGAGCTGAAGTCAGTCAGGATCAAATTGTGTGAAAAAAGGAGTTATGGAATAACGAATGGGTTACAATGCAGAAAACTGCAAAATGTTTTTCTCTTTTGAAACCAAATGACACACAACAAAAGATACCTGGAGTCCACTTAATAAATCTTAGGTTCTCACATTTTATCAAAGACTATGTTACATTAAGTGATCTCCAATAGACTGATATTTACACATTAATCAATATACTTTAACAATTGCCGTTGTCTTCAAGTTACCATGTTATATATCACTGACAGATCCTTACAGAGGTATACCTTTTGATATGAAAGAACTGTTTTATTGTGGAAAAGGCTTTGACCAAAGTAACAAACGATCTTCTCACTGCAAAATATAATGGTCACTATCCAAATTCTCCTTGTTCTTTCTGCTGCTTTTGATACTGTTGATCATCAATAAATTCTTCTCATCCTCCGTAATCTCGGTCTACGAGATATTGCTCTCTCCTAGTACTCCTCCTACCTCACCCAGCGCTCTTTTAGTGTTTCTTTCTCTGGCTCTGCCTCTTCCTCCCAACCCCTGTCTGTTGGTGTCCCCCAAGGTTCAGTACATGGTCCCTGTGGCGAAACTAACCTCGCCACTGGTCCTGGAGAAGCCTGGTTGCTCGCCTGCTGCCTTAGGACTATGGCCCACATGTTAAAACCCTTATTCCTCCCTGCAGAAAGGCTTATTCATGCCTTTCTGCCAGGCCGTTTGGTAAATAGAATTTACAGAACAAACATACGAATGACCGGACCACCTGGGTATGGAGTCTGCAGGCAATTGACCTCCAAGAAAGCTGCGGTTATATAGCCGAACATGTGGCGGCTATTAACTGGGCTTAATAGGCAACCAAACTACAGTTTGTTAATAAAGCTGTGTAGTAAGACTCTGACGTGGTGCACATATTTCATCGGCAAGGCATATGGGAAGCACACAAATATCTATGGTGATCTATGACTCAAACTCCTCCATGAGTGTTTTTTGATTGGTATGGCCCATTGACTAAATCCTCTGAGACACAGTGAAGAGAGGAGATTATGGTTATTTTCTCAAGATGCTGGTAATTTGACTTTGCTCATACATACCGACAGCATGTAAGTAAAGTGATAAGTGAAAAAGATTTCTGATTGTTGTTGTTTTTGCCCATTATCTATTCCCCTATTTTTGTCTTTATAGGAACCTTACATTTATTCCAGTAAGACTCTCTATGTTGCATGTGGGCACCAGTTGCAGAAATGAATCGAAAATTGGGATTACTCTGATTGGCACGTTCATGACTCACATTGAGTGCCAGTTGAATGTTGTTGTAGGCAGCCCAGGAATCACTGTGCACAGTCAAACCTAGACACCACATGTTGAATAATAGAAATGAGAGTTTCAGCACACCTGTTAGGAGCAAATTCCATATACTCAACAGCTGGCATTGTTGCCATGTCCACAATCCCAAAGACCCACTTCATGATAAAAGATATAGGCGTCAACAGCGATAGCACACAATTCTTGTTAATACATTTCCAGGAATATCAATAAGAACATTGGTTATGAGTTGTCTAATGCCGAAGTTGATGGCAGTTTTCACAGTGCAGATTATTTACAGGTAAATGGCGCTGTTTCATGAACTCGAGGACATTGGTGTTATAATAGGCTGGAGTGTGTTTTCAAAGAACTGTTAATCCATTTTAATTTAATAAGTAAAGGTTGAGTTGAATGACAGCTGAGGTCTGGGTTACATAATCTTCACTTGTGCAATCAAGGGGAAATAATCTTCACTTGTTCAATCAGGGGGACATAATGTTCCCTTGATCCGATTTAATAAACTAATAAATGACATGCATATTAAATGAATAGCACAAGTGCTAGAATTGGTAAAATGCCAGCAAATAGTCCCCTTAACTAGTCATGGAGCATTTTGTCTTTTCAAATGAATTTGTCTATTTTCACTGCTTCTGGCAGATTAAACTCACTTTTCATACACACCCCATCATAAAATTCAATCTGTCTCATCTGCCCTTGCCGATTATATTCTACTCCTGAGCAGAGTACCATGATCCCTTACTTTTGTAGATCTACATAATTTTGTTGATTTTTTTGCGTGGCCAGCAATGTACTTTGATGGTCTAGTGATTATTTGCAACGCATGTTTGTTAACCATAAGTCTGACATTTACTTCCCTTTCTCCAATACCATCTTCTTAGAGCTGTTTTTGAATTTTGCAGGTAAATAGCTGCCATACAATGTGACTATTAACAGCAGTCACTAACTACTGTCTAATTTCCAACATTGTCACTATTTTTACCTGCTGACTGCCAATAACATCTGCTTGCAAAGATAACAACCACTCACAGATTAGCCACTGCTGTTTAAGTTGTCACCAGGGCAACCACTTTGCTGGTTAAAAAAAATGCCAACCCTGAGCATGCATACTTCACCCTATGATTGGCCTTAGTGGGTGAGTGCAACAGTGTATTAACCCCTTAAGGACACAGCTTCAGAAGCTGGACATACCCTTAAGGACACAAGCAATTTTTGCTGTTGGTGTTCAACTGCAATTTGCATCTCTCTCATTTATTGTACCAACACAAATTATATACCGTTTTTTAGACAAAAAAAAGGGCTTTAATTTGATGTGACATATATTTTTCCCCCAAGTTTTGGCAATAATAATATGTGCATAATATGTCCAACTTAGGAAAAGTAATTCAAAATCAATTCATTTACGTGTCTTGATTTACAAAGTACATAATATGTGTAGGATTTCAGTTTATTTTGAAAGTTACAGGTCACAAACCACAAGGTCTAAAATAAAATTTCAATGTGAAACAATTTTAGAAGTTGGTGTGTTTGTCTTGGAAGTTTAATACCCATTACAGAAAACAAAATTGCCACACAAAAGTATATATTTATATAAAGTAGACATCACAGGCTATTTACCTAAGGTTATTTTAGCACTTTTTATGTAGTAATTTCACTGCCAATCTCTGCTAAATATTGGAGTAAAATTGTGTTTTTTCTCTATTTTGGCATATACACATATAACAAGGTTTTTTTAAAATGTGTATTTCGTAAACCTAGTGTGTGCTATCCCTGTACAGAACCCCATATTGTGTTCAGCTACATCTGCTGAGTACAAAGATACCCCCATTGTATACCTTTGCCCCTGTTCTGTGAAGCTACACTGCCATATAGGACACCATGCTAGTTCAGTAAAAAAAAAATTAACCCTCAGGGGTTAAAAGAAAAAAATCAGATCACATTAAAATACGGTTATCAGTTTTTTGATCACTGCAAACAGTGATCAAAGGGCAGGGAAGGGGTTAAATTGTATTTGAAAGAGGTGAGGGGGTGGAATTTTATTACTAACTATTTTTACAGTGAGAGACAGATCTGCACCGATCTGTCTCTCTGCACTTCACAGCTCACACGGAGCTGCAGGGAGGCAGAACGTGTTTCACTGCAGCATGTGTGACTCGTGGTCAGAGCGATCACATGGGCTGTGAAAGTGAAACTGCCCATGGTAGCGTGCCTCCGAAACGAAGACAGACTACAGGAACATTAACCCCACGATTGCCGCGGTTGTGGCAATCTGGGGTTAATTTTAGTTTTGGACGGAAATTTTACGTCCTGCGTCCTTAAGGTAAGTGCTGCACTGACGGAAAATTTCCATCCAGTGTCCTTAAGGGGTTAAACTGTGATTATGTGCTGTAACTGTGTTATGTTACTTTTGAGATTAATTTTTGCCATGTGAATTTTTCATTTAAGTGACACATGCACACATGAATATAAGATTAATTGTATGTTTTATATTATATGTGGCTGGTCTTTTCTTTAAAGGGACACTATAGTCACCAGAACAACTTCAGCTTAATGTAGTTGTTCTGGTGAGTATACTAGCTCCCTTTGAGCATTTTCATGAAAACACTGCATTTTCAGAGAAAAGGCAGTGTTTACATTGCCCCTAGGGACACCTCCAAGTGGCCACTCCTTAGATGGCCACTGGAGGGGCTTCCTGGCTCAGGGCTGCACAGTAAGCAGACCTGCAGTTCAGCATCCCCACGCTCTGCATTAAGACGCTGAATTTCCTCATAGAGATGCACTGATTCAATGCATCTCTATGAGGTGGCCCTGATTGGCCAAAACAGCATTTGGCCACGCCCCCGTGCTGATTTTAGCCAATCCAATGCTTTCCCTATGGATTGGCTAAAAATCGGCCATTTCCATGATGTCACAAATGGGGCGGAGCCAGCGGCGGCAGACCTGCATGGCGCTGGAAATAAGGTGTGTTTTATACTTTTATAGGGAGCTGGGGGGAAGGGGGGGGGGGCCAAGCCACGTAAATGGTGGATTTAGCATTATAGGATCAGGAATACATGTTTGTGTTCCTGATCCTATAGTGAAACTTGCTGAAAAAATAGCAACAACATTGGAAGCCAGTCCTTTGCCTTTTAATTGAGTCTATGGGGGATATTTATCAAGTGTTCTGAAGTAGTTGTTAAATTAAATCATCATTTATTAAAGTTATCTACAAAGATATGTTTTTTTCTTTATACAGGGTTACATAGGCACATAGGCTGAAAAGGGATGTGTCATCAAGTTCAGCCTTTCTCATAAATGTTTTTTATGTTGATTCATAATAATGCAAAAAAACCCCTACAGTTTGCAGCACTTCCAATTTTGCAATAAACTAGGAAAAATTCCTTCTTGACCCCAGAATGGCAGTCAGATTTAATCCTTGGATCAAGAAGCTATTACCCCACATATCAAAATTACATCCCTGAATATTATGTTTTTGCAAATATGCATCCTGTTGCTGTTTAAACATCTGTACAGACTCTGATAAAACCACTTCTTCAGGCAGAGAATTCAACATCCTTATTGTTCTTACTGTAAAAAAAAAAACTTTAATTTGCTTAAGGCTAAATCTCCTTTCTTCCAGTCTAAACGCATGACCTTGTGATGTATGTATAGTCCTGTTTATGAATAGATTTCCAGACAATGGCTTGTATTGGCCCCAGATATATTTGTATAATGCTATTATATCCACTCTAAGGAGCCATTGTTTCTAAACTAAAGAGGTTTAAATTTGTTAACCTTTCTTCATAACTAAAATGTTCCATTCCTTTTATTAATTTTGAACCCTGTCTCTGCACTTCTCTAGTGCCATAATATCCTTCTTTAGGACAGGTGCTCAAAATTGCAGAGCATATTCAAGTTGTGGTCCTACCAGTTATTTATTATCAGGCTAAATTATATTGTCATCCTGAGAATTAATACGCCTTACTGGCCTTAGCCACTGCTGATTGACATTCCATATTTGTAATGACATGAAGGGGTGCTGCCCTGGAGCAGCACTGTCACTTTAAATGTGGGAACCAATATGGCAAAGAAATAAAGTCCAAGACACAAATGAATAGGATAAATCAAGAAATATATATATTTACAGGAAACCAAAGGAGAAAACAAAATAATATATATACATACAAAGACAAGGCCAAAAATATATACAGTAAATCAAAAATAAGCACGAACTGTGCAGGCAACAAATACTGTAATAGTCCTTTGGTATTAGGGTAGGATTGTGCAGCTAACACGGGTATCAGGTAGGGCACAGATCCAAAGTCACAAGACTAATGTAGTGACAACAAGAACAAATAAATCAGCAAGGCTGCAGGGACAGGATCGCTGGTAGTGAGTCAGAGGCCATGGAATCAGAGCACTGGATCGGAGGGCACAGCAATGAAGGACCAGTAGAACACAGAAACGCAGGATCAGGAGGACACAGGATGAAGACTAGGAGAACACAGGACACAGGACACAGGACCAAGTCACAGTAAGCAGGAGCCAGGAACACAGGAGACCAGGGAAACAGGAAACAAAAATAATGATCTGGCAAGGAGTGAGGGGAGAAACCAAACTAAATAGGTGCTAAACAAGGACCAGGTGAAGTGCTTAATGAAAAGAAATCAGGAACAGTGCCAAACAGAAACAGTGGTGAGTGTGAGTACTGCACGAGGGCAAATCAACTAAGCAGTGTCGTGACAATATTGTTGCCTAGTTTGTTGTCTATAAGAATTACCAAATCCTTCTCGTGTTATTCACTAAACAAAACATTCAGTGACAATTCGCAGATTTACTAAAGCCATATGCTGTCAGATTTAGATAGTTTGCCCAATTCTGCAAGTGTTTGAAAAATAACCACATCCAAACCAATTTACAGCACTGGAATCTGAGATGGTGACCAAAGATAAACCAAATGCAGTGCTAGCAAATAGTAAAAAAAAACAACCTCAGTGGGGCAAGGGTTAATTATGTGGTGGCTGCCCAGTGCTTGCTAGATAGGTGCCACTTTTAAAATTAAGAAAATTAAAATGGAATAAATAAATAAAAGTTTTATGGGGTCCATAATGTGCGGGCATATCTTTTACATGTTTTAAAAAAAGCAGCTGGGCAGGCATTAAAAAATTAAGTGAAACAGTCCTTTTATTGTACAAGGAAAAGGTGGAAGGGGAAGAGCAGTGAGCTCTATACATTCATGATATATTGTGAGTGCAATTACCACTAGCTTGTGTGATTTTTCAATACAGTGTTATGCTATGTTCTATTTTTATTTTTGCAGATAACTAGCTGTAACCCCAAAATATTGTACTTCTTTTATATACAGTTGGTCGAGAGGCTGAGGGAATACAAGCCTCAGGGGCAGCTGCCACATATAGATTATCCTGCCAACATATACAAAATTAAGTATGTATAAGTTGGTTATTGTTTACAATATAGAGTTTTAACTTGTCATTTAGCTGGAATATTGTGATTACACCGTACGACCAATATTATTTTGCAAAGATAATTTGTTATATATCCAGCTCATAATAATGATTTCATTTTTTTGGACTGATGCAAGGGATAGTTAATGTGCAATTTTGATTTGTAATAATCTACATATTCATTCTTCAAGGTCAGTGTATCATTTTCATTGGTACATTATATGACATGCAAATAACTTTAGTACGAATAAAAACTAGGAAAATGTGCAAGGGGAAAATAATTACAAGGTACATTATCATACACATACTTTGTAAATTAATTTTTGGACATTAATCCATATCTGAACATATCTCACATCTATAAATATGTAAAACTAGAACAGCTATTTAAATATATACAATGTCTAGAGGGATTTAAAACAAAAGATTACGCATTCTACTCAATGCCGCATAAATGTTACTTTTTGCTGTGCTATATTTGGCTGTGAGACACATTATTTTCTGATATTAAGCATTAAGCATTAGAGAGATTTTCCCCTTTGGGGATTGTCCCCTTTGATTTACAAGGATTTTTGGCCACTTCATGCTCCTGCAGTTTCTCTGTACTACCGCAATGTGCGGCCACACCCATACATAATGACGTCATTTGACGCACGTGCGTCATGACGTCATCAAAACCCGGAAGTAACTTCCAGTATTGTACGGATGATTTCACACAATATTTTATGATTAGAGAGCTCCTCCCCAAATGCAGCTGATCGCTTTTATGCTCATTAGCCTCCATCTATAGGATATAAAAGTGGGAATATAGATCAGTCAGTGAGATGTCCCCCAGAGGAAGGCTTCATAGCCGAAACGTTGGGGTTTTCATTTCTCCTGCTCTTGGTCAGTATACCTTTTTAATGGGTGTTTGAATTTAGCACTTTATTATTACTGTGGTTTTGGTACTAGATACTGGTTATGAACTTTCTCTCTGTTTAAGATATTCTGATGTACTCTTTATGCATGAATAAATACTTTTTTTATGTGCAAAACCTTGGTGTACCTTTGGATCATTATTATTTCTATTGTTTCACCAAGCATTGGCATGCTTTAAAATTTAAAACGTTCATGGACATTACCACTTCCCTCATAATATTTCCACAACAAGGTCACATAGACCATTTTGTTTCCTTACCCCCTCTTATTCCTTGCCCCTTCCCTACTTCATGATCGTTAGTTCATTGTGTTATTTGATCAGGTCATGTCCCCCTATGGCACAACCTCCACATCTGGTAATTCCACATGGATCCAGTTGGATCCTTTAACTTTTATTATAATAAATGTATTCCAACTAGTTTATCTCTAAACCCTAACAAGGATCTGCCTATCAACTTTGCATATTGTACCCCTTGTGTTATTTTATTATGTTATTTATTTTATTTGTTGTGTCTATAGAAAACATAAATAAATAAAAAAAGAAATCAGGGAAAAAATAAGTAGAACAAGTCAAGTCCTTGAATAAGAGATATCTAACCATCCATTTCCATTACATATTATAGGATTTTAAATCAGTCCCAAGAAGAAGAGGCTGTTTTATCAATTTATTAGAAAGCTTTACAAGTTAGTCAAACACAATAAAGAGTATACATCAGGAGACAGATATCTTCTAGACATGTCTACATCAAAGCCTGAAAATCCACAGGCATCCAGAAAGTTAGATCAGAAGAGAAGTAACTTAAAGCAAGTCCATGTCAAATCCAGAGAATCGACATGTATACAGTGTGTAAGGATAAGTAGTAAATTGAGAAATGGTTTGAAGTCAGCTAATCGAGATTGTAAAGGGTTGGCTACACCAGAAATTAGGTCTGGTGGTTTCTTCCACCTATAAAGAATAACAGAGAAATGTATGCATACAGAAATACTGTAACTAGAGACAATGCCTCGAATAGAGGGAGGTCCATATTTTAATAGGTCATTTAGAGCATATTTGTATTTCGTGAATTAACCCTTTAAGTATTTATGGAAAAATAATGTTTCATTCATTCCCCCTATTGCTGATTTCTAAAAACTTGTTTCTTTTATACTGTGTTGAATTGTATTTATGATAATACGATTGCATACATGGGAAAATTGAATCAAGGACTCCAAAGTACATCCTAAACTACTAACACCACCATTAAACAATACTATTTAACATAATCCTTGAAATACACACAGAAATATCTCCTCAAATGGTGACTAAAAGATTTTTAAATGGGGGGGTACAATGGAGCCCATTACAAGTCCTTGAATCGTAATGCAAACTTTAAAACATACAATATTTGTTATATAAGACTAATTTTTATTTAGAACACATACTATAGAATATTTAGTGTGTTGTGGACCAATTTAAAGAAGTGTGTTTCATTGTAATTATACACTACCTGGCCCCCAAAAAAAGTCGCCACCCAAAAAAAAAAGACACACTCTTATATTTTGTTGAACCGCCTTTAGTTTTGATTATGGCACGCATTCGCTGTGGCATTGTTTCGATAAGCTTCAATGTCACAAGATTTATTTATGTCCAGTGTAGCAATAATTTTTCACCAAGGTCTTGTATTGATGATGGTCTGGACTCGGTGGTGGCCAATCCATGTGTGCAAATGATTTCATGCTCCCTGAACCACTCTTTCACAATTTGAGCCTGGCATTGTCATCTTGGAATATGCCCGTGCCATCAGGGAAGCAAAAATCCATTGATGGAATAACCTGGCCATTTAGTATATTCAGGTAGTCAGCTGACCTCATTCTTTGGGCACATAATGTTGCTGATTCTAGACCTGACCCTAGATCATAGCACTGCCCCCCAGGGCTGCCATCAGAAATGTTGGGGCCCCTGACACAGCTCAAGGTCTAGGCCCCCCGGCCCCCCAGTCCGCCCAAAGTGCCCCCCCCCGAATCCCATCACAATGGGACATCACAATGCCCCACCCATATGATCTGCCATGTTAACTAACACATTTTTTTGAGGGCCCTTTACGCAGTTCAAGGTCTGGGTCCCAGGGTCCACCTTCATGTTCCACCAATGAGTTTGTTCACAGGGAGTGGAGTGTGTGTGTGGGGGATGTCCTGATGTGTGTAAGGAATGCATTGTGTGAATCTGTGTTTGTATGTAAGGGCTGCAAGATGAGTTTGTGTATGTATGGGATGCAGTGTGTGCGTCTGTAAGGGATGCATTGAGTGTGTGTAAGGGGTACATTGTGTGTTGCTGTGTGTAAGGGATGCATTGCTTGTGTACGTGTGTCTGTGTGTAATGCATTGTGTGTTTTTCTGTGTGCAAGGGGTGCATTGTGTGTGATGGGTGTCAATCTCTCCCCCTCCTCCCTGTCAATTTCCTTCTCCCCCCCTCTCCCTCCAATTTCCTTCTTCTCCCCCTCCCTCCCTCTCTCCAATTTCCTTCTTCCCCCCCTCCAATTTCCTTCTTCTCCCCCTCCCTCTCATTTCCTTCTCCCGCCCTCCAATTTCCTTCCTCTCCCCTCCAATTTCCTTCCTCTCCCCCGTCCCTCAAATTTTCTTCCTCTCCACCCGTCCCTCAAATTTTCTTCCTCTCCCCGTCCCTCAAATTTTCTTCCTCTCCCTCGTCCCTCAAATTTCCTTCCTCTCCCTCCCTCAAATTTCCTTCCTCTCTCCCTGCCTCAAATTTCCTTCCTCTCCCCCCTCCCTCCAATTTAATTCCTTTCCCCCCTCCCCCTCACATTTCCTTCCTCTCCCCCCTCCCTCAAATTTAATTCCTTTTCCCCCTCCCCCTCAAATGTCATTCCTGTCCCACCTCCCTCAAATTTCCTTCCTCTCCCCCCTCCCTCAAATTTAATTCCTTTTCCCCCTCCCCCTCAAATGTCATTCCTGTCCCCCCTCCCCCAAATTTAATTTCTTCCCTCCCTCCCTCAAATTTCATTCTTTCCCCCCCTCCCATTTCATTCCTCCCCCCCTTCCATTTCTTCTCCCCCCTCCCATTTAATT
>OW240912.1:188618813-188791313 GCA_933207985.1 Pelobates cultripes
TCCCCATTTAGTCCCCCTCCCATTTAATTTCACCCCCCCCCTCCCCGACGATTTCCTCCTCCCCGACACCCGGCTTGAAGACCCTTGCTGTGTGAGGGCACTCTATGTGTGCTTCCTCTTCAGCTCCCTCGCTCACCGTACTGATGCCGGAGCCGGAAGATGACGTCATCTTCCGGCTCCGGCATCAGTACGGTGCGCGAGGGAGCTGAAGAGGAAGCACACAGAGAGTGCTCTCTCGCACGCCGGCCGGCTTTCAGGGCCAGCCTCTAGGGGGCCCTGAGATGACCGGCTACTGGGCCCCCCAGGAGAAGAGGCTGGCCCAGTGGGTACATACCGGGGTCGCAGGGCCCCCTGCGACCTGGTATGTACCCACTGAATCTGGGGCCCCGACGACCTGACCAGTCCGGGCCCCCCAGGACCGCTGGGCCCATGACAACCGTTGCGTTTGTCATGCCCTGATGGCGGCCCTGCTGCAAACCACAGGCTTGTTCAGTAGGCACTAGGCCTGATGGGTGCATCACCTCATCTGCCTCTCTACTTACCCTGATGCGCCCATTACTCTGGAACAGGGTAAATCTTGACTCATCAGACCAAATGACCTTCTTACATTGCTCCAGACAGAGTCCAATTTTTATGCTCCCTTGCAAATTGAAGCCTTTTTTCATATTAGCCTCACTAATTAGTGGTTTTCTTAAGGTTACACAGCTGTTCAATCTCCTTAGATGTTTACGCTGCTTGATGCATGCCAATGATTTGACCCTTCTCAAACAGACTAACAGCTGTCCATGATCACGGGATGTGTCTTTCGACATGGTTGTTTAAGAAATGAAAAGCTACTCATTACATCGGTTGGCGTTAAATAACTTGTTGCCAGCTGATAGATAATCACCCATGCAGTAACTATCCAATAGGAGGTTCTTACCTATTTCCTTAGTTAAATCCATGTGGCAACTTTTTTTTTGGCCAGGCAGTGTATGTATTCTCAAAATGGTACGCTAAGGAGTGAAGTTAAGTAAACTTCTATTGGAGAATTCCTTTGGAGTGCTTAATCCTTATAGTGATTTATATTGAACCAAACAGTGAAAGTCACAGGCTTGCTGCAACCCACTACTTTTCCCTTTTGGAGATTAATTTTGTTCCCTGAACATCCTGTAGTTCATCTATAATTTCCACATGTGAGTCTGCAAGGCAAACCATACATGATAATATTATGAAACTTTGTATCATAGAAACAGCAGAAAATTATTATTTACAAATGGTATAATCAGAATTACCAAATACTACAACAATAGGCAGCGATATCCCTTAGGGAAATATTCCAATATAAAAAATTGTCATGATGAAATTCATTTTTATCTTCAGTGTCATTTCTAAATACAATTTTTCTTCTTTGCAATGACACTCTTCTAAATCATTATTTTCAAAATAATGATTTAGAAAAAAATATATAGGAATATGCAAAATGAAAGAATTTCATAGTTTGGTTTGGGATAGTGATATTTTGCCCCATGGCAAGTTGACTCAGTGGAGGTGCAGTCCACTTTCTTATGGCTAGGAATACTACTTCACAGGCAGCTTAGCCACATTTTGTGAAGGACTCCATCCCCTTTCCAAGCTCTCGATGCAGAAAAAGGTCAGAATCTCTGTTATTTAATCCACCAGTGTTCTTACCGGTATAATTATAAAATAACTGTCACTTTCCTTACAGTGAGGGAAAAAAGTATTTGATCCCCTGCTGATTTTGAACGCTTGCTTGCCCACTGATGAAGAAATGATCAGTCTATAATTTTAATACAAAAAAAGAAACTGCCTTGTGTTAGGCAGTTCAAAATGTGATAATAATGTGTAAAACTAGTAGAAACAAGTAATTCCCCAACACTCTGTAAGACATAAACCAAAATATATAGTGTGTATACTAGCCAAGGAAAAAAACCTGTGACACAAAGAGTAAAACAGATAAAATATCAATACAAACATATCCTTAGAGATGGAAAACACAGGTTACCACAGGTAGCCTAAAAGCAAAAAATGCAAAGAAACATAGTGTAAACCGTAAAAATACATATAGAAATAAAAAGTGGGGTTGGAGTTCCACTCACATGGCATAGAGCCGTCCCAGGATCTATGTAATAGGCTCTAAGGAGCCACAAACAAACAAAATGGGTTCTAAAATATAGTGGTTGTGAGACTTTCAAAGCAGAGTCCACAATGGTATCACTCACCACCTATTAGTTAACCAAAAACAAAATAGTTAAAGTGCCTGTGCAGTCAGCAGACACGTTTCGGCGAGGTCGTCTTCTTCCAGTGCTGATATTTTTAAGTACTTCCGTTCTTTATATACTTGTGTCCATCATCAGTGCTATATGTTCATCTGTTTCCTATTTCTTGTATTCACGGCCAGCCACGCCGTCATTTCCGTCCACTTCTGATGACGTCAGCAGCCTATGGAACGCATATTTGAACGCATGTGTCTCAGGCGTTTCCGTGTGATGTCATTCAGATCGATCTGGGTCTTGCTCCAACTCTCAGAAGTCATATTGAAATACTTTGTAAAGAGTTCAAATCTCTGCATTATTTATTCAAGAAAGTGCGTTAATATAAAATAGGAGCATATACAATAATATTAATTGGTTGCATATTTACTTGCAGGGAGGAAGAAAGGGTTGTATTAAAAAAGGGCATAATATAAATACAAGTGTATTGAGAGCTTTTTAAATTACTTATATACAGTTCAATATATAAAATACATAATACAAAATATATAACATATATATATATATATATATATATATATATATATACACAGTTTTCGGACGGAAATAGTGGAGGAAATTATAACTAAAAAATATTTTTTTGAATGTATAAAAATATATAAAAGAAAAATAATAATAATAAAAAAAAAATTTAAATAATTTTACAAAAAATGTGCAAATTCAAAATTTAAATTGAGACCATTTGGAAAAAGCGTATTAACACTGAAAATCCATTCACTATCAATTGCAGTCCACCTGGGCACCAGAGGAGGTATATGACATTTGTAGTACGGCAAGTAAGCACCTGTTTTATCTTAAAAATCTTATTAGTAGAAAAATAAGTAAATTCTGTGCTTTTTTTTTTTTTTTAAAGTGTCTTTTTGCAAGTTGGGCATAATTTGCACGGGTAAAAACCATTTTCTAAGCCTAAGGGGTCTTTACCTTTATCATCCTTAATACAACTGGTTGTTAAAAATTGTTTTAGATTCTTAGCTCCTCTATAAAGTATGCGTGGTCTTTCTCCAATTATATTTTTTTAAAAGGGGTCACTTTTTAAAATATACCAATATTTATTGATAATATGTTTAACTTGTTTAAAATATTCATTATAATCTAAAATTAACGGAACATTTGCCTCTCCAATTTATTAAAAAGGATTTTCTCTCCATTTTTAAAATGTCTCTTATGCATACATCAATATTATTTATATCATACTTTTTTTCTTTCAATCTAGTTTTTTAGGAATGATACTTGTTCATCAAAGATTATTTAATCGCTGCAATTCCTATATAAACGTGTTATTTGTCCCTTTGGTATATTTTGTAACCGCAGGCAGCTTGATGTATCTATGTATCCATTCACATCAACTTTTTTTGAAAAAAGGTTTTGTTTTTATATAGTTTTGATCATTATATATTTTAAGGTCCTAAAAAATGTATACTATTGTGCTATATTCAAAGGTCAGGTTGATGCCTAAATTATTTTTATTTAAATATTTTAAAAAATATTTTAAAAACTCCTCATCTCCCTGTAAGATGAAGAAGATATCATCTGCGATAGAAGACCAGATTTGATGCTCAGCTATTTTCTTGGGATAAAACATACTTATTTTCCCAATATGCCATAAACAAATTGGCATAGCTTGACACGAATTTAGTCCCCATCGCAGTTCCCTTTAGTTGTAAGAAAAATTTGCCATCAAACCAAAAATAATTATTAAAAAGGATTACTCTAATGCTGTCTAAAATAAAAGCAATTTGCTGCTCTTTCAAACTACCACCATTCCTTAGGAAGTGTTCGACTGCTAAACAGCCTGAATCATGCAATATGTTAGTATATAGACTTGTCACATCGCATGTAGCTAAAAAGTAATTTTCTTTCCATTTAAAAATCAAACAGAATATCCAAAATGTATATTTATATAAAAAAAAATGTTTTAATAGTAGGTGTATTTTAACAGTGAGAGACAGAATAACAAAACAAAACAACAAAAAAAATCCAGGAAAATACATGTCAAAAAAGTTATACATTGATTTGCATGTCAATGAGTGAAATACGTATTTGATCCCCTATCAATCAGCAAGATTTCTGGTTCCCAGGTGTCTTTTATACAGGTAACGAGCTGAGATTAGGAGCACTCTCTTAAAGGTAGTGCTCCTAATCTCAGCTTGATACCCGTATAAAAGACACCTGTCCATAGAAGCAATCAAACAATCAGATTCAAACTCTCCTCCATGGCCAGGACCAAAGAGCTGTCCAAGGATGTCAGGGAAAAGTCTGTAGACCTACACAAGGCTGGAATGGGCTACAAGACCATCGCCATGCAGTTTGGTGAGAAGGTGACAACAGTTATTCGGAAATGGAAGAAACACAGAATAATTGTCAGTCTTCCTCGGTCTAGTGCTCCATGCAAGATCTCACCTTGTGGAGTTTCAATGATCATGAGAACGGTGAGGAATCAGCCCAGAACTACACTGGAGGATCTTGTTAATGATCTCAAGGCAGCTGGGACAATAGTCACCAAGAAAACAATTGGTAACACACTACGCCGTGATGGATTGAAATCCTGCAGTGCCTGCAAGGTCCCCATGCTCAAGAAAGCATATGTACAGGACCGACTGAAGTTTGCCAATGAGATGTATGCAAACCTGATGGCCAACTACAAGAAACATCTGATCTTTGTGATTGCCAACAAGATTTTTGCCACCAAGTCAAGGGGTCAAATACTTACTTCACTCATTGAAAAACAAAAAAATGTACCTACATCTAATGAATACAAAATACAGAACAAATGGAGTTCAGTAGTAAGTATATCAATCTCAGACAGTAATACTGAGAAGGTATACTATAAAACAAAGTATACCACTGGAATATAGTCCATAAAAGGAAAAAATAAAAAATTTTTATTAATCAATGTTAAAACCAAAAACGTGCTAGTGTACACTTGTAGAAGCCACAAGAAAGTGCTACAATAACTACCCAAAAATAAATGTGCAATTTAAAAAGATGAAAAGGGTATCCACCAGTGGTTTTAGTCTTATATATCAAGACTGAAAAACAGTCACCGGGCCACTTGGTAGGTATAACAAGAATTGAAAAGAAGTGCTAATGAATATCAGCGATTATTACAGCTATACCAAGTGTTTAGCGATTGTAATCAGTGTTATAGAGTATGGTTTTAATAATAATATATAAATACAATACAGAAAGCACAGCTTCGTATACAGAGTAGGATAATTTAGGTCTCAAACAAGTGTATTAGCAACATTGTAACTGAAGTTTCTAATAGATGAAAAGATTCAATGTATTCGTCCTGGAGCTAAATAGACAGCTTCAACTGATCCAACTAGATTAGAAGAATCTAAAGATACGCTGGGGCAAACTATATTAGAGAAATCTAAAGATGCACTGTGGCGGACAGATATTAACACTAACTGTGTGTTGCTGCTATAACGCTGAATAACCTCCGTGCCTTCGCGTCTAGCAATCATCCCGCTCACACGGAGTAAGTTGAAGCATAAGGATAACCGTTTGAGTTGCGGTTAAACACAATGTAGGGTAACTTGTTATAAATTCAACTGATACATGATGTCTTAATGAACTATAAATCTAAAGATGAATAATTAAATATAAAGCTTGTGCCTTCGAGGGCACCTACCTATAGTTCGACTAGAGACAATTAAATCAATGAAGGAGGAAGAAAGGAGCCGTTATAGCGATGGTAAAGCTCTAAAGATAGCAAGAGAAATGATAATGAAAGTGCCTATAAGCGACTAAAGCAGTCCTATACTGTAAACTCCCCTTGTCTAAAGCTAAAGCTGTGCTGTGAACTGTGCCTTCGAGGGCACCTATCGCTAATCCCACTGGTGAATATGCGAGGAAATATATATCTAAATCACTAATAAAATTTCTAACAGAGTGTGCTAAAAAATCAATACGCACGCTCAAAAAACTAATTGGTATTAAAGATAAGTTAGAAGTAATAAGAGTCAAATAGCATGATTGCAAATTAAAGTACTTCACCCCCAATCATGGGGGAAGTACTGTGTAACGCCCTGACGCGCGCGTTTCGCACGACCTGGCTCGTCAGAGGGGAACCGGTCGGTACACTGCGTCTGGTTTAAATTTGTAAAGGAATGTTTCTATTGGTTAGTCAAAGATGGTTCCTGATTGGTATATGCTCGTTAATGTTGTGACGAAATCAAACTCATTACAAGAGGAGTTGGTTAACCCTTACTCTGCCACATTCTTAGCTGAGTTGAGCAGGCAATAACATGCAAATCAATTTATAAAGTTTTTGACGTGCGTTTTTCTGGATTTTTTTTTTAATCTTTCCCTCACTGTTAAAATACACCTACCATTAAAATTATAGACTGACTATTTCTTTGTCAGTGGGCAAACGTTCAAAATTAGCAGGGGATCAAATACTTTTTTCCTTCTCTGTATCTGTCTATCTTCTAATCAGTCGCAATATTAAAGTCACACAGAACACTTCAATGAAATGATCTGGAAGCACTGGCCCTGTTCTTTTAACCTTGGAATGTAAGTCAACCTCTAGTGACTATAATATTGACAGCAAGTAGGGGCACTTCTGCTGTACTGACTGAGGATTATCCCTTTTGATCATTATGATCATCTTTTTGCAGGAAGTGCCATGGAGAATCATCACTACAGGTAGATAGATAAATAGGATTGGGAACTCATTTGAATTCCCTGAATGTTCAGGGATGCTGGAGCAATTCAGATGATTGCATTCAACATCCTGGAGTTTCAAGCAGTTTGGATAGCATTATGTCACTTCAGATACCTCCTGCAGAATCAGTAAGAGAATATCCCAGTGTCTGTGTTTTTTATTGAATTACCAAGGAGGAACAAGAAATTATTTATAGATATCTATGCTTAGTAGCAGCATTTTGCTCCCTCCATCTCTAATTTTATTTCTGTAGGGTACATTTTCAGACAGTGAATTAGGAGAAGAGAGGTCTCTTAATATTTAGATTTATTAACTTTCCAATAGGTACAAGAGGTGGAATATACCCATTGTAATGATGTCATGGCCAAGAACCATAGTTACCAGAAAAAATATCAGTACGTATAATACATTTTCCAATTTCTGTTGTACTAACTCAGTTCTCGTGATATAAATGTGTTCTACAGTGGCAGAGTAACATTTCTAACATGCACCTCTCAATATTTACTTTATCACCCATTTGACTAGAGCTGATGGTCAATAATAAGAGATGTCTGTACAAAAATAAAACTGTAATATATTATTTGCATTCTAATAAACATCGATGAAATAGAAAGCATTGTACTAAATGGTTTAAGAATTGAGATTTGATTTTTCTTAGAATTTCATCTCTGTAATCATTTGACTGCAATGTTTTCATATCAAAAGCTGACTGAGTAAAATGTGTAGGATAATTAAGTCAGTGGACTCTTATAGTAAAAGAGAAATATCGCTAGTATATGTTGACTCAGAGCATGAAACATGAAAATCCTTCTCACTCTGAAACAGATAATAAAAAGGGGTGTTACAAATTTAGGTTTACTGTTTATATAGTAGATTAAATTATATAGGTTAAAATAAAATGTAACAAAGTATATAGGCACAATCTATAGTGAAACTGAAGGACAAAATAGATGGTTAGTATTTTTCTAAACATGGAGCACAGAAAGGCAAAGGTGAACCACCATGAGAGCCAAAGACCTTAAGTTTAAAAACCAATTATATGAATGAATGCAGGATACTGGAAATAGATCAAAGGATGATTTTTGTGAAAGGCATAGTTTCTTGTACTGGAGCACAAAAAAACACTCACTGTCTGAGGCCAACCTGAGCATTTTATTAAAGGTATGCCTGCAGAAAACATATGCTTGTGGAAAGCATGCTATTTTACTGTGGCTATGTAGATGTTGTAGAAATAGTTATCTGGCATCTCTTTTTGTTTATCATTATTTACTCAAATCCTCATATATGCACTGCATTGTTAATGCACATGAGAGCCCATGAATCTAGAAACAGTTAAGTTTACCATGCCATGTCCTCAGATTGCAGGTGTGTGTGTGTGTGTGTGTGTGTGTGTGTGTAAGGATTTAGCTTCCACCGGTCTTGGGGGCCCATAGATCCAACCAATGACTGCTTCCTGTATCCAGTCGTCAATCTTCCCCTGGTTCCCTCGAAGGCACCTTTAGGCTGCACAGACACTCTCCACGGTCCCGTGCTGGGTGTTCTGCAATGGAAGCCAACGAGCACAGTACTTCCTCTCTTAAAGATACAATGTGCGTGCATATGATGTTTCCAACACAACAGCTGAAAGGTGATCACCGCCTCCAATGACATCAGCAGAGCGCCAAACCTTAAATTTATCTCAGGAAAGCATACAGTGCTCGGCTATTGCAGGGCCTTTTCTTGTGTGCCTATTAGTAGTGTTTGTTACCAAGGGGCTACTAAAAAAGACTGGGCATACCCCATTTGCAATACCTTGGGTTGTCTACTATTGCAAATGGTATGCCATCATGGGGGTAATTTTCATTCCTAGGCTACCATATGCTCTACAAGGCAACGTAACCAATCTGGTGAATTTCAATGGGAAAAAAAATGGAAAAATTAATCATGCTATATTTGACCCTGTAACTTCCCAAAACACCATAATACCTGTACATAATATGTATACACAATATGTATATTTTATTGCAGTAAAAGCAAACAGTATTATGACATTCACAGTTAAAATGTCACGTAGAACTAACATTTTTTAAAAATTTCTTATTTTCTCCCATTTTTTTATATTTTATTCATATTCAATTATGTATCATACCTAAATGTTAAATTAAAGCCATGTTTCCCCTTAATAAAATGATATATAATAAGTGTGGGTGCACATAATATGAAAGAGGTGAATTACGCCTGAACATATAGCGCAAATTCAAGGTTTTGTTTACATTTTGTTTTGATCACAATGTGTACATTTGGCTCAGTCCTTAAGGGGTTAATATCATAATACAGTTAGTTTTTACTGCAATAAATTACACATATTTGTATTAGTATTATTATTATTATTTTATTATTTATATAGCGCCAGCAAATTCTGTAGCACTGTACAATGGGTGGACTAACAGACACGTAATTGTAACCAGACAAATGGACACACAGGAACAGTGGGGTTGAGGGCCCTGCTCAATGAGCTTACATGCTAGAGGGAGTGAGATATACTGACACAAAGGGTATACGTAGGGGTAATGAAATAGGTTGCTAGAAAAGTATTAACTGAGAACAGTTATTTTTGACAGTTGCAGGAGAGGAGTCATGGGGGGGAAAGGGGCATGAAAACCCATTAACAGTTTAAATGATATGCTTCCTGAAGAAGTGTTTCAAAGCTTTTTTGAAGGAGTGGAGACTGGGTGAAAGTCTAACGGAGAAGGGAAGGGAGTTCCACAGAAAAGGTGCAGCCCTGGAGAAGTCTTCGAGGCAAGCATCAGATGTGGGAGTTGGGACAGAGGATAGACGTAGGTCTTCGGCAGGGAGCAGTGGCCTCGACAGGGCATACTTGTGTATGAGGGAGGATAGGTAGGTTGGAGCAGCATTATGTAGAGACTTGTAAGCAAGCACCCAAATCTTAAATTGAGCCCTATATCTAACTGGAAGCCAATGTAGGTACTGACAGAGGGGGGAGGAGTGGAAGGTGTGGGCGGACAGGAAATGAGCCTCACCGCCGCATTTATTATAGATGGCAGCGGTGCAATCTGGGAACACGTAAGACTACTGAAAAGGGGATTGCAGTAGTCAAGGTGAGAAAGAACAACGGCATGGACCAGCACCTAGCTGCGTCTAGTGTTAAATAGGAGTGGGTGCAAGCTAAGTTTTTGAGATGGAAGCTTCAGGATTTGGTGATCAACTGGACATGAGGGGTGAAGGAGAGGTCAGGGTCAAAGAGAACACCTAGGCAGCTAGCCTGCAAGGTAGAGGTGATGGTGGCATTGTTGACTTGGAGGTAGACAGACACGGCACTAGAAACACTTGAGGGAGGAAAGATAAGTTCTGTTTTGGACAGGTTGAGTTTAAGGAAGTGAGCAGCCATCCTGTTGGAAATCGCGGATAGGCAGTCAGAGACACGAGTCAATATGGGTTGGAGAGAGATCAGGAGAGGACAGGTAGATTTATGTATCATCTGCATATAAATGATAATGGAAGCCAAAGGAGCTGATGGGTTTACCAAGGGAGGCAGTGTAGACTGAGAACAATAGGGGACCAAGGACAGAACCTTGGGGACCGCCAACAGAGATGGGTTGGGGAGAAGAGGCAGAGCCAGAAAAAGAAACACTGAAAAAACACTGGGAGAGGTAGGAGGAGCACCAGGAGAGAGCAGTATCTCATTACAGAGAATGAGAAGAAGCTGTTGATAAACAACAGTGTCAAAGGAAGTAGAAAGTTCAAGGAGAATTAGGATAGAGTAATGGCAGCGAGACTTAGCAGCGATTAAATCATTGGATACTTTGGTCACAGCTATTTCAACAAAGTGACGAGTGCGGAATCCAGACTGAAGCGGGTGAAGCAGAGAGTTGGATTCAAGGAAGTCTGTCAATCTTGTATACACAACTCTCAAGAATCTTGGAAGCAACTGGCAGTAGCGATGTAGGGCGGTAGTTGAACGGGGAGTTTGGGTCGAGGTTGGGCTTTTTCAGAATCGGTGTTATCATTGCATGCTTGAAGGGTGAAGGAAATGTGCCAGAGGAAAGGGAGAGATTAAAAATTTTAGCGAGAGGAAGAGCAAGGGAGGGAGAAAGAGTGCAGATTTGATACTCGGTACATACCGAAACCCGTTCAAGAGATAAGCAATGCCTTTAAAGAAATGTTTGGATAACATAGAAACATAGAATGTGACGGCAGATAAGAACCATTCGGCCCATCTAGTCTGCCCAATATTTCAAAATACTTTTAAGTAGTCCCTGGCCTTATCTTAAGTCTAGGATAGCCTTATGCCTATCCCATGCATGCTTTAACTCGCTCACTGTGTTAACCTCTACCACTTCAGCTGGAAGGCTATTCCATGCATCCAGTACCCTCTCAGTAAAGTAATACTTCCTGATATTATTTTTAAACCGTTGCCCCTCTAATTTAAGACTATGTCCTCTTGTTGTGGTAGTTCTCCTTCTTTTAAATATAGTCTCCTCCTTTACCATGTTGATTCCCTTTATGCATTTTAATGTTTCTATCATATCCCCCCTGTCTCGTCTTTCCTCCAAGCTGTACATGTTCAGTTCCTTTAACCTTTCCTTGTAAGTTTTATCCTGCAATCCATGAACCAGTTTAGTAGCCCTTCTTTGAACTCTCTCTAAAGTATCAATATCCTTCTGAAGATACGGTCTCCAATACTCCAAGTAAGGTCTCACCAGTGTTCTGTACAATGGCATGAGCACTTCTCTCTTTCTACTGCTAATACCTCTCCCTATACAACCAAGCATTCTATTGAATCTATTTTTGCCCTCTTTTCTTTACAGGCCTACCTCATAGTCGGTTCCAGCCCACCACAACCGACTTGCTCTCTTATACTAATTTACTCCTATACTTGTCTCTTACTCCATATATGACTTTTTGCCCCTAACACAAATATATATGTATATACACACACATATATATATATATATATAATATATTTTATTATTTTTATATATACTTATATATACAGTATATTTATAATTCTAAGTGTATTTTGAGATATATATACATATATAATATAATATAATATATATCAAGATACGCTTATGACATTACATTTTTAAAAATGTTTATTTTATGTATATTTTATAATATATGTATAACATATTATAAGTTAATTCAAACACCCAATTAGCATTGTATATATAATGCATATATATTTTAATAAACATTAAAAACCATAACCATACCCTGCTCAATTGGATTCGCTCCACTTCTTCTGATAGAATCCAGGAGGCAGGTGTTCTCCCTAACAGTTTCAATGATCACTGTTTAGTGTACTGCATGCGCAAAATAAAGGCTACTAAATCCTCTCCCAAAGTTAAAATCACCAGGTACTTAAAAAAATTTAATCTTGAATCCTTTCTGAATGACATCAAGAACCTCCCGTGGCACAGATTAAACATTATCCCAGATTTAGACTGTGCAGTTGAATTCTTTGGAATTTGCATGCCATGCTGCGTAAGGTGAGAGTAAACGGGGCATATATGAACTGGATCACAGCTGACCTCATCCAAATGTACCAGTTTCGGGATTCATTGTGGTCAAAGTTCAAGCATACTGGCTCTATGAACGATCACTGTGCATATAGACAATGACAAAATATATGCACAAAACAAACAAAATTGGCCAAGGCCTAATATTTCTGTGAAAATCTGAACAATAACCTATCAAACCCTAGAAACTTTTGGAAAGTCATAAATAAATTACAAACTCCCACAATCCACACCCAACCCTCCACTGTCAAAGTGGATAACCAAACCCTGCAACTTCCCTTAGATGTAGCAAATGCCTTTAACAATAATTTTGTCCGATGCTCCACTACCCTGATTGCCAAGCTAATAAATGACACACATCATGAAACTACAAATGTGGATCAGGCCCCACTAAATTTTTAAAGACCCAATATAGACAAGTTCATTTTTAGACCTGTACCTATTACTGTCATTAAGAAACACCTTAATAATCTAAAAATGAAAAACCAGTCTGGACCTGATCAAATCCCAGCAATGCTGTTGAAGCTCAGTGCGTCGGCAATTGTTAAACCTGTCACAACCCTAATTAACGAATCCTTGGTGTCTGGATACATACCCAAACTTTGGAAGACTAGTGCCTGTCCATAAAAGTGGTGACACTACTTTGGTTTCTAACTATTGCCCAATATCATTGCTCCCAGTATTGTCAAAAATCTTAGAAAAATGCATTCAGACGTAACTATGTGAGTATTACCAACAATCTAACCATCTGACCCCTGATCAATGGGGTTTTTGCCTGAATCACTCCACTACAACTGCCCTCTTAAAAGTTTGCAATGACATCCAAATTGGCAAAGGCCTTTGACACAGTAGACCATGACATTCTACAGCACAAACTCAAAAACTCAGGTATTGGTGATTGTCCGCTAACCTGGTTTCGATCATATGTATCGGATCACTCACAATATGTGTCCATTTCTGACAGCGACTCCCTCTCCCAGCCACGTGTGGTGCTCCCCAAGGTTTCATTTTCGGACCCCTACTATTCACATTATTTATAAATGATCTGCCTAATGTCTGCAAATCCTCAAATGTACACATGTATGCAGACGACACAGTAATCTATGCAAACAAATCCAATCTACCGCAGCTTGAGGCTGTGCTCCAAGACCAATTTACAGAGGTAGAAAAGTGGATCGCAAAAAACAAACTCTTTCTAAACACTGACAAAACTGTCACAATGATCTTTGGAACAGTACCCAAATTCCCACCATTCCATCAAAACAAATTCAAATAGCACACTGACTGCAGTCCACTCTGTCAAATACTTGGGTATGTTGTTAGACCCCAATCTATCTTTTGGCCCCCACATAGAAAAACATGCATCTAAACTTTATCCAAAACTTGGTGCCCTGTACAGAAACAAATCCTGCCTTAGTCCTACAGTAAAGGAAAAGAGTGCACAGCAAATGCTGATGCCAATCATTGATTATGGGAATGTAGTATATGCACCTGCACCGCAAAGCCACCTTAATAAACTCAATACATTGTATAACTTGTTCTGCCGATTTGTACTACAATGTAATTACAGGACCCACCATTGTGACATGCTAAAATAACTAAACTGGCTGTCGCTGGATTCCAGACGCACCCTTCATCTTTCCACCCTTATGTTTAAGGCCTACCTGAGCAGAATGATCTTCCCAGCTGTTCCCACCTCCTATAACCTCCAATCCAGTACCAGCACTTTATTTAGTCTACCTCAATACAAAAAGAAAGCAGCCCGATCCTCCTTTTCCTACAGAGCACTGCAATTATGGAACAACCTCCAGCACACTTTCAAATCTTCCCCAAGCCTAAAGTTCTTTAAGAGATCCCTCTCTACATACATCAAAACAGAATGCACGTGTCATGGTTGATTATATATTTCCTACCTGTTCTATGTTAAATTTTGTATATATTGTATATCAATATTGTTTTTGTATTTCATTGTACCCTATAGTATCAATGCAATGTTTTGTGGACCCAGGACATACTTGAAAACGATAGAAATCTCAATGTATCTTTCCTGATAAAATATTTTATAAATAAATAAATGTTGGAATTATTATATATATATTAATACCAAAATACAGTAAGAATAAAAAAAAAAAAATATATATATATATATATATATATATATTATATATGTATAACATGCTAATTAGGTGTTTTAATTAAATTATAATATATTATACATGTATAAAATATTATACATGTATAATACATGATATATTATTTGAATATGTGTGTTTAATTTTTTGTTTCATTTTCAGGAACTAGGGGACTGCCTGAATACTCAGGCAGTCCCCCTGCAAGCAGTCTTGTAGACTGCTTTGCGGCCATGTGATTTGCGATCCGTCGCGATCACATGGCCCTCAAGGGCCAGAAAGAAGGGGGAGTGCTTGTCTCCTGAGGCAGTCCCCCTGTACCAGGATCATAGCGGATCGCCGGTCCAGGTAAGTAAATTGCGGCCAGGGAGATAACGATCGTTAGGGCGTACTATGCCACCCTAACAGCGTTTAGGCTCACTAAAAGCAGGGCGGCATAGTACGGCCCTAACGGCGTTAAGGGGTTAATGTGGCTGAAATCTTGACCAAATTTAAGCTGATTTGAGGAATATCATTCATTAGCATGAACATTGTCTGGATTTTGCAGTATAACTGGCCCTGTATGCAGTTGAATGGTTTTGCCCCATTTGGTAAAGGGCCATTCTGACCTTAGTGAATAACTCCTGCAGCATATGACAAAGCATAGCAATAGATTCAGAATAGACCAAGAATGTGAAAGATTTTAAAATAGCATTGGACTGTTGTTTTAAGCAAAGATAAGTTGTTTTAATGTAAAAAGACAGGGTAGATGGACAATTAACAATTGAGCTACTGCTACAATCTATGCTTGTATGTTCCTGAGCATTTGAATCTTCTAAGGTCAATAATATGAGAAACATGCTATGTTGGGTAATAGTGGCATCACACAATCAGCTTCTAATCAGATTAAATCCAAGTGAAGTCACCAGTCAATTAAAGTCTGTTTGGGAACGAAATCCAAGATAAGATACTTGGGGTTTTTGTGTCCCATTTGTGGAGAGAAGAACTATATAAGAATAAATATTATTATGTACACACCTCAATCTATTTTTTAAGGCATTTTGAGGACTTTATTCTAGATTTGCAGTGTACATGATACTGTTCTGTACTATAAATTAAGGAAATAACAGTTTGAGAGAAGAAAATTGCTTCATCTTTATAAGAAAATACAATTATTTTTATAATTAAGTATAACATTTGTAAAATAAAAATTGTGAATTAATTGTCAACTGTCTGCAAATTCTATTTTTCAGTGTGATTCTGTGAATTGTACCTCAGTTATATTTTGTATTTAATTTCCTGGCCAGCATGGCACCCGCTTTGTTGGCTTAGAGAAAGCAAATCTTTCCAGCCAAACATTTTGCATTCCACAGTTTTATATTTTATTTTTGGAAGATACAGTCTAATTAATATTAATTCTTGCGTCATTCATGAACAAATTATTTTTCAGGAATTTAAAAAAATAGACAAATAAATAAAAATCTGTGCATATCTTCAACAATGTGTTGTCAGGTTTGCTTAAACATTTTCAAAGAGAGCCCTTTTTCTTTAATGCGCTTTGAGGATACCTGAAAAGAACGGATATAATAAAAAGAAAAGCATTTTATATTATCAAGAAGGAGGTAACCGCAGGGAGCAGAGATAAGACATTTCTTGATACGGACAAAAATAACTTTCTACCTACAACCTCGATTCTCAGTGCATAGTGCTATGGCAACACTTTCCGTATTGTTGTGCAATTACATGTTTTCAGATATTACAAATAAAAAAAAAAAATCACAGAGAACCAGCTCACGAAACCTAAACAGCTAAAAGAGGTTTGTGTACAAATCAAAAGTTCTAATTATGTAGCACATGCCAGAATGATAATGCAATAAGGCACTCTATTATGCAACGCCATCTGATGCTAACAGCCAAAGGCAGCAATTAGCTAATCCTCTGAGTCGTTTGCTATGCAAATTAAATTATTGTAATTGTGCAAGGCTTTCCATTTATTACATTAGCATCAGGTTTTATCAGTCCATCTGCACTGTGAGTTTGTTTGGGGCCCATTCAGATTACAGGTACAGGTTTGGTAAAGCAATTACGTAAATTGAATTAGTCCGAAAAGATAAATAATGCTTTGCATAGCAAGCTATGAAAATTGCATATTAGACCTAAAGGACGCATATATGTATTTTTTAATTTCTGTCAATATGGTGAAAGCTGTGAGCTATTGAGATATGAAAAATTATTGTCCTGGTGCTAACTAAATATATTAGGTTTAATTATCTAGTGACTGTAGTGTATGCATTCTAATAACCACAAGGTGAAAATAATGATTATTTCAATGAAAGTATTATGGAAATGATAGGCAGAAATTTAAATATTGTTGAGATGTAACTTTGAGTTCCAACAGTTCCAACTTTGAGTTCCAACAGGTATTAGTTAATTGCCCCTCCTTCACCCTATTATTAGGGTGCGGGTAATTTATTTTTATTGGGAGGAGTGGATTAGGGACTCATAGCTACCCTAGTGGACATGCTATTATTATTATTAGTCCACCAACTGTCACCCATGGGTTGGTACTCCCCCATGAATATTAGAGTAGCCTTTAGGATACATTGGCATGCGCATTGGCAACTTGAGTATATGAAGGTACAATGTTTCCATTATAGTAACTTATTGACTCCATAAGCAAATTTATTAGCTTTTTTAATGTGGAGCTGGCTAAAAAAGTTAACCTTTATGCGACCAACGTTTGTTTTATTATTTGCAGGCTGGCAGCTCTAATAGTTTTTCAAATGATCAATTTACTTGCATAAAGCAAGTAAATATAACCAAGAGCCAACCAATCTCTTGACTGCATAAAGCAAGTGAATGATAAGAATGTACGTCCTGCTAGATACATTCAGCATATATTCGGTCGCCATGTGGCCATAATAAAGGTCTGATTCCTGCGTTATGTATTGGTTTACATGTGGATATTACTGATTTTCTGAACACTTCTGAACAAATTATACAAATTTGGATTTAGCATATCTGTGAATTTTATGGAACCACAGGATGCTTCATATTTGCTTTAACATTCTTTATTGAACCTCCCAGCAGCAAATAAACAGTTACAATAAGTAAACAAAATTCAACCAATCAGAATGCATGACAGGAGTATTACATGGCTGTAAAACTCATTCCAATTCTTAATTTGCATCATTTTCATGACACAAAGTTCTCCACCCTCTCTCAGAGCTCCAGCAACCAATTTAGAGCTGTGAATCATGACATTCCCGATGTCAGATTCCCGACTTTTTTTTTCCTCCGCGTCGGGAGCAATCACCTCTTTTTCATCAGTCAAAAAGCGCACTTTTCCTGGCCACCAACTCCGTCCATCTACTATTCCTGCTAAAGCATACATACTATTTATATCACCAAATAGGGTAAGTTACTGTTTTAATTAAATACATATAGTAGGCTTTCCAGTCAATTTTCTCCATAGAGCTTACACTTTACTTTCTACTTTCTTCTCTTGCAAATCATCAACAACCCTGTGGAATCCTCTTTATCCTTATGTATTTTTCAATTATTTGGGTCCACAAATGATTTTATTGTTATACACACAGGTGACCTCTGTTAATTATAGCTTGTGGTAAATCCACTTCTGGTTTATTGTGGGTGAACCTCACTTGTCATTATATATTGGGTGACCCACATATATTAGTTTGGGTGACCTCATATTTATTTAAGTTCAACAAGGTTCCACTGGCTCTAGGACTAACCTGCCATGCTCATAGTTTTTTCTGTATTACCATTTTTGCAAGAGTTGTTATCAATACATTTGGTTTAAAATTTGAATAACATATACAGAGTATATATTAGTGATGGACTCATTACACCTTTACTATATTTTGTAAATACAAATGTATGACCAACCAGACCTATCAGTGTCTGCTGAACTTAAAGCTTGTCTTTATTACTCAATTGCTGAATCCATTCCCAAAGCCTTAGTGGTTTTCTGTGAATAGCCAGTTCCTGCTCCTCCCTCCTCCCACATTTCTCATACTCAGGCGAGTCTCATTTCTCCAATCATGAAGGGGCTCCACACCGCTTCATGCCAGTAAAGGCACAACTCCTGCTAAAACTCCTAAATTGGTTCAAGCTTCTGCCCTACACCAACAAGATTCAGACCATTTGGAGGGCTCAATTTCAAACTACTATCTACAAGTCACAGATGAATATTGTGCAGGGTATTTAGATGAATACCTACCTGCTAATAAGGGAAGAATCTTTTAAATAATAATTTGTTGTACAATCCCAATAGGCCTATCAAGATTCTAATCCCATTATTAAAACACAAAATCAGTCCTCTGATATCCTACTGGATGCTACTGTTCGCCCGCTGTTCAACCCTAAGATTATTAGACACCCAATCTTTACTGAGTGGACATCGCCAGATCATAGGTCTCAGTTCTTAAAAATGTGGTTTTGTAAGCCACTGGTAAGAAATTCATGCAAAACTAAGAGCAGAATGTCCATGACCCATCATTCCTAAAAAACTGGCACTCACACTCGAATTTGACTCCTTACTAGTAACGTCTTTAAGCACATTGGGTAAAGACTCTCGTAAAGGCTTTGAACAAGTCTTCAAATCAGCACAGGATAATGATGCGCCTTATACTCAATGTATAAATATTAAATATTAACATGCCGTCGTCAGGAGCAAGCATCCATCTTTTACGCAAGCTTCTCTGTAACAGAGGTTGATTCTCCCACTTTGATCTTAATTATCTTAATTATCACAGTGCCAGTGGCATATTCCAATTGTTATTTCCTTCAATTCTGTTGGCAACAGGACCTCTGGCAGTTCACCTGTCTTCCTTTTGGTCTCTGTCCCTTCCTTGTTCCTTCCTTGGTGCTTTATCAGACTGATAAAGCCAGTCATGTCTTCAGTTCCAATGAGTCTGGTCCATTGTATACCTGGACAATATTTTACTTATGGCTCAAGATCCTGACACACTTTGCCTTTATATGGAGATGACCACTTCACTTCTACAGAATCTCAGATTTGTGACCAACTTCCAGAAGTCAGCACTCATTCCTTCACAAACCGTCCAATTCCTCAGATTCCAAATTGACACATATGATTTGTCTTCTCTCTGCCTCCATCCAAGCTATTTACCTAGGACCTTTGCACTACAGAGTGATGCAACATCTGAAGACACATTACCTACATCAGTCTACTTCATACGACCAATTGATTCTCTGACAGACAAAGTCATGTTAGAATTAAACTGATGGCTTTACAATGGGGAAGTTTTGAACGGGAAGGCAAATTTTGGTTTTCAACCAGATTTCATACTGGAACTGGATGCTAGCCTCTTGGCAACTTGCTCCAAACTCTCAACAGGAGATTTTTGGTCTCCATCCGAATGCATCCTGCATATCAGTTGTCTACAATAGGTTGATGGTTCTTTTACAATCCACAGTTTTGCAAAATAAACTTGATGGAGAGCAAGACTTCTTGAAAAAAGTCATTTTCGAGGACTGAAACATTGATTGTATTTTGTTTGTTATTTTCCAGCTTTTTACTAAAAGCACAGTATTTATTACCCTACAAGACACCTGAGTGCTCTTTATCAAGTTTATTTCTTTATGCAGGTGGACTAAATCAACGGGACGAGTATCTTTCGCAGATGTCAAGTGCAATGCCCAAGTTATATAAATATATACAAGAAACAATATAAAAGTAAAGTACAGAAGTCAGTGAAAAAATACATAGATACAATAAGATACTTATATAGCTATATACAAACACTATATACACTATAATACATGTTTTATAGGTTTCTTATTTTGTGGCTATTTTCACTGATCTCTGTACTGTACTTTTACATTTCTAATTTCCTTTTCTCTGGTGGTATTGCAGTGATAAACAAAGCTGAATTGTCTTAGAAATTAAGATTCTTCATAGGGAATTATGTAATGTGATGACTTATTGCTAGTTTGACTTAAATACATTACACATTCAATGTCAAAGATATAAAGTTATTTTGATTAACTTTGCAAACACTTGGGCTTTTAAAATTAAATGCTAACAGATATTGCTGGCGTATTCAGGGCTTATAATATGAAATCAACAATGGTGATCACAAGCAGATTCTGGAGGTAAGTTATATACCAGTGAGCTGCTTTTCACATGTGTATTCAATGAGTGATAAACTAACCAGAGTGGTAGATAAAATGTGCAACTTACTCGGTACAAATATTGGTTTCCAAAGCCAGTTTGGATATGTAAGGAATAATTCCGATTAATGTTTTCAAAGTAGACCAATCAATGTGAACTTTCATTTAATTCTTTAGAGACTATGCCACTTTTAGAATGTTGCCTTAGAATCAATGATGCCTTATAGATAAAATTAATTGTTTCATATAACTTAAGGCTGATAACAAATTAGTGAAGTGTTCATTGTGCTTGGAGTGACCCTTAAACTTTGACTGCTCACCGTGGCATCCAACAAAGTTGGAGTCAGGAAAATGTATACTGTTCTTACTGTTTGAATGTTTATATATAATTTTCACATAAAAACAAGGTCTTTAATAGACTGAATAGTTAACTACTTAAGAGATGCTCACATTTAAAGGAACACTGCAAGCACTATAACATTTCTTGTCATTGAATTGGTTAAAGTTAAAGGGGACTGTCCCTCCATTCAGTGTTAAAGTATTTTCGAGCAGTGTAACACTGAATGATGGTCTCCCAATGATGGCAAATCAAAGCAAAGCCCCCACTTGAGGTATGGCTAAGGCAGAGGTTACTCATTTTTTTCTAGCCATACCAAGTCATGGGTGCAGTGATGGGCTGAAATCCATTAGCTGACATGTTCAGCCAATCACAGCCACCCAACTTATCCTTTCACATTAGCCTAAGCAGTACAGAAGGAATGAACCGCATTGGACTCTCATTTAAACATGAATGGAAGGATAGTGCCAGATGAATTCATGTACTTTAACTACTACAATGAGATGAAGCAGTTACAGTGCCTTCACTGCCCCTTTAAATTAAAACTCAGGCCATTATGCTTTCACTTTGAGACACTAAAAGATGGTGACAATAAGTATCATGCCTATATTCAAATGTTATAGAATTCTAAGTTGATATTTCTTCCACCATGTATAAAAAATACATTGAGGCTTAATCTTTTAAACAATGATTGTGGATAATTAATTGGATATTTGAGAAAATTAAACCAAAATGGGCACACTGAAGAAAATATTCTCTAATTCAACTATTTTTCCAACTTGGCTAATTTGACCTTAATATGTATTTATTTTTGTCAGGTCTTGATAATTCTTGATTTGGGGAATAAACCCTTAAGCTACTACACTAGTCAAACAATGTCAAAACAGAAACAAAATATATAATATAGTAGGCTTGTAAGTAACTCTATTAACTTTTTTGTTTCCTCATAGTGGCAGTCAGTCTTTATTGCTGATCAAATGGGGCAGCTGACCAGGTCTTGATATTCCTGGTGGGCCCAAAACAGCTGCCACTTGAGCCCACAAATGCAACCTGACGGACATCTGTATCTGTGTGTTTGTGTATTTATCTATTTGTATGTATATGTGTCTGTATGTCTGTGTATTTATCGGTTTATCTGCTTGTCTGTATGTGTATCTTTGTGTCTGTGTATTTATCTGCTTGACTGTATCTGTTTCAGTCTGTGTATTTCTGTGTCTGTATGTGTATCTGTTTGTATGTGTATCTGTGTATTTATCTTTATGTGTGTCATTGTGTTTTATTGTGTGTATCTACATGTATGTCAGTGTGTCTTTGTTTGTTTGTTTGTTTGTCTGTGTGTATCTGCATGTGTGTCAGTGTATGCACCCCCTTCCCCACACTGTCAACCTCCCGCACACACTGTCACTCCCCATGCATTGTCACCCCCTTCAACCAACCACACTTACATTAACCCCCAATCCTGTCACACTCACCTTCTCTATCACATTAATCCCTCTCATTCTGTCATACTCTCCCCAACCATGCCATGTTCACCCTGTCACATAAACCTCCCCTCATCTTGTCACGCACACCTCCCCTCACCCTGTCACACTTCCTCCTCCAAACATGCCACATTCACCCAAACCATGCCACACACCATTGTCACATTAAACCCCATAATCCTTTCACACTTAAATCCCCATGCCTTGTCATGCTACATCCTCCAACCACGTCACAATCACCCACCCAACCCTGTCACACTCACCACCCAACTTTTTATCATTTTCCTCTTTGGCCCTGTCCCAATCACCTTGCCACAGTTACCTCTTTACCCACCCTGTCAAAGTCAACCACTGAAGACAGTTATCATACACACACACAGTCATGAAACATAGTGGGGGGATGGTGTCCAGGGGGCCCAAGCAAATGCTTGCCCAGGGTCCAATCAATATTAAAGATGGCCCTGAATAATGTTCCTAAACACAGTTAGGATGGCATGGAATGTAAAGGTGTTTTGGTAGGAGCAAAGTTAAATCTCTGCTCATAAAATAATGTGAATTGCAGGCACACCCAGAACATGCATTTCTAAGTAGTGGTGCTGCCGTAAAGAAACACAATCTATACAAAATACAGTTAAAGGAACAGTGCACACAAAAACTTAAAATTACCTATTGTAGCAAGCAAATATGGGGATTCAGTTATACTATGTGGCAATATTGTGTTATTCCCACCACTAAGTCACAGTACACAAATATCGGTGGCTCCTACACTCATTTTTACATGGGAGATTTACATGCTAACTTGCATTACTTACAGTTTAAACTGCTTCCAGAGACTTCTCAATGTACGCTTTCCTGTGGGGTGTCCAATGGAAATCTGGTCTGGATTCAAGGTCTACACAGAAAAAATGTGAATCTCTGTTCATACCAGGTCTAGACATTCTATGTCTAGGTATCAATTGATATTTAAATTCACCAAATAGATGTGACAAGCAATCGAAATTAGCACTGTTGTATTCATATATAATAATGTGACCACACGCACACCTTCAGTCACACCTCTGCTACATCACCATTGATGTAGCTAGGTGACATGGCTGCTATTGATATTCTGACAGGGTATCACAGGAACTCTGTTTTGTGCCAGCATCAGCACCTTGCACCTGGATTAGCAGTAGGATGTAGGAGGATGCTTTGCATCCCTTTATACAATGCATGAGCTGGTATGCATCCCTAGGTTGGATATTATCAGAGTTACCTCAGAATGTTTCTTTCGGTCAAATATCCTGGTTGCATGACCTTGTTCTTGCTCCTTCAATTGACTGCCATTGATTTACCAACTGCCATATTGTGTTCCTGTTTTATATTTTATATAGTTTTATATGTTGATATGTTTAAGAATATTTTTATTTTACCACTAGAGTAGTCTGTCCTCTCCTTTTTATTTTTATTGTTTTTTTTTATTTGCATGCAGTGATAAACACACAAGCATTTGATGACATATCCATAAGAGTAGAAATAACATGAGAAATATCAAATACTATATACATGGCATGTCAAGATTTTCGCACTTTTTATGAAAACAAAAATAAATAATATTGAAAACACGATCATTATTCCTGCAGAAACTGTTAGGCAAAATGGAAAATTCTTTCATGAGCTATGTACTGGTGTCATTTAGATCTCAAAGGAAGCATGAATAGCTGGATCAAGCTAGGCAATAATAACAAGAATGATCAGTACACTCTAAAATAGTAGTGGTAATAGAAGTTTGTATAACAGGGCATACAGCAGGAATAAGAGTAAAATAAGGTCAGGTAAGTAAACTGATTTCAGAAGATAGTTCAGAGGATAAGAAAACCAACAAATAGCATGTATGCCGGGTTTAGGATGGTCACTTTGTCAAGCATATTTAATGAAGGAACATACGATCAGGCAAACTTAAATTGAGCTGCAAACAGTGAGTAAATATAATCATGAATAATGGCAAGATATTAAGGCATTAGCCTGTTGATTTTCTTGAAGCATGTGTCCCAATAGGTGTCCAGACAGACAAGTGAGAGAGTTCGTGCCACTCAGGTTGCCATTTTGTGTGGCATCACTGCTGTCCTGGGCAAATAGCGCTCAGATCCATTCAGTGTAGTGGAATTGCCACCGGGCTAAAGTTTTGATCGGCTGGCCACGAGGTCATAGCCCAAACCTGTTCCAGGGAGAAAGTGGCTACGGCCGGTCAATGTTTGGGAGCTCCTGTGTGAAAACGACCAAATGTCCCCCATGGCTCTTAGGTAGCGAATGTTCCTCGTAGGTCACAGAGTCTTTTCCCCAAAGAGCGCTATCCTGGCTTTTCTGTAAACAGAGCAAGCGGCAGTACATCAGGATTCGTGAGCTGTAGTGTCCGAATATAGTTCCATGCGCTCGACAACAAAGTACTGCTGCCAGTGTTCGACAGACAAGATTGCCACCGTTCCAAAGAGCACATGTTTTCGGTTATACGAATGGCGGCCTCCCAAGGAGAGCACTTGTGTTAATGAGCCAGGGGGTGGTCTGTCTCTCAGGAGTATAAAAATGGGAACACGAAATTCAATTCAGTAACCGAACAGGGGGATATATATGAATTTGAAAGCAAAATAATCCAAGTGATGAGGTATTCCTTCACAGTGGCAGTGTCAGGAAGTCGAATGTTAGAGTAGATGCACCCCTGAAATCACTTGGAATTCAAGTCAGGAACTCAAGCTACCTGTGACTGACCAGCATGGCGTCCAAGGGCTGCCCCTGTCCTCTCCTTTAACTTATAACTAAAATATGGTTTTCTACTCTTGACTTGTCAGTATAATGCTTATATCATGCTGTATAGTTACAAAAAATATATTTTTTTGCCCCATATTTGAATGAAACCAAGTGATTCCCAAATTGAGAAAGTGTTTTTGAGGGTTTAAGTTTGGTGAATTCCAAAAGGTAGAATGTTCCAAAGACATGTAGAGGCAGTAAAGGAGAAATATATTTAGATTCAGTGGAAGAGGTTCCTGGAGAAATGATACACCAGTTAGGGACAGCCCATATTGGTTCTCAGAATATAATGGACCATCAAGAGCTGCTGGATGGAATGGGACATTGAGAGCCTTGAAGAAAGAATATGATTTTTTTAAATTAACACACTTAAATTGTTTTAACTTAGCACACTTAAACAAGTCAAGTACACCTTAGGTAGTACCTGAAACATGGACAGACATAATTTGAATAGCCCCCTTTTCAAATAACATGGACCATCTTACATCAGAACAGATGACTACTTAACAGCTGTAAAAGGCTTGTTATTAGCCACATGACAATTTCATGCCACATTAACTTCAAAAAATGTCTTTCCATTTGCAAATATATACCTTTTTATACAGGAGTAAAAGAGAAAACCCAGGTGGCTGACCTTTAATCATAGTTATTTGTGTGATCAGTCAAGTGAGATATAAAGCTAGTTTGCACTTGAAAGATGCACTTTCAAATGACACAACTCTAATATAACATAAACCTCACATGGTAAATTGGATCTCACTTAGCAGCCACAGATATGCAACAGCTTCTCCATTTAATATTCATGCAGTATACTATCCTGCTGGTGTACAAAAAGGTAATAATGTGCCAAATCAATGCAGGCTAGTTGGACAGTTTCATTGAAAAATATTTTCCCTGGGGACTTTTTAAGAGATAATTATTTATTAATGTTTAAGCAAGTCCAGCCCTAAGAATTTTAAATCCATATTTAAAAAAAAAAATAATTTTGAGTTTATTGTTTTTGTGAACCGAGAAGACCATTATGTTAACACAATTTAAACATGCATATGCTCAAGAAGATTTGATTGGCCTACCATGTTGAGGGAAAAAGGTTAAACTCTACTTTGGGTGGATCTAGTTCCCCCTTAGTTCTTCCTATATACTGTGTCTAGTTCCTCTGATTGGCTTGGCCAATAATACATATATATTGTTTTACATGGTGGCAACATTCAACTGACTGGCTGCCAAAAGTACAATGGCTAATAGGCTTAACAAACTAATGTAAATCTAGTGCCAATAATTTCTGGCTTAGTTCCATAAATATCAAGGCTACGTTTACATGCAGTATTCTAGTAATATCTCAAAGGATGGAACTCGCTGGCATCCTCCATATGTAGATATAAAATAGCTGAATTCACTGTGTACAATTCACTAAAGTTAATTATTTCAATGAACTATTCCTAGTATGAACAATATTGCTCTCTAGTGCTTTTGTCACTAATATCTCCTTGCCTAGCACATTTGCTAATCTTTATGAAATACTTTTTATTTACGAGTATACTGCATAAAGTTGAGTTTCATCTACTTTAGTATTTTTGTATTCTTAATGTTTTTTTTTTTTTAAGTATGAATAAGGCATATTTTGTTAACATTAATAAAAAATAAAAAAACACCAAAAAAACATAATTCTCACTCGTAATAAGAATTTTCTCTGTGTATTTTATAACTATATTGTCAGGAATACATTTTTGTATTCCTAACACTATAGTGTTCCTTTAAGGCCACCTGATAGGTATTGCTAACCAGGGGCCTGGTTGTGCGCTGCGGCCCTTTTATAGTGCATCTGGGCCCCGGCAGTATTGGCGGATCTTTGAGGAAGTGAGAGCCTGTCACCTACTCCCAGCTACAAAGGGAGCCACACAAGAGGGAGAGGGGGAGGCATAGGCAGCATGGGGCAGACAAATTAGTTATATATTTATTTATAAAATATTTTACCAGGATGGATACATTGAAATTTTTCTCATTTTCAGGTATGTCCTGGGTCCACAAAACATTGCATTGCTTTGTAGGAAAATGATGATCGAGCCACTTAATTTTTATATTGCAGTATGCTAAATGTCATGCTAGTATTGGATAGGAGGGTACAGGAGGTGGGAACAGCTGGGGTAAATACGATTCTTTTTCATTTTTTTAGTTCTAGATGACATTTTAACTGTCAATGTCATAATACTGTTTGCTTTTACTGCAATAAAATGCACATATTTGTATTCAGCAATGTCTCACGTGTAAGACAGTACCCCCTAAGTACAGGTTTTATGGTGTTTTGGGTAGTTACAGGGTCAAATATAACACATTACATTTGAAATTGAAATTCGCCAGATTGGTTACGTTGCCTTTGAGACTGTATAGTAGCCCAGGAATGAAATTTACACCCATAATGGCATACCATTTGCAATAGTAGACAACCCAAGGTATTGCAAATGGGGTATGTCCAGTCTTTTTAGTAGCCATTTGGTCACAAACACTGGCCAAAGTTAGCGTTAGTATTTGTTTGTGTGTAAAAAATGCAAAAAAACGCCAATTTTGGCCAGTGTTTGTGACTAAGTGGCTACTAAAAAAGACTGAACATACCCCGTTTGCAATACCTTGGGTTGTCTACTATTGCAAATGGCATGCCATCATAGGGGTAATTTTCATTCTTGGGCTACCATAGGGTCTCAAAGGCAACGTAACCAATCTGGCAAATTTTAATGTGAAAAAAATGAAACACAAGCCTTATATTTGACGCCATAATGGGTGGGATCAGTCTAAAATGCAAATGGTATAGGAGTAAAAACATTTTTGAGATCTGAGCGGGGACTAACTGAAGGGAAAGCTACTGAGTTTCTTTAATGCTTTGCCCGGTCTCATAGATTTCATTTTCACTTGTTAAGTCCAAAGTAGACAAACTAAAAGCATAGCTAACTTGGAGATTCAGTAAGGCTATGTTGGCCTTAAATCTGAAATTTACTTTTGATTCCTGAAAATTCTCACTTCAGTGAATAGCCCTGTCAATGTGTTAGTAGTGACAATACACTTGTAAGTGTTAAACCCTCTTAGAATATCAGGTTCCTATTTGAGGTACAAGATGTAATTTGCAAACATGCTAATAGACAAAAATATTAGTGTACAGTGGATGCACTACAATGGTCACAGAGAGTGCAGCAGCAATGGAGCCCCCAGTGAGCAACTGACTCTAAATCATTTTTATAGTTATTATAAGCTATTTTACTTCAGTGTCTTTATTTTCTTCCTAGCTAGCTCTCATTCAAATCTGTAGTCATCAATATAACATAACGTGCCAATGCCCCCAATGAGCTATCAGGATCATTGCAGTTGAAATAGAAAGAAAGTTGATTGGGTAATTACCTCAATACCTTGAGATTTAAAATCCTCTACAGACAAAAATATTGCTCAGTAGTAATAATGAGATTAGAAAATGTTCCTTATCTTTTAATAAATTCCCCTTTTATATTTATATATGCACACTAAAGGACAATCATTTTGTAGGCAGTTATCAAATAGGATGATTGATAAGCATACAAATCACATAGGCAAATCAATATGTGCAGAGCTCAGTGTGTAATAAGTGACATGGCTTAGAAAATGTAGCAATAAATAATTATTTTGATCGAGCCATTTAGGTCAATGGTTCATAATAATTATGTATCATAGGACTTTTTGTTAGCAACCACGAGGTTTTATCATGCATGATAAAAATACATCAAAAGAGAATAATATGAAATTAAGTACATCAATATTTAAAGGTACCCTATAGTCACCAAAACAGAATTAGAGTAATAAAGCATTTTTGGTGTATAGATCTGCCCCTGCAGTCTCACACATCAATTTGCTGTTATTTATTCGTTTATTAGTTAAATCACTTTGTTTATACAGCCCTAGTCACACATATGACTTACAGTTGCAAGAAAAAGTATGTGAACCCTTTGGAATGATATGGATTTCTGCACAAATTGGTCATAAAATGTGATCTGATCATCATCTAAGTCACAACAATAGACAATCACAGTCTGCTTAAACTAATAACACACAAAGAATGAAATGTTGCCATGTTTTTATTGAACACACCATGTAAACATTCACAGTGCAGGTGGAAAAAGTATGTGAACCCCTAGACTAATGACATCTCTAAGAGCTAATTGGAGTGAGATGTCAGCCAACTGGAGTCCAATCAATGAGATGAGATTGGAGGTGTTGGTTACAGCTGCCCTGCCCTATAAAAAACACACACCAGTTCTGGGTTTGCTTTTCACAAGAAGCATTGCCTGATGTGAATGATGCCTCGCACAAAAGAGCTCTCAGAAGACCTATGATTAAGAATTGTTGACTTGCATATTGCTGGAAAGGGTTATAAAAGTATCAGTCCATAGTAAGACAAATTGTCTATAAATGGAGAAAGTTCAGCACTGCTGCTACTCTCCCTAGGAGTGGTCGTCCTGTAAAGATGACTGCAAGAGCACAGCGCAGACTGCTCAGTGAGGTGAAAAAGAATCCTAGAGTATCAGCTAAAGACTTACAAAAGTCACTGGCAAATGCTAACATCCCTGTTAGCGAATCTACAATACGTAAAACACTAAACAAGAATGGATTTCATGGGAGGATACCACAGAGGAAGCCACTGCTGTCCAAACAAAACATTGCTGCACGTTTACAGTTTGCACAAGAGCACCTGGATGTTCCACAGCAGTACTGGCAAAATATTCTGTGGACAGATGAAACCAAAGTTGAGTTGTTTGGAAGAAACACACAACACTATGTGTGGCGAAAAAAAGGCACAGCACACCAACATCAAAACCTCATCCCAACTGTGAAGTATGGTGGTGGGGGCATCATGGTTTGGGGCTGCTTTGCTGCGTCAGGGCCTGGACGGATTGCTATCATCGAAGGAAAAATGAATTCCCAAGTTTATCAAGACATTTTGCAGGAGAACTTAAGGCCATCTGTCTACCAGCTGAAGCTCAACAGAAAATGGGTGTTGCAACAGGACAATGACCCAAAGCATAGAAGTAAATCAACAAGAGAATGGCTTAAACAGAAGAAAATACGCCTTCTGAAGTGGCCCAGTCAGAATCCTAACCTCAACCCAATTGAGATGCTGTGGCATGACTTCAAGAAAGTGATTCAGACATCCCAAGAATATTGCTGAACTGAAACAGTTCTGTAAAGAGGAATGGTCAAGAATTACTCCTGACCGTTGTGCACGTCTGATCTGCAACTACAGGAAACGTTTGGTTGAAGTTATTGCTGCCAAAGGAGGTTCAACCAGTTATTAAATCCAAGGGTTCACATACTTTTTCCACCTGCACTGTGAATGTTTACATGGTGTGTTCAATAAAAACATGGCAACATTTCATTCTTTGTGTGTTATTAGTTTAAGCAGATTGTGATTGTTTATTGTTGTGACTTAGATGATGATCAGATCACATTTTATGACCAATTTGTGCAGAAATCCATATCATTCCAAATGGTTCACATACATTTTCTTGCAACTGTATATAGCCTTCCTAAGCACTTCATGTAAAGAGTTATCTAATGTTTTCATTTTCTTTATTGCAATTTTTTTTAAGTTAGAATTTCGTATCTTCTGCTCTGTTAATAGCTTGCTAGACCTGCAGGAGCCCCTGGTTTGTGATTAAAGTTCAATTTATAGAGCAGGAGATAAAAGCATTTAAAGTAACATCTGATTGTAAATAAAACCATTTTTTTCATACATGCTGTGTGAGTCACAAGTGGGGAGGTGCAGCTAGGGCTGCATAAACAGAAACAAAAGTGATTTAACTCCTAAATGTATTTAGAAAATTGGGCAGACTAGATGGGCTGAATGGTTCTTAACTGCCGTCACATTCTATGTTTCTATGTTTCCTGAATGAATTGAGCAGTGAGACTTCAGAGGCATGATCTATACATAAAAACTGCTTAATTAAGCTGAAGTGGTTTTGATGACTATAGTGTTCCTTCAAGAGTGAAAATGATAACAATATAGTTGTGCTGCTACAATTCATTGATTTGATACTATTATATGTAGTATTATAACTAATACCCCTTTTAAATAAAGGTATGCCTAGGTCATCTTGTTGATATATAGTTGTTATTTGGAAAGATACCTGCCCAGTATTACCCCATTGATACAGCAATATTACTTTTCCCTGCTTAGCGCTTGACTCGGCTTGTCTTTGCTCTGTCTAAGACTTGAATGGATTTTTTTAGTTGATCATATGTATTTGCTTTATGACCTGATTCTGTTACTGAACAATAAAAAATGCACAACCTAAAAGTATAAAACAAAGGGAGACCGCAATAGTGTAGATAAAAACTAATAATTAAATATAAAAAAGACTAAAATTCACTCACAAACATATGGATAAATAGATGGTGTATGCAAAATCTTTTCAAGTGCTTCTTTTCTTCTCCTATTCCAGAATGGAGGCTAAGGACAAAGCACAGAAACAAAACATAGTGTATAGCTGTATGAATAAAAGGATAACTTTATTTGTTTGCACTTACAAAGTAAAAGCAGTAAAAAAGGCTCATCAAATCACTAGTCGTCTTCCCAGTCAGGAAAAAGAATAACCAGCAGGGTTTAGAGACAAAGTAAATAATAGAGTCCACAATAAAATAGCAATCAACTATAGATATCCTGCCACCCTACGCGTTTCGTCTTAATGACTTCGTCAGGGACGTGTGGCAACAATTCATACACAACACACGAAACACAGTTTTTAAATACCCTGCTAAAAATCCATTACCGGCCGTGTAGCCAATCAAAATCCAGTCTCAAAATGAATCCACCTGTAGAAAATCACGTCCGTTGTATTCATTCCGTTTCAGATGATTACATCCCAAGTCTCGTTTTTAAAACGCAGCCGGAAGAGGCTGCGTATCGATGTTGGAACGCACATGCGTTCCACTGCGTCTTTATCTCCGAAACCCGGAATCAGCAACTAAAACTTTATCCAGCATTGGAACGCTGATGCACTCCATTTGTTAGTCAAGTCCCAAGGAATAGTAAATAGAAAAAAATCCCCAACAAAAGAAAGATCTCTCTAAGATCCATTCAGATTCACAGAAGATTTTTGAAGAGATTGATCATTTTTTAGACAATGGGCGAAACCAAAAGAAAAAGGGACAAATAAATCAGTTTTTCTCCCCCAAATTATCCGAAATAGATCTTACGAACAGATTTGCCCCCCTGGGGGAGTGGAATGCCCCAGGGAAAAGGAGGTGAGTAAGCGAAGGGATGACCCGCTCGAAATAAGGACATTTGCTCTATCCAGGGGCATTTTCATTATTGATGATGTCATTTCAAATTGGAGAGATATTTTAATTTTAGAAAAAGTCTGAAGTTTTCTCCCCATACTGCTGCTAAACCCTTTGATTTGTTTATTGATCTTAATAAATTTGTTCGGAAAATGTCTATTAAAAGATTTTTTAAGAAGAAAGAACTTGAAGGTTTTTGTAACAATACCATCAAATTTAACAGTTCTCAAAAGTCAATTTTTAAACCGAGATCTACCTTCTTCCCCAATGAAAGAGGACATCAGATAGAGGCTTTTAAAAAAATGGTTAATAAAGATATAAATAAATTAGATTTTAAGCTAAGAAACTTTAATATACCTAAAGAAGAAAATAAATCTCTCAAATGTTTAAAAAATTGTAAAGATATTGTTATCAAGAGTGCCGATAAGGGAGGAGGTATTGTGGTTATGTCCACAGACTATTATCTTAAAGAATCTAATACACTTTTGGGAGATATTACCACTTATAAAAAATTACCCTCCAATCCCAATGCAACTTTCAATAGTGAATTAAAATTGTTGCTCACTAAATATAAGGAAGAAGGTACTATTGATGGCAAAGTTTTTTCCTTTTTGTACCTAGAGGCCCCTAGAATTCTGACTTTTTATTTTTTGCCCAAAGTGCATAAATTAATAACTCATCCTCCGGGTAGAACGATTATCAGTGGTGTTAATTTTCTTACATCTAAATTGTCTGAGTTTATAGACTTCCATTGCCAAAAATATGCCCAGGGTGCCAATTCCTATCTTAACGATACCAAAAGCTTGTTACAAGAATTGGAGTGTTTGGAATGGAAGAAAGATTTTATCTGGGTCACAGTAGATGTTACATCACTGTACACGATTATTCGACATGATTTAGGGCTCTCTGCAGTTAAATCAGCACTAGACATAGACTCCGAGATATCTCCAAATTTGTGTGTTTTTTTATTAGACAGTATTCATGTTATTCTTACTCACAATTTCTTCTCTTTTAATGAGGATTTTATTTGGACAAATAATCCATTTGGCGCGAACTTGGTACTCTGGAGAAAATATATATAGATGATGTTCTCTTTATATGGAATGGTCCAGAGGCCATTTTAATGGATTTTATTAATTACATTAATCATAATAAATTCTTTTAAATTTTTTCCCCTGTTTTTAGCCATAATGAGATCAATTTGTTAGACCTCACAATTTTTATTGAGGATGCTAAGATTAAGACTAAAACTTTTTTTAAACACACTGATGCAAACAGTTATATTAATACAAAGAGCAATCATCACCCAAATTGGCTTCGGGGGGGGCCTACGGAGCCAATTTACAAGAATAAGGAGTAATTGTACAGATGAGGATATTTTCTTAGATCAGGCCTCAATTTAAAAAAAATAAGTGTAACGGATCACCTGGCACCCCGACTGGGTACCTCCGTTGAAAGATGCTCCTAGCGCTTCCAGAGGACTCCAAGCACTCCACCAGACACCATAAGCACCGCAGGCTGCAGCTATCTCCCTTCAGAACGAAGCAGGAACAAGCTCTTACAAGAGCTCAGTGATTATAGCAAGGGAATATGCCTAGCATAGCAATCCCTTGTAGCAGATTCCCCCAATAAGAGACAGGACTCAAGTTGAGGGTAAAAATAGAACTCTCTGGCTGCTAGCTTGCAGCCCTTTTTATTAGGTGCTCCCATGAAGGGGAGGGACACACACAGTAACGTACATTAACCAATCACACAATAGTTACATCCCTCACATAGCCCTCCCCTCTACCTGTAAACTAATTATCTGTACACACAGGAAAATACAATTATCATAGGTAGGGAAAATACAGTTTTTACACAACATTCATAACTCCCAAAATATACATCACATTCGCATAAAAATACATATTCACAATCAATCCATTCAGGGGAACAACATATTAAAAAATGGCATGAATCAGACCAGGGGTTCAAAAGTTAGTAAAAGTATCTTTTGTTCCCCCTGGCTCAAACAGTAAAAGTAAAACATCCCCACAATGCATCCTGGCTTCCTCCCTTCTGCCCTGGAGATAATTGGAGAAGGAATCTAATTATCTCCAAAGACAGAGCCAAACTCCATTACCCACATGGCAGACAAAAAGACAGTAAAAGACATAAAATTACATACTGACACATTTAGTACATAAAACACACATTTCTACATATCCCCAGATAGCTTGGATCTGACTGCACATTATTAGATGAATGGCACTCAGATCACACGAATAAGCCTTTCTGCAGGGAAAATAAACAGTTTAACCTGCAGGGCCATAGTCCAAAGGCAAGAGGCGGGCAAGCAGCCCCCTCCAAGGACACGTGGCGAGGTCGGTTTTGCCACACTTCTCCCCTTTGCCCCCCAGACTAACAGGGTATCTGACCTCCTGCCGGTCAGTGCCCTGGTTAGTCCAGCAACCCACCCACGAAGCACAAACAGCAGTACAGCCCACCCACAATAAATGTTTACTCCACCTGGATAAAGTAGCAACTTGTCCATGTCCAGGTGCCTCACCACGGCTGTGTGGGGAGCTGGTAGACTGCCTTGGTGGGTTGCTGAGTGGGCAGAGACCAGCGGTACTCTGCCCTGGTGCCAGCGCTACCACCGAAGTAGCCTGATTGGAGCCTGGTTGTGGGAGGGGGAGACCGACCGTCTCCCCTCTGGGTACACAGCTCTGGGGCTGGGGAACAGGACCGACCATCTCTACCCCTTGGGCTGTAAGCGCAGAGACTACGGTCCCATCTGCACAGTTGCGGGGCTCAACATCTCCCCTTGGTGGGTTAGGCTGCCGCTGGAGAGAGGGTGTAACAAGCTCCTCTCTCTGGACTGTCAACTGCCGCTGGGGAGAGGGGTTAACAGGCTCCTCTCCCTGACACTCTCTCTGCTGGTGGAGAGGCGGACCAGCTGTCTCCCCTTTCATTATTTTGTCCTGCTGCTGGGGTGTGAGACTGACGGTCTCTGCTCCCTGCAGGACACACTGCCGCTGGGGAGGAAGGACGACACCTTCGGCTTCCTCCCTGGGTTACACACTGCTGCTGGGGAGGACGGACGACACCATCAGCTCCCTGGGGTACGCACTGCCGCTGGGGAGGAAGGACGGCACCTTCCGCTGGGGCAGCCTGTAGAAAGTCAGGCTCAGGGGAAGGAAACAAGGGAGGACAGAGGCCAGCGGCGCTCTGCCCAGTTGCCAGCTCTTCTGCTGGGGGTCAGGGAACAAAGGAGTTGGCTGGGGAGGAGAAATATCACTTACCTCCCCCTGGTACTCCGGCTGCTGCTGGGGGGGGAGGTCGATGCTCTCCACTTTCTGTAACTCCAGCTCTAGTTGGGGATCTGGGCCGGTTGCCCAGCATCCCTGTAGGGCCGGTGGAGAGATCTCGGTCCCATCTCCACCTGCCTGCAGGGGTCCTCCCAGGACCAGTCTATGAGGTCCTCTACCTCGGGTACCTCTGGTTGCTGTTGGGGAGGGAGACCGGTTGTCTCTTCCTCCAATAACACATTCTGCCGCTGGGGAGTGAGACCGACTGTCTCCCCTCCCTGTAAAACATACTGCCGCTGGGGATCTGGGCCGGGTGCCCAGCATCCCTGTAGGGCCGGTAGAGAGACCTCGGTCCCATCTCCACCGGCCACCTCGGTTTCTTCCTCGTCCCACTCTACCTGTGGCTGGAGTTTCTCCCAACGTGCCCACTGGCCTTCCCTCAACGCCCTGTGTTGTAGGTTCCGGGTCACCATGTCCCACACGAACCGCACGTATTTCTCCTCTGGATTGGGTCCGTAAAACTTCAGGTGCAACCCTACCATCGTGCCAAACTCTAGTACGGAGTAGCTATACGCCATGCTTGCTGTAGCCACTGCTGGTTCCATTATGTTGCTGAAGATAAGGACGCTGCACAACTCCACACGTTACCGGTGTCTCCGAGCTGCTTCTCCTCGCACTAGGATGCCATCCCGCCGCTTGCCACCAATGTAACGGATCACCTGGCACCCCGACTGGGTACCTCCGTTGAAAGATGCTCCTAGCGCTTCCAGAGGACTCCAAGCACTCCACCAGACACCATAAGCACCGCAGGCTGCAGCTATCTCCCTTCAGAACGAAGCAGGAACAAGCTCTTACAAGAGCTCAGTGATTATAGCAAGGGAATATGCCTAGCATAGCAATCCCTTGTAGCAGATTCCCCCAATAAGAGACAGGACTCAAGTTGAGGGTAAAAATAGAACTCTCTGGCTGCTAGCTTGCAGCCCTTTTTATTAGGTGCTCCCATGAAGGGGAGGGACACACACAGTAACGTACATTAACCAATCACACAATAGTTACATCCCTCACATAGCCCTCCCCTCTACCTGTAAACTAATTATCTGTACACACAGGAAAATACAATTATCATAGGTAGGGAAAATACAGTTTTTACACAACATTCATAACTCCCAAAATATACATCACATTCGCATAAAAATACATATTCACAATCAATCCATTCAGGGGAACAACATATTAAAAAATGGCATGAATCAGACCAGGGGTTCAAAAGTTAGTAAAAGTATCTTTTGTTCCCCCTGGCTCAAACAGTAAAAGTAAAACATCCCCACAATGCATCCTGGCTTCCTCCCTTCTGCCCTGGAGATAATTGGAGAAGGAATCTAATTATCTCCAAAGACAGAGCCAAACTCCATTACCCACATGGCAGACAAAAAGACAGTAAAAGACATAAAATTACATACTGACACATTTAGTACATAAAACACACATTTCTACATATCCCCAGATAGCTTGGATCTGACTGCACATTATTAGATGAATGGCACTCAGATCACACGAATAAGCCTTTCTGCAGGGAAAATAAACAGTTTAACCTGCAGGGCCATAGTCCAAAGGCAAGAGGCGGGCAAGCAGCCCCCTCCAAGGACACGTGGCGAGGTCGGTTTTGCCACAATAAGTTTATAGAAAAAGGATATGCAAATAGTTTTATAAATAAAGAAATTAAGTGTTCTTATAAAAAGAAGAGAGGAGATCTATTACTCAATAAGGAGAAACATGTTCCGTCTTTTAATAATAAATTAGCTTTTTCTTTTAACACCCAATATAATGTTCATGCCAGTAAAATAAGGAAAATATTAAATAAACATTGGCCTCTTTTGTTGGAGGATGATTTTTTAAAGACAGAACTCCCTCCTGTCCCACAAATTATCTTTAGGAAAGCAAAGAGTTTTAAAAATGTTTTGGCACCTAGCACTTTTAGAAGCAGGAAAAAACAAGAGAGTCATAAGAATGAGGGTTTCTATACATGTGGATCTTGTAAAAGCTGTCACTTTAAGAGTCATAAAGTTTACCATTTTATTAGTTTAAAAAACTAAAAGGAAATGTAAAATTATGGAACATATCACATGTAAATTCTACACATGTGGTATACCTTTTGACTTGTGGTTGTGGAACTCAAATGTTGGTCGGACAATTAGACCATTGAAAAAGAGACTCTTAGAACACTAATAATATTAAGAAAAAATTATTAACCCACTCGGTTCCTGTTCATTGTAACAGGTGTTAAACTTTGCCCCACAGCAAGGTCCACGCTCGCTGGTTCACCCTCCCCTTCCCCTCACCCACGGGGAACCCCAGCCTGCACCGTGACTCAATTGTCTCAGAACCCCAGCCCAAACCTTACGGATAAAGCCCAGGACCCTTAGCCATTCAGAGAGCAACAGCGGGAGGGAAAAGCCTGCTTGGGAGCGGGGATAGCAGGCACGAGACTCACCAACCCCTGCGAGGGGGGCTGGCTCAAACTATGGTCATGGTCACTTCATCAGAGGTGCACGGGTGGGCCACAGGCAGACAACCTGGACACTCATATACCTCCACATGAGGCTGTTGAAGGTACCCCTAACTGGTACTGATCAGGCGCAGGAGGGAAGTTAGTGTGACTAGCGGGCTTGGGGGGCACTGGAGAGAGTTGGCGGGGAACGGGCCCGGATGCCTGTTCGGGGTGGGAGGGAGGGGGCGATACCTCGGATCTCAATACCCCACGTAGCCAATAAGATAGGCACCACGAGCCTCTGATACCTAGCCCATACATATAGGGGGGGTACTACACCAGGCCCCGAGGGAATAAGTGGGACTGATAAACGGAGGCATTAACTGGGCAAGAGAGATCTGAGACGCAGACCCAATGGGGAGGGGAGAACCTAGGTGGGCACCACAGACATACCACGAGCCACTGACACCCGCGGGAGGGACTACAGAGGTAGGCGAGGCCCGTTGTGGGACCTTGGGGTGGGACCGGCCTGTCTCCAGCTCTTTAATAGTATACTCAGTTTTGCTAAGGTTATGCTATAATGTTCAAGTTACTTGTTTTTTCTTTTTTCTTCCTGTTGCTTAATTATCTGATCTGTACACTAAGGGTCCGCAGCTCATGGCAGCGATGCGTTCTTGAGTAAATGGCCCCCCAGGCTCAGGTAACCCGAGCAACTCACTTGAGCCGGACACAAGCAGTAGCCTCAATTTCCTCATAAGGATTTAACTCCACCTGGTTACTACGACCCCACACAACTGACTCGGCTTGTAAATTGGATCGGGCCCAGGGGTCCCACCGACCATAGACGGACCGAACGTCCCCTGGAGCATACGACCGATCTTGGGTCATTGTTGTCTGATTACCACTGACTATACCATCCCTCCCCCCCACACAGACTGTCTCCGACAGATCCGCTCCCCCTGATATAGACCACGCCCGTCCCCATCTCTCCTCTCCCCCCACCACCTATTATATCTAACTTCTCTCCCCCCCTCTATCCCCATCATCCCAACCGCCCCCTCCCCCCCAGCCTGACCCACCTCTGCCGCACTGTCTCAAAAATTCCAACCTGCCCCGCTTCGGTTCTGGTCTAACAACATAAGAGGCCTAAACATCCCCGAGAAGCGCACACAACTTCTGCGGACACTGTGGTCCCAGAAGATCTCTGTGGCATTTCTGCAGGAGACCCACTTTAAAGATGGGTCAGCCCCCACACTACATGATAAAAGATTCCCCCAGGGCTTTTTCGCGAACCACCAGGACTCCAAACGATCAGGAGTGGCAATCCTCTTCACAGGAACAGTGCCCTTCCAATGCACCGCCACACAGGTAGACCCACTGGGATGGTATCTCTTCATAAAAGGAACCATAGCGGAATGCCCGTATACCCTAGCTAATGTGTACTGCCCCAACCGGGGTCAACACACATTCCTGGCTAAGGCGATGGCCCCCTTAGAAAAATTCAAGGAAGGCTTACTGATATTAGCGGGTGACTTGAACACCCCTCTGGACCCCCGAGTAGACACATCAAGGGGTAACAGCACCATCCCAGACCACTGCATACGAAGGACCAAACAATCACTCAATAGACTAGGCCTGCCCGACTGCTAGCGGGCGACACACCCTGACAGCAGAGATTATACTTGCTACTCCGCCCCCCCACAATCAATACAGCAGGATAGATTGCATTTTTATCACGCAAGAGTTCCTCCCCCTGCTCATTACCGAAGACATCGGCATTCAAGGAGACTCTGACCACGCCCCTGTGTCCATCACCCCTCTTCAAGCCGAGGGAGCACCATTGGCGATTAAACAAAACCATACTATCAGATACAGAATGCTCTAGGCTGACCACACAGGTCCTTACCCAATATTTTGAAACAAGCACCACCCCGGACGTATCCCCACCGACATCCTGGGAGGCGCACAAATGTGTAGTTAGAGGGCACTACATAAATCTTTGCACGCAGCGCAAACGGGAGAACACCAGACGCATCCTGGAATTGACCAAACGGATAACCAAACTCGAAACCACCCATAAAAGGGAATTGACAGAAGACGTCTACCTCCAACTGACCGACACGAGGCGACAGCTTAGGGACATACTCTCGTAGAAGCTGCTTAAAGTGGTACGCAGATCCCACCGCTATTTTTATGAATACTCGAATAAATACGGTAGACTGCTGGCTCAGACTCTGCAGCAGAGACGGAGGCAAACCCACATTCACAAAATAAAAGCTCATGGCCAAAAGGAAACGAGATTACCAGCAGAGATCCTACAGGCATTCAGGGAATATTACACAAGCCTATATAACCTGGCCGATACGCCCAGCGCACTTTCCCCTTCACAAACACGAGCTAACAGACTTCCTCACCAAACACGTAACACGGAAACTTACCCCTGACCAAGCCGCGAATATGGAACAACCCCTGTCCCTGGAGGAACTAACCGCGGCGCTTAAGCTAACCAAATCAAATAGGGCGCCGGGTCCAGATGGTCTCCCGGCGAGCTACCTCCGCACATATAGAGACCTTTTGCTGCCACACCTGTTGACAGGCCTGAACTCGCTGCTAGAGGGTGGACAGTTCCCTGTGGACACACTCCGGGCCATGGTAATGGTCTTGCCTAAAGAGGGAAAAGATCCAGCCTGCTGTGCGAGTTACCGCCCCATTTCCCTCTTGAATGCAGACCTAAAGTTGTTCGTGAAGGCCATGGCCCTCCGCCTCGCCGGGGTGCTTCCCTCACTGGTCCACCCAGACCAGGTAGGCTTCATCCCAGGCAGAGAATCCCGGGATAACACCATACGGGCCCTCAACATTATCCACTCGACTCGAAGGCAAGGTCGGCGTCTAACCCTTCTCTCCACGGACGATGAAAAGGCCTTCGACCGAGTGGACTGGTGCTACCTAGCAGCTACCCTACAACACATGGGACTCGGACCCAATATCCAAGCCTGGATAGCGGCACTCTACACGACACCCACGGCTCAAATACGAGTCAACGGTGCCCTTTCAGAGCCATTCCCCAATACGAAATGTCCCCCCTGCTGTTCACCCTCTCCCTGGAACCGTTCCTGGAGGCAGTCAGGATGGATGGGGGAATCACAGGACACACAATAGGGAACGTGGAACATTGGGTGGCGGCATATGCCGATGACCTGCTCTTCTTCCTGGAACAACCCCTGATCTCCATCCCAAACACACTAGGCCTATTCCAACAATTCGGGAGGATCTCGAACCTGAAACTTAACACCGACAAGTCGGAGGCCATGAACATCTCGGTCCCCGCCGCTCTTGGGGCGCAACTACGCTCCCTTTTCGGGTTCAGATGATGCGGTACCAAATTGAAATATCTCGGCATTTGGCTGACCAAAGAACTCTCACATCTCTACCAGGCTAATTTTGCCCCAATCCTCGCCTCCTTACAGGCTGACATGACCAAATGAACAGACCTCTACATCTCGTGGTTCGGTCGCATTAACGCAATAAAAATGAATATCCTCCCGCGCATTCTGTATCTTTTCCAGACAATCCCGATCACCATCCCTCGGGCTTTTTTCCACACCATTTCCACCACGATTCGACACCTCGTATGGAAAAGAGAAGCACCAAGAATCAGCAGGCACCAATTGGAGCTACCCAAATTTCAGGGGGGAGCGGGACTCCCCTCGATCATCGGTTACTACCGAGCAACCCATTTGCTGAGGGTCACTGACTGGCACTCACATCCGACGGAGAAACTATGGGTGCGGGCAGAATTAGCACAGGCCGAGGGGAAAATACCCTTGGAACTATGGAGGACGGGAATTACACCGAACACCCTCAGCACTGGCAATCCTTTGATAGACGCAACCCCAAAGGCGTGGTGCGCACTCCGATACCCTCAACAGTTGACGACACATAGCAGCCCGCTCACACCCCTCACCCATATCCCAGACATCGGAGGAGGACTGACACCTGCAGACCTAAAACACTTCAGCCGGTCAGATTGGTCCTATATACGCCAATGGTGCAACAATGGCGCCCTAAAAACCCTACCCGAACTAATCCCAGATACTGCCCCAACGATGCTCGACCGGTTCCGATACCACCAGGTCAAATCCTTCTACAACTCCGCAACAGCCAAACAACAATTCCATGGAGACACCACATATTTTGAAAAAATATGCATCAGTAGGCAACACATTGAGAGAGGGATCTCGACGCTATACGCACTGCTTCTGGAGGGTGAGAATAGACCACCGCCGAAATACATCGCCAGATGGGAGAGAGAGACAGTGAGGTACTTGAAGCCCGTGAATGGGATAAAATATTCCTACTCACACACAAAAGTTCTATTAGCTCAAAATTTCAGGAGATGAGCTATAAGCTACTAACTACCTGGTACCGAACCCCTGACACACTACATCGCATGAACCCAGACAATGACGAGAAATGCTGGAGATGCAGAGCAGAGAGAGGCACCATGATCCACATATGGTGGACCTGCCCAGCCATCGCCCCCTTCTGGGAGATGGTAAACACCAAAATAAGGGAAATATCGGACCCGGAGCTCCCGCTCCAACCTCTCCCCATGCTACTACATCACACCAGCATATCACTGAAAACCTACAAAAAATCCCTCACTAGACACCTATTGACAGCAGCTAAATCACTGATACCCACCATGTGGAAAAGACCGTCCGCCCCCACCTTCCAACAATGGGTGGATAGAGTGGGAGAAATACATACCATGGAGACCATGACAGCAGCCCTCCAGGGCCGCTCTGAGAAATGCCATCTAACCTGGACTCCCCTGGATCCTCTACATCGAGGCAGCAGGCTCAGCCTCATGAAAAACTACCTCCGATCAGGAACTGAACCCCTCTTCCTCCTTGCTCCTAATCTTACTTCCTCTTTTTCCCAGCTAGACTTCTCCCACCATCCTACCCCATATAACCCCTCCACCTTCTTGACTACTCCCTGACTAGACCACCCCACACCACGTACTAGACTAAGACATTCAATCCAAGAGAACATGTAAAGAAATACTATACCAAACACGGAACCATAGAGGGACAGTAGATAGAACCCACAAAAACGATACTAAGGGACAGATACACACAAGATACCCTAAAAGCCTAAAAATTAAATGGTCCATAAGCAAGATTTACCGCTCAATAGACCCCACCACTTTCAGCTCCAGAAGCAACCCAACAACACACAGGCAACACCCCCGCAGGGCACGCGCACCCACAGGACATATCTCATACCAACTACAGAAAAGGACATACCTTACAGGGTACGTGCACCTGGACACAGGTGGGACGGGTCAGGTTACCCCATCCACAGCATCTGAAAATCCCTAAACAAACATCAGCCAGAAAGTTCCGCCACAAGCAGACTCACCCACACATATAGCCTCTGATTACCTGCCTCAGGCAGGGCCCCACACCCTTCTCACGAATATCACGCCCTGGGCTGCAAGAAGGCCTAAATGGTTAGGGGTATGAGACTATGAAAGCCATATGACACTCACATATACCGAATGGGTTGAATTGCAATAGATAACAGGCATACCCTCCAACTCTCAAGTAACGTGTGATCTGTAAACACGAAAATAAGTAATGCTATGCAATTATGGATGTTTACTACTGCATTTGTATACTCCAAATAACTGTTCGACATCCCACCCTCTTTTCCTTCTGTAAACCCCACCTTTTACCTGTTAAAATTGAAAAACTGAATATATAAATAAAGATTGTCGGAAAAAAAATAAAATAATTTAACCCCAATACTTTTTCATATATTGGGATTGAAAAGGTGTCTTTGGATGAAAGAGGAGGTGACCTGGTACTTAAACTGAGACAGAGAGAAGGTTACTGGATTTATACTTTAAAACTATGCAACCTGACGGTATGAATGTAGATTTTGATGTAATTTTTTTTCTGTAATTTTTATTCCTATTTTTGTGAAGTGGTTTTAGACTTATTTTAATAATTTCTAAATTATTTTACATTTTTATGAATTATTTATATTAATTATGTAATGTACTATATTATATATTTTGGATTGATCTAATTCTATGTGTTTATTCTATGTTCATTTCATTTCCCCTTTGATGGAACTTTTTATTAAACAAATGGAGCGCATCAGCGTTCCAATGCTGGATAAAGTTTTAGTTGCTGTTTCCGGGTTTCAGAGATAAAGACGCAGTGGAACGCATGTGCGTTCCAACATCGATACGCAGCCTCTTCCGGCTGCGTTTTGAAAACGAGACTTGGGACGTAATCATCTGAAATCAAATGAAGACAACGGACGTGATTTTCTACAGGTGGATTAATTTTGAGACTGGATTTTGATTGGCTGCACGGCTGGTAATTGATTTTTAGCAAGGTAGTTAAAAACTGTGTTTCGTGTGTTGTGTATGTATTGTTGCCACACGCCCCTGATGAAGTAATTAAGACAAAACACGTAGGGTGGCAGGATTTCTTCAGTTGATTAGAGATGTCGCGAACCGGCCGCGAACTTCTCGCGAACGGTTCGCCACGGTTGAAACATGGATGCTGTCCAGGAAGTAGGAGGGTCTGGGAGGGAGGGTCTGCTGGAGATTGGCCGGGATGTGTCAGCTGACCGGAGTTCGCGGACGGTTCGCGACATCTCTACCGTTGATTGCTGTTTTATTGTGGACTCTATTATTTACTTTGTCTCTAAACCCAGCTGGTTATTCTTTTTCCTGACTGGGAAGACGACGAGTGATTTGATGATCCTTTTTTACTGCTTTTACTTTGTAAGTGCAAACAAATAAAGTTATCCTTTTATTCATACAGCTATACACTATGTTTTGTTTCTGTGCTTTGTCCTTAGCCTCCATTCTGGAATAGGAGATGAAAAGAAGCACTTGAAAAGATTTTGCATACCCCGCCTATTTATCCTTATGTTTGTGAGTGAATTTTAGTCTTTTTTATATTTTATTATTAGTTTGTATCTACACTATTGCAGTCTCCCTTTGTTTTATATTTTTAGGTTGTGCATTTTTTATTGTTCTATATTTATGTTTAAGAAGACACTGAGGAGTCTTCGCACTTCCTATTCAAACTGGTAATTTATATTCATTTTATTTCCCCCTTCTTATAGCCACAAGGTTTTTTTTGCACTTGGTGCAAAGTTTTTTGCTTGTATACTGAATCTGTTACTGCCTTTACACTTTTGCATACCAATTTAAATGAGCGTTTAAAAGGGGATTGAAGAAAGAAGAATGAAGAAAAATATAAAATAAAAGATATGGATACAGATCTTTATTTTGACTTGTTTTTAATACAACCCTCACCCCCCACATCCCAAATATTTATAAGAGGGAGGGGGCAAGTAGAATGATTAGATGGGTTTAAGTGGATGAGTAGGAGTTTGAAGCTATCTGAAGTCCTAAGGTTTTTAGGAATGGAATTGTTATCAGTCAAGAGGAATTGGCCACCAGCAGGCTCGGTCATACTTAAGTGGGCACAAAGATTTCATACATTAGAATACAGTCCCCATACTGTTAGACATAATACATAAGACCCGAAAAAAACAAATAACTAAGAGTAGGTTGGTATAACCACCTTCCCAACTCCAAGTAAGAGTGCAGCGCTATAGATGTAATTACAGAGTAATTAATGTAAAACATACACTTACCCCTCAGAATGTGCAGGGGATATATATGCAAAAGACAAAAACAGAGAAAATATACATAGAGTAGTATTGTATAATACCAAATTTTGACCATTTCTAGGTTCTGTGAGTGGAAATAAACTCACATTTCTAAGAGCCTTTTATATGGATATAGGCTCTAAACACTTGCTTTAAGATAGGCAACAGTGCCCTTTTCGTGTGTCTTGTAGCCCCAAGAAGAAAGCGCAGCTCAGCAGAGGGAGCCTTGACAGGGCTTCGAGGCGGGCTTAGGGGGAGCAGCGTGGTGATTGACAGATCAGGATTCTAGGTAGGCTAATATAAATGTCGGCCATTTTAGAAATCATTGCTAATTGACTTACCAGGCTGAATTGGACCTACCCTCCCTTTAACTTTCCTTTTACTTGCCTGCTTGGTCACAGCGGTGGGCTAGTAAAAGGAAAGTTAAGGGGGTAACGGGCCTGCTTAAGGAAAATAAGAGCAAGAGTAGTGAGTTGGCTGTTTTAATATGGACTGGTTACCTGTTGGTAAGATGTTGGTGGGTTTCGAGCTAGTTGGTCAGAACCCGGGTGGTGTAGGTGTATCAAAATATACCCCTGCCAGGATCGTGTGGAAAATGTTGGATCTTGTTTATGTTATACTTACATATTGTTATACCATGTTATGTTATATATGATGGGTCATTGCCTTGCGATTTGAAATGTGGGGAAGTGATAATGTTGGATGGCTGAGGATTTGGGGGTGGGCAATGACTTTTAATGTTTTGTATATGTTATTAATATAATTATCATATTATAAATATAATAAATAAAAGCTGTAGACATATTGACCCATACCCAAAGTGTCAGTGTTTCATTAGAGATGGGTTGGGTTAAGGTAATAGACAGCTCCTCCAGCCCATATGGTGACAATGCACCTGTCATGCTTCTCCCTTTTTCTCTCAGCAAGTGTAAATCTCCAGAAAAAGACAAGAGAAAAACTGAACTTCTGGGTGCAGATTTAACTATAACAATAGTGAAAAATATTATACAAGAGAGATAAGTGCTCATCTTTTTAAGAGCCACCCTATTTCCACACCTATTTGTTTTGTTCCATAATACATAAGAATACTGTTCCCATACACAAATATATCCATAAATTCAATCCACCAAATTATAACCAATCGCCACTGGCATATTTTTGAGTATAAATCTAATAAAAAAATTAGATAAAATAATTATCTAATTATTGTCTGTTACTGGCACATATAACCCTATTCCAATTGTTTATGTGACTTGGTACTAGTACTAAGTACCAGTGGTTAAAAATCCCTATTTGTGTGCACTAGCCTAATAATTATTTTGAAAAATCCTTCACCTCCACCCACACTTAACTCTGGTATCAAAAGGCAATTAATAAATGGTTTGTCCTAGGTGGCTGTAAACAAATCAGATACTATAGATAAATAAACTAAATAGATATTTTCAAGTAATGTGATTCATTATCAGAGAAAGGCAGAGCTTAATAAAGGAATATTTACTATGAACAAAATAGTCACAGTGTATATGTGAAAAAATAGCTGATAAATTTGCAGAAAATCCTAGTTACTCACTTTGCTAGTACAGTAATTGTATATTTTGTTCTGGAGGGAGTACTGGTAAGGAAATGGTTACTCACTCAACACTCAAATTGAATTTGACTCCCAGCAAACACATGGCTTATTTTCTTGTTAAAGCTGTTATACCCTTTGTGCCCATATAGAGTTTCCAAGCAGGTCCAGAAGGAGGTACAGGGCAATGGATAGACATGACTGTAAGAATTTTAGGCTGCTTACACCTCACATCTTATCTTAACACTAATCTACATAAAATAGTTTATAAAATGTTTTTAACTCATTCTGTGTACCTGACACAGAACTAATTTTTACATTTTTGGAATGGTCAAAATGTATCTGTTCCAAACACATTTTACAAGACCTGTCTGTCACAATAGTCAATTTTCCCAGTTCTCCCAAATGGCCCAAGGTACACAAGTCATGTTTGGACTTCTTTTGTTGGAAATCCCCTCAGCGTTCTGAATATATATAACAGTAGGCAGGAGTATTAACCTCTGGATTATACGTATTGTTTCTTGGTTATAACTGAGTAAAAAAGTATCTCCTGATTTCTAATTGTCAATTATCATAACTAAAGGGCCTAAGTTTGGCAAAAGCAGCCAAAAATAAGCATGAATGTCCTTTGGGTGCAAAATTACACACCTACATCAGAGGAGTCAGTTGTACAAGCCCAAACGACTGTTTCATGCTTTTAACTCTCTTCTTCGCCCTGTTGTGCCTCCTCCTCCTACCAACTTGAGCCCCACAAACTTTGCAACTCACTTCACTGAGAAGATGTCTACAATCAGGGAAGAGATCTCTAATCTCTCTCCATCCACTATGAACTTTTCCCCAAACCACACTCCCTCAGCTGTCCTACGCTCATTTTCACAGCAGGAGAGGTTTCTGCTCTGCTCCGTTCTTCCTGCCCCACCACCTGTTCCCTCGAACCTATTCCCTTGTATCTCATCCGCACTTTGTTTTACTCATGAGACATTGCTGAATACAAATATGAGTAGTAAAATTTATAATGACAAAGTGTAGTCTTTGTGTGCAAAATGCAAAAAACTAATTAGAACGCTACCTTTGGCTGGGGTTTGTGACCAAGTGGGTACTACAAAAGACTGGGCATACCCCATTTTGAATACCCTGTGTTGTCTACTTTTATAACTGGTATGCCATGCTGGGGTTAATTTTCATTCCTGGTTTGCCATAGAGTCCCAAAGGCAGCATAGGCCCAGCAAAACCAACCTGGCAAATTTCAATGTGCAAAAATGTACACAAACTTCAGTAGAGAGACAGGCCGCTAGTTGGACGGGGGAGTTAGCGTCAAGGTTGGGCTTTTTCAGAATCAGGGTTATGGTTGCATGTTTGAGGGTTAGAGGAAATGTGCCAGAGGAGAGGGAGAGATTGAGAATTTTAGTGAGAGGCAGAACAAGATAAGGAGATAAAGTGGGGAGAAGAGAGTTAAAAGCATGAAACAGTCGTTTGGGCTTGTACAACTTCAGTTTGTACAACTGACTCCTCTGCACCCAAAGGACATTCATGCTTATTTTTGTCCAGATTTGCAGACTGCACAGATTTTGGCTGCTTTTGCACACACTCTATCACTTTGTCTCAAATTATTATAATTGCCAGAATACCAAAACTCTCAACAATTGGCAGAGACAAAGATATTACAAGTTACAATGTATTGTGAAAGAACCAGCTTTACATGTTTTAATGATTGAAGTATTCCAAGAATATAGATTTCTCAACTGTCTGTCCCATTTACTAACACTTATTATAAATATTGTGGTATGCAAATCTTGTGTATCATTTTTATTTTTTTATTTATATTGTTATTGTGTACAATTTTGTATGTGCAGGTATGCATGCATCTGTGCTCATTCTACCATCTAAGCACCAAACTACTTCAAAGGGATATTCCTACTTCAACGATATGTTCTGCTGCTTTTTAATTTGTCTGCCTGTTCATTTGCCTTAAATTAATTGGTAACTTGACAAGAATCCACGGTCATTAATGAAATCAGTGACATCTAAACGTTACAAGTACTCTGGTGATTCACATTAATTAAATAAATATAATTATCTTTTTTTTTTGGCATGCCTCCATGGGTATTCTCATTAATAAAGCCACTACACTAAGAGGACTTTTCTCACTTTATTTAAATGCATGTATTAGATAATGGGGTTTTTCGCCATCTTCCATCCCAGTTCCCACAGTTTTTCAGATCTTAATTTTTCTTATGACTTTTCTAGACTTGTACAAATACCTCTAACTGCATATACTAAACAACAGACTAACAGGATAGTAAGAATGAGAGGATTAACTAAATATATGCTTTTGAGATTCATGTGGTATTCTTTTTTTATTTTGATTTACGAGAGAAGATTGGTTTGTTGATTTCACCTGATTCTAGGCAAGATTATGAAATGGTGAAGAGCCTTCATTTACAAAGTTGTCAAGTATCTAGAATTGGTTGGAACAATCCAGACAGCTGTAACTGTGGCTCATAGAATGCTTGTTCTAGATCATATTTTATGGCTCACTATCTACTGGTAATGTTTAAGGATCTCTAGTTCATACCCATTCCTCACCTCTGGAGTAACAAAGAGGGGAGGAAAACAAAATCATAATATGACAATTTTCTGAAGTTTCTGAAATGTAATGAATTTTACCAAAATAAATTTAAAAATTGCAGAATTAACAAAACAATTTTTTTTCCCTGTGCAGTTGTCTACTTGACTGTCAGAGCTGTCTGATTGGGTAGGTCACACGCCAGCCAATCAGAGTACTCTTGATCAAATTGCATATGCGATAGCTGTTATAGTGTGGTAAAGCCCATAAAAGGGCTATTCCCATTAGGAGTGCTCATTCTGCAGTGAGCCCTCCATGGATGAAGCTGGACAAATTTCTTTTTTTTGAGACTGAACCTTTTTTTTAATTGGTGTTGTTGGTTATTCAGGATTTTTATTTTTTGGGGGAAGTTGAAGAACAGAAAAGTTGTAATAGAGAAGACTTCTGATAGTAAGTATAATTTTCTGATTTACAGGTTTAATGTTTTTGGCTTTCTGCTCACTATTATTAGGATGAGGGGGTAGATAGGGCCTTTAATTTAGAGGGTGGCTAGGGGATTAGGATCACCTAGCCATCTGGGGTTTACTATTATTTGTGGAAGGTTGAAAATGGCATGTCCAATCCTCTATATTATACTTAATTAGAGAAGGGAACTATAGGAACTCCTTTATTGTAAATATGAGGGCCCCCACCCACTGCCTATGGGTGGGCCAATGGGTGTGAGTCACGCAAAGCGACAACTTTGTCATAGCCCTCCCACCTCCCTAATCCCTCCTTCTGCCTCCCACCCTCCCCTCGCTGGTTTGGTGCATGTGCATACCCTCTGAGTTGACAAATTGTTCCAATAATTGTCTTCTCTATGAGAAGCCTGTGATTGGACAGCATAAGGCCCCAGTGATCTCAGGAGGTGTTGCAGAAGAGCAGCATCGGGAGCTTCACCCGCTGCTGAATTTCATGTAAGTAAAATCTTTTCATTACAAATTTTACAGTGCATCGAGAGGGGGACTTACACTTGATAGATGCCCCCTCTCAAAGGGTTATAGTAACCCTTTACATTAATTATTAATATGAGGGTTAGATATTTTATGTATTTATATAAGGGCTCCCATATTTATATTAGAACTCCTACCAGTGGATCATGGGTGCAGCCAGCGGAGAGAACAACAGTTCTGCCCCGTTGCTCCAAGATGGGCGCTGTAACTGGACACTAGGTCATCTCCCATTAATATTTAAAGTAGGTCCCACCTGAAGCCCACGGGTGGTGGCATGGGGGGCTATATTCCCCCTGTTAATATGGTATCTTTAATTATGGCAATCCCACATAAGAATACTAAATTAGGGAACAATGTAAGTAACAGCTGAAAGAGCAAAATTAAGGGAAATTTACTATCCTGATGAAAATTAATGGATCAGAAGATCTGATCAATTTTATTCTGAATATTTCTGTTTGGTTGCGTTTTGGATTCTGCCCAATTCAAAATTCGGAAGCTTCTAACATTTTGACAATATTTTAACAAATTTGATTCAGAATAAGACACATTTAAAGAAAATAATAGCCAATTGACAACCATTCACCAGCCATCACTCACCATGAGTCACCAGATAATCACTTACCAGCCATGCTATAAGAAAGACTTAAGAACAAGAAGAACTTAAGAAATAACTGTTTACAACTGTGAATTCCTCTTCTACATGTTGGAAAAAAAAATAGTGGTACACTTACCTGGCAATTAAAAAATAGATATGAAACTACATGAATTATTTATGTATTTACTTTTTAATTTGCCTTTGTTTGAATAAGCTTCCTAATTATTTATTTTCCATAGCATCTAAACGAGTCTAAACGACACAACATCTATGCCATTACATCTGTATTACACTGCTAAATGTGAAAAGATGTACCATCAGGGGCGTACCTAGAGCATTTGGCACCCGGGGCGGATCCTGTGCTTGGCACCCCCCCCCCTATAAAAAAAAAAAACCTGTAAAAAATGTTAAAGGTTTTATTTCTTTTATTTTTACAATTTGTAAACTTTGCAAAACCGCTGTCAGCCCCTCCTACAAAACCCTTGTCCTGCCCTGCCCCTCCTACAAAACCTCTGTCCTGCCCCTTCTACAAATCCTGTACTGCCCCATCTACAAAACCCCCGCAACCCCCTTCCACAAATCCCCTGCTTATCCCCCCTTATAAAGACTCCTGTCCCAATACAAAACCCCCTACCCCTTCTACAAAATCCCTGCAGCCCCACACACACATTTACAGGCAGACAGTCACACACTCAGTTACAGACAGACAGTCACACACTCAGTTACAGACAGACAGTCACACACAGTTACAGGCAGACAGTCACACATACACATTTCCTCCGTGCGGCCAGTTTATCAGCTGTTTGCTTGAGTGAGCTGTACTGGCCGCACGGCACCCTAACTACCATGGGACACTGTGCGGCCACAGCTCACACAGCCCCCTCCAGCCAGGGCCGGTACAAGGATTTTTGCCGCCCTAGGCAAAAGTAAAGTTTGCCGCCCCCCATGTGACATCACAATGCCCCAGCCATATGATTTGCCATGTTAACTAACGCCAGTGCTGCAGTGCCGCCGTGTTTACATTAAAAGGCCTGCAGGGACAGGCTATAGACACCAGAACCACTACATTAAGCTGAAGTGGTTCTGGGGACTATAGTGTTTCTTTAATGTGAGGTAAATTAGAGCTTAGTGCCACGAATAATATACTAGATTGCCTACTTACAACCAGATGAGGATGATGATGGGCTCTAGCTGCAGTCTGGCTCCACTGGTCTGGTGCAGAACAGGCTCTCTGGAGGCGGTTTGTAACTGTGGTCACAAAAATCAATGTTCTGGGAGAACGGGAAGCAGCTCCATTTTTTGGGGTCCCTTTACAGCTCAAGGTCTGGGTCCCAGGGTCCACCTTCATGTTCCACCAATGAGTTTGTTCACAGGGGGTGGGTGTGTAGGGGATGTCCTGATATGTGTGTAAGGAATGCATTGTGTGAAATTGTGTTTGTATGTAAGGACTGCAAGGTGTGTTTCTGTGTATGTATGGGATGCATTGATGTGTGTGTAAGGGGTGCATTGAGTGTGTGTAATGAATGCATTGTGTGTTTCTGTGTGTGTAAGGGATGCATTGTGTGTACTTGGTTGCATTGCTTGTGTATGTGTGTCTGTGTGTTTTTCTGTGTGCAAGGGGTGCATTGTGTGTATGTAATGAATGTCAATCTCTCCTCCCGCTCCAATTTCCTTCTCCTCCTCCCAATTTCTCTTTCTCACCCCCCTCCTAATTTCTCTCACCCCCGCTCCTATTTTCTCTCACCCCCCTCCTTTCTCTCTCACCCACCTTCTTTTTCTTTCTTACCCCCCCTTATTTCTCTCACCCCCCCTTATTTCTCTCACACCCCCTTATTTCTCTCTTTCTCACCCCCCCTTATTTCTCTTTCTCACACCCCCTTATCTCTCTTTCTCACCCCCCCTTATTTCTCTTTCTCACCCTTATCTCTCTCTCACCCCTTATTTCTTTCTCACCTCTCTCACCCCTGTTTGGCTTCTCTCTCACCCCCCATTATTTCCCTTATTTCTCTTTCTCACCCCCCCTTATTTCTTTCTCACCCCTACCTCCCTGTAGCGTGGCCGAGCCCTGTATAGTCCGCGGGTACAGGGAGCTTTTGTTTCCTGTACCCGGCGGACTAACAGGAAGTGCACACTCAGTGTGCACTTCCTGTTAGTCCGGCCGGGTACAGGAGACAGCTACTCTCTGTACCCGTCGGACCATGCTGCAGTGAGGGAGCTGACAGGAGCACTCCCTCCTGTCAGCCTCTCCTCAGGCTGCGCCCGGGCGGTGCAGTCCGCCCTCATGGACGCACCGCCCGGGCAAAGCTGCAGCCGCCTGAGGCTCTATACAGAGCGCTCGGGCGGCTGCAGCTGGGGGGGACGGGGGGGCTGGCCATGGCACCCCCCATCCTGGTGGCACCCGGGGCGGACCGCCCCCCCCCGCCCCCCCCTTAGTACGCCACTGTGTACCATTACTATGTTCTGCTAAAAACAATGCATAAGAGATTGATGGGAAGTTAGAATGAACTCGGATGAGCTATTATTAGGTTTGCAATCATGCTTGGTTTCATTCTGAATGCTGGACCATTGCTCATGCCCCCCATTGAGTGATCAAATTTATTTAGCAGAACTAAATGGTCATAGTATTCTACTTTAAATGCAATCAATGCAACAGGAATTACATTCCACTGTGACCACTTTCTGAGATGTCTGTACAGTATAACATTTTCGATTGACTGCTACTTCTTTTAATCCAAAGATGTTTAAAATGCTATAGAAAATATAAACTGACAGCCAAGGGGTACGGACAAAAATAAATTTAAGCCAAGAGGTGATAAGTGCTTCATGATCCCCGGACAGCCCATTTTCTATGGAATAGCTGTCAGTTTAGAAGTTTTAGTATTGGTTTCAGTTAAACAGGATTTGAAAAATTGTTATTGTCAGCTTATGAATAAATCATGCTAGATTAGTATGCCATTCATGCTTAATTGAACAGTGTGTCACCTTTTTAAGGAATTCTCATGTATACGTATTTGGCATCACAGTCCTCCTCTACCTTTCATATGGGTTTAGGAAAAGAAAGACAACATGTAGTATGGGAGATTTTTGGGCAGTTCTTGGTTAGTACAAAAGAGAAAAATAGGAATAAAAACCAGCGCTTATATATCTCAATATTCAGAATAATATGCCAATAAAATAAATTGTGACAAGGATTAGCTGCTAAACATTCAGACAAAACCTTCCAAGTTTGCAAAATAGATTATTTGAAAAACAAAAGAATGTAGCGCTTATATTTCCAATAATAAATTATCACCTTTTGGTATCATAGAGAAGACGGGAAAACTTGAACAATCGGTGAATCGAATACCTATAACACAAATAACCGAATATAGTGTAGACAGTATGATACTCAATAATATATTGCACTTAAATAGTAAAGTTCACTCACAAACAAGGAGCTATAGACCTAGCTCCAGTTAAAATCGCATGTGGATCCGTTTAGGCGATCCTCCCCTATTTTGAATGATAGAACGTATCTTGTCCTGGGGGTAAAGTAGAAACGGAAAACAATTGCGCAGTATCTCTAGGTAGGAAATCCAAATATAATAAAATTCCCAAATGGGTACTTACAAGGTTGGAGTCAAAACCTATGACTCAATTCAAACGTATTGTGCAGTTAGGGACTGCACTCCCATCTGTAGTAAATAAATCCAGGGGTCCAAAGCAAACTTCAATTTATTAAAACAATAAATAAATAAAATATAAAATAATATGCAGCAATATGCTTTAAAATTAATGTACAGCAATATGCTCAATACTAAATGTAATGTACAGCAATATGCTCTATACCAGAACGCGTTTCGCCACTTAAGCGTGGCTTTTTCAACTGGATAAATCAAAGAGTCCCCTGGTTTCTGAAATACGTTTAAATACCTGATATTTGGCGGGTGTTGTAATTGTCACTTTCCTGCCGCCACACGTTACTGCCGTTTGCGGTCCAAGCCTCCCTCTTGTTTCATTTACGGGAGTACCCCATCGGACTGCCTATCTCTAATGACCGCATCTCCTATTGAGCTGCTGTTCCGGCAGCCGTCTGATGCTTCCAGCAATAAAGATACTTTTGTTGTAACAGTTGCAATCTTCCCTTCTTTCTGTATATAGTCTCTTATAACAAATATCGGAGGAAAAGTCTATTATGTAATTTTCTTCATATTATAAAATGTTCAATTCTTCTATGTGCAATCGCTCATTACAAGTATCAGAAGGAAAATTCATTATGTTGATTCTTTTCCATAATATGGAGGTAGAAATTTAATTTCACATTGTCCATTTTCGTCCATGAAAAGATTAGTTATAATATGGAGGTAGAATTCAATTTTGTAAAGTCCCCATTTATGCAAATTTAATCACAATGTGGAAATGGCAATTTGATTTCATATAATCCATATTTTTACATACCAAATCGTCCACAATATAAATGTACAATTTAATTTCATGTGATTCACAAAAAAAAAACCAAAAAAAAAAAACCCCACTAAACTCATTACAAAAAATGACACAACTCGAAATCAGAATTTAAACCATATGGAATTAGTGTGTTAAGTTTATAGATCCATTCCATTTCTAACTTTCCCAATTCTCTAATGGAATCGCCCCCTCTCCAATTTTTGTTTAGTTTTTTAATTCCCATAAATTTTAAACCTTCCGGTTTCTGATCATGAAATTTTTTAAAGTGATATGACACGCTATGCTGCTCATATCCTGTGTGGATTTTGTATATATGTTCACGGATCCTCGTGTGCAAGGGCCTGGTGGTCCTACCCACATACTTAAGACCACATGGGCATATTAGCAAGTAAATTAAATTCTTTGTATAGCACGTCATAAATTGTTTTATAGGAATAGTGCTATTTTCATTCAAAATTATATCTTTAATAACCCTTCTGCTGCATCCTGACTTTTTGCAAGCCGTGCACTGACCACATCCATAGAAACCCTTTTCATCTTTGAATAAAGTTGATGACTGATTATTTTCTTTTACAAAACTCCTAACAAGTGTCTTTTTAAGGTTTCCTGCGCCTCTATACACCATTCTCGGTTTAGTAGGTAAAATTTGTTTTAAAACTGGGTCCTGAAGTAGAATGGGCCAGTATTTATTTACTATTCTTCGTACTTGATAGTTGCTTGTATTGTAGTTACAAATGAACGGGATATCCTGTTTGTCATTGTCTGTCCTTTTTTTTGTAAGAGAGTAGGTCTTTCCTTTCTTTACCTTTTATCTCTAATCTTGAGATCTCTAGTCTATTAGCATCATACCCCTTGGCTAAGAAATCAGTCTTAATTCGTGTGGACTGTTCCTCATAAAGGGTTAAATCACTACAATTCCTTCGGATCCTAAGGAATTGTCCTTTGGGTGCATTCTCTAACCAAGGGGTATGGTGACAACTAATTTTCTCAATAAAACTGTTACAATCTACCTTTTTCAAGTTCTTGGTTAGTGCCTGTACATTTCTATTATGACACATGCCTACCCTTAACTTATATCATACCAAGTACAACTACTTACTCATTCTGAACATCAATTAAAAAAAAGTGTACAGCTAACGTGATATAGTAAAAAAGCTTCAAACTCCTCTGGGGGATCCCCTCAACCCACGCTAATTTGATAAATAGGAAAAAAGAAACACACACAGTGGCAGTGTCACATCATGCCATGTTCTGCGGAGATGTCTGGCTTTGGTTTCTGGTATCCAGTACTCTTTTTACAATTCTTGTTTAGTTTTTCTTGGTTTTTTGGTTTTCTATTCTATGTCTGGTTTTCTTTATGCTGGGTTTTTCTGGGTTCATTTCTGTAATCCGTCCCTGGAATTCCCAGTGTCCAGGTTTCCTTTAACCCCTTAAGGACACATGACATGTGTGACATGTCATGATTCCCTTTTATTCCAGAAGTTTGGTCCTTAAGGGGTTAAATGTTTGTTTTATGTTGCCACACCCGTTTGTTTTCCATTTTCCTTTTATTTCAGTCTGGACCTGCAGCAGTGTTTCAAGTCTCTGCCCTTTCTTGCAGGTAAGTGCTATTGTGGTTTAGTATGGCTCTTTTAGCGAACATTAGGCAGTGTAGGACCTGCCAGATATGGGGTACATTGGCATTGTTTGCAGGCTTATGCAATGTATGATCATATAATGTGACTAAATCCCCATGATTTTCATATATAGTACTTAGTTATTTCTCCTCTTGTTTTGCCTATCATATCTTGTCTTGTTTTAGTTTGTATTCCCAGTCCATGTACAGTCCTGTCCTGCCCCTGTTTAGTTAATGTTCCCTTATGTATTGTGTACATGTTCTGGGTTTAGCTTCCTATCCTTCTCTGGTTCTGGGTTCTACTAGTTCTGTCTTGTTTTCATGTTTGGTGCCTATCTCTAGTCTTGCCTTGTTTCTGTACTGGATACATTCTTGCTGCAGAGCCTCCCTATTCAGCTCTGGGAGGTCTGCTTAATTCCTGCTCCTAGTTCCTGGGATCCGCATAAGCTGAATCAGGGTTCTGGTATGTGGCTGCACAAACGCTGGTGCTCAACACCAGGGGGCGTGCGGTTGCCCTGCACCAGGCCCTGATAATCCACTTTCACGCTGAAGACTCCCTACTTCTCATCAGGCACTCAGGTGTCCCAGTTTTCGTACCGCCACCCATGACCGACAGGAGCTAATGTATACTTGTAGCAGAATAAATGAAAAATCTTAATGGGAATATGTAACAAAATAGGATGGAGACAACAATGCAGATAGTGTTTTATTTTTAATTTTATTTTTTTTAATTTTTTTTTTTTTAAAAGAACACCAAAGATGTATATGAAAGGTGTTATACACTCACAGACATAAAGCCATATAGACACTTGGCTCTAGTGGATGAATCTTCTAGGATCCTTAGGGGGATCCTCAGTCCTCTGTTTAGGGAATCTTTAATGGTGTGGATGGTAGTAATCCTCAGCAATATAAAGCAATGTTTCCATAAATGAAAGTAAATTTCACAGAATATGAAATTTAACAAATTTATTTAAATCACAGATAAAAAATATATAAAATGCCAGTAATAGTAGTAAATAGAATGTTCTACAATAAATCCAAAATGCGTTTCGACAAAAGGTCAACTTCCTCAGTTGGTAGATTTTCTGCTTTATTCTGTGTCTGCTTATGTAGGTACTTAATTGTCCGATTGGCCACATCTGTGTAGGCCATATGTGTTCTTCGTGGAATGCACCTTGCATTCCATTCATTTGTGATGTCTTCCACCAGGTATTCTGTCACATCACATCTTGTGACATGACTCATTTCCTACGGAACTGTCTGATTGATGTTTGTAAGTGTATAACACCTTTCATATATATATATATATATATATATATATATATATATATCTCTTTGTGTTTTTTTTTTAAAAACTATATGCATTATTGTCTCCCTTCTATTTTGTTACAGATTCACATTTAGATTTTTCATTGATTCTGCTAAAGTTATACATTAGCTCCTCCCACTGTGTGTTTCTATTTACTTATTCTGCAATTAACACCTGAACAGATGCAAGCAACAAACATGGAATCAAAAGAGGGGCTAAGAAGAAAAAAATATGTTAATATTAGATAAGCCATGTTGGATCAAAATGTGCCTTGCCAAAAGATGGTAACTGATTTTGGTACAGCAAAGTAGGCTTTAACATCAAATCTTGTAAAATCTAGTACTATGGAAAAACAAAGTGTAATAAAAATAAAATAATTGTTTCTGTTTATGCAGCCCTAGCCACACCTCTTCTGGCTGTGACTGACACATCCTGCATGAAAATTTAATTTTCAATCAGATGTTAACTTACTTTACTTTTAATTTCCAGCTCTGTAAATTGAACTTTAATTTCATACAGGAGGCTCCCAGAGGATCTAGCAAGCTATTAACAGATCAGGAGCTTAGAAATTATAAATTAAACAAAAAATAAAGGAAGTGTAAACATTAGCTTATTCTTTACAGGAAGTGTTGGAAAGCTGTGTAAGTCATATGCGGGTGGTGTGACTAGGGGTACATAAACAAAGTGACTGCAAGGGCATAATCTATACACAAACTGCTTAACTAAAGTTGTTTTGGTGACTATAATGTCCATTTAATCATGTGATCACTGTCAAAATTACTAGATGTATGTTACATGTTTTTTTTTTTTTATAGAGAAAGTAGTCAATATTATTATTATTTCAATAACAGACTAGGCATTAAACATAGTCTATAACAAATGTTTACATGAATATAGATAATCCTCTGCTACATAGAGATTATGGAAAGTCCTCCAGGCCTACTTCTAATTTCTATTAACTTTTACCGCACTGCAGAAAGGAGTATCAATAGGCTGATATTGACTGTTATATACAATGCTAAGTACATCATGTGACTTCAATATATCCATAACATTCTTGTTTGTGTCAGTCATGTCTGTCTTATAAATGTGGACCTATAAATATAAACTAATGTGTCTTTCAGATTAGTGGCACCATCTAATAGAGGCAGTGTGAGCAACAAAAAGATCATCAGTTTTCAAAATGGGACAATACCTAATGCATATAGCTTATACTATATTCTGGCCTGCATCATGGGTATCAATGAAGCATAGTTACATTTCTATAATGTTTTTTTCTTAGTTTTATATGTGCTTATTATTGGGTATGAATATTCTGTCCTTTATTTACCTATTTTCAATCTATCAAGTAAAAAGATATTTTACAATTATCTACCTTTTTGATCTAGACACTTGGTCTTTACAAGTATAGATGTTCTATTTTAGCTATACCTAGAGCATTACAATCCTCATTACACATAGCATTCAGTAATGGATTATTTTGTAATGTTGTTTCAAGATCATTTGAACTAGAATAGTGGTACATCATTGTGACGAAATGCCTTTTGTCAGTGGATTGTTAGGTGACAAGCTGCCCTTTGCCCCCGGCTGTTGGAGGAGCCTGATTGCCAGCCTCCTTCCTCATGACTATGGCCCTGGGGTGTTTTGCCATTTAAAAAGACTATTTGGGGCTTATTGGCTTCTAAAGACTGTTTCCGCCCATTTGAATCCATGGGAAGGTGTGTTTCTTCCCCTCCCCCGTTTCCTGTCTATTGTTCTCCAGCAGGGCGTTGTCCCAGGCACACTGCCAAACCGGTTGGAACGGACTGCTTTTGTCCCTCCTTGGTTTCTCAACAGCCCTTGCTATGCTTTACCCCATGGCAAATTTACTCTGTGCATGGGATCTGAGCGCTGTTCACCTAGATTGGGCACTCAGATCCGAGCTATCTGGGGATAGGTTAAATGTGGGGATTCTGTGTAATATAATAAGAATTATGTATTTTTTTATGTACTTTTACGTATTTTTGCTGTTAGTGTAAAATGTAGATATTTTCTGTACCTGGATATAATTGAGTTTACTGCAGTGCCTTAAGCCAATTATCTCCAGGATGGAGAAGAGGGATTTCATTGTGTATGTGGGAGTGTTATTATGTTAATTAGTGTTTACATTGGTTTGTGCCCCTTTTGTCACAGTTTACCACCAGGTCCAGGGGGTGTGCCTCTGGCCTGAAAACTTGTATATAAGGAGTAATAAACGCTCATTGGAGTCAGATCATCTTATACCTTCATGAAGTTTCTGCTCATGTTTGGGGGATTGGAGAACTACACTCTGGGGATTGCTATAATCACTATACTCCCCAGGGTATGATCACTAAGCTCTGCTAAGAGCTTGTTCCTGTTCCTGCTCTCTGGAATTCGGAGAGGTTGACCTACTGGAAGCTGGACCCTGGTCTTGGGTCCTGAGTGGGTGGGGACGGCGAGACCCCAACCAAGCTGCGGCAGTTTGTGGGAGTCTACAGTGGTTATGGTGTCTGGTGGAGTGCTTGGAGTCCTCGGAAAGCACTAGGAGCATCCATCAACGGAAGGTACCTGGTTGGGGTGCCAGCGGTTCTGTTACAATCATCAAGCTTGAAGAAAATGCAAAATAAAGACGGGTCCCAAGTTACTTAAAGTAAATTACGGCTTCTCATATCACATAGAATTTTTTTAAATTTGGAATAGATTGAAATTTTGTTATCTCTTTCTTCAAGAATGATGGCTCATTCATACACTTTGAGAAAATGTAGTTATCTGATATTTTAAATTTTGGGTTTAATTCTCCCTTCATAATCGGTAGTCTTTGCGTATTGACATCAATAGTGACCAGCTCTTCTCTTGGCCAGGTTATAACTCCAGTTGGAGTCTGTTCTCAAGAGGTAACCGTCCAAACTTTAAATGGTCAGAGTATATGAAATAAAAGCAAAAGATGGTGCAGAGTATATGGAACTAGGTGCAGTACATACAGCAATAATGTATAATGTATATGGTATATCACTCACATTTGAGAGGGCTATAATCTCTGAGTTTAACAGCATTCAGTGATACAATCCCCACTGATGGATATGTACATCTAGTGGCTGGTCCCTCAATGTATGGTATGATATATAAAAGATAAAACCAGCAACAATAGTGCTCACTGTAATTAAATGTAATAATGGTTGCAAAAGTAAGACTATTCTACTCACATGCAGTGAAGCAGTAGATCCTGTTCAGATGGTAGTGCTTGGGTGGTATAATCCCCACCAGGGATATAATGTTGGGAAGATTCTTCAAGGAGTAGTATACAAAGTGTCCTTATTAGGTAAGGTTTTTAGTGCCAGGAACAGAAGAAAATAAAAAATAAAAGCAACTAAAGCATAAAAGTGGAATAAATGGACAAACACAACTAGTAGTGAATGCCAAATATACTTTACTGCTTTAAAAAAAAATAAGGTTTAAACAACACAATGCGTTTTTGTGAAAATCCCTTTTTTTTTCCAAAAGAAAAATAGATTTGTTTTGTCTATTAAAATAACATTAAATTGATCAGAAATACAGTGTAGACATTGTTAATGTTGAAAATGAATATTGTAGCAGATTTTAATGGAATATCTACATACAGGGTACAGAGGCCCATTAACAGCAACTATCTGTCTTGTGTTTGCTAATTTAAATTTATAATTTAAAAAGGCTAATTCATTGGTTCCCAAACCAGTCATCAAGTCACCCCTACGTGTCCAGGATTTAGGGATTACCTAAATCTAAGGTGCTTTTAGGAAAAAAAAAAAACATGTTAGACACAACTGGGTAATCCCTAAATCTTGGACTGATAGGCTCACCTTAAAGGACCACTATAGGCACCCAGACCACTTCAGCTCAATGAAGTAGTCTGGGTGCCAGGTCCATCTACGGTTAACCTTGCCTGCTATAAACATAGCAGTTTCAGAGAAACTTCTATGTTTACAATAGGGTTAATCCAGCCCAGCTGCTAGAGGCTCTTCCGCGCTTCTCACTGTGAAAATCAGTGAGAAGACGCTGATGTCCATAGGAAAGCATTGATAATGCTTTCCTATGGACTGACTGAATGCGCGCGCTGCTCTTGCCGCGCATGCGCATTCAGCTGATGACGTCGGAAGGAGGAGGAGAGTCCCCAGCGCCGAGGGAGCCCGGCGCTGGAGACAGGTAAGTGATTTAACCCCTTCAGTCCGGCGGGAGGGGGGCCATGAGGGTGGGGTGGGGGACCTATTAACACTATAGTGCCAGGAAAACAAGTTTGTTTTCCTGGCACTATAGTGGTCCTTTAAGGACTGATTTGGGAACAACTGGGCTAATTATAAATATAAAACTATTTTGCAATTATGGCAGGTGAAAACAGTTGTGTTGATTAAAGAAGCAATAACATGATCCTTTATGAGACTAGTTGGGTATCAATTGAGTAGCAATTCTGGGTTCAATTACAGGCTGAACATCACCAGAAACAAATAACTTTATACTGTAACTCTGAAACAGTCTATTCTTGTTCTGCGAAATGAAGGCTATTTAATGTGGGAAGTTGCCAGGAAACCAAAGGTCTCATACAATGCTGTGTACTACTCCCTTCACAGAACAGTGCAAACTGGTTATAACAGGCTTTGAAAGAAGATTAGTGGGAGGCAGTGGCGTACACATGACCCATGGGGCCCCGGTGCAAAAATTGATCCGTGGGCCCCCCCCCCTGCGCTTACTCGGCGCGGGTCGGGGTTGCAACACATGATGGCGGGCACCTGGTCGCAGGGGTTGCAGGGCTGCGACCCCGCGACCGCGGTATGCACACATACTTAAAGGACCACTACAGACACCCAGATCACATCAGCTCAATGAAGTGGTCTTGGTGCCAGGTCCCTCTAGTTTTAACCCTGCAGCTGAAAACATAGCAGTTTCAGAGAAACGGCTATGTTTCACTGAGGGTTAATCCAGCCTCTGGTGGCTGTCTCATTGACAGTTGCTAGAGGAGCTTCCGCGATTCTCACTGTGAAAATCACAGTGAGAAGACACTGAACGTCCATAGGAAAGCATTGAGTAATGCTTTCCTATGGGCGGTTTAAATGCGCGCGCGCCTGTTGTCGCGCATGTGCATTTTGGAGCTGAGTGGCGGACACTGGGGAGTCCGACGCTGGAGAAAGGTAAATGCTGAAGACACACACACACACTCTCACGAACAGATGCATACACACTAGCTAACAGACACACACATTTACTGACAGAGACACACTCAGCGACAGACATACATACACACTCACTTACAAAACATACACTTTCACTGACAAACACACACTCACTAACAGACATCAAACACACTCAGTAACAGACACACAGTAACACACTCGCTAGCAGACACACACCCAATAACAGACACATTCACTGACACACACACTAACACATGCACTAACACAAACAAACACTGACACACTAACACATACACACACATACACCAACACACACATACACTAACATACACACACATACACTAACATACACTATCACACACACACATTTTTTTTTTTCAAATTTAATCCCCCCAGCCTCCTTACCTTTTGGAGTGCTGGGGGGATTCCCTGGGGTCCAGTGGTGATGCTGCTGGGCTCCTGGGCGGCAGGTCACCGGGCAGGCGGGTGGCCGGTCAGGCGCGCGAGGGAGCACTTTCCCCTGTGTGCTTCCTCTTCAGCTCCCTCGCGCGCCGCGTAGGGATGCCGGCGCCGGAAGATGACGTCATCTTCTGGCTCCGGCATCAGTGCGGTGCGCGAGGGAGCTGAAGATGAAGCATTGAGTGCTCCCTCGCGCGCCGGCCTGCCTGCCCGACCGGCCACCCGCCTCCCCGGTGACAGCAGGGCCAGCCTCGGGGGGCCCTGAGGTGGCCGGCTCCTGGGCCTCCCAAGGGAAGAGGCTGGCCCTGTGGGTACATACCGGGTCGCAGGGGCGGCCGGGCCCCCTGGTGGGCCAGGCCCGGTCGCAGCCGCGACCCCTGGTGCACAACTGAGCCAGAGGATAAATACATTAGAGTGTCTAGTTTGAGAAACAGAAGCCTTCCAAATCCTCAAGGGGTAACCTCATTAAATGGCACACAGAAAACAGTCTCAATGTCAGCAGTGAAGAGGCGACTCTGAGATGCTGTCCTTCTAGGCTGAGTTGCAAAGAAAAAGCCATATCTCAGACTGGCCAATAAAAAAAAAAATATATATTAATATTAAAAAAAAAAACAGACACTGGACAGAGAAAGATTGGAGAAATGTGTTATGGACAGACATATCTAAGTTAAGGTGCTCAGATCACAAAGAAGAACAATCATGAGATGCAAAGTGAATGAAAAACTTCTGGAGAGGGCTTGACTGGAGGAGTGCCATCCGTCACGCATGGTGACGACAATATGATGGTCTAGGGATGCTTTGGTGGTCTTGAAGTGAGAAATGTATACAGGATGTAAGGCTATTACTCCATTTTGCAATGACATGCCATACTCTGTGGATTGTGCTTGATTGGAGCCAATTTCCTGCTACAACAGGACAATGACTCAAACCACAGCTCCAAGCTATGCAAGAACTATTTAGGAAAGAAGCAGTCAGCTGGTGCTCTGTCTTCAACTGAGTGACAAGAACAGTTATCATATATTACTGTATTGAGCTATTATGGGAGCAGTTTAACCGTATGGTACATAAGTTGTGCCCGTCAAACCAATCCATCTCTCACAAAGTTTGAGGGACACAACTATGTGTGTATGTGCTACTTGGTATGATCTTGCCATTTCTGTTTTCAGTCACAACATGGTCTAATTTAACTTCAGACAAATGTATTCACATTCATATAAGGAATTTAGTTTGATAGGTGTTGGCATCTATCCTGAACCACACTTTGTTAACATGTAAGAATCTTATGGAGCTTAATTGTTGTATCACTCATGCAACACTCAGAATGATGCAGTACTATGCTGGCATAATGAAGACATGTTGGTGTATAGATAATGTGTCACTGCTCAATTACTTGCCATGTAGGAGTTAAATCACTTTGTATATGCAGTCCTAGTCACACCTCCCTGCATGTAACGTGCATTGCGTTCCTAGACACTTCCTGAAAAGTTAAATCTAATGTTTATACTTCCAGTCTGTTTAATTTAGAATTTTTTATCTCTATCTTGCAGGAGCCATCGGAGATAAAGGAGATAAAGACTTCTAAATTAAGCTAACATCTGATTGAAAATAAACTTTTTTTTATGCAGGTTGTGTGAGTAATAGTCAGGGGAGGTGTGGCTATGACTGCATAAACAAAAAACAAAAGGGATTTCACCCCTAAATGGAAGAGAACTGAGCAGTGAGATCTATAAACTAAAGCTGCTTCATTAAGTTAAAGTTGTTTTGGCGATTTATAGTGTATATTTAAGAAAAAAAAAACATATTTAAAATGAACCAATCTCAGTTTTATACTAACAAGGAACTCAACAGTACTCCAGGCTCTAGAGACGCAGAGCAAGTTAGCTTCTGTCAACAAGAAATGAATATATATTATACTTAGTGTATACACAGCTGATTTATTGCAACTGTAATCATATTATATGACACATCTGGATTTATTTCACTGTCTGCTTGTAACTATGCTATATTGCACAACTGAATTTATTGCAAAGTCTGCTTGTAAGCAAGATATATTGCACACCTGGATTTATTGTAGTTGTTTAGTATAGTGTATAACAAAGTTATATATCAACCATAGATGTATGCCATTCTGTAACTATCATATCCTATATTAGGATTTACTGAACTGTGTAATCATATGGTATGGAAACAAAATAGGACATCCTAATTTATTAGCATAAAGTCATTATGGTTACATGCATGCAGGTAGTCATATAGATAAATGCATTATTTTGTTGTTAATTCTGTAAGCCTGATGTTTTCTTTTGTAGGTAAAAATAATTAGTTTGTTCACATCCTGTGCATGTAAAGTGTTGCCACATTTTCTTACTGGGACGAAATAAGAATGTGTCCATTTCCATAGAACTTCTGGATGCATGTCTCATTAAGCTTAGTTTAGTTATCCATCAATTCCCCCTGAAATAGAATGCTGATATTCAAACTTAGGCAAACTAGTGCATTTCACATTGGGTGATTACTTTCAATAAAGGTACTACATATTAAAAAAACAAATTGCTGCTAATGGCCTCCACTTAATTACATGGCCCCATACCATGATTTGGAATCATTACAGCCACAAATTGTTTGCCTAACCTATAAATTACTCAAGTTGGTTAGCTATAAGCTAACTAGGTTGACTTGTCATACTTGTAGCCAATTGGATTGTATGATTGTTTGCATGTAATTGTGTATTCATGAGGAAAAGCAGGATAACAGGTAGGGTAGAAGAACAGTTGGTGGAGCAGGATGAAGTACAGACAGAATATGGGAACAGTGTGAGGTCTCTTATAAACTAATAGAGGGGTGCACTTAATAAATCTTCAATTAAACATGGGCATCCTCCTCTTTACTTTTCTCCCTGCAGCTCAACTCAATGCCCAGACCTGGCAGTGACTGGCAGTTTGAAGACTGTTAGCATCTGCACAAATGTTCCTGTTTGAAGAATTGGGATGAATGATCCTAGTACTAAGTCATCATTATCATCATCATCATCATCATCCTCAATGACACGTGGATCAATGACTGGGTCATTCTAGTGCACAAGTTTAGCCTGGCCAGCTAGTTCAGAGACTTAACGTTGTCTTTGAAGTCCAGTCATCGAGCATTTATATACTAGAAAAATGGTCAGAGCTGTGGCAACTGACATTTAGTGTGGATAACTGCAAGATAATGCATCTTGGACGTAAAAACCCAAGGACAGAGTATTGAATATTTGATAGTCCTAACCTCAACATGTGAGGAAAGGGATTTAGGGGTAATTATTTTAGATGACTTAAAGGTAGGCAGACAATGTAATAGAGCAGCAGGAGATGATAGCAGAATGCTTGGTTGTATATTGAGAGGTATTAGCAGTAGAAAGATGGATGTGCTCATGCCATTGTACAGAACACTGGTGTGGCATCACTTGGAGTGCTGTATGCAGTATTGGAGACCAGTGATGTTGCGAACACGAAATTTTCGGTTCGCGGACGGCGAACGCGAACTTCCGCAAATGTTCGCGAACCGCCATAGACTTCAATGGGCAGGCGAATTTTAAAACACACAGGGACTCTTTCTGGCCACAATAGTGATGGAAAAGTTGTTTCAAGGGGACTAACACCTGGACTGTGGCATGCCGGAGGGGGATCCATGGCAAAACTCCCATGGAAAATTACACAGTTGATACAGAGTCTGGTTTTAATCCATAAAGGGCAGAAATCACCTAACATTCCTAAATCACAATGAATATGGATTGACACCTGACATATGACATATTGACACCTTGACATATGGATTGACACCTGTCCTCAGAGCCCCTGATGCACACGGACACAGAGCAGAATAGACTGTCCCCCTACATAGGGTCACTTGGCAGATATGGATTGACACCTGTCCTCACCCCTGATACACACTGACACAGGCAGAATCACATAGGGTCACTTGGCAGATATGGATTGACACCTGTCCTCAGAGATACACACTGACACAGAGCAGAATAGGGACTGTTACACATAGGGTCACACAGAGCAGAATAGACTGTTCCTCCTACATAGGGTCACTTGGCAGATGTGGACTTGACACCTGTCCTCAGACATAGGGACTGTTCCTGGGTCACTTGGCAGATATGGATTGACACCTGTCCTCAGAGCCCCTGATACACACTGACACAGAGCAGAATAGGGACTGTTACCCCTACATAGGGTCACTTGGCAGATATGGCGTGGTCGTGGGAGGAGGAGGATGACTTTCACCTCTTACCCTGTTAGATTCCTGTTGTGCTGTGACATCACCCTTATACGCTGTGTAAAGCATACTTTTTAATTTATTTTGCAAATGCTGCATCCTTTCCGACTTGTAATTCGGTAACATTTCCGCCACTGTCTGCTTATACAGGGGGTCTAGTAGCGTGGACACCCAGCACAGGTCGTTCTCCTTCAGCCTTTTTATACGAGGGTCCCTCAACAGGCACGACAGCATGAAAGACCCCCATTTGCACAAGGTTGGATGCCGAGCTACTCATTTCCCGTTCCTCCTCCTCACACAGAGCAGAATAGGGACTGTTCCCCCTACATAGGGTCACTTGGCAGATATGGATTGACACTGTCCACAAGGACAAGCTGCAGGCTTCCTGGCAGGGCCCATACAAGGTGGTAGAGCAGGTTTGTGATACCACCTTTGTGATCGGTGCGGTCACAGGCACGGGAGGCAAGCGCATGCTCCATGTGAACATGCTCAAGCCATACCACGAGCGCACGGAAGAGGTAACCGCGATCTGTGCACCTGCCACTGAAGATTATGATAATTTGCCACTCCCAGATCTCCTAGACCTAGAGGGCCAGAGCGGAGACCTGGGAGAAGTACAGTTAGGAGAACGGTTAGACCCCCAGGAGCGAACCCAGGTCCAAAGACTAATCCAGGACAAGGGGGGCCACGTTTTCCAACCTACCTGGGTACAGTCCGTTAACAACTCACAAAGTTGAAACCCTAGACCAGACCGCCCTTCGCCAAACCGCCTATCGCATACCCGAAGCAGTTAAAGAAAATATTCAGAAAGAAATTGAGGAAATGATGCAGTTAGGGGTGATAGAACACTCTGACAGCCCCTGGGCCTCCCCGGTAGTACTAGTACCGAAACGGGACGGCACGACCCGTTTCTGTGTAGACTACCGGAGGCTAAACGATAAAACAACCTCAGATGCCTACCCTATGCCCTGGATAGACGAGCTCCTAGACAAAATGGCCAGAGGCCAGTACCTCACCACAATAGATCTGTGCAAGGGGTACTGGCAAATTCCATTAGCCGAGGACGCCATCCACAAGTCGGCAATTGTCACCTCGTTTTGCCTGTATCAGTTCAAGGCCATGCCATTCGGGATGAAGAATGCCCCGGCTAACTTTCAGAGGATGGTAGATCGGCTACTGGATGGGTTTCAGGAGTATGCCTGCGCTTACTTGGGTGATATAGCCATTTTTAGCTGCTCCTGGCCCTAACACCTGACCCACATAGGAGCCGTACTAGACCGGATTAGGGAGGCCGGACTGACCCTAAAGCCCAGTATGTGCCATCTAGGAACGCGTAAAAACCTCCCCAAGATAGTAGTATGGGCCCCAGAGTGTGAACAGGCCTTCCAACAGCTCAAGACGGTGTACTTTCTGCTCCTTATCCAACTAAACGCTTTCTCGTCCATACAGACGCTTCTATGTTTGGATTGGGAGCAGTACTGAGCCAAGTCGGAGCAGATGGCGGTGAGCAACCCGGGGCTTATCTAAGCCAGAAACTTTTGCCCAGGGAAGTAGATACACTGCCATTGAAAATGAGTGCCTGGCGGTGGTGTGGGCCCTCAAAAAGCTGCAACCTTACTTGTATGGACAACCGTTTACCTTAATCATAGATCACAACAAATTTGGGGCACTGCGCATGCATCTAATGTGCCACCAGATGGAGTGGTGTGTTTAGTACTATTCTTATCAGTTTATCCCTGTTACGTCCCCTATCCGTTGATGTGGAGCAAGACGCAGCAGCAGAAGAGGACTCAGCCGAGGAGGTTATGGAAGAGGATGGAATAGGAGGAGTAGAGGAGGTGGCAGCAGGCCTGCCTGCAAGTCATGGCGGTGTCACCAACTCCTCTGCAGAGCCACGCATTCCATGCTTGGCAGCCGTCAGCAGGTTTGCCCAATGCTCAGTGTAGATGATATACCTGCCCTGACCATGCTTTGCAGACCAGGTATCAGTGGTCAGATGGACCCTTGCCCCAACACTGTGTGCCAGACATGCCATTATTTCCTTTTGCACAATCGAGTACAGGTTGGGGACTGCCTTTTGTGAAAATATATTTCGTCCGGGTACCAGAGAGTGAGTGGTGGCACTGGGCACAGTATCCACTGTGAGCCTAACAGTGAAAAAAGTTTTTTGGTTTTAAATGCAAGCTATTGTGACACCAGATATGAGTGGCAAAGTACACGGGCAGAGGTCTGCAGAGCACACGCAGACCTCTGCCCGTGTACTTTGCCACTCACAGCCAGAGTCCCTTGATGCAGCAATTCCAGGCAAATTCTGTCTACCAAACCCATTCGTATAACGAAAGACTATGTGAAAGACTTTGGCTCCATGGCAATTGAACTGTATGTATGTGATCTGAGTGCCATTCAGTAATAATGTGTGCTCAGATCTAAGCTCTCTGGGGATATGTCGAATGTACCTGTTTTATGCAATGGCTGCACAGTTATATATTTTTATGTATTTTATTGTATTTTGCTACCATGTGACTGATGGAGTTTTTTGCCTCTGTCCTTGGAGATAATTGGATTACTTCCCAATTGTCTCCAGGATAGAAGACTCTGTGGAACTGTTTTTTTGAGCAGAAAAGTCATGCTTCATTTGGCCACAAAGGACGTTGATCTAACTTTTGACCCACTGGACCAATTTGTATGATTTTGACCTATATGTGTATTTGTAAGTTTTATGTGAATGTGATGCATACTTCTTATTTATGAATATTGTGTAAAACTGTTTATTTTCCTGCCTGTGATAATTATATTAACCCATTGTGTAAGGTAATTGTATCACAGGCAGAGGGGAGGATTTTGTGTGGGAGTGTCTGAATGTATTGTACATGTTTATTGGTTGTGTAAAACCCTGTGGGTGGTACTAATGTGTAAGAATGTGTACATAAGCACAATAAACCGACAGCTCTGGCTGTCGGTTTATTTGGAGTGCCGTCTCTTATTGGGGGAGTCTGCTACAAGGGATTGGTATGCTCTGCATACCATCTTTCTATATTCACTGCTAAGCTCTTGTAAGAGCTTGTTCCTGTCTTGCTCTCTGAAGGAGTCTACGGTGGTTCGGCTGGAGTGCTTGGAGCCCTCAGGAAGCACTAGGAGCATTCTTCAACAGAGGTACCCAGTCGGGGTGCCAGGTGATCTGTTACAACCACAATGGTTGTAAATGGAATCATCAAAAATGTACCCACTCTCAATTAAAGAAATTTTATAGATTCCCACAAATTTGAGACCAAAGCTATATTTTATTTCCAACCACAAAAACAACTATTAAAGCATGGATCTTAATTTTCAAATTGATTAAACCAAATACAAATTTATCAAGAGCAACTCCCATATCAATTTTAACCAAATAATTGCCTGATTTTGACTCTCCATATTGGTCCTCTCATTCAATTAATCATATTGATAATCTTATAAATAATAAATTAATACCTTTTAACCAATTAAAAGAAAGTTATAATTTGGATGATGCGGAATCCCCAATTCACAAAAAAATAATTGATTGGGTTAGTTTAAAATTTGATGTTTCCAACATGGATCTGAATCAGAGAATCACAGAATCGGAGAATATTCTTCTCACCTATAAAAAAAATTTACTTTTCGGATACAGGAAGGAAACATACTATATCTAATTTTTACTGACTTTTTGAAAATAATGAGAAATCAGACTTCATGTTGCATCGGGAGAGGGACTTAGGCCTGGCTTTTATTTTATCATTAAAAGGTACTACACCGCGGGGAGCATGACCTAACTACCAAAGCGAGCAGTCGCATGACCTCGGAGTACCAGGGGGGAAAACTGGCATAAATCGGATAACCAATGCTTACAAAACTCACAGGGAGCTTCCAACTTCTGCCCCATGGGGCGTAAAACCAAAAAAAAACAAAAGCTGAACACCACCGGCAGGGAATGATCATCAGTGATTTATGGCGGCAGGCACATGGCACCCACGAGCCCAAGATGACGGCCCTCCACGGTGGCTGCTCTAACTTCACAGATGGCACCTCAGATGAAGCAGAGGAAGTCCACAGGCCAACACCGGTGCTCCCAACGCAAACCCGCACAGCACCGCCACCAGCGAGCACAGAGACCACACCAGTGACACTAACGGCGATCAGAAAGCACATGGCGGACCTCCACCAGAAAATATCTGCGGATGTGGCAATGATAAGGGCGGACCTGCAGGGCCTGACCGGCCACCTAGGGGTGGTGTAAGGTACCTAGCTCCAACAAGAGGTGTCAGAGATGAAGCAAACCCACATGGCCTTTCAATGCAGGCTGGACGACCAGGAGGATAGGAGAAGGCAGAAAAACCTGTAAATCAGGGGGGTCCCAGAAAATATACCGGCGGCTGAACTCCCACACTTCACCCGACGCCTCATGGCGGCCCTGCTAACCTCATAACAAGCAAAGGGAATCTTCAGACTCCCGAGACCTACCAAAACACCTCCCACGACCTCAAGGGACCTGGTAGCCCAGAGCCAGAGAGGTAAATCAGCGGGCAGTCACCCTACAGCTTTGAAGGAATGTCGCTAACGTTTTATGCAGACCTCTCTGGAGGGACCCTGGCATGGCGGCGATCACTCCGCAAATTCACATCCCTCCTGCGAGCAAAGAATATCAACTACCGTTGGAGCCAAGTCCACACACTGCGCATCTCGATCCACAACCAAGCCGAGGCGGCGGCACAACTATGCACCCTAGATCTTTCTCCCGACTCCTTGGGCCCAACTGTATCAGAGGTGGGAAGTTCGAACCCTCACAGCTGGGATCCAGCAGCCACCTGGAACTTTGTGCCTAGGCACACCAACCTGAATTCTTGAGTCAGTGCCACCTAGCTTCCTATAAGGCGCAGCGACCATTGCCATTGTAGCAAGTAACCTATAAAAACCAAAACGCACCGATATCCACAGACTGACACGCACACTATTTTCCCCTCCCCCCCCACACCCTCCTCAACGTCTCAGGGTAAATCAGGTGCAATCAGCTTACCTTATGGCCAGCACAATGGGCACCACTCTGATTAGCGCAAACAGAAGAGGGCCATAAAGTCCTAGCACCCACTTAGCCTCACATGTCCCCCCCCCACACTTTAGCAGACCTACCGAGCTACAGCGAGCACTAAACAGCAGACTCACGACTGATAGGAGCGCACGCAGGGTCCTCTGACCACCCCACTGCAGACACTGCCACTCCAGTCTTCCCCAGCAAGGACCCGCCATTTACCCCCCATGACTAGAGCACCTCACAATGGACCGGTACAACACTCAGGGGCAGACACATCAACTCCCCCAAGATCGGGGGATAAACCCGCTCAGACCATCAGATGACCCAACTCTCTAGCGAGAAAGTGCTCAGACGATTAGTGATATTTAAACTAGATAGACGAGTATGCATCTTTATAGCTAGCTTACCACTACTGTTTTCTCTTCTCAATTTAAAATATAAAATGTGCACTGTTATGCATTCCTCACTATTATTACTTTGAATTGACTGAAATGCTGGCAACAGCTGTTGGGGCACGCCAGCACGTATGTAAAGTTTACTATATGCACCAAAAATAAAGAATTAAGCAAACAAAAAAAGGTACTACATAATTCGTCTCTCATTATTAATCCCATTATAAATTATTATTCAGATTGTACCTAACCTCCTTAAAATTATTCAAATGTAAATGATCAAATTCAGATAAATGTTGGAGGCATTGTGGACAAGTAGGGTCCTTAGACCATATTTTTTGGACATGCCTATTAATAAAACAATGTTGGAACTCAATTCATACAATTTATTAATACAATTACAGATTCAATTATAAACCTTACACCTGAAATTTGCTTATTCAAAAAATATTTCCCAAGTTTAGCAAAAAACAAATAGATTATACTAAATAATTTATTAATTGCTGCCAATTCTTTAATACTGAAATATTGGAAATCTACAAATATCCCATCCATTAAAGAAGTTTTAAATTTAACAATATAGCTTGGTTGCTGCTTTTAAGTGCTGCTTCAAAATGTGTGCTTAGAGATATTCTGGAGAGTTTTACTGATTCTTTAACTTTTTTTCTAAGACTTTTCTTTTTGCTATTACAGGTAGGAATCATCTATAGGAAAACTTTTTTGATTGCATAAGGATTGGTTTCCTGTTGGTAATTGGCAAGGCATCTGCTTTGATTAGTTAGGTGTTGGCTAATTGCTTTTTGATTCCATGTTAATAAACATAGGCCCACACAGGGGTTAAACATTCCTAGGGGATGGTGCTTTTAGGAGTTATTTAAGGGTTGTGGTCATTAGCTTGGCTAATATAGTTTGGTTGCTGCTTCAAAGTGTGTGCTTGGAGATATTCTGGAGATAAACTGGTGGTAATCTGAGTTACACAGGAGGTGAAAATAAATAAATAAAAGTAAGATTTGATTGATTTAAATTACTAACTTCATTAAAATGGCACACTTAGTTCGGTGTAATAGTTGTTATGCATTTGTTTCAGAGTGTAGTGGTGTTGTGGAGACAGTCTCTGGCACCAAGTGTAGTGGTGTTGTAGAGATAGGCTCCAGCCTCCAAGTGTAGTGGTGTTGTGGAAACAGGCAACGGCATCAAGTGTAGTGATGTTGTGGAGGCAGGCTCAGACTATAGACAACAAATTAGGCAGCAATATGCAATGTCAATCTGCAATTGCTAAGGCCAGTAAGGTTTTGTCATGTATAAATAAGGGCATAAATTCCCGGGATTAAAATATAATTTTGCCTCTTTATAAATCACTGGTAAGACCACACCTTGAATATGCTGTGCAATTGTGGGCACCTGTTCTAAAGAAGGATATCATGGCACTAGAAAAAGTGCAGAGACATTTTACAAAATTGATAAAAGAGAATGGGGCATTTTAGTTACGAAGAAAGGTTAAAAAATTTAAATCTCTTTAGTTTGGAAAACCAGCGCCTCAGAGGGGATATTATACAAATATATTCGGGGCCAGTACAAACCATTATCTGGAAATCTAGTCAGAAACAGGGATATACATGGGACACAAGGTCATGCATTTAAGCTGGAAGAAAGGAGATTTCATCTAAGGCAAAGATATATAGAAAAGACAGAGAAGGAAAGAAAGGGGGGGGGTGGGGGCTAAATGCAAAGGATAACATAAAATCTAGCCTAATGAATGTTAGTGAGGTGAACATAGTCAGTTTGGGTTACGTTAGAATTTGGTAATCACACAGTAACTGGTGTAGGTGTGATTTATAGGCCCCCAAGAAAAATAGAAGACTTAGATAATCTACTAGTTGAGGAAATAGCTAAAATGACAATGAAGGGGGAAGTTATCATCATGGGTGACTTTAATCTTCTGGATGTGAACTGGAAAATCAAAATAGCTACTTGTGCCAGGAGCACAAATATTCTAAAGTACCTACTGGTATTGTCTCTAAAACAAGTCATTGAGTAACAAACTCGTAAGGAGGCCATAGTAGATTTTGTGTTAACAAATGGAGATTTAGTATCAGATATTACTGTACGGAAAAGTTTAGAATCTAGTGATCGCCAGTCAGTGTGGTTTAATATAAGAACAGTAACTGAGTCACACCACACAAAAACAAAAGTTTTAGACTTTAAAAAAAGATTTTTCTAAAATTAGAATGTGTGTAAAAGTGATTTTCAGACTGGAGCAGCTTAAATGGAGTCCAAGAGAAATGGGATTATTTAAAAGTTGCACTACTGAAGGCAATAGAAAATTGTGTTAGGCTTGTCAGTAAGAGCAAAAAATAAAAAAAAACACTCTGGTACTCAACAGAAGTGGGCAAAATAGTAAAAAACAAAGTTAGTGTAACGGATCGCCTATACTCCGGCTTAGTATATCCGCTGTAGTTCTCCCAAATCTCCAGTGAAACACTGATTATAGATCCCAATTCCCCAAACATCATCCTAGACTTGATAAAGAGTAGAAACGAATGTGTTTAATCCTTGTCAAATGGGCCACTTATATACAAAACAAGAATGCAGTAAAACACACCCAAAACACTCCCACAAAATGTCCACAAATTCCTTTGTCAGAGTGACTCGGCATAAAAACATAAAATATCAAAATACATTAATAAAAATACATACAAAACAAATAGGAACCCCCACAAATTATATATTGTTAAGTAGCCCTGATCTGACCGCCCATGTTCTCCAAATAGCGTTCAGATCCAAAACAGTTCCAGGGCATTTGGTGCTTTTGTCGGTCAATTGTTGGGAGCTCCTGCAGCCACAATACGGGGTGCTCTGGCTGGCTCCTAGGTAGCGTTTGTTCCCCTTATTCCCAGGCACCTTCCCTCCAAAAAGCGCTCTCCTGTAAGATTTCAAAGTGGTTAAAAACTGCGAAACCAAGTTGTCCGGGAACCGCACGGTCACCTCATGCCGAAAACAGTTCCATAACAGTCGTGGCTATATACCGCTGGGACTATTTGTGGGTTTGGTTCCCACGGATGGGCACCAGAGAGCTAGCATTCGGTTCCATTTGCATGAAGGGAATGTGCCGAACCAGAGGCACCCAGGACAAACTACTAATGGTGGTTGGGGAGATTTAACTCCCGAACAGGGTCTTTGTATATGGCCAATAGTCGATGGGCAGGAGGCTAGTTTCCACACTCCTCCAGGAGTTTGTGGCAAACATCCAGGGTAAGGAGCATTTGTCACAGTTAGCATTTAGTAATTATGAAAAAAAAGAGTGAGGAAGGTAGACAGATCTATAAGATTAGGTAGAAAGAGGCTAAGCAAGTTTTAAGAGCTTCCAAGTCACACAGAGAAGAGAAAATAGCCCAGTCAGTAAAAAAGGGAGACAAAACATTTTTTAGATATATAAATGAGAAAAGGAAAGTAAAACAAAGTTAGTTAGATTAAAAACAAAAGAAGGTAGGCATGCAGAAGAGGATAAAGGTCTAGCTGACTGCCTCATTGAATATTTATGTTCTGTATTTACAGATGAAAATGAAGGAAAGGGATCTCAGTTAGGAAAAATGACAAATGAGTCATTTGTTACATGTGAGTTTAAAGAGGAAGAGGTTCTATTGCAACTGTTATAAGTAAAGACAAGTAAGTCGATGGGGCCTGATGGAATACACCCAAAGCTATTAAAAGAGCTTAGTGGTGTACTAGCAAAACCATTAACAGATTTATTTAACCAATCATTGTTCACAGGAGTAGTCCCAGAAGAGTGGAAATTAGTAAATGTTGTGCCCATTCACAAGAAAGGTAGCAGGGCAATTATAGGCCAATAAGCCTTACTTCAGTAGTTGGGAAAGTAATGGAAACCATGTTAAAGGATAGGATTGTTGAACATCTATAATCACATGGATTTCAAGATCAGTGACAACATGGGTTTACTTCAGGGAGATAATGCTAAACTAAACTTATTGATTTTTTTTGATTGGGTAACTAAAATAATAGATCAGGGTAGTGCAGAAGACATTGCATACCTAGATTTCAAAAGACTTTTAACACTGTCACACATAGAAGGCTTATCAATAAACTGCAATCTTTAAGTTTGGATTCCAATTTTGTTAAATAGGTTAGGCAGTGGCTGGGTGACAGGCAACAGAGGGTTGTAGTGAATGGAGTATATTCGAAGCAACATCTTGTTACCAGCGGGGTACCTCAGGGATCTGTACTTGGACCCATTCTCTTTAATATTTTTATCAGTGATATTGCAGAAGGTCTTGATGGTAAGGTGTGTCTTTTTGCTGATGATACAAAAATATGTAATAGGGTTGATGTTTCAGGAGGGATAAGCCAAATTGCAAATGATTTAGGTAAACTAGAAAAATGGTCAGAGCTTTGGCAACTGACATTTAATGTGGATAAGTGCAAGATAATGCATCTTGGACATAAAAACCGAAGAGCAGAGTATAGAATATTTGATAGTCCTAACCTCTACATCTGAGGAAAGGGATTTAGGGGTAATACTTTCAGACCACTTAAAAGTAGGCCGACAGTGTACTAGAGCTGCAGGAAATGCTAGCAGAATGCTTGGTTGTACAGGGAGAGGTATTAACAGTAGAAAGAGGGAAGTGCCCATGCCATTGTACAGAACACTGGTGACACCTCATTGTACGCAGTACCGGAGACAATATCTCCAGATGGATATTGATACTTTGGAGAAAGTTCAGAGAAGGGCTACTAAACTGGTTCATGAAAGGTTATAGGAAATTAACATGTTTAGTTTGGAGGAAAGAAGAGATGGGGGGTATGATAAACATTTTAAATACATAAAGACAAACACAGTAAAGGAGGAGACTGTATTTAAAAGACAAAAAACTACCACAACAAGAGGACATAGTCTTAAATTAGAGGGACAAAGGTTTAAAAATAATATCAGGAAGTATTACTTTACTGAGAGGGTAGTGGATGCATGGAATAGCCTTCCAGCTGAAGTGGTAGAGGTTAACACAGTAAAGGAGTTTAAGCATGCGTGGGATAGGCATAAGGCTATCCTAGCTATAAGATAAGGCTAGGGACTAATGAAAGTATTTAGAAAATTGGGCAGACTAGATGGGCCGAATGGTTCTTATCTGCCGTCACATTCTATATTTCTATAGGAAACAAAATATGTGAATTGATTTTTAGGCAAAAATATATTTAAAATATTAATTTACATAATGAGTGGGCAATGTGGGAGGAGGACATAGTAAAAAAATAGTCTGAGGTGATGCCCCTGCTAACAACCTGAATTTTTTTTTAATTTATTATTATTTAGCATTTTTTCTTTTTCATGATCATCTTCTACACATGTACATGTGATTTCATATCAGCTTTTAGGTTTTATGTAAGAATATATATACAATATTGATGTACATATTCCTTTTTTTTTTTTTTATATATATCATGGGTGTCTATATTATTTTTATTTCCCCCATATTGTAATCTATTATCACAAAAAAAAAAAATTGTGTAAATTGTTATGTTTTTTTTAAAAAATTCCATAAAAATGATTTGAAAGGAACCCCTTGAATCTATATTTGGGGAAAAGTCTCCCGAACATAGATTAGCTTACTAGCATATGGAATCCCGCTAATCTATGTTCTAGGAAAATTATCCGAACATAGATTAGCGGACTAGCGACTAGGGCTTATTTTCAGGGGAAGTCTTTTTTTCAGGGAAAGAGGGTATAAGATAAGGCCAGGGACTAATGAGAGTATTTCGAAATTCAGGCAGACTAGATTGGCCGAATATCTGCCATCACATTCTATGTTTCTATGTATGTACACTAACTTAAGCACCATTACAATGGAAATTGTAGTAGTGAGCTGTCACTAGCTAAATAGTTAAAACATACAAACAAACAAACAAACAAAAAAAAAAGCAATCTAGGCTACATTAAGCCATCACTTATTTATACAGTATAAAGTCTAAGAAATAGTAGACAACGAGTCACCAGACTACCTACAGTTCTTACACCAGAGAATAATGAAATGTATCCTTATGGACTTACCCCATTGTGGATTTTGGATTCATGTGTGGAGCACTTGAAATTGCTGCACCTGCTCCTGCACCCATTGCCCATGTGTTGAGATGAGACCAGTTAGGGTATGAATCATGGTTCTGCATTTTTGGTGTACTTTGCATGTACTAACCCTGGCTCCGAGATAATAAGATGGAAGTTTAGATAGAATCCGAAATTTAATTTTCTCATTCAGGGCTGTACATTCAATGAAAATGTCATGCTTTTTGGATGTGTCACAAGCCTAATCTTAATATAAAGTGAAAGTTGTCCTGTATTATATTCCAAACCAAAGAAAGCAGATTTGTGGGATAAAAAAACACTAGCTACTAATGTACATATACAGTGTTTCATTCGTATAAATGGATTTTCTTCAAATCTGAATACGCACTTAATTCTGCTAAAATTATTTTGATCAGTGACTTAAATCTTTTGGCTCCTGTCTCAAATATGTTTAAAGGTCAAACTAATTGTAACTGGTTATAAACCTATTTAACTGGAAGTAATGCCTAATTTAGCATCAGAAAAATCTTGTTTTTACTTTTAAAGATTTTTTTCAATCTTTTTTTTTTGCCCTGCAAATTAGAACCATAAAACATGAGGTTAAATGCTAGGCTATGTTATATGTTTATTAATATAGAGGGCATTACTAGTGCTATGATACATGAGAAATTACTTGGGCTGACATGACCCACAAAATGTGTTAGCCTACATCCTAACCAAGATCTTTTTCTTGATGGCTATAAAGCTGTAAATGGATAACAAGTTTAAAAAGTAATGTTTTGTTCATATGAAGCTACATTCTTCCCTAAGGGAAAGTTCATTTTTACCCATCTCATTCTTCCACGCTGACTGTTTAGTACTGCAGTGTCATTTATTTTTAAATAACTTTCTATTTTCTATTAGAAGGAAATATTGTATTATTTTGCTTGGGGATGGTGCTTGGGTTTGAAGATTAGACCCTTCCAAGAAGCAGCTAGGCAAGCAGCAGAGAGCAAAGTGACTACACTGCAGGGAGCTTTGATAGTGAAGACATCTAAGTGGCTCGATGCTTGAGGAATATTGGAGATCTGTTTATTGTATTTTTCTTCTTTTTAATGTACATCAAACTGAACCAACAGAAGTGACATGTTAAAGTATTTTAGTATGAGTGCTTTTTATGTATTTTATGATTTTACTAAACATTATTTATGTTGGATTTATTTTACTATATGTTACAGTGTCAGCATATTTATGTTATATATCACAAATACATACACATATTGCCCATTTACTTAATAACTTCTTTATCAACACTAAGATGCTAGAACAACGCTCACTGTGCTCTTTAATATATTTAGAACAAGCTGACTTCTGGACTGGACTAAAGGACTATTTTCTTGTTTGCCGATATGCTTTTTAGGACTGTGAGCAGCCTTTTTATAATTATTTATTTTATTGATTAACTAACCTTCATTTCTATAACCAGCCACCCAGTGCATCAATATGAAGATGTAACACCTTAATTTCTTTGCTATTTGCACTGGAAGCCAACAGTAGGTGCAGAGTTTTCTGGTTTTGGCTAATTTAACTCTGACCTTGCTGAAGCTATTTTGTTTAATTCTGTTGGAATCTGAGTTTTATAACTTGATATAACTGGAATAAGACCTAATCCAGGCACTGTTGTACTTGCTGCAAAGAGCATTGTCTGTAAGTAATTTTGTTGAAAATGACCATCTGGCTATTCTTGTTTGTCTTTGAACTTGGAGTGATGCTCTTCTTTAATTTTTTATGTTTAGTAAAGTAGTTCTATGTCTTTTTTTTACTACATGTGACAAATTGTGGTATCTCACCCAGTTATTATTTTTTCTATATCTTTGCTTCTATGTAATGTATTTATACTGTTTTTCTTTTCTTTTCAAACTTTAAATGTTTGTTATTTAAACCAACAACACCAGCACAACTATTTTACATGTACAGCTAAAGGAGATGGGCAGGCTTGTATAAAAACCACATATAAAGGATACATGATATTAGTGATTCCATGTAATATTATATTAATTATACAACCGGTAAAAAGAATGCTTTGTGGTTTGACTTTGACGAGTTATTGTTTATGTATGTGTTTGTTTGTTTATTTCAGTTATACTCTGTTCCAAAAACTGTGATAGGTTCTCTGCTGAGGGCCAATGAAAGGGTTTTTACCATCTTACAATCCAATGTGCCATTTCTTTGATAATACCACATTCCCATTTGGTCTCTTTTTCTCACCTCCTTCTCCTATCTAGTTTCTCCCTCTGCCACTCTCCTTTTCTTTCAGTTTCTTTTTTTCAGTGCCTCGCTGTCTCTTATTTTGAATTTGTCTCTGTTTTCCAACTCTCTATCAATTTCCTGCTATGTCTCTACAAGTCTGTCTTTTTCCTGTCTTGTTTTTATACTATATAACATGCAGTCTGCATGTGTGGGGCCTAAAAGGCTGTTACTGTTGCAGGTATCTGTTTGTGGACTACTGGTAGTGTTGTATATGGAAGACAGGGTGTTTTGTGTGTGTATAGTTGACCATGTGTGTAGGGGCTGTTGTGTGTTTTGTTTGGTAGGCTATATAAGTTCTGTATATTGTAAGACAGTGTTGTATGTATGTATGTAGAGGTAGTATGTTATGTGTATTGTATGAAGAGGATCTGTTTTTTTGCTTTTTTGGATAATTCTGTATTTTGTTTGAGGTGTCTGCATACATGAAAAGGTGTGTGTGTGTGTGTGTATGGTTGTTGTGTGTGTGCCAGTGTGGGGAGGCTATGTGTGTATAGGGGGAGTGTGTGAGGAACAATGTGTGATCACACGCTGTATGTGTTGTATCTGGGGAGGAGGTGTGTGTTAAGTTTTATATTGGAGGCTGGATGTTTTGTGGGTAGGCTGTTCCCATATTCTTCCTGCATGTGTTTGAATGGAATGAGGCTCTATATTTTGTGTATTGGGGTACTCCTTGGTGTTCCAGTGTGTGCATGACCATATCTAGTGTTCTAGTGGTGGCCATGATTTCTATTCTATGGGTTATGATGGGAAGAGTTTGTAGTCCTGGTTGTTGCAGATCACTGTAAAAGTTCCTTCCAAATTGGCACTTTTCCATGATTCATTCACTGTCTGCTATAATCTGCACCCTCCTGAGACAGTTAACAGGGCCAGTCAGGGATATATTTTTCTCTCCCTAGCAGTCCAAGGGTCAACAGAGCCCTGTCTCAGAGCAAATACCTAATTCACCTAATCATAGAACTGACCCTGTACTGTGTGCAGTAAACTCTAAAGAATTGGAACCACTGATCTCCTGTTATTGTATAGTGGGTCCCACTTAGGCATACAATCCAGGACATACAAGTAAAAATGCAAAAAGAAGCAAGAACTGGGAATGTAAGTTGTATTAAATCATGAAACAAGCTAAATCAATGTCCACATTCAACCCTTTGGGTTCTAAGGAGTCTAGTAGATGTATCCAATAGGTTTCCCTTTGGGATAATTTTAAATCTATCTCCTCCCCTCCAGTGTGTGGATACTTGTTCAATTCCCATTCCTCCAAAACTACTCCAATTAAACAGGGGACACGAATTACAATGGACCGGGACAGAATGGGTCGTCATACCCTTTCTAATGTTGTTAATATGTTCCATTAGACGGACCTTGAGTGGTCTTTTGGTTTTCCCCACATATTGTTTGCCACACGGACATTGTAAGAGATATACAACATAGTCCGTGTGACAGCCAAAACTGGATTTAATAGCGAAGCTCGCTTGGCTAACATAACTTGTAAAGTTAGAAGTTCTTCCTAAGTTCATCCTGGAACATGCTTTATACATGAAGCACCCTTTAAACCCCTTATGAGTCTGTGAAACATCCTTGTTTTTAGTGTCCTTCTTAGGATAACTAGGTGCTACAAGGCTTTTTAAATTCTGGCTTTTCCTATAAATAATAGGTGGTCGACTTGGTAGAGTACTACCCATAACAGGGTCTTGTAACAATATCGGCCAGAATTTGTTTAAGCATTTCTTAATTCTCCAATGGTCTGTGTTATACCTTGTAATGAATGAATATTTAAACCCTTCGCCATGTGATACTTTTGGACGGTCTACTAATAAATTGTTTCTATCCTTTTGTGACATAACCGTTACAGTCCATAATGAATGCGGCGGCGAGGCTCATCTTCCTGTCCGCCCGCACCTCCCATGCCTCACCCTTCTGTCAGTCCCTACATTGGCTTCCTATAAAATATAGAGCTCAATTTAAAATTCTGGTTTTTGCTTTCGAATCTCTACATAATGCTGCTCCCACCTATCTATCCTCCCTTATACACAAGTATGTCCCGTCTAGGCCCTTACGATCTGCTGAAGACTTACGTCCATCTTTTGTCCGTACTCCCACCTCTGATGCTCGCCTCCAAGATTTCTCAAGGGCTGCACCATTCCTGTGGAACTCGCTTCCCTCCTCCGTTAGATGATCTCTACTCCTTCAAAAAATTGTTAAAAACCCACATAAAAGCGTATCAATTAAACTGTTAATAGCTCCTGACTGATTCCTCTTCTGCAACTGTCACTAGTCTAATACTATCCTTACCTTTTTGTGTCATTTTACCCCACTCCCTCTAGCATGTAAGCTCACTGAGCAGCGCCCTCAACCCCTCTGTTCCTATGTGTCCAACTCGTCTGGTTACAACTACATGTCTGTTCGTCCACCCATTGTAAAGCGCTGCGGAATTTGACAGCACTCTATAAATATCATAATAATAATAATAATAACCCTGATTTCTCTTTCAATTGTGTTTTTTTTATCATACCCTTTTTTTTATTAAGTTTTTACCTATATGTCCTGCTTGTGTTTTAAAATCCTGTACATTAGAGCAATTATGTCTCACTCTTGTAAATTGGCATCTTGCAGTACCTTTAAGCCATGGTTTATGGTGACAGCTTTTGTTATGTACGTAACTATTTCCGTCAGGTTTTTTAAAAAAGCATTTGGATTTCACTTTGTCACCCTCATGAAACAAGAGAAGATCTAAAAAACTAATTTTATGTTTATTCCACTCCGGAATGTGTGAAATTAGTTTAGATATGTCATTTGGTAGGGTAACACTTATAGGGATATTTACTAAAGTGAGAATTCAAAGTGAATTTCAAATTTAAGGCCAGATGAGCCAAACTGAAAGCATAAATAATTTTTCCATTTCATCTATTTAGACCTTAACTTTGAAATTCACTTTGAATTTACTATGAATTTTGGTGAATAGTCCAACCAATGAGATAGAAGCACCATATGGTTCAGAATGAAGAAATATACAACTTTGCTGCAATACACTTGCCAGCGTAAGGCTGTAGCAGGGCTGATTTGTACTAAGCAGATGAAGACCAGCTTATGCTAGACATGGATTATCCCAGTGACAGGGCTTACATTTTATTGTGCAGTTAGCCCTCAGCATTCCATTGACTATACTCACTGTAAACGTATCTCAAAGCACTCTTAAATATCTGCATACTTAGAGACATGTAAAATATTAATTTCAGTTTCAAACTGACAGAATTTGCAATTGTAAGATGTTTTACTGGATTCTACTGAATGAGGTGTAAAATATTTTCTATTAGTGCAATAACAAATACTTCATGGGTAGATCCCTGTCCTGGTAAATAAATACCCATTTGGTTAATCTTCAACTGCAGTTGTACAAAACATTTATTGGCAAAGTCTCTTAAAAATCACAGAAATGTGTCCGCTCCACTCACCTTATACTGTGTACAGACCAGAGCTTTCCTCTGAAAATATTTTTGTGTTATCCTTCTGTACAGCTGCTTAGCCTCAATATACATTTTTCATACTAAAGGAAACATGAGGAAACATTGAAAGTGACTAAAAATATAACGTTTCAAAGAGATGTAATCATCTCAGGCAAAACGTGCATTTTACCAGGAACATCTGCAGCATAGATATGGGAAAGCTTAATAATCATGACTGGAGTCATAGATAACTATAAATCTTTGTGACTTCTATTATATATGATGTGAGCAGGTATTGCAAATGAGTTCCAATGTTATAGGAACCTCTGACTTCACAGGATGCGTCAGGGAATGTGACTAGAAATTAATTTGTCTGTCTTCAAGTTCATGCCATATCAGATCATGGGATGATAATGGCTTTATCAGTGCATGCCTACTAGCATTCACCAAATGCCATGCATACCATTCTTGTCTACCTCCTTTGTTTCTGGCAATAAAGCTGCTTCTAGTCTAATTTCTTTATACCACTCTATGTCTGCTGTCCTTGAGCTTGATTCGAAGGAGAACAGTGAATATTAACCTTCAGAGAATAGCTCGTTACTGACATGTCATGGTTTTGACTTTGATCTCATTAGTCATTTTTAAAGCAATATATCTGTTCTGAGATTTTGCTAATTTGGTGCACTGAATTGGGTAAACCTCGGTTTAAAGGTGGTATCACAAGAGAAATGCTAAAAATATGGTTAATTGCAGGTATATTAATGTATTTCTGAAATTATTTTCTGCCAAGCCATTTTGAAGAAGGGATTTGCTTGATTCTCATATATATGTATTAAGGCCGTTTGGCCTGTATTTGTGGGAGGGGCTTAAATTATTTCACTCCCCTATATAAGGTACAACCCTTACCTGACTCCACACCGATCAAGGTCAGTGTCATCCAGTCGCCATTTTGGATTACTTCTGTTTCCCACAAGGTTTTCCATCGCTGAGCTGTGTCCAGGAATCCTACTGCAGATTTCTGTTGGATCAGCTTCCTGCCTTTACCTATCGCCGCGGATCACGTCCTAGTGACTGTCAAACAGTAAGTAGACCTAACCGTTACACCAGGCAACAAGTCCCACGGCATCAATTACGGTTCAGGTCCTCACTTTACTGTCACGTTCGGCTAATTCTGCCCTACTTAATTCAAGCCGTCCGGTTTTTCAGCCATTTGTCTTCACGGCATATTTACACGTTCGGTACTTAGGATGTATTACTGTATATTTCTCCCGCTCATGTCTTACTTATATAACATTTCACATGAATCTCTACGTTCGCGCGGTGCAACACACGAACACACTATTTCACACATTGCTACAGAGTTAACCCTGTCATCTACGGTTCGTGCGGTTCATACTGCACAAACAAAGATACACACATAACCATCATGCCGACCGGGCAGCCGTATAGCCACAGCATGACAAACCTGGCCATTCATAGGTTGTCCATTTCGTGTGGTTAAATGCACGAACGGACAGGTTTGGGAATAAAATTACATTTATGTCCAAAACATACATGCAGGTTTCAAAGGGGGGTTATTGTATATAATTAAATTTTATGAACAAACTCCACACACGAATGGGTTAAATATATGTTCCAAATTACACATATTGGTATACACATGGTTAAAGATTCCACACTGCCACCTTCAGGCCAGCAAGGATATTGCTATCATTTGAATATCACATTACTTCCTGTACTCTATACATAATCTTACAAATACCTCATATTTTCACACAGGGGTTAAAATCATAATAATACATTTACCATACCTCTACTCAGACACTACCAACTACAAGGCGACATACAGAATTACGGAGATCTTACAAACACCATCTCCTGACCTATACAGGTCAAAAAACAAACATAATTAAAGTAAATATAGTTGTGACACTAGTGTGTGTGTGTGTGTGTATGTATATATATATGTGTGTGTGTATATATATATATATATATGTGTGTGTGTGTATATATATATACATTTCATACGGTTTCATCTATTTAGTTACAGGTACTACTGTTCCCTATACGGATTACCAGGTTTCAATAACCTATACTACCAGGTACGTACACCTGCTACAGTAGATCCACAAAAATCTCCCAAAAAATAGACAAGTACTGGCAATTAGGGTCATAAGGGCCAATAGGTAATTCCTCTTTTCTCTGCACTATGCTTAGGATTAGTGGTCCTGCAAGGCCAACACCTCGCTTAAACTCGGAAGCAAACACCCCTCGGCCACACGTAAGCTAGCCGCCTCGCACGTATCATAGAGAGGGCCTCACCTGTCACTCCCTTTCCTATTTTCTGGTTACAGTCACTGAGAGGCCGACATCCTGCTACAACGTTCGGTGGCCACAAAAATCCCCTTGCGCCAACCATAGATAGAGCCTCTCAAGCCGCTTGGTAACTAGCAGGACCTCACCTGGCTCCCCAAAACAATAAGCATAATGGTTTCGCCTCACGGCATAGCTAGTAGCCAGTACTAAACTACTGGGTTTCAAATAATTTTATCTTTCATTTTATTCAAGTATGTCTCATGAAGGTGATGAAGAGCTATCTCTTCATGGCACCCCAACTAGGGTCGAGACACCCTCTCGTAGGGGAGATATTGCCAGTCCGGCATCAATCAGATCCTGAACCATCCCACGCATCACCACAGAGTTAAGGAGGTGACAAATCCCCTACCCTGCCACAGCAAGGAAAGCGGAGCTACTCAAACTCCTAAACACTTCAATCGACAACACAGAAGCAGGGGAAGGCCCCAGCAACACCAATTCAGGAGATATCCAGGCTATGCTGGCCTCGCTCATGACCTCTATGGGCAAGGTCAATGACAGACTGGCTAACCTTGAGGCGGTCACCACTGCCCTCATCAAGGCTGGTCTTCCTGATACTGCTCAACAGACACCAACCGAACCACGGGCCACGGGTATGGTTATCTCTTCAGATTATCAGGACGTTGACCCTGCATACACTATCCCAGCCCACATTAAGAGAGACATCCTGGAAGGCAAAGATGTCAACCTAGCATCCGTACTAATTGTCTCCCAGAATGTGGTGGAGAATAAAACCTATATGTACGATGAAGTATCTGTGGTGGTCAGATCCAAAGACGCAAGGTTAAACTGGAAACTGACCATTCCAGAATTTGTGTTAGCCTTTGGTAAATTTAGAGATGTAGTTTGTGAAATGTACCCTCATAGAAGGGAAGAGTTTGATCGCTATATGCACAAGCTGGTGGACCTAGGGAACTAATATGGTGGATATGCTTTTTACGACTACCATAGGTTTTTTTCCACCCAGGTGTCTGGAGCTCTCTCTCAGTATGGTACCCGTATCAACTGGAGCAGACTAGATACAGAGCTATTCTGTAGACACTTCGCAGGTCTCAAAACACCGGCTTGTGCACCCTGCTCACACTGCCAATTTTTGTTCTCACACGGCAGACGACCGCAATCAGTCACCTAGCACCAGCTACGCGGGTAGAATTGAGAGAACCACCAGAGACACACTGGGTTGTCCCATCATTTTCTTTGGTAAATCACAAGTGTGCAATAATTTCAATGTGGGCACATGTAGCTATAGTGCATGCAGGTTATTGCATATTTGTTCACATTGTTACAGGGCACATGCAAAAACCATGTGTCCAAATAAAATGTACCCTAAACCATACCTAACGTCTGTTAACATTCATGTCTTCTCAGCACTACTAACCAATCACCCTTCCAGACATATGGTAAATTTTCTCATATCTAGTTTCTCAGAGGGGTTTCATAAGGCATTATACATATGCCCACAGGCCAACTCGAATGTCCAAATTTACAATCAGCACAACAAAACCCAACAGCCATAGATACTCTTAGCCCAAGAGCTGACAGAGGGGCTCTTGTTCGGGCCTTTTAAACCCCACCTTTTACGGCATGGTGCACAAATCCCATAGGGATAGTCACAGGGAAAACATGCCTCAAGCAGAGACTCATCATAGATCTGTCAGCCCCTCATCTGCAACGAGTCTGAACTCTCTCATTCCCTCCGAAGAGTTTTCCCTACAATATGCCACTATAGACCATGCCATTACAGCCATCATGCAAGTAGGCATTGGAGCATGGCTAAGTAAGACAGACATTACAAATGCCTTTAAACTACTACCTATCCACCCCACACTATGGCACTTACATGGCATCAAATGGGCAGATAACTATTACTTTTGCTCCCGCTTAACCTTTGGGTCAAAAAGTAGCCCCAAAATCTTCAACACTTTTGCAGAATCACTTTGCTGGTTGTTACTCAACATTTCTAGATGCCCCATAGTGATCCATTATCTGGATGATTTCTTACTGATTGAAGAGAACTCCTTTCCCCCCCAGGAGTCTCAAAGCAACCATTAGTCTGTTTGACCACCTAGGAGTCCCAGTAACAAGAAAACCGAAGGCCCAAATACAATCATTACATTTCTAGGTATACAACTAGACTCGGCCACTATGCAGGCTAGTTTACCACAAGAGAAAATCACAAACTTACTCAACAGCATCAATCATTACATTTTGCTGGGTAATTGCAACCGCAAGGAACTTCAATCTCTTATAGGTTCCTTGAACTTTGCCATGCGCATCATCCCTCAAGGGCGTGCTTTCATATCCAGACTTCTCTGTCTTTTTTCACATTTCAAAAACAACTATAGACTGTCCTTGGATGCGCACGCCACGGCAGACCTATACATGTGGAAAGAATTCTTGACCACCTGGAATGGTAAAAGCTTGTTCCTACCAGAGTTGACTGACACGTCTCCAACCATATGGTCAGACGCGGCGTCTACCACAGGTTTCACAGCAATCTCTGGGAACGAATGGCTTTGGGGTAAGTGGCCAGAAGAAGTCTATAACTTAGAAGGATTTTTTACAACCTCAGCTCTTTTTGAGATTTATCCCATTGTAGCAGCTGCTGTGGCGTGGGGACATTTATGGTCAGGCTTGTCAGTCCGTTGCCACACAGACAACCAAGCAACATGTCACATCATTAACAAAGGTCGCTCATCATCCTTAACAATTATGAGATTTCTCAGGAAACTCACGTGGTTAGCAATATGTCACAATTTCTACTTGGTCTGTTTTCATGTACCAGGCATTAGCAACATAGCAGCTGACAGTCTCTTGTTTCAACTTTCAGGCTTTTCAGCAAGTACTCCCGTCGGCAGCACTAGCAGCCACAGCCGCCCCTCCATTCCAGCAGCTAACCATGGACTAGAACTAATCATGCAACATAGCAGAGATTTGTCCAAATTAGCATTATCATCCAACACTCACAAAACATACAGAGCCTTTACACATTTCACAAGATTTCTATCTGACCACGACATAACCCAACCTTTCGTCATGACATCTATTATAGCCTTCGCTTCTGTTTGCCACCTTAAATTACACTTATCTTACAACACAATCAAATTATATCTGACAGGCATTCAACATCATATGCTAACTCTACAACCCAATATACATAGTGTTATGTCATCTTATCAGGTAAAGAATATACTCAGAGGTATTCAGAAAACAATTCCTCCAATTCCTCCACAGAGATTACCTATAGATAACACACTCTTCCAGTCATTATCCGACCTATTAGACTCCAAACCGTTTCACTCTACTACCAACAGTCATCAAAGCGGCTATGTACATAGCATTCTACGGGTTCCTCAGGCCAAGGGAATTCACTACTATCACCACCACTCAAACAGACAGATGTCTTCTACGCACACATCTACGCAAACACATGGATCACTACCTCAGTCAAAAACAAGCCAACATGCACCTCCAGTGGAGATCACTTATTTCCCTACACACAACAAATGGTGTCCAGTAACCGCTCTAGATTCCGACCTTTCACTTACCCCATCAACACCATTTCTACACCTGTACTCACTACTATGACCTTCATGCAATACATCAGATCTCTGTTAACCATGCTAGGTTTTAACCCTTCACTCTACTCAGGTCACTCCTTCCGCATAGGGCGACCTCCATAGCTTCCAGCGCTAACATTCCGGTACATATCATTAAATCTTTGGGGCGATGGAAGTCATTCGCCTACACAAACTACATACCAAAACCTACACAAGAATTAAGAAATGCTTTTAAAAAAATGTCTGGATAATTGTATTTAATTGTTGACTATTAAATCTTTGGTTATTCAATTTTTGCCCTCTTTATTTACAGGTCTACCGTATTGTCGGTATCGGCACACCACAACCGACTTTGCTCTTTTATTCTATCCTCACGTGAACTCTACTCCATATACAGCTTAATTGACCCTTATACAAGTATTAAGGCCGTTTGGCCTGTATTTGTGGGAGGGGTTTAAATTATTTCACTCCCCTATATAAGGTACAACCCTTACCTGACTCCACACCGATCAAGGTCAGCATCTGAATGACCCTCCCACCCACTCCTCATTTTCAACATTTTCTTTTTACTTCTATTTTTCTTTACTTTTATTTCTCCTTGATGGGCCCTCTTTATTTACAGGCCTACCGTATCGTCCGTATCGGCACACCACAACCGACTTTGCTCTTTTATTCTATCCTCACGTGAACTCTACTCCATATATGGCTTAATTGCCCCTTACATATATATATATATATATATATATATATATATATATATATATATATATATATATTTGTGTTGTGTTTTTTTTTTTGTTTGTTTCTTATGAATTCAACGAGGTGGATCATGAACAACACAGGGTAGTATGGAGAGCTGTATTTTTCAGTAGGCAGAGTATGCAACTGCCTACACATACCTGTCTAATATGAGCAATTTATATATTCATGTACACATAGAGATCTCCAGTCGGTCCTTGGTTTGCTGAATTTTGCAAATGCGCATTATACCACAGGGTCGTTCCTTTTATTTTGAGACTGCTCAGCCTATGGCCCAGTTTACAAATGATGACAGCAAAAGCCTTTGCGTAGGATGAAATGTTGCTTCTTTTTCTTTTTCCAATAAAACTGCTACATCTTTAGAACCTGGAGTACCTGAACCATACTTTGTTTTCTGAACAAATCTCAATAATTAGTGTAACGAAATTCCCTATTCACAGCCTGCACGAACAAGCCTGTTCGGTTATTTGGAGCATTACAACAGGATTTCGTGAAAATATCAAATAATGCGAACAAACTACCGAACCACCGACCTCCCACTGAGGTCGTGTGGCACTCATTGACCACCCTGACTGTTGCGGTTAACCACAAACTAATTGGTATAGCGGGTGGTCCGCGTTCACCTCCCGAACACGTGGCAATCGCCATTTTGGTTTTGTCGAACGCACTGCGGAAAATGGTGAGGATTCCCTGGAACTGATTCCAGCGACATATTTTGTCGAACGCCGCTGCTACCTCCACCCATCCTCGTTCATACGGTGGAACCATACGAATGAAGGGATAATACTTCATTCGTGCGTTAAACTATGCGAAAGTGATCGACCCCAGATAGCTATAATAGAGGACTGGCAATCGGTTACAAACACACGAACGGCCAGGGAAAGTCGAACTTCAGTCGACGATTCTGGGACCTGTGTTCGTGGGATCTGAGCGCTATTAGAATATGCACTCAGATCCAAGCTATCTGGGGATGTGTGGAACTTAAAGTTTATGTTATATAAAAAGAAAGTTATGTATTTTTATTCTGTTTTTGCTAAATACAAAAAGGCATGTTTCTTTCCTTCTGGAGATAATTACGGCTCTCTCTGCTACCTTAATCTAATTATCTCCAGGATGGGAAAGAGGGAGTGATTTGTGTAAAGGGGAGTGTTTATCCTATAGCCACTGTGATTGGCTACTATATTACTTCTGTCCCAGTCTTCCATCTGGTCCCCTAGGGGAGTGTCCACCAGGTGGAAGACCTGCATAAATACCGGGCGGGTAGCCCACAGTAAATCAGATCGTTTTACCCCTTCATGAAGTCTCGACTCATGTTTGGGGAATTGGAAGCTATAATCACTCTGTTTCAGCGGGATTTCGGGAGAAGCTGCAAGGATCATCGCTGCACGTATGCAAGGATCCTTTGCACTGGTGGCAAGCGGCGGGATTTCCTCCCGAACGGACGTAACGAATTGAAACAAGCAGTGAATGGCGCATAGATACGAACGGTTGAAACGAACTACACTGCAGGAACTGCTGGAAGCTTGAGGCATAGTGGCAAGCAACAAACCGAAAGCCACGTTAATAGCCGAACTACTGGAGAGCGATCAAACCGGCGAACCACAAATGGCGAATACAGAGGAATCAGAGTTCCAGAGGGATGTGAGATGGAGACTCAGCCTGGTAGGACCTAACCCGACACCAGAGATCGTGGTACAGATCTTGGCACAAGCTACAGAGTCCCAGAACGCCAGGGAAGCACGAGAAGCCAGAGACAGATCACCTCCAGTGGATATAATGTCGCTATCTGGATCTACAATGGGGCGGCAGCGGAAAATTAACTACGCTGCATTTAAAAGCTTCGTGGAAGGTGAGATGGATATTGATAACTACTTGCAAGATTTTGAAAGACAATGTCTATTAGAAAATTTGGAAAGAGCTAACTGGGCTGCAGTAATAGGTAGCAAATTATCAGGAAGAGCAGCCGAAGCGTTGAGCTGTGCCAGATGGGGATATACAAAACTATGACAAGATAAAAGAGATTTTGTTAGCCCGGTATGCTGTAACCCCTGAAGCCCATAGAAGGAAGTTCAGGGCTCTCAGAAGACAAGGAAAAGATTCATATACGGAGTGGGCATTTCGTATGCAACGCGCTGCCAGTAATTGGATGCAGGGGAATCAGGCAACTACTCTAGAGGATGCCGTACAATTGTTATTACTAGAACAATTTTTTGATTATACCCCAGCGGAGGTGAGAGACTGGGTCAGAGACAGAAAGCCAAAAACGGTGGAAGAGGCAGCAAGGCTGGCAGATGAATTTCATGAGAGCCGGCGGATGGATGGCAACCGAGGGGTCCAGAGCCAGCGGCCTGCCTCTGCCCGGCCAACTATGCCCCAGAGGGTACCACCTCCAGGGGGCAATACCACAACCCCGGGGTACCAAAAGTCCGCTCCAACGTGTTATGGGTGCAAACAAGTGGGGCACATCAAACCTAATTGCCCACAACGCACTACAGACCGCTGGGGGCGGGCACCGATACCACCAACAAAAGCAGCTGCACACTGTGTGCAGGAGGATTACAACCCTCTGACCCAAGAGACACCCAGTAGCAATAGTGAAAATTGGGCTACCTTGCATGAGGTGAACCCTGTCCAAGCGGCTGGGGATAACAGGGCGCATCATCGCCAGTCGGTAAAGCTCAATGGGCAAGAAGCTCGGGGACTAAGAGACAGTGGAGCTACGATTACCTTGGTTCAGCCACACCGAGTCACCCCGACCCAGCACACCGGACGCACCATTGCTGTAAGGGTGGCCGGAGGGGCAATTCACAAGTTACCAACCGCCCGGGTTCACATTGATTGGGGTTCAGGGGCCAAGGCCGTGGAAGTGGGCATCATGCCAGATTTGCCTGCGGAAGTATTACTGGGAAACGATCTAGGATGCCTGACGTCCCAATTGGCAGCCTGCAGTATCGAAGGAGCACTACCTGTTACCACCCGGCAGCAATCCCGAGCTATGGAAGCCTCCCCCTCAACCCATGACCAGGTGAGCAATAACCCTCTGACGATTTCCCCTGACCACACTTCTTACTGGGGTACACCTCAAGACTTTGAGCAAGCCCAACGGGAAGATCCCACTTTAAAAGGGTATCGGAGGGAGGCAGAACAACCCCAGGGAGACTGAGATCAGGCAAGGTTTAGCTGGGAAAAGGGGTTACTGTACCGAGTGACTGGGGGAACAGGGACAGGAGCGGGCCAGGTAGAAAAAAGACAGTTAATAGTGCCCCGTAAGTATCGAGTAGAACTGTTACGGATTAGCCACGATATTCCCCTAGCAGGTCACTTGGGCATTAAAAAGATGAGAGACAGACTCACCCAGTCCTTTTTTTGGCCAGGGGTCACTAGAGATTTGCAGGATTATTGCAGGACCTGCGAAGTATGTCTGTGTGTTATGTGAAAAGGTTACTTTATGTATTTTAAAGTGTTTTGTGTCTTTTTGCAACCATGTGCTTAATGGAGTCTTGTGTCTGTCCTGGGAGATAATTGAATTACTTATCTCCAGGATAGAAGACTCTGAAACTGGTTTGGGCCAGAAAGCCATGTTTCATTTAGTCACAAAGGACTTTTTACTAACTTTTGAACCCCTTGTCTGATTTGTGCCATTTTTGAATATGTTGTTCCCCTGAATGGATTGATTGTGCATATGTAATTTTATGTGAATGTGATGTATGGTTTTAGAGTTATGAAAGTTGGGTAGAAAGTATGTTTTTAACTGTATGTGTAATTGAGTTTCCTCTCAGGATAAGGGGAGGGAATATGTGGGATGTAACTGATATGTGATTGGTTGTTTTGTAACGCCCTGTGGGCTGTACTATGTTTGTGGATTGGGAATAAAAGAGACTGTATGTGACAGTACAGAGAGTTCCTGCTTAACCCTCAAAGTGAAGTGTCGTCTCATTATTGGGGAAGGATTTATTGTATGCTGTTCCAGTTTGACTGCTAGGAGAGTAAACCTATTCGTATGGTTCCTATTCAACTGTCTACAGCATTCATATGCTTGAGAACATTCATATGCTCCTACGGTTCGGTGGTTTTGGTGTCTGCTGCAGTGCTTGGAGTCCTCAGGAAGCGCTAGGAGCATCCTTTAACGGAGGTACCCAGTCGGGGTGCCAGGCGATCCGTTACAATTAGGATAACTATATATAGCATTCTGTTGTTTCTTAAGACCAAACTAATTCAACCATAGAAACATCTGCTGTAGCATCTTAATATCTCAAACTCAAAGATTTAATAAAATCAATCATTATATAATCACCATACAACATCCTAAAACAAATCAAACTGAGCCACCTTTATCACACAACTCTATCATACCAAGAACAATTGTGTCCAGTGAAAAATACTTGATCAATTCTGCCTCTCACTTACTAGCCAACAAGGATAAACACCCCTCTCTTCATGTAACACGCTAACCCAGGGTCGCCATCAGGGCATGACAACCATAACGGTTGTCATGGGCCCGGCGGTCCTGGGGGCCCCGGACTGCTCAGGTCGTCCCGGGTCCCACATTCAGTGGTGTACATACCGGGGTCGCAGGGAGCCCTGCGACCCGGTATGTACTAACTGTGGCCAGCCTCTTCTCCTGGGGGGCCCAGCAGCCGGTCACCTCAGGGCCCCCCGAGGCTGGCCCTGGTGTCACCCGGCTGGATGGCCCACGAGGGAGCACTCTCCCTGGCTGAGTGCTTCATCTTCAGCTCCCTCGCGCACTGCACTGATGCCGCCAGGTGACACCACTGGACCCCAGGGAATCCCCTCAGCACTCCTACAGGTAGGGAGGCTGGGGGGATGAAATTTTAAAAAGTGTGTGTGGAAGGAAATTGGAGGGGGGGAGAAGAAGGAAGTTGGGGGGGAGAAGAAGGAAGTTGGGGGAGGGAGAAGAAGGAAGTTGGAGGGGAGGGAGAAGAAGGAAGTTGGGGAGAAGAAGGAAGTGGAGGGAGGGAGAAGAAGGAAGTTGGGGGGAGGGAGAAGAAGGAAGTTGAGGGGAGGGAGAAGAAGGAAATTAGAGAGGGAGGGGGAGAAGAAGGAAATTAGAGAGGGAGGGGGAGAAGAAGGAAATTGGAGGGGGAGAAGAAGGAAGTTGGAGAGGGAGGGGGGAGAAGAAGAAAATTGGAGAGGGAGGGGAGAGAAGAAGGAAATTGGAGAGGGAGGGAGGGGGAGAGATTGACATCCATCACACACACACGAACCCCTTGCACACAGAAAAACACACAATGCATTACACAAAGACACACATACACAAGCAAATGCATCCCTTACACACACATACACAAGCAATGCATCCCTTACACACAGCAACACACAATGCACCCCTTACACACACTCAATGCATCCCTTACAGAAGCACACACTGCATCCCATACATACACAAACACACCTTGCAGCCCTTACACATACAAACACAGATTCACACAATGCATTCCTTACACACATCAGGACATCCCCCACACACACACTCCATCCCCTGTGAACAAACTCATTGGTGGAACATGAAGGTGGACCCTGGGATCCAGACCTTGAGCTGTGTAAAGGGCCCTCAAAGAAATGGAGCTGCTTCCCGTTCTCCCAGAACATTGATTTTTGTGACCACAGTTACAAACCGCCTCCAGAGAGCCTGTTCTACAACAGACCAGTGGAGCCAGACGGCAGCTAGAGCCAATAATCATCCTCATCTGGTTGTAAGTAGGCAATCTAGTATATTATTCATGGCACTAATCTCTAATTTACCTCACATTAAAGGGACACTATAGTCCCCAGAACCACTGCAGCTTAATGTAGTGGTTCTGGTGTGTAGCCTGTCCCTGCAGGCCTTTTAATGTAAACACGGTGGCACTGCAGCACTAGCGTTAGTTAACATGGCAGATCACATGGGTGGGGCATTGTGATGTCACATGGGGGGGCGGCATACTTTACTTTTGCCTAGGGCAGCAAAAATCCTTGCACCGGCCCTGCAGACACTGCATCCCTGTGGGCGGACTCGGGAGGCAGCACTTTGGGCGGACTCGGGTGCAGGCACCGGGGAGCCCAGACCTTAAGCTGTGTCAGGGGCCCCAAAATTTCTGATAGCAGCCCTGTGCTAACCCGCTTACTATCTCAAATTCATATTGTACATAAGGACACAGTAAAACTTGAATACAACCCACTATCATTTCCGGACATTCTTTTAGAATTGGAGCTGCTTTGGCACACCGCAACCAACTTTCACCACATCCAATTTACTCTCATCCTTGGCTTTTGTTCCTGACCACAAATTATATTTATATATGTATATTTGTATTATTCCATAGGTTTTGCTTTTCTGCTTTCCAGTGTTCTTAGCCCGGTGCTCAGCTGCACAAATTCTATTTCCAACAGCCAAGCCAACATTCGAGGAGTTGTCAAATAGGGTAAGTATTAGTCCAAAGATTAATACAGTTGACAATCCGATGGTCAACGTTTCAGTTCATACATTAGAACTTTCTTCAGGACATGTTGTTGACCATTGGATTGTAAACTGTATTAATCTTTGGATTAAAATTTACCTTATTTGACAAGTCCTCAAGTTCTGGCTTTGCTATTGGAAATATATATATATATTTCCATGTAAAAGATGCCCCCATTCCTCCATATATAAGACAATCCATATTTTTTGAGCTCAAAATTAAGAAATACATATTTTAAACAGCTATAGCACTGAAGACCAGTTTGGCTGATTAGGATTCCCCACCATTTCTGGGCCCCTTTACATTCCGGTAGGCTGCACTCCAAGGTCTGGCCACGTCAAGACACTGGTTCCCTGGACCGACGTCCTGCTGTTGGCGGCAACAATGCTCTCTGCCTGCGGTACCCTATGTGGGATGTCTAGACAAGGCCTCACACTGTGGTGTCTATCTGTAGTCTGGAGCTGTGAGGTCTTGGAGTGGTCCAGAGTGATGCGCAAGATCTCCCAGACCCGCCCACACAATCGATCAAATTCACAGAGAAGCGCCACCTCTGCTTCAAGTATGTCAGCAGGTCACGGAGATGAATAACACAGGCTATGCCTGCAGGAACCTGGCAGAAGCGAACCCAACAGTCATCTGAGTGTTCTGTCAGTGAGTAGTCAAATTTTGTTATGTATCATAAGTATTTGGCTTTATAATTACATTTTTGAAGGACCACCAGCCACATGCGGTGGTTGTCAGGTCCTGAGCGCAAGTGTATTTTTTTTTTTTTAACCTGCAGTAACATTCTGTGTATAAGGCAACCCCCAATTGTAGACCAAAAACCTTTATATATACCTCCAGTGGCCTTAAAAGCTTGAACTTTAAAAACTTTAAATTTACTTAGTGAATTTACGAAGTCAAAAAGCATCAGCTTTGCTGTATGTGTCTCCAAGATTTATTAGCTGTCACTCAAAGCAGGACAAAAGGCATTGTGTGTCCTTTTCTTATAACAGATGAAGAATCTCTTTTTCTATTTACGTTAAACTATGTCCATAACTTTTGCCATATGCCATAGGTTATCTTGTTGATGTCTCATCAGCAAGAGTCTAAGTCTTGCCCCTATCACCTACACATTCCCCGGTGTACTGCTAGTGAGGCCCACTGTAGTCCAATTCAGTTTTTTAACTATTGATCCAGATAAAGCATCCCGGAACTTTGTCCTCTTATGATCCTTAACTCAGAGCTAGATGCTATTTACGCCCGTGGCAATAAAAATTGTTATGTGACATTGTGAGAGGTCATGTCCAAAATCTGCAAGAAGCACAATTTTATACAGTTTAGAAAACTAATACCCAGGCGTGCTCATAAAAACAGGTTTTTATGTAAGTTGTTGATCATTATTTTACAGCAGTATAAATGTCATAGGCAGTTGTTGTTTTATCGGTAACCAGATTACTTTAGGAAAATATTTTCTGTAATCAATGCAAGTCTTTTATTCAGCTGCAATGTACGGTACAATTGCAGGTAAAGATATCATTTTAATTATGTTATAATATTTTAATTTAACAGAACCAGTAAGTCCCTTAACACATACTGCATTTTTGTTGAAATGTGGTAGTTTAATAAGCTAGTGTACGTAACCTTTTTACAATATTAAATACATTATCATCCTTCAGAATTGATTGACTGAGAAAATATATGCAATTACAGTAAAGAAATTACAAGTACTAAAGTACTATTATCACTAAAAATGTCATAATCACAGCATCTCTAATGACCTTGCACTTAAGACATATACATACACAAAACAAGAGCAAAGTCAACTACATAACTGAATAAATGAGATAATTGTAAAGAATTATGCAATCTAATAACAAGTCAGTATTCAATAAAATAAAAAATATTTATGTATAATGATGCAATAAATTAGACAGTTTTACTTACTAAAGAGGCTATTATTTCATGTAATCAAGCTATTTAAAATTACAAAGTATTTTTTTAGCAAAGAAAATCTAATCTATACTATATTCTAGAAAGAAAATAGGACAAATATATATATGATATTTTTAGTCCATATATCTTAACAGTTGTCTTGGTAAACACAAATATCATTGCAATTGGTGCATTTGTAGTTAATCAAACCATTAAAATTATGCAGTACCTAAGGTGCACAATTAACCTGCTTGACCATGTGGCATGCTATATATAGTATTTTGGTAGTCCTGAATATAGCTGCCTATATTCACCGTGCCTCCATCTTGGAAAGAGCAATTATAATTTTGAGTCTACCTTTTTTCTTTTTTTTTTTTGTGGCACATTTTGCAAAAACTAGAGCAGGAGAAGGAAAGCTCTATCCAAATTTTCTAGGAAAGAGGACGAAGGGGACAACCCCTAGTAGTAATAATTATAACGAAGAAACTGGTTTTTTTAGAACTAATAATTTTACCCAATACTTAAAACATAATCTAAATACATAAATATATCTTGGAGTATGTCTTTTGATACATATAAGCATTGTATATCATATTAGCTCTATATTTACTGTATATACTCGAGTATAAGTTGACCCGAATATAAGTCGAGACCCCTACTTTTACCCCAAAAAACTGGGGAAACTGATTGACTCGCGTATTGTCACGACACTCCTTAGTTAATATGCCCTCGTGCAGTACTCACACTGACCACTGTTTCTGTTTGGCACTGTTTCTCATTTCTTTTCATTAAGCACTTCACCTGGCCCTTGTTTAGCACCTATATATTCTGGTTTCTCCCCTCACTCCCTGGCAGATCATTACCCTTCATCCTTTATCCTGTACCTGATGTTTCCTGGTTCCCGTGATTCTGACTCCTTGTTCCTGTGTCTTGTATCCTGTGTATCCTGATCCTGTGTTCCTGTTCCGATGTCCTTATAGTCCTGCGTTTTCGTCTCTGCCTGTTCCTGTGTCCTCTGCCTTCCGTTCCAGTGTTCGCTTGCAGTGTTCCTGCCTATACTTCATTTCCAGTGATTCTGACCTTGCTGCTTTATTTACTTGTGACCTGCATTGCTCCTTGGTGTTTTTTATTTAGTGCCTGGTGGCTTAGGATCCGTGCCCCATCTATATTCTGTGGTGGCTGCACGATCCTGCCTAAGGACTTTACTTTTGCCTAAGGACTATCACATGTACTCTGCCTGCTCTATTTGTATTTATATGGATTTCTTGTGCGTGTGTGCGTGTGTGTGTGTGTGTGTGTGTGTGTGTATGTATATGTGTGTGTGTGTGTGTGTGTGTGTGTGTGTGTGTATATATATATATATATATATATATATATATACATTTATATATATTTATTTATTTATATTTGTGGCATTGTACATATTTTGTTTTTGTATATTATATCCTTTGGCTTTCTTTAATACATATTTTCTTGATTGCTCCATTCATCGTGTCCTTTCATTATTTCTCTGCTAAGTTGGTTCCCAAATTTAAAGGGACAGTGCTGTCACAGGGCACCACCCTTTCATGTCCTTACAAGTATAAGACTAGGGTGGGAAATGCAGCAGCTACTGGTAAATTTTCGAAATAAAATTATATTAATTAAATATTTATTTACAGTGTGTGTATATAATGAATGCTGTGTGTGTGTGTGTGTGTGTGTGTGTGTGTGTATGTATGAGTGGTGTGTGTGTGATGCAGAGTATGTTTGTGATGCAGAGCCTTGGTGGGGGGTGGGAATTTTTATTATTTTTTTTTATTTTGTTTTGTTATATTATTATTTTTATATTTTTTTTAATATTATTTTTATTTTAATATTTAATTTTTTATTTATTTTTGTCCCCCCTCCCTGCTTGTTAACTGGCCAGGGAGGGGGGCTCTCATTCCCTGGTGGTCCAGTGGAGGGGCTGTGTAGGAGGAGGGCTGGCAGGAAGCTGTTACTTGCCTTTCCTGCAGCTCTTGTCAGCTCCCTTCTCTCTCCTCCGGTCCGGTCAGCTCCCACTGCAAGTATATTAAAAAATTTAAATAAAAATGCCCTCATCCAGTTTACACACACTGCATTATATACACACTGCATTATATACACACAAACACACTCTGCATTCATTATATACACACAAACACACACTCTGCATTCATTATATACACACACTGTAAATAAATATTCAACTAATGTAATTTTATTGGGATCTAATTTAATTTAGAAATTTACCAGTAGCTGCTGCATTTCCCACCCTAGGCTTATACTCGAGTCAATAAGTTTTCCCAGTTTTTTTGTGGTAAAATTAGGGGCCTCGGCTTATATTCGGGTCGGCTTATACTCTAGTATATACGGTATATGTAGCTGTTTGCTTACATTATTATAATCTTTATTTTTGCTCTCAATCTTCTTGTATATACTTATGTTTTTAAATTATGATTAAAAGTTATGTTTTAAGTACTGGGTTAAATTATTAGTTCTGGGAAAGCCTGTTTCCTTATTGTAACGTTTTGTGAGAATGTACCATATAGCCACCAGGACTAGCAGACGAGCTTGCAATTCACACATTTTTTTTTTTTGAAGGTCCACTTAAAGTGTATAATAACATTATTTACAGGAATGCGGTTAAAGTATAAGAAACTTGCAGTCTCTGACATGACTATAATAAAGGTAATTTAAAATGACTTAAGACTGTTGAGTTAATTTTATTACTTTATGGATGAATCTGAGTGGAGATTCCTTCCAGTGGCTGTTGGCATAGACTATGTGCATACTGAATTTCATACATTTGGCTGAACTCCCTCCTTGCTTGGTGCATGAATGAATTCTCCTGTTTTGTGCTCCATGGCTGCTCCAACTGAGCTGATTCAGCAACCAAATTGTATTCGATGTGTGTTCAATGCAAATGCGAATCTCCCACTAGAGTCTATCAATAAATCCAGCTGTGATTTTACCTTACCTTACTAAATCACAAGGGAGCAGCTGAAAATGACATCTAGGCTCACACTTGCTAATTCACTATATTTTTGCAGCCGGGAATCAAACCCCATCATTGCCACATTGCCCTTGTATCTTCTGCTGAGTGTATTTTGCTGGGGTGAGCTCCCTTGTTGGTACTCACTGTATCTATACAGTGTTATTTGCTTAGAACTTTTACTGTGCCTGGCTATGTGCCTATATGTAGGATTTATTTGAAGCACTCAATGTGCCTATATATTAAGTAAAGTAGTGAAAAAATAGTGCTGCATTCTGAGGAATGCCCAGAAGATCCATTGCCCCTTAAGGTCATTTGGAGCTTGCATACCTCAATACAAATCTTTAAGAATGGGCATCACAGCATGATATGCATATAAAGGGAAGTTTTATTGAAGACACATGTGCCCCAGATTTATGGTTTTAAATATGTAATTTCGACTACATAAGCCCTAATCATGTGTATACATAAAATGGCATCCATATAAACTGTCTGAGTTGATTGCCGGATCCTTTTCCCTACAGAGCCTGGCCAAAGACCTTATGAACTGTCTCGGTGGTGAGATATATCAACTGATTTGGGGCTGCACAGTCCAAGGACTTGTCGGATCTTACCATGAAAATGTATTGGTTCTGTTTGCAGAGGGACATAGTCATGAAAGCAGAGTACCTCCTGGGGACCTCCAATCTGATGGTTTAATGGTTCTCAAGAAACTAGAGGGATGCCTGCAACTGGGTGTTGGATCGACAGGTCTTCCTTTGTCTGAACAACTTACACTGTGGATCTGTTCACATCCTGGATGAATTGCCAAGTTCATCGTTACTACAGCTGGCTTCTTGATCCAGAAAGTCATCAATCCTTCATGCAGGAATGGTCATAAACGGGCGAATCCTTTCGCTGCAATAAAGAGAAGTACTAATTTGGTTCAACCTTATTATTAATGTTACTTTTCCCTGGTTGTTTTCTTTGCTATTGTTTTGCTGCAGTATGGAGCTTTTGATGGTGGTGAAGTAAAGACAGAATTTGCCTCCCGTCATTATTAAAATTACAATTATTTCTTCATGAAAACTAGAATACTTTACAATTCCAAACTTGTTATGAATTTTTATCTTATCCTTTTGGTAACTATATTTTATATATTATTATTATACAGTATTTTATAGTGAAGATGTCCTAGTAGAAATAATATTTGTACCAGCATAAGCCAAACACAGAAAGTTAAGGAAACCTTTTTTTTTTTTTTTAAATCAAGCATATGTTTTTGTTTTGTTTTTAACTAATACACAGTGTGACTTGTTGTTTTTGACTAGAATAACACATTCAAGATATAATGGCGTAACATCATTTAATTGATCACACCTCTGATCATTACCATAACAATTTTTGGAAGATCTGTGCTCACAAAAGCCACTTCATAAACTTTGTGAAACATGTACTTTTTGAGAAAACTTTTTTGTGGGTCCAACAAGAAGGCATGAGATTACCTTGTACAAACAACACACAGGCAAAACACAAAGTGTCAGCTATATTTATATTCTCCAGTAGAATAAACAAAAGGTTTGCTCTTGACTCTAAGACAAGTAGCAAAATACATCCTCTCTCTCTCTGAAAAACAATATCCATTAATTTTGAATCATATCTTATGACGTTTCCCTGGACTGCTCTTAACGATGTATGAAATTTGTTCCAGAGCAGCTCTATGAGATTTTTCTTTTATATTTACACTATATATAAACCATCAACAAGAACTCGGAAACAGTCCAGGAAACAGTTAGGGAACATCTCACATCTGTCACAACACAAGATACAAGATTATTCTTTCTCTTGTTTACTGAAAATGTAGGCAAATGCAAAAAAGGTTATTTTTATCAAGCGAGAACAAATTTTAACCACCCTTTTCACTTGTTAAAAAGCCCCATAGAGGGGCATTGTTATAAAAAGCTTGCTGTAATCATGTATTTTTAATTCCTACATGAGTAATGCTTACTGAAAACTTGTCCTTACATCCTTCTCGCCATAACAAACTAATTTTTCATTTGCACAGAGGCACAGCCAAGAGGTACCTTGGCAGTTTCTCTTATCATTTAAGAGATTTATTGAGTGGAACTTCTTTAATGTAGCTCTCAAAGCTCAGAGCTTAAGTGCCAAGCGGTATTGTATTTGTACAATCAGCTGATAATAAATGCTCGACTATTGTCTTGTTTTTTTGGCACCTGCTGTGTTTTCTGATGAGAAAGGAAATCCTCTATTTATCTACAATTCATGTTCTACTCTGGCAGTTTTGGATGATGTCCCCATGCGTTGTCAGTGAAGCATTGTCTGCTGCAAAGCTCCAATGGATGCAAATATTGCAATTTAAGTGACCACATCATTTTAGAAAGCATGACTATTTTTTTTATTTAGCCACATCTATTATTCAAATATAACACATCTCCTAATTAACGCTATTTGACCTTTGTTGTTTTCTATTTCTTTATAGTTAAAAGAAAAACTGTAATAAAGCCTTAAGTGGCCACGATGGCTAATTTTCTGGTTTAAAAAACAAACCACAAAAAAAGTTACATCTTATATAAGCAAGTGATGTTTTAAAAATGTATATTTTATAAAAACTATTACTTTTTGCATAGTTACCATTACCAAATAGTTTACTCCAAGGATACATGTGAGCTCTTATTCACATTGTCTGAACTCTTGCTAAAGATAATAGCAGCAGCTATATAACCCAAATAAGGTGTTTATTAACTAAATGTAAAAATTCAGTTTTTCATTTCACTAAATTGTTTATTAAATAAATCCTATTCTAGGATTCGAGTTTTCTAAATAGATTTTCTTAAAATTAAATTTAAAATTCAGGGGTTATGCTTTAAGAGAAAATAGACAAAATGATAGTTATGTGGCTAAGAATCAAATGGTAGAATGTAGGGATATGATCAAATGCACTACATGGAAGAAGCCTCCTCTTACAGCCTCAAACCCAAATTCTCAAACTTTACAAAGACTCATTACGTTCCTACATATTAGGTGATGGTACCCAGAATTTAGAAAGATGCCTCTTCTGGATGATCTGCGGTCCAATCCAATGCTTAAAATATTGGTGGCCTATTTGGCATGCACTGCAATCACTAAGCTCAGCCAGGAAGAGAGGAAAGTAAGTCAAAGGTATCATTACATACTGCAATACTCTGGCATTTTGTCATCTTGTCTACTGGACTAATATGGCTAATCCAATCTACGTGTGTGTGTATATGTATATGTGTGTATATATATATATAAATGTGTGTGTGTGTATATATGTATGTATATGTATATATATATTAGAGCAGAATCAGTTCCTTATTATTGTAGCCTTAAAGCCTGATTACTATAAATAAGTTAAAGATTTAATATAATACCCATTCATATACAGGGAGTGCAGAATTATTAGGCAAATTAGTATTTTGACCACATCATCCTCTTTATGCATGTTGTCTTACTCCAAGCTGTATAGGCTCGAAAGCCTACTACCAATTAAGCATATTAGGTGATGTGCATCTCTGTAATGAGAAGGGGTGTGGTCTAATGACATCAACACCCTATATCAGGTGTGCATAATTATTAGGCAACTTCCTTTCCTTTGGAAAAATGGGTCAAAAGAAGGCCTTGACAGGCTCAGAAAAGTCAAAAATAGTGAGATATCTTGCAGAGGGATGCAGCACTCTTAACATTGCAAAGCTTCTGAAGCGTGATCATCGAACAATCAAGCGTTTCATTCAAAATAGTCAACAAGGTCACAAGAAGCGTGTGGAAAAACCAAGGCGCAAAATAACTGCCCATGAACTGAGAAAAGTCAAGCGTGCAGCTGCCACGATGCCACTTGCCACCAGTTTGGCCATATTTCAGAGCTGCAACATCACTAGAGTGCCCAAAAGCACAAGGTGTGCAATACTCAGAGACATGGCCAAGGTAAGAAAGGCTGAAAGACGACCACCACTGAACAAGACACACAAGCTGAAACGTCAAGACTGGGCCAAGAAATATCTCAAGACTGATTTTTCTAAGGTTTTATGGACTGATGAAATGAGAGTGAGTCTTGATGGGCCAGATGGATGGGCCCGTGGCTGGATTGGTAAAGGGCAGAGAGCTCCAGTCCGACTCAGACGCCAGCAAGGTGGAGGTGGAGTACTGGTTTGGGCTGGTATCATCAAAGATGAGCTTGTGGGGCCTTTTCGGGTTGAGGATGGAGTCAAGCTCAACTCCCAGTCCTACTGCCAGTTCCTGGAAGACACCTTCTTCAAGCAGTGGTACAGGAAGAAGTCTGCATCCTTCAAGAAAAACATGATTTTCATGCAGGACAATGCTCCATCACACGCGTCCAAGTACTCCACAGCGTGGCTGGCAAGAAAGGGTATAAAAGAAGAAAATCTAATGACATGGCCTCCTTGTTCACCTGATCTGAACCCCATTGAGAACCTGTGGTCCATCATCAAATGTGAGATTTACAAGGAGGGAAAACAGTACACCTCTCTGAACAGTGTCTGGGAGGCTGTGGTTGCTGCTGCACGCAATGTTGATGGTGAACAGATCAAAACACTGACAGAATCCATGGATGGCAGGCTTTTGAGTGTCCTTGCAAAGAAAGGTGGCTATATTGGTCACTGATTTGTTTTGTTTTGTTTTTGAATGTCAGAAATGTATATTTGTGAATGTTGAGATGTTATATTGGTTTCACTGGTAATAATAAATAATTGAAATGGGTATATATTTGTTTTTTGTTAAGTTGCCTAATAATTATGCACAGTAATAGTCACCTGCACACACAGATATCCCCCTAACATAGCTAAACTAAAAACAAACTAAAAACTACTTCCAAAAATATTCAGCTTTGATATTAATGAGTTTTTTGGGTTCATTGAGAACATGGTTGTTGTTCAATAATAAAATTAATCCTCAAAAATACAACTTGCCTAATAATTCTGCACTCCCTGTAGATTTAGTACATAGGTAACTGTTTTTGTTTTTTGTATATGGGGTGATGATAGCTATAGCCAATACTTCCATTCAAGAGTAGTGGGAGTCTGAGCATGGCTTCATTTTGGGTGTTTTCCTTGGTGTATTGATAAAGTTTATTTGTAGCAGAAGCCCAGCATAATACTGTACTTCTGTACATTTTATTATAATTAACAGATAAATAGTTTGCTTTTGCTATATTTTGCTAGTTTTAATTCATGGCAAAATTGAGTACTACCTGTTACCATATAGATGCAGATATTAGGTGGCTAAGGAGTATACTTTATAAAGTAGATGTAATTGAGCAACTCGTCTACATTACTATGAGGCTAGAAGGGTGAAAAATATTGTACTTGTAGTCTCAGATCTCTGTAAGTCTGTCTACATACCTAGACCTTGCATTTAATTATGTAAAACATTCAACAGGAAAATCAATTTAGCTGCTGTTACAATCAAAGTGAGTGAAATATGGATGAGTTGTCAACTATGGAAAGAGCATGATCTGAATAAATGGTTTATGATATTTTTAATGTCTGAAAAAATGCCTGCTACCTTACATAAAACCTATTCTGGATGTTTTGTAAGATCAATGTTATGGTCTATTAAGGCACTTCTTAGCCTCTGAGCTAAGTTCCTGTTGGAACTAATATGGTTACACACCATATATTAGATTTTCAATAGGTGAATTTAGCCTGTTTTGTGCATTTTCACCCTTGTGTTTACAAATGGGAGCTAGAGGTTAAGTACACTTGAAAATGACGACATAGTGCATTTAAGTAAATGCAGCGGCATTTACAGCTCAGTGCTTGTTAAAAGAAATATGTTGAAAAAAAATCTGAAATTAAGTTGCCTACCTCTTTTATTTAGCGCCTCATATAATTTAGATCAAACAGTAAATTGCACACCAACAAGGTTATTCATTAAAGTGAGAATTCAAAGTGAATTTAAAATTTAGGGGCAAGGTAGCTAAACAGGATGTTGAACTGGACATTTTTTTTACAGTTCAAAGATACCGACCTTAAATAGACACTATAGGTACGCAGATTACTTCATCTCATGGAAGTGGTCTAGGTGTAGTGCTCCTGTCCCCTGAACCCCAGGGCTGGATTTCTCACAAGGTTACCAAGGCCACAGCCTCGGGGTTGCCTTCAGAAGAGATAGACTGCATAGCGGATGGGGCAATTTCTTTCACTGGCCAGCCCATTCTGTGGCAGTGGTGCCTGCAGGACTGGAACTCTAATAGAGAGAACATAATTGGTCTCTCTCACCTGCACTGTATCAGAGAATTTCTGCCAATTACCATGGCAACGCTTTGATACATTTCCAGGCGTCAGTTAGAAGGAGCTGTCTGCATTGACTGGGAGGTGTAGCATGTCTAAATCCACCCACTGGGGTTGCAGACATGCTAATCATCCCACCAGACCACCAGGAATCAGATTCCCCCATCTGAGATCCAAGGTAAGCCTCAGGGAGGTGAGACTACACTTTAGTTATTTTAAGGATTTTTTAAACAAAAATGTTTCCTCACTATGTCATTACATTCACCATTTTTCGCTTCAATGTTTTAAAAAACAATACTTACAGGGTTGTTCCGTAAAGTGAGTTCAAAGTGAATTCCAAATTTAAGATAAAAATTGCCAAAAGGGAACATTTCTCTTCTTTCAGTTCAGCTACTGTGGCTCTTTGTGAATATCATTTTAAATTCTTTTTAAATTCTTTCTTTAGTAAATAACCCTTATAGCTTTGTACAATGGAACCCATTTACATTTTTCTTAAGATTATTGGCACAATATGAATACCACAAAATGCTGTAACAAGTCCAAAATGAGGAGAGAACTGTAATTAAGAGACAAAGAAAAATATACATAGTGCAATCAAATGTAAATAACTGAACTTATTGAACCACTCACATGTGTTAGAGATTTTATCAGGCTCTATAATATCTATCCAAATGTGTATTTTCAGGCACTAATATCTCCTCTGGTACCAGGATACAGGACAAAAGGTTAAAGGGACACTAAACGCACCATGACTGTTACATCTCAATGAAATGGAGCTGTCCTTCCATTTAGCATTAAACCATTATTAATGTTTTTACACTAAAAATGTGTCCCCAGCAATCCACCTACTCTGTGCTGCTTGGACTAATCTAGAAGTAATGTGCAACTGTGATTGGCTGAAAGTGTAGCGGTCGGTCTCTGTGAAGCCATGGACATCATTCAGTATTAAACTGCTTAAAAACACTAAATGGAGGGACAGTGGCAGAGAACTCCAGGCATTATAACCAGTTCATTGAGATTATATGGTTACAGTGCCTAAAGTGCACCTTTAAAACCCTGTATGCCAAATGTAATTTATTAAAACAATATTAAAAACATTTATAATGCCAAGTCAGGTCTCAACTGCCTTAAATTAGAAGGATGGTAAAATATCGCTGGGATGATCAAAATTGGATATGGTGGAAATATTTGGTTTGTCTATATCTTTTTTTTTTTTTGTAAAAAAAATAAATATTTTCCTTCAATTTTATCCAGGTGGCGATCATTTCAGGAAAAACAACAATCAAGAAAAACTAAAGTGGCATGAAAATTGGCCAATTAGTGTGTTGCAAAATATATGCACAGTGTAGATATTATGAATGTATTTTTCAGTACACTAATAGGAGCATTTCACAGATAAAGTAAGAAGTACCTAATAAAAGGAAAAATATAAGAGCTGTAAAATGACTATATATTTAAATGCTATGTATTTATTACATATAAATATTGATTTTTTTTTTATTTTTTTTTTTACTGCTCCTACTTTTCCCCCCTCTTTTCATCACTTCTCACTTAATCTGGAATGAATTCAACATTTAGTGGCTGTCCCTTAAACGTCATTCATCTTTTTTCCGTCAATCATCTTTTTTTGGCAGCACAAACGAAACAAACAAAACCGCTTGTTCAATGTCTATTTCTTTGCTTTGTGATTCATGCATATGGAATTAGGTGTTTGGGACTTTAGACGAATCGCCAGTTGCCCCAAATTCAAAAGAATCGCAATTCGTTTGAATACACACGTCTAATTAAAATAGGCCTCAATGCTGGTGAACCCTCCACACTCAAATATAAAATATATAAAATGTGTTTTGACTAGAAGGTCTTCTTCCAAGTGCACTACTGATTAGGAATTTTCCCATAGACTTAATTATAGTAGCTGCTATTTAATTTGCATTAAATGGGTAACCATTACTCTACTCCCTGTGAATCCAGCTCCCTGTGTAGATGATCTTAGTAATAGGATATGAATGCATTTTCAGAGTAGGCAGATTCTCACTTTTTAATTTAAATTTTCCATACACCCCAATTTAAAAATGTAGCAAAGGGCTCTTAAGAGTTTTCAGATTTTCTTTTTATGTAGTTATCAGTAAAATTAAATGTACAACTTATCTGTAGACGGTTATGTGAATGTGGAGAATATGGTTGATGATTTGACTGACTGGTTAATTATATATTTTTGAAAGAATTTATGGAGAGGTGAAACCTATAATTTCCTACATTTTGCTTATCAAGAACATTATCCCCAAACCAGCCCTTGCATAAAGCTAAATACAAAATGCACTCTCCTAAATTAGTACGCCCTCCCTAATCAGAAATGAAAACCAAATATGTAGATTCAGTAAAAGGATTAGTCCATTTCTCCACATAATCCTGTGATTCAGGTTTGAGTTTTTATCAAAGTGGTGACTCACTGAACTTCACAGTATACCATAAAAACTATTGCTGAGAAAGGGATCTCAATTTATGAACTGCATGATGTAAAGCTGCCACATTTGTTAAAAATGTACTTTTTGCATATGTTTATAAATGAGCAATCTCAATCAGTTTGCAACATATGTTACATGGTGCAGTGATGGACCATAAACCGTCAGAATTATTACAATTTTTTAAAACTCAGCTTTTCTGGAGAAGACGAGTAAAACTGATTTCTCTGCTGGAATGCTGAAATTCTCTCACATGCTTGACCATTATCTTGAATTTCCAGGGGATTCCTAATTTTTCTTTTGTTCACAAGAGGTTTATTTTCTTTAAGACTAATTAATTTGTTAAAAAAAATTAACATGAAACTTGGTTTTATTGTAGATGGACTTCTAAATGTGGAACCAAAGCTTAAATGGTGTGATTGTAAAAATAAACTAATTTTACAACATGACAGGAGGCTTCATATTTTGCATTAACTTTCTTTACTGAACTCCATAGCAGCAAATAAACATAGCGAAAAAAACAAAAGACCAATCATTAACAAGTGTGGGTAATAAGAGGTGTGTGTAACTGTAGTACTTCCTCTTTCTTTGCTGCTCCATCACAATAAGTTACACTTTAGATTTACTCCTCAATGTCTTTTATACTGTGGCTTGTTTACTTTGAATGTTTTCCACTTTATTTTATCTTATTTTGTTTGTCTCTTTGGGTAGATTTGCTGTCATTCTGAATATATCTATTACATTCTACCTTCTGACTTTCTGTCTGACAGCTTTCCCTTTAACTCCTCAGACTCTTGTTGGGGCTCTGGGTCGGTGGGGAACTTTCCTGCTTCCTCTGGACTTCCCAGCCCGGTTTCATCCTGGTTTGGGGGGCTCTGGAAACTGCTTGCCCATTTCCTGCATGCATTATTCTGGCAGTTGTTTGTGAGCATTCGTGCTTTCAACTCTTAATGCCGAACTCGGAATTGCAAAACGTTCGGCACTTCACACACACCTGTCCGTTCATGCGTTGAGCGGTAGTTCGTGTGCAAAACGTGGCTATTTGTATTTTTTCTTGTGCGAATCGCCAACTTGGCTCTGGAAGTGTTGCAAGATCATGGCAGCCATTTGCTGGAGCTGGAGGCTGTTGTGTGTCAGTTCTCAAGCAGATGTCTTCTGGATACTCATTGCTACTACTGGAATTCACTGGGACCAGGTTTAGGCTGGTGCTCTGTGCACTGGGAGTTTGGAGCCAGCTAGGGCCTGTCCCATATGCTGGCTAAGGGTTAGCCCCCATTTCATGTGCTGTCAAGCAAAACCTGTTCTTGCAGGATTCTATTTCCCTGGGTGTCCCCCAGTTTAATTACATACTCCCTGTTATAATATGCAGATACTGGATTCTACAGAATTGGTAACAGGCTGTTCTCAGACCTGTTGATAAATCCGCTTACTGGTCCCTAACCCTCTCCTGCCCTATGTGCCTATTTCCATCGGTCTGCTTGATCGTGTTTCCATACACTTATCCACAGTGTAAATTGGGTGAGCCCCAAGATATTGCCCATTATTGCCATGGATTTGTCCCAGAACCCTATGGACCTTCAGGCTGTAGCTGCTTCCCTGGAGAAAGCATTACCTAAGGCCTTTCCCACTGCCAGAATCCATATACACTCCTGCCTAAATGGTTCAACTACATGGCTGACTCGGAGGACTCCGATTCCTCTAAAGACAGGTCTGTCACCTCCATTCTGAGGATATTTCTTGTGGATTTCTTTCCTTCATTCCGTTCCTGGAATTCCCGGTCTCCTGGATTCCTTTAAAGGTTTGTTTTTTTTGTTGCCACACCCATTCCTTTGCCATAAATCCTTTTTGTTTCAGTCTGTTCCTGCAAGCAGTTGTCTCATTTCCTCTGCTCCTTTCTTTGCAGGTAAGTACTGTGTGTTTTTTTATTGTTGTTTATTTAGTCATGCATATATAGGCAGTTAGGACCCACTGTAATTGAAGTACTTTGGTTCAGTGGTGGGCTGCATACATCTTGGCCATTTATGTATGTCTAAATGTTTATTACATATATAGTAGTTGGCTATGTCTTCTCTTGTTTTGCCTTGTATCTCTTGTCTTATTTTATTTTGTCTTGTATTCCCAGTTCATGTACAGTCCTGTCCTGCCCTGTCCATGTCCTGTTCATGTTTCCCTCATGTTCATGTTACCCTTCACCAGGCCCTGATTGTTCATTTCCACGCTGTGATTTCAATCATCATCAGCCATACAGGGGTCCCGGTCTTCGGGACACGGTCCTATCAGCAGGAGCGCCATTGTAAGGGCGACAGAGCAAAACCAAAGGCAAAATATTCTTTGGATGAGGACTTAGACAACCCCCACTCTTTCGGTGTTAGACGAGTGGCAAGCGGCCACCTCCAACTCGAACAATGAAGCTTGGAGCTACGCCTCTCAGTTGGATCACTCCTTCTCTAAGGTGGACTACCTGGTTGGGGACTCCACCACTCAAGATGACCCAGAAGTTTTCCTAGATGCCGCAAGCAGTCGTGTGTTTGACCCTCGGAATATTTGCCATCCCACTTCCAGTGACTGGAACCTCCTGACTATCTAGCAACTTTCAGGCACTTCTGGCTCAGGAAGTCCTTGGATAAGGACGTTTGAAAACGTCTGTGATCTGAATGCCCGTGCCCCACACTGCTGGACAAAGTGGCTTGCACCCCAGAGTCTGACAAGATCATGCTGGTGTTCATGGCCCGAGAGGGCAAAGACCCTTGTAAGGGAGTGGAGCATGGTTTGAAGGGTGCTGAGGACAAACTCCTGGATGCCATCGGTCTCCTCACATGAGTCATGTCACTGGCAGATGATGCCTACACCTGGACTGATGAATTTGACTTCAATATGGTTCGTGAGTGGGCACACAACATTGTGGGAGTTTTTTCTTCCTAGGAAACAACAAAGTGGCTGTCTCTTCAGAGAGGGGTCAAGCAGCACTTGTCGTCTACACTTCGGCCTCGGACGCAAACCTCATAGACCTGGTACTCAGGGAACTCTGGGCCAAAAGCCTCAAGATCAATGTACCAACATAACTATATTCTATGTATAACAAACATAAATGTGTACTCACCAATAGTGAAGAACTCCCTCATTCCCTCTGTGTGTACCCGGAAGTGAATACCCGCGATCACATTGTGTGCCATGATACAAACGTGCTGACGTGTATTAGGTTGCTAAGATAACAGTAAACAAAGGGATTAAATGATTGGTATACAATTCCATGCCTGCAATCTCAAGTAGATATTTATATTGTTTAGAAGTAGCTAGAGGTATGTACTCCCAGCTATAGTAAAGTGATTGTTATGTGGTGACAATGAAAAAGTGACCAAAATATGTAAAAATATCATTTAAAAGTGGTAAAATATTGTGGAACAAATATAGGTGAAAAAAGGAATAAGGGAGTTCTTCACTATTGGGGAGTACACATTTATGTTTGTTATATATAGAATATAGTTATGTTGGTACATTGATCTTCAGAAAGACCCGAACGGGTCAAAACTTCAATCGTATTTGATGTAGTAACTTTACTTGGAATACATTCTCATTTATTTACTCAGGAGACTTTGCTGAACACAAATATTATGTTCAAAACATATGTTTCAAAACAGTAAAATGTATTACAACAAGGATATCATCAGTGAAAGTGCCGTTTGTATGTGAAAAAACAGTTTTACTGTTTTGAAACACTAATATTTGTGCTCAGCGAAGTCTACTGAGTAAAACAGTACCCCCCATGTACAGGTTTTAAGCTGTCTTGGAAAGTTACAGGGTTAAATATAGTGCTAGCAAATTAAATTCTCTGGGCTTTTGGCGTGGGTTGTCAGGCCGGTCTACCAAATTGCAGTCAATAAAATTACTTAATTATGTAAAAATATTACATAAATATGCAAATAGAATTTAAATATATATACATATTTATATATTTGAATTCTACGTGTATATTTATGAAATTATTTATGTAATTATGTATATGGACATATGTATATTTCGTTTTATATCTATATCTATAAAATATATAGAATTAGAATAAACTTATAGTTAGAATAAACTTACATATATATATATATATATATATTTATTTATTTTAAAATTATTTTTACATTTTATATTTTTATTTTTAGTTAATTATTTATGTTTTTATAATATATATATATACACACTATATATATATATATATATATATATATATATATGATATATTTACATGTGTAAGTTTAGTTTAAGTGTATTTTTTTATTAATATATTTATATATTAATAAAAAAATACACTTAGTATGAAATTATATATGATATCTCATATATAAATTTTTTCAACTTTTAACTTTTTTAAACTGTCAGTTCAGGCAGTCCATCTGCTGGCAGCATTATGGAAACCTATGGCTGCCATGTGACCGCTCTGAGGGTCCTTTTTTTGCAGAAGGGGGACTGTCTGGGCTGTCAGACAGTCCCCCCATAGAAGAAGACCAATCGCCGGCAGGAGAATGGGGGTGATCAATAAGTACATGGGAGGGAGGGAAGGGGATAAATCTTTTTTAAATTTAATTTTTAATTTTTTAAAATTTTATTTAATTATTTTACTGAGTGCCTTGACCCCTCATGGCTCTCAGCACAGTCAGAGCATCGAAAACCTGCCTGATGGCTTCCGATGCTCTTCCTCACTGCCGGGCACAATGCCAAGAAGGAGAGGAAAGAATGGAAGAAGAAGAAAAGAAGTTCACAGTAAAGGGGTTAACAAGTGTGTTCTAGAAAGTGAATGTGGTGCGGCTATGTTAGAGCTAGAAGGTATGGATCCAAATGTTGAACGGTTCAGAAATGTGGAACGGCAAATGGGTTAAATTTTCCGATGCTATCATGAAATTTCTGAAGAAAAAAACAAAACTTACAAAGCAGATCACACTAACGAGGTTAACAAATTTAAACCTATTTAGTTTAGAAAAACGTCACGCCTGAGAGGGGATATGATAACATTATACAAATATATTCGGGGCCAATACAAACCATTGTGTGGAAATCTATTCACAAACCGGACTTTACATAAGGCACGAGGCCATGCATTTAGACTGGAAGAAAGAAGATTTCGTTTACGGCGAAGGAACGTTTTTTTTTACTGTTAGAACAATCAGGATGTGGAATTCTCTGCCTGAAGAAGTGGTTTTATCAGAGTCCATACAGATGTTCAAACAGCTACTAGATGCATACTTGCAAAAACAGAATATTCAAGGATATAATCTTTCAATGTAAGGTAATAACTACTTGATCCAAGGATAAATCTGACTGCAATTCTGGGGTCAAGAAGGATTTTTTTTCCTAGCTTGTTGCAAAATTGTGCTTCAAACTGTTTTTTTTTTTTTTTCCTTCTTTTGGATCAACAGCAAAAAACAAATGTTAGGAAGGCTGAACTTGATGGACGCAAGTCTCTTTTCAGCTATGTAACTATGTAACGAGTTTCTTCTCAAAATTGACACCCAGTATCACTACCGGTACAAGTACAGGTACCTGTACAGATACTACTTTTTTGACTACTATGACCTTGAACTACTACTGGGATTTGATGATTACTGTACACTTCATACAGTATTTTCCAGCGCACAAAGTCCAGAATTCCACCAAGCTGCTGGAAACATTCCTCAGAATGTTTTTGTTTATGACTATGTACATGTAGTTACTGCGAACGTCACACTGAGACTCTCCTGTTGCAAAGTTTTTTGTTTTTTTTATGACTACAGTACGTACTGTACAGTACAGGTAGTACTGTATAGATAGCATGTTAATGTTGTGTTTTGCTTTTTTGAGGCACTTCCTTATTATAATGTTTGCACTGTACAGTACAGGTACATGCTGTATTTTTATGTTCAGTACATACTGTACATATTTAAGAGATGCTAAATAAAAAAATTTTTGTCAAGTTTTAGTTTCCTTTGGATCTTTTCTTTGTCTGTAACAATGGTAATGTGAAGTACAGGTACTGTACTGTACCGCTACATTCAGAATATAATCACGGGCATGGCACTGGTAGTTTACTGTGCAGTACATACAGTATTTAAAGAAACAATCCAGGCACAATAACTACTACAGCTCTCCGTAGTGTTTATTGTTCCAAGAGTTCTATGGTGCCCCCTCCCAGAGCAAGTAGTGAAACCATTTAAGAACAGTTTGACAACTTACCTGAGGTATGTCAAGATAGGAGCTGTAGAAGTGGTAGGGCCTGTAGTAGGTGATAGGGGCACTAGTGTGTGTGTGTGTGAGGGGTGTAGTGTGTGTGTGAGGTGCTGTGTGCGTGAGGGGTGAAGTGTTTTGGGAGTGCAGTGTGTGATGGGTTCAGTGTGAGTGTGAGGGTACAGTACACTTTAAAGTAAAAGTGTGCTTTGGGGGTGCAGATGGTAACTGCAGCAAAGTGTAGGTTAGAGCTCCTGGGTCCTCTCTCCCTCCCTTCCTGGCTGCCCAGCAAAGTGTGTATGGACCAGTGAGGGAGATATCTGATCTCCCCTCCGGTCTATAAAGGCACACAACATGGCCAACGCTTGCATAGCAAAGGCTCTGCATGGAATTCAAAGGGAGCACCTCGGCACACAACATGGCCAACGCTTGCATAGCAAAGGCTCTGCATGGACCAGCAAGGGAGCACTACGGTATTTTCTCAGGGGGTTTCACACACACACACTGTGACTTTTGGTCACCTGCCGCTCGATGTCCTCACGCTATGCATGAGGACATCCAGCGTCACCCGACACCCCACAGGAAAGCATTCTATGTACGTATTACATACTGTACTGTAATGCTTTCCTATGAGGGAAGTCCTAGTGCGTGCATGGCCATTAGCGTGCATGTGCATTAGGTATCTCCCGCCGGCTGACTTCAGCAGTAGAGGAGCAGTGGCGAAGGGTTTTAACCCCTTATGCACTATGGGGAAGGAGGGTGACACTATAATGAACTCTAATTTATTTTCCTGGCACTTTAACTGTAAACTGGGTTTTGGATCAATTGCAGGTTTTTATTTGCCGGAAAGATGTGCGAGGTACAGCTATGTACTTTTTTTGTGGTCATCTTAAGGCAAACCTGTGCAATAATCATGCTGCTTAATCGGCATCTTGATATACCACACCTGTGAGGTGGATGGATTATGTCGGCAAAGGAGAAGTGCTCTCTAACACAGATATAGACAGATTTGTGAACACTATTTGAGAGAAATTTTGTGTACATAGAAAGTCTTAGATCTTTGAGTTCAGCTCATGAAAAATGGCAAAAACAAAAATATTGCATTTATAATTTTGTTCACTGTATGTATATATATTAAATTTCTACGTGTATATTTATGTTATCTTTTAACATAATTATGTGATTTTAGTAATTAAAGTAAAGGGACGTGCCTGACGACCCAGGCAGAAAGTCCAGAGAATTGAAATTGCAAACACTATATTTAACCCTGTAACTTTCCAAGACACCATAAAACCTATACATGGGTGGTACTGTTTTGCTCGGGAGACTTTGCTGAACACAAATATTGGTGTTCAGATATAGAATCTTAAATTGTATTACAACAATGATATTGTCAGTGAAAGTGAATTCTTTTGCATTTTTCACACAGAAACAGCACTTTCTCTGATATTGTTGTAATATATTTTACTGTTCTGAAACACGAATATTTGTGTTCAGTGAAATCTCCCAAGTATAACAGTTCCCCCCATGTACAGGTTTTATGGTGTTTTGGAAAGTTAGGGAGTCAATTAAACTGTTAATAGCTCCCGACTGATTCCTCTCTTACAACTGTCATTAGTCTAATACTATCCTTAACTTTTGTCACTTTACCCCACTCCCTCTAGCATGTAAGCTCATTGAGCAGGGCCCTCAACCCCTCTGTTCCTGTGTGTCCAACTTGTCTGGTTACAACTACATGTTTGTTCGTCCACCCGCTTTAAAGTGCTGCAGAATTTGTTGGCGCCATATAAATAATAACTTAATAATAATAACATAAATAAGGCTTGCATTTCAGTTTTTTTACATTGAAATTTGCCAGATTAGTAATGTTGCCTTTGAGACCATATGGTAGCCCAGGAATGATAATTACGCCCATGATGCCATACCATTTCAAAAACAGATAACCAAGGTATTGCAAGTATGTCCAGTCTTCTTTAGTAGCCACTTAGTCACAAACACTGGCCAAAGTTAGCATTCATATTTGTTTTTTGCATTTTTCATGCAAAAACAAATATAAAAGCTAATAAACTGAAATATAGAAATGACCTCCTATTAAGGAGATCTAAAGCCGGCAGGAAAAATAAATAGACAACAATAATGAAATAATACCTACAAGTTCCCAGTAGATATGGTGTACTTGTCGGAGGGGGAACATGAAAAAGTAGACGTTCCAATGTATTGGCTAGTGCCCTTTGTAAAACAAAAAAGAATTATTGACATATGTCTTTATTAAATCCTTGCTAAGTAACAGAGGGACACTACACTAGCTCCCCCATAGTGGCTAATACTGTAATGATGGTAATGCAATTACCTTTAATAATATTGCCAGGGGCAGCGAAAAAATTCCCTCCAAATCTATAGCTATAGGCAGTGAATAAAAATCAAGAGAGAGGCTGTAATAGTATGTATAAAAAAGGTGATTTAAGGTGATAAATGTATCACGAACGGACAGTCACCCCTTTTCATCACTTGTACCCAGAGGTGCTGGGCTAGTAGATGGACTGTAATAACACAAAAATCTTCAAAAAATCCTCAATACTAGCCCCTAATCTCCTGAAACACCTTCGTGGGTGTTCTAAGCTCGAACTCACTCTAAGCGATTGAATCTAACTGCCTAATCTACCATCACCATAACTAGCTAGGAGCAAACAATATAAGATAAGAAATGGGTCTAAATACCCATATCGTGCAGTGAAATGTCCCCCTGGAGCAAACAGTGAAGTGAAAAGAAAAGAAACGAACTAACGCCCAAGGTAATCATTTTCTATTTATAAAATATAAAAGCTAGCTTTGGCTAGTGTTTGTGACTAGGTGGCTACTAAAAAACACTGGACACTCCCCATATTGAATACCCTGGGTTCACTACTTTTGCAAATGGTATGCCATCGTGGGCGTAATTCTCATTTCTGGGCTATGATACAGTCTAAAAGGCAACATAACCAGTTGGGCAAATTCCAATGTAAATAAACTGAACAATATAACATGCTATGTTTGACTCTGTAACTTTACAAAACACTATAAAACGTTTTCATAGGGGATACTGTTGTACTCATTAGACATCACTGAATACAAATATGTGTATTTTATTGCCATAAAAGTTAACAGTATTATGACATTCACAGTTAAAATGCCAGGCTGAACTTGAAAAATAACATTTCTTAAGTTTTGAAATCTGTTTAAATTTTATTCATAGCAAATTATATTTCATTTAGCAATATTTGTTAAGAAATTAAAGCCCAGTTTCTCCTGAACAAAATGATATGTAATAAGCGTGGGTGCATTTAATATGAAAAGGTTGAACAGACATATAGCACAAATTCCAGGTATTGTTAACGATTTGTTTTGAATTAGAATTTGTACAATTGCCTCCGTTCTTAAGGGGTAAATTTTTTTTAATGTTTTGGTATAATGCAAGTAACCTGGCTACATGTTGCCTTGAGTCTATTGCTGTACGACTAACACTTTTCACATTCTCTTTTCAGCTTTATGTACTTTCTTTGGTTGTTATATGCCAATTGTCTTCACTAGATTGTTTGTTCTTCTGGATGTCAAGACTCTACCATTTTGTTTTTCTCGTTCCATTTGGACTTGTGATGTTGCAGTTCGAAGAAGAAGTACTACAGTTAAACACTCTACACACACCTCTTATTACCCTTTCTTGTTGATGATTGGTCAGTTTTATTTCTCTATATTTCTTTGCTGCTCTGGAGTTCAGTAAAGAAAGTTAATGCAAAATATTCGCCTCCCGTCATTATTAAAATTAAGATTATTAGTACAGTAAAGCTACTATAATCCTCAATTAGAATAAAAAACAAACAAAGATAAAGGTTGTGCCAAAATAGACAAATAAAAATATAAATATATATATAAAAGTCTTAGCTGAAAAGATCTTCTTAAGATAAAATAATCTATAAAGTGCTTGTTCAGGAACAATGTTCTCGCTGTCCTTCCCCAGGGGGACCCAATATTATGAAACGATAAAACAGATAAAAAGACCAAATGGTGTAGTACGTCCAATATGGTACACGAAATAATAAAAGAAGATGGTAATGCACTAAAATGTATTAGAGCTATAGCTAGCTCTAGTATGAAAAGCGTACAGCGGTATGATCCGCAGGCTTCTTCTTCCAAGGGTATGTTCCACACTCAAATAAAATAAAAGAGAGATGACCAATAGTGCTCACTGGATAAAATAATATAAATAAAATACAGAAAAAGGTACTCACAAGAGTGGAGCAGGCAAACTGCTCCTTGACGACAACGTTGGTGGTATGATCCCCACCTCAGGATTGCTTGGAGTCCAGAAAGATACAATTCCAGGTAAAAATAATAAAAAAATATATAAGGTGTATTAAAACATAATTGGCACAGTAAAAGGTGACCAAAAAATCTTTAATAGAATAAAATACACAATATAAGTATCCACAAACGCGTTTCGCCAACAAGGCTTCTTCAATATGGAGTAGGACATAATACCTGGCAGGGTAAGTTTAAATAAGGGTACAATTATTTAAAATTGGCGCCAAAACTAGGGGCAGCCAATGAGAATACAGTAAATGATAAAAACAATAAAAACTTTTAAAACATGTTTTATATAATATAAATACTAAATATACATTGGTTATAACTCAATGATATGTATGAAATTCAAAAATGAGCATTATTTAACCTAATAATGTTTTTTTGAGGTCACGTGACTTTCGTGACACCGCAAGGAGATATGGGAGATGTAGTAAAACGGGACGCATGCGCGCATCCCTGAAAAGTAGTGTATGCGTTGGCATGCATGATCCTGCGGCCGGCGTAGGGAAAGGGGAGTAAGAGGGGGCGTGCCCAACGGGTCGGTACGGCCAATGGGCGAGTGGGTAGATGGGTAGAGGGGCGGTAAGTAAGCCGCAACTAGCGGCAAGAGGAAAGTAATATAAAATGAATATAAAATAGAATATAATTAGAAGTGGGGGCGTGCCGTCGATAGGATTATCAGACATATGCCTCACAGAAAGAGGCACCAATATTGGAAAAGCGTAATAAAAACAAAGCAATGTATAAATAAGGCAATGAAAGAAAAGGGGTGGATCAATGGGCTATGGTCTTAATGACTAATACAAGTCAAAACTTGGTTTAAAACATCTAAATAGAGATAAAATAGTAAAACATAAAATAGCAGAAACAGTACATTTAAAACATGAAGAGGAGTAAAATTGAAAAATTAAATTTTATAATCCTCAATTGTTGCTGACAATTTTACATCTAATTTTAGTCAAACTTTTTTGAGCAATTTAGACAATTTGCAATTTGCAATTTGCAAGGGAACACTATAGTCACCTGAATGACTGTAGCTTAATGTAGTTGTTATGGTGTCTATAGCATGTTCACTGCATACATTTTCATTTATTAACTTCCTTTTCAGAGAAAAATGAGGGGTTTACAATGCTGCCACTAAATTTGGTTCCTGTGTAAGTGCTGTACAGTGTGCAGAAAAAGTGCTATATTTATCTGTTAGTATGGTGCATTTGAGTTATTTCACGTATAACATTTAATTTTGGCTTAATTTAATATATCTGCTTCTGCTAACTTTATTTAGATCAATTAATCTCCAGATTCCATTCAAAAACTTGACCATTACAGACACTTATAAGCAACATGATCAATTTCTCTAGTATTGTGAACATCCTATAATACAACTGAAACAAGCTATTGTAGTAATATAACCTAGTTAACACCTATCTCAAATATACTGTAAATGATGCTGCATCAAAATTGGGAGTTCCATTAGGTTTACAGAGCATCTGCACCCCCTTTTTTTTTTAGCATTTTACAGTAGATTAGTAGGCACCATCTTGTTGGTAGACACTTGGTAGAGGAGACGGTAATAAATTGCAGATACGTATTAAACTTTGATAGTCCCAGTTTAAAAAGTCTTATGTAAAATACTTGGGTACAACGTAGGCCTTTGGGGCCTAGAAGATTTTTGTCTTTGTGCTTCTCAGATATCCACATACATAGAAAGGGACAATAAAAGAAGATGAAATAAATAGTGCAATATGTTCATTATTGTAAAAATGATAAAATAACGAAGTTACACTCACATTTGATAGAGCTTAAACCACCTCTAGCGTGTATAGTGGACAGCGGTACAATCCCCACAAATAGGATATGATGTGAGTGTTCTTAGAAGTGAATATATCAGGAACCCAGAAATAGATTTTAAAAAAAGGCAACAGTAGTGCTCTCAATAAAATATAAATAATCGGTACGATATAATAAAAATTATACTCACAAAGTCAGAGCAGGCTCACTGCTCTATGACAACAGCATCAGTGGTAAGATCCCCACCTGGGATTCTTTGGAGTAGAGAAATGTTAAAATTAGTTGGCACCAGGTTATATGTGAAAGATCAGTTTTTAAAGATATTGGCACAAGTAACAGACGTAGTGACTAAAATCTATTTATTAATTTTAAAATACAATTAAATTATATCCAAACGCGTTTCACCAATAGTCTTTATCAATGGAGTAAAAACATACATCCTGGCTTCTTAGGGTTCAACAGCCAAAAAAAAAAGAAACTTAAGCCTAGAGGAAAACAAAGTGGTAGACAAACACAAGAGGGAAAGGCTAGAAAGACAATAATGGCTCAAAATAAAAAAAGGATGTGGCCTTTTTAATCTGTCTCACAAAGTTTCAACTGCCGCTCAAATATCAGTTTTGATACAAAGGTCTTAAATTTGTCCCCACAAATTCTTTCAAACCTTTCAAAGCCTTTTTAGTTGTAAATAGGTTCGTACACAAAGCCACTTTAAAAAGATTCTTTAATGAGAAAGATACTCAGACCAATTCACTTACCCCACTCCCAAGGTGATGCTCAGATTATCAACACTAATTTAAAAGAAAAGTCCAAATTCTATCCTTCTAATTTTAAATCTGCCCCTCTAAAAATGTTTGAGAATCTAGTACTAAAATACTAGAAAATATGACCATCATAACACAAATAGAAAGGACTGCCATTAAGCAGCTTCAAGAAGATAGAAGTATAGTTATTAAGCCAGCAGACAAAGGTGGAGGGTTAGTCATTTTATCTAGTAATATGTATATAAAAGAAGCTAATAGGCAACTAAACGACACTCAAGTATATGAAAATGTATCAGACCCTACAACCCATATACAAAATGTTTATCTTCCTTTAAAAAAAAAAAAAAAGGATTATAATATTTTAAACAAACATAAAATTAATTATCTAAATATTAAATACCCAAAATTCCCTGTGATATATTTTTTGCCTAAAATCCACAAGAATGAAAAGAAACCTCCAGGCAGACCAATCATATCAGGGATTGGTTCTATTTTAAGCAATTTATCACAATACATAGATACTCTCCTCCAACCCTCTGTCAGATTGATGAGGTCCTACCTAAAAGACTCCATGTCACTTTGAAAGGTTTTTAGACAATTCTAACTGGCAACCTAATTTTATTTTAGTCACATGTGATGTCCAATCTTTATATACAATAATCCCACATGATATAGGATGTCTCGCCGTCAGAAAGATTTTAAAAGTGAGGAGAGCATTTCAGATTTTCAAATTCAGTTCATTTTAGAGGGTATCAATATTATTTAAAGAAATTATTACTTTTGTTTTTTTAGATTATTTTTATCTCCAAAAATGAGAGGCCTCTTCATGGCAGATTGGGAATCTGCCTGCCGGGCAAACCTGGTCACCTTCTTTAGTAACATTGATTACCTTTTCTTTATATAGGAAGGCTCAGAAGACTCACTTCCTTCATAAATGATCTTAACACTAACAATAGGCTGAACTTGATGGACGCAAGTCTCTTTTCAGCTATGTAACTATGTAAATAGAGGTATTATTTTAACATGTGAACAAGTATTAACTTTTTAGATTAAATGTTTTTATAAAAGATGGGAAATAAAACACAAACTTTCTTCAAGAAGGTGTGCACTAACACAGCTCTTGACCAGTCCAGCTGCCACTGCAAGCCATGGCTGGAAAGTGCACCAAAAAGTCAATTCCTACGATTACGTAGAAATTGTTCACAAATTGTGGGTTTTAATAAACATGATTTTTTTTAACCCCATAACGCTGTTACGGCGTTCTATTGCGTCCCCATTTAAATGGGCGTTTAAGCCGTTGCAGCGGCATAGAATGCCGTAACGGCTTAAGCCCCCAGGAGGTAAAATTTACTTACCTCCGCTGCGATCCTCTTCGGGAGGACTGCCTGACAGCCTAGGCAGCCCTCCCACGGCAAATCAGGCCCCAGGGGCCAGGTGATCGCTCTCAAAGAGCGATCACATGGCCCCCTATAGCTGGCTGTGGATCTGCCAGCAGGGAGGCTGTCTGAAATGTCAGAAAGTACCCCTGTTGGTGGGAAATGTTAATTTTTTTTTTATAAATTATAGAAACAGGTTTAAAATAAATTAAATGTATGTGTATATATATATATATATATATATATATATATATACACACACACACATCTTATATATGTAACGTCATATGTAGTGTATTTTAATGGTAATATAAGTATATATATTAGTATTAAAATACACTTAGAATGACGTTACATATACATAAGGTATATATTTTATATATATATACACATCTATATATATTTTATATTTATATATACACGTATAATTACAATAATAAATAAAATAATGAAATAAATAAATAAAAAAATGTAAATTTTTAAAATAAATTATATATACATATGTATTTTCATTCTAACTGCATTTTGTTATTAATATATATATATATATATATATAGATATATATATACATTGGTAACAAAATACACTTAGAATGACATTCTATATATATATCTATCTATGTATAAAATACAAATAACCGCAAATATATATATACACATAAATATATATATAATTACATAAATAACTACATAAGTGTACATGTAGACTTTAAATACATATACATTCTATGTGTATATTTAAGTAATATTTTAACATAATTATGTGATTTAATTAATTAAGATTTGATTGACATGCCTGACAACCCAGGCAGCAAGTGCAGAGAATTAAATTCGCACACGCTATATTTAACCCTTTAACTTTCCAAGACACCATAAAACCTGTACATGGGGGGGTACTGTTTTACTCAGGAGACTTCGCTGAACACAAATATTAGTGCTTCAAAATGATAAATTGTATTACAACGATGATATATTTAGTAAAAGTGAAGCTTTTTGCATTTTTCACACACGAACGGCACTTTTACTGACGATATTATTGTTGTAATATATTTTACTGTTTTGAAACAGTTATTTTTTGTGTTCAGTGAAGTCTCCCAAGTATAACAGTACCCCCTATGTACAGGTTTTATGGTGTATTGGAAAGTTAGAGTTAAATAAAAGGCTTGCATTTCCTTTTTTTCACATTGAAATTTGCCAGATTGGTTACATTGCATTTGAGACTGTTAGGTAGCCCAGGAATGAGAATTACCCCCATGAAGGCATACCATTTGAAAAAGTAGACAACCCATGGTATTGCAAATGGGGTATGTCCAGTCAAATATTAGTTTTTTTGCTTTTTTCACACAAAAACAAATATGAACGCTAACTTTGGCCAGTGTTTGTGACTAAGTGGCTACTAGTAAAGACTGGATATACCCCACTTGCAATACCTTGGGTTGTCTACTTTTGCAAATGGTATGCCATCATTGGGGTAAATCCAGGGCCGGACTGGCGCACCGGGATACCGGGAAATTTTCCGGTGGGCCGCGGCACCTGGGGCTGCAAGGCCACATATGTGCCACCGGGTGGCCGGTCCGGTGGCACACTGAGAGGGGGGCGGCCGCGTTCCAGACTGGAGCCGCCGGGCCAGGTGGCAGCTTCGCCAGTCCGGCGGCACTCCAGTCACTGGCTGCTGATGGCTGATGGAGGAGGAGCCTGTCTACCATGCTCCCTCGCGGTTCCTGTGCCGGGAATTGTGGGAACCGCGAGGGAGCATGGTAGACAGGCTCCTCCTCCATCAGCCATCAGCAGCCAGTGACTGGAGTGCCGCCGGACCGGCGAAGCTGCCACCTGGCCCGGCGGCTCCAGTCTGGAACGCGGCCGGCTCCCTGCCTTCTCTAAGGTAAATTGGGGGCAGGGAGATAGGGAAAGGGGTGGGAGAGGGGAGGGACACAGGAAAGGGGGTAGGAGGAGAGGGAGGGACACAGGAAAGGGAGGAGGAGGAGGGACACAGGAAAGGGGGGTAGGGAGGGAGAGGGAGACACAGGAAAGGGGGGTAGGGAGGGAGAGAGAGGGGAAGACACAGGAAAGGGGGTAGGGAGGGAGAAGGGAGAGGGAGACACAGGGAAAGGGGGGAGGGAGGGAGGGGGGGGTAGGAGGAGGGAGAGGGATACACTAGTGAGGAGAGGGAGGGAAAAGGAGGGAGGGAGAGGGAGAGACACAGGGAAAGGGGGTAGTGAGGGAGAGTGGAGAGGAAAAGGGGGGTAAGGGAGGGAGAGGGGAGACACAGGAAAGGGGGTGAGTGAGGGAGAGTGGAGACACACGGAAAGGAGGGAGGGAGAGGGGAGAGACACAGGGAAAGGGGGGTAGTGAGGGAGAGTGGAGAGACACAGGGAAAGGAGGGAGGGAGAGGGGAGAGACACAGAGAAAGGGGGTGAAAGGATGCAGAGGGGGAGAGAGAGACAAAGAGGGAGAAATGAGACACACAAGGGGAGGGGAAGAAAGAGGCAGAGGGGGAAGAGAGAGACAGGGAAGGAGAGGGGAGACATTGACACAGAGGAGCAGTGAGGGGGAGAAAGAGAGGACCCGGGGCAACGCTCCGGCTCTCACGAGGGTGAACTCTAGCCCTGGAGCTACGGGCTAGAGTTCACTCTCACCACTTCCTGGTGGTCGCAGTAGTAGGAGTGAACTCTAGCCCCATACACACACTGCCCACACACACACACACACACATACACATTCACACACTGCCCCCACACACACCATACACATTCACACACTGCCCCCCACACACACACACTGAACCTTTCACACACATTGCACCCCTCACACATTGCACCACTGCTCCTATACCCTACTACAGCCCCATATCCCAGCAGACTCCAGGTAAGTTGTCAAACTGTTCTTAAACGGTTTGACTACTTACTCTGGGAGGGGGTGCCGACACTCCTGGCACCATAACCACTACACAGAGGAGTAGTGGTTATTGTGCATGGAATATTTCTTTAAATAATCTACATTTATATGTGCATACACAGAGAAATTTCATTAATATGTACCATATGTAATGAGCAGATATTGGCCCAGTCTTGTTGCTAGGTGCATACTCCAGCACAATAACCTATTTAAAGTGAAGAGCACACCCACAGGACTTCAAAATAAACATTTTTTACAGTTGTGCCCTACATTCACCATTTCAGTCCCATTAACAAGCTTTCCTTAATATGTCAAGGTAGTTGGACTGAAACATTGATTGCATGCAAAGGCACGTCTGCTTAAAATAAATCTGCACTTTTATTTATTTTGAAGCCTATGAGTGCGCTTTTTACGTTGAAGTACTTTTTAATTTTAATTTATCTGTTCTAACTCTGTATCTGCACACTATGCTGGCGCGACGCATTATGGGGCTGGTAAGTATTTTTTTTCCAGGGCTGCTTTTAATTCCCAGTCCGGCCCTGGGTAAATCTCATTCCTGGGCTACCACACGGGCTCAAAGGCAACATAACCAACCTGACGAATTTCAATTTGAAAAAACTGAAAAATGGAATGTGCTATATTTGACCCTTTAACCTTCAAAAACACCGTAAAAACTCTTAATGGGGGGTTACTGTTGTACCCGTGAGACTTTGCTGAATCCAAATATGTGTTTTTATTGCAGTTAAAGCTTACGGTATTATGACATTTACAGCTAAAATATCTACAAATTTAAAAAAAAAAAAACTTAATTTCTCACAGTTTTTTAAATTTTATTAATAATAAATTATGTTTCAAATATGAATAGTTCATGAGAAATTAAAGCCCTTTTTCTCCTGAACAAAATAATATATAATAAGTGTGGGTGCACTTAATATGAAAGAGGTGAATCACGGTTGAACAGACATATAGCGCAAATACCAGTTTTTGTTTACATTTTCTTTTGATCAGAACATGTACTATTGACTCTGTCCTGAAGGGGTTAATGAGTTAATTGATTTTAATGTTATTATTTATTTATCTCTTTTTTCCTTTGTATATTTTTTAAAGTTTTAGATTTTTTTTTCTCTCTCTTGGTTGCCCTTTCTGAATGCTCTGATTATTATTTTTCTCTGCACTGAAATGCTTTTAACTCTGAATGCATTATTATTTTTTATAAATGTTGATTTAATGTGTGCTTTATTTGTTACTTTTTCTTCTTCAGTCTGTCTAAATAGCAATTTAAAAATTTATATCATTATTTTATTACACTCAATTATGATTACTGCCACTTACTGAAATAATGTCTGCACATCTGTTAAAAATGTAAGTTCACTCTTTGCTTTCAAACAGAACAGGAGGTTTTAATGTGTCAGATCATATCTAAAGTCAGGTGGGAGGCGGACTAAATGGACTCTGCCATTCCACTTGCAGCATTACATTAGCAAATACACAAAAATAAGTCCTGCGCTCAAACTCCCACTACTCATGGGTTACAGCAATGATCATGGTACACATCAGCCCAATGCATACCATAAAAACCAAAGAAAAAAAGTTATTTGCACACTATTCCAAACCCCTGTGCATATTTATATAAATGGAGACTTATAGTTCCAACCCAACGGCCATTAGATGTAAGCCCACCTGCATTGTCAAGGCAAACCTCTTCAGTTCAAAAAGAACATCTCTAATGAAACAGAGAGGGGAGATTTTGTAATTTGGTTTTTAATAAAAAGTGCTGTAGCATATTTAAATACCTATATTTTAGAAATATGTGATTTAACGGTATTTACTGTATGTGGGCATTTTGCTCCAGACATTCTTTTTAAATTCTATTGCAATTTTAGTTAGCTGCACTGCTAGTAATGCTTTCAGTGTCAATATAAATACCTATAAGCAAGATATCTGACAAGCTTTGTTTATATATATTTTATCACATCTATTGTATGTGAGAAAAAGAGCATTTTTACTTTTTTACTAACATTTCAGATCGTGTGTGAAATATTGCAAGATAAGTTATACATTATATTGTCTAAAGGAATTTATTTTTAGAAAATGATAACAGAATATGCGAAAAATACATAATTTAAAATTTTAGGTTTGTCTTCAAAGCAATCTACATACATACATGTTCTGTTATGATGTGTTTATATGCCAGTTATGTACCCCTTACTTCAAATGTTATGCTAATATTTTTATATCAAAACATGCTTGGTAGTGAAGGGTGTAACAAATCCCTTGTACTTCGTATAGTACGTTCGTTTGCACATTCCCGAACTGCTAGAGGCTCGACTGATTATAGCCTAGTACGCTAGTTTGTACTCTCCCAAAATCCCAGTAGATCGTGGTTAAAATGAAGCGCTTCTTCATTCGCATACCCAAACATCAGTCAAGACTTGATGAATGGTACAACAGGAATGTTTTATTACAGCCAGATGGCCCACTTTTATACACAAACCCCTAGCATGGGATCTCCAGCAAAAACATAGTAAAACATGCCTAGGAGTCTCTGTGTCTGGGAGATAATTGAGTATACTTTGCTTAAACTAATTATCTCCCAGGCAATAGAAGTACAGAAAAAAAAACCCATAAAATAACCCAAAATACATATAACACACATAGGAACCCCCACAAACCTTTTATCCCCGATAGCCTGGATCTGAGCTCCCAACATATCCAAATAGTGCTCAGATCCCACGAATACAGCCAAATCGACACCGGGGTAAAGTTTTGCCCAAAATAGTTCCAGAGAAAAAGTGGTAGCGGTCGGTGACTTTCGGGAGTTCCAAAATGAGCAAAAAGAGGAATGGTTACCCTGGCTCATAGGTAGCAATTGTTCGCCTGCTTTGTGCGAAAAATCCTACCAAACAGCGCTCTTCTAGCTTGTCGTGAAATTAAGTAGGCGTTCGTACCAAATTACCAGTGTACGCAGGGTCAAGTGACTGACTTAGAGTTCCAGACACAACGACCAAGTCCTGCTGCCTGCTTTAGGGTGACAAGATGGCACACAGAGCACTTAATTTTGTTGTTTTCTTTGAAGTTAAATGAGCAAGGGGGATGGTCGGTGTTCGGTAGAACAATCTATCGTATGCAGGGAAAATAACTGGGACAAGGAAATACTGGGTTTTGCCACAAAGGGGTTAAGCTAACATATGTATTATGCCTTTAAACATTGTGTTCATGCTGGACAAATTCATTAATATTGCTATCTGTCCCAGGTTACAGGGATATCAGAATGAGTGGGATAAGGATTGAGGGTGTGATGGAAATATCAAGATCTTAATTTGCTAGATGCATTTCAAAAGTGTTGGAGAAATACAGAGACTCTGGATTTGATTGTGCAATATTAGCAAGTGTGTTCCAGTGCTAAGCAACATCACAACTTTGTATTATTGCAAAGCTTACAGAGCACCTGCAGCAATCCTCAACTCTGAAAATAGCTTAGAATTGCAGCAATTTGTACAAATCATTGCTGGCCTAAGACAGCCTCTCAGCGCTGTCAGTCAGTCAGCCTGGAGTGACAGTTCCAGACTGACAATATCAATTTTGTCTGCATGCACAACTTACAGTAACCTTGCCGAGCCACAGGCTGTGCATGCCCAGAGTTTAACATAGCTTGGTGTGCTAAACGTGAACCAGGCTGTGTGTACATTGATAGCAGCCATGTCATGGCTGGTCTCAATTTACTGAGCAGTTCCACTCATCTTTTGGGGAAGAACTAATTATCACATAAGACATTGCTCTGCTGAGTTTTGGAGATAGAGCTAAACCACATACAACAAATTGAAATGCTCCTGACTGAAGGTCTTATTCTGGTGTGGAAAGGAACAGCATGCAGCTGAAATTTTTTTACAATGTTATTCAATTTATGTTCTATCTCAAGGGTAGGCAATCTCTAGCACTCCATATGTTGTGAACTACATCTCCCATAATGCTCTTAAGCCATCATGTTGGCAAAGCATCAGAGGAAATGTAGACTAAACATCAGGAGAGTTGAGGGTTGACTACCTCTGCTCTATCTAATGAATTAAAAAAATATATAAGTTCATTGTACCCCAAAGTGTGCCAAATAAAAACATCCCAAATGTTGTAAATTTGGTAAGGCTGTATTGAGTTTGAATCAAATGCTGTTTCTCATTTTGCTTTTGTGTTGTCTCCATTCTCAAACATATTGTCACATCTGCTAAGTGTACATAGTCAGAGCATGCATGGTATGCTAATTCAATATACAATGTGTTTTCATCACCCACCTCTGAACCCAATCTACAACCAGCTCTGTAGGTATATTTACCGAGGATGCTTATTTTTCTAACAATCGTGTCTTTAAACATAGAGAAAGGAAATATAGGCACTCAAAGAAATTGTGTGTACTATTTGTGCATTCTGTATGGTTCTATATACTCACAATTATGGTTAGTAATAATTTCATATTATTAACCTTCCATAATAGTGAGTATTATTAAGTAATAGCTTTTGTCTTATTTGATATGAAATGTTCTGTGTATCTACTACTGAAGACAGAATTATTTTTCTGGGAGCAGGATGGGGGACTGAATAAAAAACAATAGCTTTGGGACTACAGACTGATTATGAATAAAGGGAGCTCTAGGGCAGCAGTAGCAAGAGGCTGCAATATATCAATGTATATTTCCGCTGTAAAGTGGAAAGCTGATGCTATTATATGAATCTCTATAAATCACTATAAAAATAGTTTTATTATTTTTCATATTCTTTGGGTCATGCGACAAAAGTGGCTGGACTGGCTGGACTGGCCGATTACCTAAATCTATCTGCAGGCTATGTTCCAAACTGAGGGCCTCCAAATCTCCTGGGTCAAAAGCCCATTTTACCTGAAAATGAATTAATCAATTCCTGAATTATGTAAATTACTTTGAATTTGTTAATAGTTATTAGAGTCTTATCGTATACCTTACTGTATTGTTTTTGCTGAAGCTGATCATCAGATATTAACTCATAATGATTGTGAAATAATGCTAATAACTGTCATCTAAAGTTTTCGTACACAACTAAGGCTAAGGTTCTTATGTTTACTATACACGTCTCTAGTTGTCTAACACAAGCTTTCAATAAGGCAGTAATAGACTTCCCATTCATCCTGTGTAGCTGTCCAAGACAAACTTAGGTCACCAGTGCTAATACAGCAGCTTTGCAGTTGATTTGTGTTTAGCATTATGGTTTGTGGCAGAATTAACTCAGCACAACTGCTCATTTCAAGCTGCCCCAAATGTGTCTTGAATTGTTTTGGATGTTCCTTTGCAAACAGCAGCTGCAGAAAGGTTATACTCACCCTCCGGGGACCACTATTCTTAAACAAAGTACACAGCGGTAGTGGTTATTATTACAGTAACAATGTTATCCCAGCACTAGACATTTGTAACAATTGCAAAATTAGAATTAGTTCTCCTTTCAGCTAATAAAGAAGCTTGGTGTATCCTCTTTGTGATGTAGACAAGTGATATATTGTTGTTGGCTGTGTATTAACTCTATCAGACATTTGTATTGGGCACATGGAGATTTCTCTAACAAGCTTATACTTAAAGATCTCATTTGGAATCATGCTTTGTCACACTTCCTAAAATAGTGATATACCAATGGTCTGTTATCAATTTTTGTTTGTATTCTTAGAGACCTGTCATTACCCCAATTTTTTAAGATTCTATTTACTTATGTTTAACAACTATGTTGTTGTGGGTTGTGAAAAAGAAAATAATATTTAGAAATTCACACCTTTTTATCCTGCAACGGGGTGCCTCCATATTAGCTACCTGTCATAATTGTTACAAACTCGGCTCTTTGCAACTTGCCATCAGCATCGATAAAGCATACAGAGTAAAGGAAACACATTAAAGTAACACTTTAAGCACCCAGACCACTTCATCTCAATGAAATGGTCTGGGTGCAAAGTGATCCCCCCCAGTAGCTGTCAGTCACTAGAGGTGTATGTGGAAAATAGCAGAGCAAAACTCTATTTTAATCTGATGGTCTCAGAGAGACAATCTTATTGGAGAAGTGTTTTGCCACACATGTACACTATGGGAAGGCACTGGATTGACTGAGAATATTGGTCTTAAAAATCTCAGCCAAAGAAACAGAACTTAAGTGAGGAGACCAGTGTTATGAGCGAGAACAGTAATGTAAACTCACCTTTTTAACCCTGGCAGTGCTGGTCAAGTCCCTCAATGTGAACCAGGGCACTATAGTGTTAGGAAATATATTTGTCTTCCTGACGCTATATTGTTCCTTTAAACAATGTTTCTATTTCTCCTCTTTGTTTGTTTGTAATGTTTTCCCTGGCTTTGCCATATCTGAACTAGATTATGATGCAATTTGCTAAATCTATAACATTAACGTAAAAAAGAAAGCCATTGGTTATTTTTAATGTTTTTTATTTTTTTATTCAATAGCGTGACTTCTTGAAAAATTATCATTTCCCTTTAATCAGTTTTCACTTTCATGGCTATTTGATGTCAAACAAGTGGACCTAATTTAAAGTGCACCAATTTCAATGAACACATTTTAGTTTCATAAGCTCTATTTTCAAATCCCATCTGTCATTTCTCATATATATTCTTTTCAAAGCTCACTGCATACTTTAAATGGTCAGTAGTGCCATACTTTAAATTAGCTAGTTGACTGTAGCTATAGATACTTTTTATGAAAGATGTGATACCGTAATAAATTATTTACTATAACTTTGTTCCTAATCTAAAAGTTTCATCCTTTTGATATCAAACTAGCTGCATTTTCCATGAACATAAGTACAAACACCTAGGGCTAGAAAAGAGCCAAAAAGAAAAAAATACAAACACGTATACATTTTTGTAATATATCCTTTTTTTCCCCCCTCTGTTTATATACTCAAGAAGACAGGAAATTGTTTTTTTCTAAAACTTTCATATGAATACATAAAAATGGTTTACAGTGGAAAAAACAATTGGCAAAAAACAAAAAATATAAAGCATGAAGCTCATACAATTCTTGTAACATCAATCATAAAAAATGTTTCAACAAAATGTGTCCTTTGGTTTACAAATATTTATCTAAAACATTAGGTCTTGTAAAACTCAAAAGCATTTCATTTGAATAAAGTTCAGCAAATTTATTATATTCTGAGTTACTCAAAACTCAAAACCGAAAAGGTCAGGCATACTGAGGTTACAAAAATGTTAATACATTCTATTATTATTATTATTGCCATTTATATAGTGCCAACAGATTCCGTAGCGCTTTACAATATAATGAGAGGGGGGATTTAGCTATAAATAGGACAATTACAAGAAAACTTACAGGAACGATAGGTTGAAGATGACCCTGCTAAAATGAGCTCACAGTCTATAGGAGGAGGGGTATAAAACACAATAGAACAGGAAATAGCAATCAAATAAGGTGGGAGTGAAGCAGAGCTGGAGGAGAAAGTAGAGTGCTGCCCTTTAAGAGAGAGCAACAGATATGTAAGGTAGAGGTTACTCTGGGAGGCCTTAAGCTTTCCTAAAGAGATGGGTTTTAAGGCACTTCTTAAAAGATGCAAGACTAGGGGAGAGTCTTATGGCGGTAGACAGCTATTCCATAGGAAGAGAGCCACCCGCAAGAAGTACTGCAAGCGTGAGTTGGCCGTACAGGTGCAAGCAATGGACAGGAGCAGGGCAGAGTGGAGAGATCGAGAAGGGCATACCTATGGATCTGTGAAGATATATAAGAGGAATTGTTCTGTGCTTTATAGGTTATAGGATACAGGAAGCCAATGTAAGGACTGACAGAGGGGTGAGGTGTGAGAGGATCGACTAGATGGGAAAATCACTCTGGCACTTTATTACCGACTGTAGCGGGGCAATACGGCTTTGGGAAGACCAATTAGGAGAGGGTTACAATAATCCATGCGGGAAATTACTAGAGCATGGACAAGCTCCTTGGTAGCGTCTTGCATAGGAAAGGGGCGGAGGCGGGCTATGGTTGTTTTTATTTTTTATTTTGGTTGTGCATAGATTTTACAAACAGTCTTGCCATGCCACAACAGCTAGGGCAAGCTTTTCAAGATATAGACATTCGTATGGCATTTGATAATTCTGCACATTTTTATGAAATTAAAGATGATATTACAAGAGTAACAGGCTTAACTTTTTGTAGGTAAAAACAGGGTGATGCTATCACTGCCTGTGGATGCTTAAATGAGATTATCAGTGTAAGGTCCTGCAAGTTATCAGGCCCGGTAGATATGGAACATAACACGAAAACATTAACTTTGTTTGTACGCCATGGGTGTTATTCCCCAGGATGCTGAGTAAAATGATATGCAAGACATTATTGTGTTATACTGCTAGACAGAATGCAGGAAGGAATAAAACAAAATAATAAAATATAGCCACTGGGGAGCTAGGCTGGTAAAATTATTGCTTATAGTGGAGCAGCAGTAGTCTGTTATCCCCAAGCCCTGAGCCGAAGCTTGACCCCATGGGACCTGTGAGAGGCAGTTTAGCCAATGCCTATCTGCGGCAGGTTATTGTCCTTGAGTTCGTTCTGGTAACAGGTACTGACCCGCTTGTGATTGCGGTAGCCATCATGAGGATTCCTTATTCCCACGCTGGGTGTGTGGCTGCCACTTGTGATGATCTTGTCTGGGGTGCAGCTCCCTTTTGGGTCGATGTCCAGGTGAGGGCTGTATGCTCTCTTCAGTCCCCCTCTCTGGTTTTAGGTAGGTCGGGCAATGCTGCGTGTATGGAAAGCATGTGGTTGGCTGATAGCCACGTGGCAGGTCCCTGTCTCTATAGCTCCGGGCTGTAAGGGGAGCCAGTGCCCTTAGTGGATCCCCCTTCTCCCAGTGGCGGGATCGTGAACTCCCGGGGCTTCTGGGTAACAGTTTACCCCTCGGGTCAGTGGACTGTGGCATGGAGGAGTCTCCAGTTGGGCCCCCGGCCAGGAAGAGGGCTCCAATTTATCATATAACAGCATAATTATCCCAATATATTTAGAACCAATTTAATACTAAAGGTTTGAACAAATCTTTGCTATTCCCTAGAAACATTTACAATGAATATACATTGAATTATAATAATGTATATTTCCAAAAGAAAATGTGACTGTGTGTCCTATTTGGCTACTTGTCTGTCCCTTGTCACAGTCTCCCATTTGGTCCCCTAGGGGAGTGTCCACCAGATGGGAGACCTGCATAAATACTGGGCAGATAGCCCTCATTAAACAGACGACTGCTTGACCCCCAACACAGAGCCTTGTCTCGTCTTTGGGGGGATTTACTGAATGCTGATAGAGACTGATTGCTAGGAGTGTAAGCCGCTTGGATGCTTTTCCTATTCGTCTGCTAGCAGCTATTCGTATGGTTCCTGTTCGTGAGTTTGGAGTGTTATATTGTAAGCAGTTTGGGAGATTGGAGCATTCCCTTATTTGCGTTTCGGGAGTTTGGTGTTCTTCTGTGTGATCAAATGGACCAGTCTTCACTCCACACATGCACCAATGAGACTCGGGTGCCCATGACCTTATTGTCAGTTTACTAGTTATACTTCCTTGCATCACTTTTGGTGGGTACTAACCACTGCATACTGGGAGAACCCCATAGGAATTACCATTTTGTTGATGCTCTGAACCAGTCACCTAGCCATCACTATTTGGTAATTGTCAAAGTCACTAATTTCTTTTTGCCTGGCCATTTTTTCCTACTTCTAACACATGAACTTCACAAACTGACTGTTCACTTGCTGCCTAATATATCCAACTCCTTGATAGGTGGCATTGTAACAATATAATCAATATTGTTTACTTCACCTGTCAGTGGTTTAAATGTTGTGGCTGATAAGTGTACACAGTGTACACATTCACACATATACACTCATACATACACAGACCTGCTCTAAAATGTTCACTAATCAATCATCCACCCAACCCTCTTCTGTTGCATGACTCTGTCAAGCAGCGAGGAGAGAAGTGCCAGTTTTCCATCCATGGTGTTTAGTGTGGCAAGACAAAGAGCTGTGCAGCAGGAAGCACAGCTCCCCCACACATTCAGCATACCAAACATTAAACAGGAAACAGGCATCCAGATATGACCTTACATCCTGACACTGTTGCCTGTTTGAGTAGGAAATTTCACTAAAAGATTAAAAAGGTAATTCAATGAGGACAATGTATACTGGGCAGTCAGTGGTTAAAATTGTTCTGGCACACAGAAATGTCAGTGTCCTCCCCTCACAGTATAACCAGGCACATACCAATTAGTTATTCTACTCATACTGTATGCCAATTGGCAACAGGGATACTACACAGGCATCCATATTTTATCATCTTACAATTATTTGTAATCTAAAATATAACATGTATGTCTTACATTCATGTCACGGACCACTCTACTCCAAGCAACTTGGTTCTAGAGTGAAAAGGTTTAACTACCTATATGTCTGCACTAGACCGAAAATATTGATTAAGGAACACCAGAGTTAAAGCACCATCCATAAATAACTCTAGTATCAAAAGCTGACAATACAGGGACATTTAGAAATGAAGTGCTTTAGGTTGTTTAAGCAAATCAGATTATATGAAATGCAAAACACAGGCTAGCAAAGTATCTATGCAATACAAAAATACTAATAGGTCTTATCAGGTAACAAACATGTTTCTTTATGCAACCAAAAGCAAGATAAAGGAATGTCTGTGCGTACATTAAAAATAGATGATAAACAAGTGATTTATACCAACAGTTAAAAATAACTTGTTCGACTGAATAAACTGGCCGCCGCCACGCATTTCAATGTCGAATGGCGACCACTTCGACACTTCGGCTGTATCCAAAGTGCCACTTTGAAAGTGTAGCAGTATTTAAATAGCAGTATTTAAATAGGCAGAAACAGTGCCTTAGAACCAAACAAGTCACAGGGGCCATAATCACAAGGCAAGAGGCTGGCAAACAGGCCCCTCCAAAGACCAGTGTCGAGGTCACTTATACCACAGTTCCCAATAGCATGTGGGGGTTCCTTCACTGCAGGACTCATTCTCCTCTTTTTCTTTTTCTTTGGGGTATTCTGTCCTCTGGGTCATTGGGGTGACACTTTAGATGGAACCCATTGTAAGCCTGTTCTTCACCTCCTGGGTAGATTCAGAGCCTGCTGAAAAGCTGGGACATTCTCCGACGTAGAGATTGTCAGGGTTTTCCCCTGATGGGTAACCATCAAAGCAAAAGGAAAGTTTCATCTGAACTTTTGGTTTTGGTCAGTAAGGGCTTTTGTGATAGGTCTAAGGGCCTTGCGCTCCTGAAGTGTAGTCAGGGATAGATAAAAATTCGATACTGCATGGTTTTCTTAGGATAACACCTTTTGCAGCCATGCCTGTCTGAAAATGTTCTCTTTCAGTGGGAATTAGTATATGCCACAACAAGAGGACATAGTCTTAAATTAGAAGGGCAAAGGTTTAAAAAAATGGATAAAAAAAATAAGTCATTACTATTGTAATGTACTGATGCTCACTAAATTTCCCCAAAGTTAATATAGAGACTCCATAGTAACTGGGGAAATGTCTCCCACTGGAGTAAGGGCTCCAATTTATCATATAACAGCATAATTATCTCAATATATTTAGAACCAATTTAATACTAAAGGTTTGAACAAATCTCTGCTATTCCCTAGAAACATTTACAATGAATATACATTGAATTATAATAATGTATATTTCCAAAAGAAAATTTGCTCTATTTCTCTGCCATGCCTGAAGATTCATAGCCTTTGATTTTATGTTCAGACCTGTTTATTTTACATCTCTGTATTTTATAGGTTTGTTCCTTTAGGTGTAGTTAAGGCAACCCTTTTATATGTCTGCTAAAGAAAACTACCAAGCCTGTACCACCTGCTTATTCTGGTTTCCTCCACCAGCTGCCGACGGCTGCTCAGTTTGGGCAGTTCAATGTGGGCTTATAAAGATGTCAGGCTGTATTAATTGCTGTTCTTCTGGGGATGTGATTTATCGGCATATGCTTATAATTAATAAATCTCTACGTTAACGCAGAACTCCAGAGGTTTGAAGATGCTGCTGCGTAGATATCACAGGCATGGATTTTATTCTCAAATAATTAAATGTCTTTATTCTATGAGGGCTTAGTCCCTGGTGATTTCAACTCGGGAGCTATATGTTTTTGACCTACTATGCAGATATTTATTATTTAAGATGAAATTGAATTTTTTTTATATTGTGCAATTTAAAATAACCACTAGAGCACTGTTCTCAGCAGTGTAAACACAGTAGCACGAGGATGTCTCTCTTTTCTACTGAGAATTATAATCCATGAATGACTTTTTTTTTTTTTTTTATCAACAAGTTTTTTTTTTGTGTGTTTACTTGCTTTTTTGTTTTTCTAATCTCCGTGGAGATTATTAGTTTTATATAAGGAGTTTGCCTAACAAACATATATTGCACAAAAGACATGGCAGAAATTAAATGTAAGCTTTTTTACATATTTCAGATTGAGCTTTTTGAGTATTTTGGAGATGGTGGAGATATAGCTACATCATTTGCGAGCAAATCAATTTAATAGAAATAAAGAGGGAGATTTCAAAGATGTGGGTTTAATAGTCTGAACTTGAATGTCTTGTGTTAAAGGTTTATGCATGTGCAAGTCTTAGTGTTTTTTATGTAACATCGGTCTGCTATTTAAAGGAGAACTCCAGGCATCTGTACATGATAGTGGCAATGATTTGGATATATTATTATTATTATTATTATTTTATTATTTATATAGCGCCATCAGATTCCGTAGCGCTTTACAATGGGTGGACTAACAGACATGTAATTAAAACCAGACAACTGGACGTACAGGAAAAGAGAGGTGGAGGGCCCTGCTCAATGAGCTTACATTCTAGAGGGAGTGGGGTATAGTGACACAAAGGGGTAAAAGGAAGGGGTACAAAATAGGTTGTTAGAAAAGTATTCACTGAGGGCTTAGTAGGTAATTTTTTACATTTAGTTTGTTATATTTGAACTCTTTTAAAATTAATCTAATTGTTATTTATTTTTTATTATTAATCTTGCCCCTTAGTTCCATCCATTCTGTAATTCACTCAATATGCAGTTTTTCTATTTTTGTTCAGAAGTACTGCTGTGACTTGATAATATGGCATATGCTTCTAGAAGTTGCAGTTTAGCTGTTACATTTCTCCATATGAAAATTGAAAATGGAACTTAAAGTCGTTTCAAAGTAAATTTCAAATTTAAGGTCAAAATATCTGAATTCCTGCTTGACTGATTCTTTCTGTATATGAGTTTTTAGTTGTATCAGCCTATGTGTCTCACTAAGTGTGTATGGGGGCAATGTGTGTGGGGCAATTTCACAGCATTAGGGCAATGTAAAAGCAATGCAATATTCATGGGACAAATATATTATCATAGGGGGCAATTTCTATAGGTCAATGTGAGCACGGATGGGGAATGCCCAGGTAGAATCAAAGATTTAATGTCCAGGCAAGATGTATCTCTAACCCCCTTACCTCTAATCTGTTTCTTAACCCTCTTACTTTGACATCCTTGCAAATAAATATACAATCATACATGCACTTACATACAAACATGGACACATGCAGTCACATACACAATCAGCTATACATACATATACCTAAATACACAGTCACATCCACATGCATATTGACATATACACACGGTCATGCATCCAGAAACACAGTCAGATAGACACAGCCACACAGTAGTCAGACACATATACTATGTTACATATGATTAGAAACGCAGACACACACAGACATGCATACATCGCACACACCACACAGTCAATGGCACACAATCATATACAAAGTTACAGGATCACAAATATACACAGTCGCACACAGTTAAAGGCACATGCACAGTCAGACACCACACACAATCATGGTTACACAGTCACTGCTACAAGAACACACTGTCACACACAGTTACAGCCACTCACACAGTTAAAACCATACACACACGCAGTTACAGCCACACACACAGTTATAGCCACACACACACCATTACAGCCATTCACATACAAATACACACTTGCAGTCACACACACAGTTACAGCCACACATACACACACTTACATGGGCAATGATGGTGTAGGCTGGTGCATACCATGGTGTCTAGTGTTTGGGGTAGCAACTTCCTCTTCAGCAAGTAGCCTTTTGCAAGAAGGCATGGCTGGTCCTGGGCCAGCAGAGTAAGTCTCAGTGTCTGCTGCTTTGGTGAAGGCACCGGTTTGGTGGGCATCTTCATTCGTCGCCCAAGGCACATGCTCCTCTATCTATCTATCATAGCACATAGCTAGAACAGCCCGAGCTTACACATGCATCTTTGTCTTTGTTTGTTTTTATGTTTTGTTTTTTTACATTAAAAATATTAAAATGCAATAATATCTTAAGATCATATTGCCAAATTTAAATTCCTCACCTCTCCCTATACAGCTGTCCTAATAAATATTTTTTCTTAATAAGGAAATATAAAAACTAGGCAGGCTAAATGCAACCAATATGTCATTTTTAAAGAGCAAGAATATTTAATCAGTCTCATAAGGGCCATGTTTTCAGTGCCTTACACTCATAAACTTCTGGGCAGGTGCAGGTAGCAGTTTCATTGTTGGGGACCTGAAACACAATGAACAATGCTTGCTATCATTTGCTACAAAATTATGAAGCACAAGAGTTCACACTGCAATATTCGGTAATGACATTCATGCATGCATGGTTTTTCAATCAGATAGAAAGGAGGGGATGTGAGAGAGGGAGACAAAGGTAGAGGAAATAAGAAAGAGTGATGGCAGTGAGGAGTGTATGAAAAAGAAAAGACAGTGAAAGGAGGAGGAATATTAAAGGCAAGTTAATTAAAAAAGTAAAATTGACATATTTCAAATGCTATTTCAACGATAGTTTCAAATGATACTGTATGACATGGGAGAATTCCATCATTGCCACCTTTGTAAAAGGAGAAATTAGCATCAATGTGAGGTGATATTTAAACATTATGTTCAAAATGACACTATGTTTAAAGAATGGAGCCGCACACTCCCCGCTCTCATCTTTAAGCAATACTGGCCCTGGCGAAGTTATGGACTGAAACTTTGATTAAATTATATGCAAGTTTGCAATATGTTGGTACAATAAAAACAGCATTTTCCTTCTGTAACAAGAACCCTCAGTATTTTCAGTAGTTATGGTGGTTCTCCCTTGCTGCAGTGGTTATAGAGTGGCCCCCCTTTTTACTGTTTTGTTGCAACCAAGGACATGTTCACCTGGACTTCGGGTTTCTCCTTACATTGCTGGATTTTGTATGCCCCCTGATGTATTCCTTAGCTGATTCGGTGAATTAAGACTTTATTACAAACAGGAAAATGCTATTCAAGTAGCCAACAAACTGCTGAACAACCGACCACCCTGCATGTGGAGTGTGATGCTTGTTAACCTCACAGAAGCTGTGGTTAACCGCAGCTTAATTGACGAATGGCTGGGTGGTCGGCGTTCGTATACATGAACATGTGGCAGCGGACATTTTGTTTAGCCAAACACAGTCAGCGGTATTTTGCCGTCGAACACCTGGAACCAAAATCGGACAGTCAAAGGCACGAACACCACTGGGACTTCGACCTTCCAGTATGTTAGGTAAAATCCCCACGAACAGAGCGCCATTCGGTAGAAGTAATCTAATGAACACCCTTCACCACTATCTTGGCTCACGAATGGTTCTGTTCGTCTATTCAGCCTCTATTTTAATCATGGAAAAAGACCGACCGCACAGCCCAATTCTCTGGAACTATTTTGAGACCTCAAGCTAACTTTGGAACCCCTGTTCTGATCTGGGTGATTTTTGTATATGTTGTTCACCGAGATCAGGGTGGTGATATGTTGGAGTTTTGGGGTGTTTCTGCACTTTGGGTAAAAATAGGTACTTTCTGCCTGTGGATAATTGAGTCAGTTCATTATCCACCTTAATTATATCACAGGAAGAGGGGAGAGGTTGCTAACTGTATGTGGGAGTGTTACAGTGATAATTATTGTTCCCATTGGTTTATGTTCCTTGTGCCCCTGTTTTCCATCAGGTCCAGGGGGTGTGCCTCTGGCCTGAAAAACTGTATAAAAATGCAAGCTGTTCAATAAACCTTCTTACCCTCAACTCGCAGCATCGTCTCGTGTTGTAGGGAAATGCTATACCTGTTTATACCTCTGAGGAACTTGCTCCTCAAAGCAATCTACTTCACAGCACCCTTCCAGATTGGGGAAAAGGACAGCTAGGCGGTGGAGACCCCAACTACTCTAGGGGTGACCGTCACACATTCCTTTAGTAAAGCCCAGTGAGTGCTCTCTTTCATTTGATGTATATATAGGAAGCAGTTGTGGGAAGGGTTATCTGGCCTATAAATACATGGCCTCCCTTCCCTTGGTCCGATGTTGCTTGGCATGGGTGTCTGCAGACATTTTTCCAGAGGGGGAAGGGGGGACATAATTGTAATGACATTCATGCTTTGCCCCTTTTTTCAATGTCATGAAGGGGAGGCACACAATATTTTTTACATAGAGTACAGGCATGCAAATGGTTGAGAAACCTGATGCAAAAATTTAATAGAAGAATCAAATTGCCATTTTCTGATTTGATATACACACTGACACATATACAGATGCACAGACACACAGACACACACACAAACAGATACAAAAACACGTCATACATACAGATACAAACACTGACACACATGCAGATGCACAGACACAGGTACAAACACTGACACACATGCAAATACACAGACACATACTGTTAGATTCAGATTCATAGACACACATTTACAAACACTGCCGCAGATGCACAGACTCACAGATACAAACACTGACATACATCTAGATTCACAAATACAAACACTGCCACACATGTAAATACACAGACAGATACAAACACTGATGTTCAACTTGCTTTGTGCATTTTTTTTTTTTTTACATGCATGACAATTTTTATCCTACAATAAATTTTGACTGCTCAGGCGAAGATGCATTTTGCATCCTCCACCCAAAAAATGCACCTTCACCTGTGTGTTTCTTAACCCCCCTTTTAAAATTCTTACCCACTTTTGTGCTTTTCATCTGTTGAATATCCTATAGAGTACAGGAAGATCTAGTCACAACATTTCTCATATGTTGCTATTTTTATGTTTATCTACAGCATATTTTATGAGGAATAGAAAAAGCTTCCTACAAAAGGATAAATAAATATTCCAGAACATATTCCCCAGTTGCACAAACTCATGATTAAGAAAATATCTGATATGGCAGATATAACAAGTGTTTATGTGTAACTAACATTATAAGAAATTATTAAAACATTTTCTTTAACGCGAATATGAGGAGCAAATAAGATTAGTTAGATAACCCTAGACACTACTAAGACGAATGGGAAACAAAGATTAAAAGAGATAACAGGTTTTAAGTGCTGGTATGAAGAAATTTATTTGGAAAATTGTTTGACAACAAATTTTTTTTTTTTTTAATCGATTACCTGAACTAGGTATTGTTGTGTCATGTTATGTATACTAACATTGGTTATTGTCATTAGAATTTATGCTGAAAAAAGCTATTGTGGATGGATGCACTCCCCTTCCCCTTTTATCATTTTTTTTCTTCTTCTTCCTTTGACCCTCTCCCCTCCTAATTTTTTATTTTTTGTTTTACTGATTAACATTGCAATTTAATTGCATCATTCATTCATATCAACATGTTATTACAATGAAAATTGACTATAAAGTGCCTGTTCAATATTTTCATCATTGATTTACATATGGATTGGATACATTAATATTTACTCTTTTTATCAAAAGAAAGAAGAAAATAGAGGGGGTAACATAAATAGATAATCCAAATATAAAAACTATCATTTTAATTGATATTAGTTAAAAGTCCTAGTTGGACAATGAACAAAGCACACCACACACTCTATATAGTCTGACTATGTACAGCCTAAAAAAAGGACACTCGTGCAAAATAAAATATAAACAAAAAATAAGAATTATATAGAAAGGTGAACAGGTCTTGTCAGCTATAGTTTGACTGTACTTAAATAAGTGCAGTTAGCTCAGAGATATATATATATATATATATATATATATATATATATATATATACAGATAAATGGCTATATTAAGCTCACAGTAAAATAATGTCTATATCCCTAATAAGATATATTTGTCCAAGGTATATATGATATCTATGTTAGGGGTTATTGAAGTCCACCATAATAGAGACTTCACTGACAGATATAGGCTGGGAGGTACATATTTTAGAAGTATTGTCCCTAAATAGTCCAGTACTATTTAAATAGTAAAAAAGACTACCCAGATTTAGTGCTATGGATGTTCCTCATAGTACAGCATTGAGCATTGATTCAACCTTGGCAAGGTTATATTAATTACCATCAGGTCGTGTAATGTAACAATGTAACCAGTGCTCAAAATATAATTACTGTTACAGTTACAATCTCAGTAGTTTGAATGCTGCAGTGCCGTGATGATATAACCAGAATAGATGCTTGAAAGGGATATGGTACGGTGTTATATAGAGAAGGGAGATAAAATCAAGGTACCTTCACTCCCCACCTTCCTGTAATTATTACTGGTAACAAGGGTGATAATTAGTGATGTCGCGAACCCGAAATTTTCGGTTCGCGAACGGCGAACGCGAACTTCCGCAAATGTTCGCGAACCGGCGAACCGCCCGAAACGCCATTGACTTCAATGGGCAGGCGAATTTTAAAACAAACAGGGACTCTTTCTGGCCACAATAGTGATGGAAAAGTTGTTTCAAGGGGACTAACACCTGGACTGTGGCATGCCGGAGGGGGATCCATGGCAAAACTCCCACGGAAAATTACACAGTTGACGCAGAGTCTGGTCTTAATCCATAAAGGGCATACATCACCTAACATTCCTAAATCACAATGGATATGGATTGACACCTGACATATGACATATTGACACCTTGACATATGGATTCACACCTATCCTAAGGATCCCTGATACACACTGACACAGAGCAGAATAGGGACTGTTCCCCCTACATAGGATCACTTGGCAGGTATGGATTGACACCTATCCTCAGGATCCCTGATACACACTGACACAGAGCAGAATAGGGAATATTCACTAAATGCCAAACATTGTTATACAGGAGAATATTCAGTAAATAAGGACCTACTGTCCTCCCCCCCGGCCCCCAACCCTGCACGGTGGGTGTGGGCCATAAATATCTCAATGGGGGGGGACCTACTGTCCTCCCGCCCGCCCCCACCCGTGAATAATGAGGGAGGGACCTACTGTATGATGTTGTATCGATCAGGTAGTGTAAGTGTTACGCCCCCTTCACAGTGACAGACCAAACTCCCCGTTTAACGCACCGCAAACAACCGCAAACAGTCCATTTGCACAACCGCAAACTCCCCATTTGCACAAGGTTGGATACCAAGCTAGCCATGTCCCGTTCCTTGTCCTCACTGATGTCATTGAAGGTCTCTTCCTCCACCCAGCCATGTACAACACAAAGGGTCACCGAAAGGTGACAACAAGCCCCCTGGGACGCCTGCTGTGTTTAGTCTTCCACCTCCTCAAAGCCACCTTCCTCCTCTGACTCCTCTTCTTCAGACTCCTCTCTCTGCGTTGCCTCTCTCTGCGTTATTATAAGGTGTGTTAAGTAGTATTATTCCTATCAGTTTAATCCCTGTTACGTCCCCTATCAGGGGACGTGTATATGGCATCGATTTTAGGAACCGGGAGATGGAAAAAGATGCTTGGTCGGTCCTCCTACTTCAAATTTGGGGCACTGCGCGTGCAATCTAATGTGCCACCAGATAGGAGTGGTGTGTTAAGTAGTACTATTCTTATCAGTTTAATCCCTGTTACATCCCCTATCCGTTGATGTGGAGCAAAACGCAGCAGCAGAAGAGGACTCAGCCGAGGAGGTTATGGAAGAGGATGGAGTAGGAGGAGTAGAGGAGGTGGCAGCAGGCCTGCCTGCAAGTCGTGGCGGTGTCACCAACTCCTCTGCAGAGCCACGCATTCCATGTAGGCCTGACACACCCGCTTGAAGACAACTAACTGCTATTCAATCTATAACAGTGAAAAAAGTTTTTTTGTTTTTAAATGCACGCTATTGTGACACCAGATATGAGTGGCACTGTGAACTGGCAGAGGTTGGCAGAGTACACACTGTAGGGCTGACACACCCGCTTTGAGACAACTAACTGCTATTCAATCTATAACAGTGGAAAAGTTTTTTGGTTTTTAAATGCAAGCTATTGTGACACCAGATAAGAGTGGCACTTTGAACTGGCAAAGGTTGCCAGAGTACACGTTGTAGGCCTGACACACCCGCTTGCAGACAACTAACTGCTATTCAATCTATAACAGTGAAAAAAGTTTTTTGTTTTTAAATGCAAGCCATTGTGAGCCTGACACACCCGCTTTGAGACAACTAACTGCTATTCAATCTATAACAGTGAAAAAAGTTTGTGGGTTTTAAATGCAAGCTATTGTGACACCAGTTAGTGAGTGGTGGCACTGGGCACAGTATCCACTGTGAGCCTGACACACCCGCTTTGAGACAACTAACTGCTATTCAATCTATAACAGTGAAAAAAGTTTTGGGGTTTTTAAATGCACGCTATTGTGACACCAGATATGAGCGGCACTTTGAACTGACAAAGGTTGGCAGAGTACACGTTGTAGGCCTGACACACCCGCTTGAAGACAACTAACTGCTATTCAATCTATAACAGTGAAAAAAGTTTTTTGGTTTTTAAATGCACGCTATTGTGACACCAGTGAGTGAGTGGTGGCACTGGGCAAATGGGCACAGTATACGCTGCGAGCCTGACACACAGACACTTGCAGACAACTAACTGCTATTCAATCTATAACAGTGAAAAAAGTTTTTGGGTTTTTAAATGCACGCTATTGTGACACCAGTGAGTGAGTGGTGGCACTGGGCAAGTGGGAACAGTATCCACTGTGAGCCTGACACAGAAGCTGGCAGACAACTAACTGCTATTCAATCTATTATAGTGAGATTTTTTTTTTTTTTTAAATGCAAGCTATTGTGGCACTGGGCAAGTGGGCACAGTATCCACTGTGAGCCTGACACAGAAGCTGGCAGGCAACTGCAATTACATTACACAGAAAAAAAAAAAAGCAGACTGATGTTATAGCCCTAAAAAGGGCTTTTTGGGGTGCTGTCCTTACAGCAGAGATCAGATGAGTCCTTCAGGACTGTAGTGGACACTGTATACACTAACCTAGCTTTCCATTTCCCTATCAAATCAATAGCAGCTACACTTTCCCTCCTCTCACTAAGCATGCAGCTTGAGAATGAATCTAAAATGGATGCTGTCCAGTAGGTGGGAGGGTCTGCTAGGGAGGGTGTGCTGCTAATTGGCTGGAATGAGTCTGCTGACTGTGAGGTACAGGGTCAAAGTTTACTCAATGATAACGAATAGGGGGCGGATCGAACCGCGCATATGTTCGCACGCCGTGGCGAACGCGAACATGCTATGTTCACCGGGAACTATTCGCCAGCGAACCGTTCGGTGCATGACTAGACACATGCAGTTTTCAATCCATTCCGCAAAATTATCATCCTTGTTCCCAGTAATAATTACATCATTTGTGAAACAGTGACACTAATGGAACATTCAAATATCTCTGCACCAATGAAATCATAGTATCTCCTATTTAAACTGGGAAAATTCAACTGCCTGGCTACCCTCTGATGAGCTAATCAGCAAAACGTGCATCAGAGTGATTAGGGGTACTTAACCGACATTTAGTTACCCTAGAGAAGTACCATCAGATAGCCTAAGTAACGGGGCAACTAGGGTGATTATGGGGAATTTATCCGAAAAGCATTAACAGATAAACAGGGCACTTAGAGGAATGTTCATATAAGTTAAGTCATTCAAAGAAGAATCAGATAGGATAAAATAGTATATTAGATATCGGATCAATATCTCAGATCTACTGAGGATACCTTTCTAGGTCTAAGGAGTCTTCATAATAGAGTTTCGATGGGAACTAAATAGATCAGTACTTACCTGTATGGATTTTCAAAGCGAGCATAGCACCGTAGTAGCTAATCTTACTGCTGCTGAGTCCTGATATCTACCAACCGATATATTATTAAGAACTTTATGTATATATCCTTATCATTTGAATAAAAACAATTATCCTTCTGGTTTTAAGTGCCCTGGGATGGGGGATGGGGGGTCTTTTCATAAAGATCAATTGACCTAAAGATTTGGGGTCTTACAGGAAGGTGGGGAGTGAAGGTACCTTGATTTTACCTCCCTCCTGTATATACTACTGTAACATGTCCCTCTCAAGCACCTAATCTGGTTTTATCATCACGGCACTGCAGCATTGAAACTACTGAGATTGTAACTGTAACAGTAATTATATTTTGAGCACTGGTTACATTGTTACATTACACGACCTGATGGTAATTAATATAACCTTGCTGAGGTTGAATCAATGCTCAAAGCTGTACTGTGAGGAACATCCATAGCACTAAATCTGGGAAGTCTGCTTTACTATTTAAATAGTACCGAACTATTTAGGGACAATACTTCTAAATTATGTACCTCCCAGCCTGTATCTGTCGGTGAAGTCTCTATTATCGTGGACTTCAATAACCCCTAACATAGATATCATATATCCCTTGGACTAATATATCTTATTAGGGATACAGACATTATTTTACTGTGAGCTTAATATAGCCATTTATATCTCTCTCTCTCTCTCTCTCTCTCTCTCTCTCTCTCTCTCTCTCTCTCTCTCTCTCTCTCTCTCTCTCTCTCTCTCTCTCTACATAACTGAGCTAACTGCAGTTATTTAACTACAGTCAAACTATAGCTGACAAGTGCTGCTCACCTGTATATATAATTCTTATTTTTTGTTTATATTTTATTTTGCATGAGTGTCCTTTTTATGCTATACATAGTCAGACTATATAGAGTGTGTGGTGTGTTTTGTTCATTGGCTAACTAGGACTTTTAACTAGTATTGATTAAAATTATAGTTTTTATATTTGGATTATCTATTTATGTTACCCCCTCCATTTTCTTGTTTCTTTTGTTAAAGGACCACTATAGTGCCCTGAGGGTGCACCCACCCTCAGGGTATCCCTCCCGCCAGGCTCTAGGGTGAGGAAGGGGTTAAACTTACCTCTTTCTCCAGTGACGGGCGGGGAGCTCTCCTCCTCCTCACCACCTCCTCTCCTCCTCTTTGGCTGAATGCGCATGCGCGGCAGGAGCCAAGCGCGCATTCAGCCAGTCCATAGGAAAGTATTCACAATGCTTTCCTATGGACGCTGGTGTCTTCTCACTGTGAGAAGCGCGGAAGCTCTCTAACGGCTGTCAATGAGACAGCCACTAGAGGCTGGATTAACCCATTTATAAACATAGCAGTTTCTCTAGAAAAAAAGGGTTAATCCTAGCTGGACCAGGCACCCAGACCACCTCATTAATCTATTATATGGTCTGGGTGCCTATAGTGGTCCTTTAATCCACACTGGGGGTACCCCCCACAGGGAGGGCCGTAACACTCTTGGGCTCCATCTCTCTTTCATATTTCCTTTTATGTCTTTCAGATTGTTTATTTACTCTTTTTATGTATCACATATATGGTATTTTCTTTCATTGTACAAGTGTTTTTTATTGTAAATATATGTCTTATATTTAAAAAAAAAAAAAAAAAAGAAACCCAAACATATAATTGCACAATTACAACTCCTCTCTTTTTTGTGCACTATGCTTTAGACTACTATGTTGTATACTCAGGGTGGGTGTGTAGGGAACCTGCAGGGTTAAATAAAACAGGTAAAAAGCCAGTGCGACCAACATGAAGAATCCAAACTGAACACAAGTTAGAGCATTGACGACAACTTAAAGTACACGTAGAGCGAGCAAGCATGGAAGAGTAGCTGTAGCTCACATGCTGGACTGGCAAAATTATTGGCAAGGAGGTGCAAGAGACAAAAGAGTATGCATTGATTAATGTTCATTGGTCAGGAATACATTTATTGGGTTTTAAGTCAGTGGCGACCTCACCACTGGTTTTTGGAGGGGCCTGTTTGCCAGCCTCCTGCCCTGTGACTATGACCCTGTGGTGAACTTTGGGCTAAAGATACTATTTGTGCCTTTTTGGACTCATGAAGAAGCACTTCAAATTTCCAAAGCAATTAGAAGTGGCTCTTCGAATTACCGAACAACCGCATGAACCAGAGACCACCATGGAGCTTGTTAACACCTATTAACAACTCGGAACGTTTCTCACAGCAGTGTTCTAATTGTTCGTCTGGGTGGCCGCAATTCCTATGAACAACCACGAGATGGCTGCAATCTTGTTCGCATGAAAGCAGGCAGTGGTGTTTGGGCATGAATCTCATGGAACTGAAATTGGATACAGAAACTCCAGAATACCGCTGGACTTCCATCATCGCCTGCATTCGTTTCTATACAAGTTAGAAGGGCACTGTTCGGTGGGATCATTCGTCTGGATGAAGGAAACAGGCTCCAGGGTAAGACTATTGACTTTGTTCGGTAGTTTGTTAGTTTACAAAATACCGAATTAGACTGGCCGCAAGCCCTGATTCTCTGGAACTGTTTTGGTCATGTTACCATGCCTGTGGTCGGTCAAATACATGACTTCCATAACATTCCTGAACCCCTGAACTGATCTGGGTGATCTTTGTTGGTCACCCAGATCAGGGCTATCAGGGGGTGTAATAATTGTGGGGATTTTATGTGTTTTTGGGGTACTTTTGGGGTTTTGTAAAATGTGTTTTTTCTGCCTGGATATAATTGGGTTAATACAGTAACTGACTCAATTATCTCACAGGCAGAAGGGAGAGATTGTATGTTTTTTTATGGGAGTGTCATACATTTACTTACTGTTCTGTTTGGTTTGTAAGTTTTGTGTCCCTGTCCCCATCAAGGTCCATGTGGGCGTACACCTTGCTTAGAGACTTGCATAAAAGGCCAGTGTGGCGCCATTAAGATTGAGTTCCTGCTTACCATCAACATAGAGTCTCATCTCGTGTGGGGGAAACGGCTGTAGCCACCCTGGGGATTGCTCTATTACTATACTCCCCTGGGATTATAATTACTAGCTCTTTTAAGAGCTGTTCCTGCTATGCTCTCTGGACCCACTGGAAGCTGGATACTGGTCTTGGGTCCAGGGTGGGTGGAGGACGGCGAGTTCCCAGCCAAGCTGTAACACTGGACGTAGGGACTATAGTGCTGATGGTGTCGGGTCTAGTGCTTGGAGCCCTTAGTGAGCACTGGGAGCATCGACTGACAGATGCACCCGGTTAGGGTGCCAGGCGGTCCGTCCCAAAGTCTATTTTGTCCACAAAACTGTTTGTCTGGACCCAGAAAGTAGTTACCACTCCAATATAGATGGGATTATATCAGGTATGGTTTTGATTTCAATGCAGAGCCACAAATATTGCCACATCCAGTTTATCTGCATGACTGACAATTAGTTTCCACGTCTCAGCACTCTCTTGTGACATGTTTTTTGCTCTCCCTCAGATTAAAGGGTAATCCAGACGTGGGCCCCTTGCTCATGGTGCTGTGATAATAATATTCCATATTTATAAAGAATGATTGATTGATCACTATTGAGCAAATTAAACTATTATAGATAGTTCTGGTATGCACATAAGCACATGCAGCCAAGGGTGTCACAGCTATTAATACACAGCATAAGACTGTAAAACCACAAAACACAGCATCAGCATGACTCGTGCGTACCATCATGATAATAGTATAGTGCTAGCTTATAGATAAGAGATAGGCCAAGCGCACAAACATGTCCCATCCAGTGCTTGTGGCAGGTCTTTGCTGGGCTGCACTGATAAGAAACTTGGTGGAAAAGTACAGACTGCCCACTCTTTTGGTAAAAAGGTATAAAAGATGGAGAACTTGTCACCCCCTTTGAGAACAACCCACCTATAATACGGATGTGTGTTGCTGGTTTTCCTGCTCCCAGTAGAGAGGGTCCCTCCAAGATTGACTGCCAGAGTTCCCCCAGTCGTGTGCAGCGGAGTGACAACCAGGCTTCTCTAATGGAGATTTATACTTAAGCTGAATATCTAGATAATTGAATGTTAGTCAATAAAGTTTGTATTGATTATTTACAAACACCTTGTCTCAGTGTCTTTCTCTTTCTCAAATACTCAATTCACTCATCCCTAATAGGGTTTGGTGCCCACCAATATCTTTAAAAACCTTAGGGTAATTGATTATTGCTTTTTGATATTGATGCTTCATGAATTTATTGATTAGGTACAACAGGTGCCTAGAGGGATATTGGCTATACTTCACTCATGATGCCGAAACGATCATCTGGGGTTGCTGTATCTTTCGTGAAGAGAGAGCCGGCCTGTATTTTGGATCTGTTCTACCCTTTAGGGTGAAATCAGACTGAGATGCATGAGCTGGTTCTCTCTGTAATGACACAAGATGAGCTAAAACCAGCTTGAGAACTGAGTGGGGATCCACCGAAGGGCAGACTAATTGAGCTGTCCATTCTCAGCACTCTCTTGCAACTTGTTTTTTGCTCATCTTAAGCTTAAAGAGTAATCCAGACGTGGACCCCTTGCTCATCGTGCCTAGAGGCATATTGGTATACCTCACTCATGATGCCTAACAAGGTTAAAACAATTGTCTGGGGTTGCTGTATCTCTTGTGCAGACAGAGCCGGCCTGTATTTTGAATCGGTTCTGCCCTTTAGGGTGGAATCAGTCTGAGATGCAAGGACTGGTTCTCTCTGTAATGGCACAAGATGGGCTTAAACCATCTTGAGAACTGAGCAGGACCTACCAAAGGGCAGTCTAATTGAACTGTCGTCCATTCTCAGCACTCTCTTGTGACTTGTTTTTTGCTCTCCTTAAGCGTCAAGGGTAATGCAGACGTGGACCCCTTGCTCACGGTGCCTAGAGGGATATTGGCTATACCTCACTGATGATACATAACAAGGCTGAAATGATCATCTGGGGTTGCTGTATGTCTCATGCAGAGAGAGCTGGCCTGTATTTTGAATCGGTTCTGCCCTTTAGGGTGGAATCAGTCTGAGATGCAAGGCCTGGTTCTCTCTGTAATGGTACAAGATGGGCTGAAACCAGCTTGAGAACTGAGCGGGGACCCACCGAAGGGCAGGCTAATTGAGCTGTTGTCTGTTTTCAGCACTCTCTTGCAACTGGTTTTTTGCTCTCCATGTCTGTATTTGGTTTCAATATGTTTATTGCTCCAGGTGGATGGGTTTGAGAATCCTTGACTTCATTTTGTATTCAAAGTTAAACAAAGTTAAACATATCTAATAAACATATCTAATTTTAGGTTTTTAGAAAAATTTGAATGAAAATAGTAATACCAAGTAAGTTATACACTAATCTTGACACAAACCCCATATTAGTGTCAGACTTTTCTCACTGTGAGTTTAGGGCTGCACGCCATCATTTTGCAATTTGTTTTGTTTTTATCTGACCTAAGACCCATTGGAAATTGTTTCTACATATTTTTGTGAGAACTGTAAATTGTATTCTTGGACTTCAGAGCCAGCATTCCAACAGCTTTGTACACTGCTTAGAATCCAGACCATGTTTTGCATGTGAGATAATTATATCACTGGTGTAATTAATAATAGCTCACAAGGATTAAAAGGATTAACTCAATCCAGAGAAGTTAAATGGAGAAATAATTTAACTGCTGCATTTTTTCTGGAAGAGAGAAACATTTACTGCCAAAATGAACTGGATGAACAAGATGAAAAGAGCAAGGACTAATTTTTGTTACGCAGAAAGGATGAATTAAAAAAAAGAGTATTTAAAATGATAAAAGGAGTATTTAATCCATCTTTAGTGGTAAAGTTTTGGTTCAAATGAGCCTTCGTCAATGCTCTGAAGAAGTGGTTCTCTATATTCTACATGGCAGCAGTGGAATGCCCTGAAAGTGCACCATTTACCCCTTTTTTCATTTAAATATTTTAACTGTTATGAACTATTTTGTATGATTGCTCCCGTCACCATTGCATGCTCGTTAAGAAACAACTGAGTTTGTCCTCTGCTTGCCCTAGAAGACCAGGTTTTTAAAGGTATGTTCCACATATTGTGAAGAATTCCAGTAGCTAAGTTAAACGTTTGCAAGCATAACATGGAGGGAGTGCTTAAAATATTGATCCAGGTTATCCAGTACAGCAAGAAGCAAGTAGTTGTTCTGCTGAGAACTGTAGACTGCCTAATTTTTCTGACAGAGAAGTATATCATTGCTAAGGAAACATTGTACCCAGCTGAACAAACTATAACTCTAAGAACTCAAATATTGGTGACACTGCTTATGGTTTAAGGGGATTAAACAGACCAGGCTATATACATGTAAAGGATAGCAAGAGTGGCAGGGGGACATTTCCCCAAGGCCTCTAGCACACAGCACTATTTCAAAGGATGTCCCCGGTCATCCCATATAGGGCTGGTATCCTGTTGGACCTTCATTGCAGGAGAGGAGAATGAAGAAGAACTGGAGGTCTCTAGCCTGCAACTCTGCCGTTTACTGAATATTTCTCCAGTAATCTGGTGAGTTAAGAGTTTTGCCGCAGGTGACACACAGTACAAAACCTATGCACTCACACATTCTCTCATTCTCTACAGCATTTAGCCACACACTACAACCACTAGCCACACATATTACCTATTTCACAAAATAAACTACAATAAAATTAGTTTACACATATGCAATCCCACACGCAACCTCCAAATACATGCACTATACGCTTTCCTGGTCATGTTGTCCTCTGATATCGCAATTATGGAGATACTAGAGACAAGTCACAAACAAATGCAGCAGTGTCATTAAAGTTGCTTGCGCTGCACAGAATAAATGCATGTCCTTTTTCTCCAGTTAGAGCTCTTTAGCAGGGCAGTGCGCATGGGCTGCCCTTGAAGAGCATAGAACTACCATGTACACTTTGAGGGTGGTGTGCTTGTTATTGGTGAAGGCACAACACCCCCTCTCTGACCCAGCCCCCTTTTCACTCAGCTGCATTGATGCCCCCCAAAAATGCCAAAATATTCTTCCCAGTTCACCCCTGGCTTCAAACTTAGCATTGTGCCAAAGTTTAAAATGTATTTTTGGTGACATAGAAAGGTGATACTAGTTATGACTTTTCCATGTCACAAAAAAATTTAAAATTAAACTTTGGTACTATCCTATGAATGCAGCCCTGTCTGTAATACTTGTTGTTTGCTTTGGGGGCCAGACAGTATCCGCATTCATTGGAGCCCAGAAAAGGTGTGAATATTTTTTCTGTATTACAGCACCAAAAAAACTTCTTCAGGAACCAAGGGAATGTTTAATTATATCCCACCCAGGAAAAGTGTTAATTATGATATAAGATGTTATAAGTGTAATGAAATTCTTCATATAGCTAGATACTGTGCACTTGATGATGAACCTATAGAATGCAGTAAAAGTGATAATATGGAATACCTTGTCCTGCTAACAATGATGGCACTTCTTACTGGCCTATTGTGAATCTGAATGGTAGAAGAAACAAAACATTGCTTGTTTGGTCACTATAGTGGTAAATTTTGGTGCAGTGATAAGTCATATACATACAATGTGAATTATTTATATTTATGGTGATAAGCATGAATATCCTAAAACTGAACTCCATATTAAAACTCAGTATGGTACTTTCAAATACAAAGTGTGTTTAGTACTAAAATGACCAATGTAGTGGTGATAAGAATTGATTTTCCCATATTTCTTGATTTATAGATATTAGAAAAAACAACAGGCAGGGAATAAACAGAAAAGTACATTATTCATTATGATTATGTTATGATTCCTATGTGATGGCAATTCTAATTGTAAAAATAAAATACCATTGCCCAATGCCCGTGTTAGTGGGACATAAACTTGTTCAAAATAGTGGCAAACCTAGTACTAGTAGATAGAGAGATTCATTATTAGATCTGGTAGTTAGTCCTGGCAATTTCAAGAAAGCACAATGGCCACTTTGGCAGAAGCAAAAATTATGTTCAGGATATAAGTAGCGTTGCTTTTCAACCATTACAAGATCTTTGTATTATTTAAAAGATAGTATTTAAGTAGCCAATGGATGCATAAGTGTGAAGTAATTATTGAAATCTCATACCTTTCATACCTGCTAGCAGCGGGTAAAAATTGATATATTTACACCTTAGTTAGGACAAAAGTATTTGGATACCTGACCATTATACCAACAGTGACTTTTATGACATTGTATTCTGAATACATAAACATTGATGTGTAGTTGGTTCGCACTTGACAGCTCTAACAACTTCCATTCATCTGGAAAAGCTTGACTCAAGATTATGAACTGTTTTTGTGAGAATTTTGGCCATTTATCCAGTAGAGTATTTGTGAGATCAAGCACTAATGTTGGACAAGAAAAACTATGACAGAGGACAGGATAAAATATGGCACACCACAGAGTGTCTATATATTAACAAATAAAGGGTTTACAGAAGTAGGTAAAAAAACTAAACAAAAAAAAACCCATATCACCGGGCCTTTCTGGACTTAACGCCAAATATTATAGTTTGAGAAAAGCCAAGGTTAGGAATGCAGAATGAGACGAATACGATAAGACAAAGCAAACATCAAGGATGGTATAATAAAAATAGTCAAAAACAAGTCACGGTAAGAATATCCACTGAATAATACAAGATAAATGTGCTCTTGCATAACCTGTACATGGAAACCATGAAACAGGATGCAGAAGAAAAGTTGGATTGAGTTTTAATAGCACTAGCAGGTCAGTGATAGGTCAGCTCCACTCATGTGATGCCAAAATGCAGTGACACATGCACATTCGGATCACTAACCGGGCTATAAAAGAACGTTACACCAAAAGCCACAAGGCTATGTGGCAGCATGGGAGATGGACCAAAGTTGCATTTGTGGCATAGTAAGAGGCTGCCTGGTGTGGCCATGCCAATGAGGGGCTGCCATGTGACTATTGTCTTGGTAATGGCAGCTTTTTATAATAGAGATAAGTGTGGATGATCACTATTGTGTAACCCTTTTACCCATTGAGACAAGTCACATGGGAGTGGTGCTGAACATGACAACTACCTTTTATTATTATGTCATTATAGCATGGTGATTAGTAGTGTATTCCCTAAAACACTTGAAGACTGTGCATGCTGTTGAGTCCCATAACTTTTGGATCAGTCTTATCTGATTAACCCCTAAAGCTCATCACTGCCTAACCCTGGCTAACTCCTAGTCATATTTCTCCACTGTGCACCTAACCACAGACATTCTTTAACTCGGGACAAAGACTCAGCGCCCCCGGTGCATGATGGGGTCAGTGAGATTGCAGCATGCACTCACCAGCCAACTTTCCCAGCAGCTGTGGAAGCTTCTAAACCTATTGTGTTGTGTGCCTGTGATCTTTATGATCTGTCCCTGATTTTTATACTTTAAAAACTCTATTTGTGCCTATTTTATTTTGGAGCACTGTTTCTGCCCCTTTAAATTATACTGGTACAGTTCTGCACTTTTGAAGTGGCACTTCAGATGCAGCCGAAGTGCCGAAGTAGTGAAAGTGGCTGCTAATTGACATTCAAACACGTGGCGGCGGCCATTTTAATTCAGTCGAATGCGTTCAGCGGTGTTTGGTCATCGAGTTCATGGAACTCAAATCGGATACACGAGGGCATGAACACCACTGAACTTTACCTTCTCCAGACTTTGACACTTCGACTGGAGTCGTACGCTGTTCGACAATTTGAACGGCACTTTAACATGGACGGTTTGCACGAACGGTTGCCGTTCGTCTATTTGAACTAAATTTAACATTGGAAATAGACCGGCCGAACAGCTTAATTCTCTGGAACTGTTTTGGGCATGAAAATGTGCGTGCTGTCGGTCAAATGTGACTTCCATCTATCTCCTGAACCGCTAAACCGATTTGCATGATTTTTTAATATTGGAATTGGATGTGGGAATTGGATATGGGAATTGGATGTTTAATTTTAATGTTAGAAGAAATATGTAAAAAGTGTATTTTTTCACTTGGAGATAATTGAGTTGATACAGTAGTTAACTAAATTATCTCCCAAGCAGAGGGAAGGAATTTACAGTAATGAATGGGAGTGTTTAATGTTGTGACTGAATATTACTGGCTGTTAAATGTACATTTTGGTACCCAACAAGGTCCACATGGGTGGTAACCTTGTGGGAAAACTTATATAAAAGAGACAAAACAAGCCTCAGTGCATTCACTTCTTACTTTACCCTCAATCTAGAGTCTTGTCTCTTATTGGGGAAAACTGCTATAAAGCTAGCTTTTTTAAGAGCTTCTCAACTTGGATGACTGCTGAATGCTGAGAATATCCCTCACCATCGGGAGAAGGCCATCCTCTAGTGGTGAAAACCCCTCTACCCATCGGGGTAACCGCTACAATTTGTTGTGTTTATAGTTAAGTTGACTGCATATAATAATGTTTATTTTCAGGGGGTGACTGTGATAGAGTGAATAGGGGGGATGGCTGTGGCAGAGTGACAGGGATGTGTGACAGGATTTATGGGTCTGAGTGTGACTGGTTTGGGGAGTGAGTGTGACAGAGTAAGGGGGTGGGTGAGTGTGACAGAATGTGTAGCAGGATGGCGGGTGGTGTGTGACATGGTGATGGGGGTGAGCCTGACAGGTAGTGTGATAGTGTGAGGGTTGGTGTTACACAATTAGTGTGGTAGGGTTGAATGCTACAGGGTGAGTGTAACAAGATTGGGGTTGAGTATGATAGAGTGAGGGTGAGTGATTGTGACTGAGTGAGGTGGTGACAGTTGTTTGTTGGGTAGTGACAGTATGCAGTAGGCTGTGTTAAACCTGGGCAGTAATGGGGGTAATAATACATTTCCTGGTGGTCCGGTGGATTTCCTGGTTATCCTGTTGATTCACTTGTTATAAGTGGGCTTCTAGTGCAGCAGCAAGCCTTCCAGTCTGCTCTGTGAGGAAGTCAGAGTGCAGGCTGGAAACCCAGCATCTACACACTAGATCCACAAGGAACCATGGACCACAAGGGAAGTATTTTTTGAAGAGTCATGCAGAGAAACCTTTTGAACTTCATGTTGGATAGAGGGGGTGGGGCAGATCAGAGCCAGAGCTTATGGATATTCAGATGTGCACCCACTGCCCCCCTAGTTTCGACACAGCTCCCAACACTCTTGAATGAAAGATTGTGCATGAAAGCATTGAAATAACTTTACAATAATATTATAAATAGAGGACACCAATGCATTTTGTTAATGATATGTATAAAGGGACACTATAGACACCAGAACAACTACAGCTTAATGTAGTTGTTCTGGTGAGTATAAACATTGCCTTTAGGCATTTTCATGCAAACACTGCCTTTTCAGAGAGTTTTAAGGTGAGTTTGAATTCGTTGTAAGGGGGCTGAGGGGGTGAAAACCACCTAAATGATGGGTTTAATGCTATAGTGTTCCTTTAATAAACATCATCCTCTAAGAATGACCCCAAATATCAATGGGATCTCATAGCAGCTGCTTTTCTGAAATCTCGAGTTATAGTATTATTGCTGTAATGCTCTAGATAAGCACTTAAGTGTGAGTTAAAGCCTTTGCTCATTGATAGTGCATCTGATTATAGCTTCTTTCTTTCCCATAGAGCAAAATGAAAAAGCAAAATATTACTGTTTTGGACAAGTTGCATGCAGTATTATTTCTAAACATGTACGCTTCTTATTCCTTATTAGTATATTAGTAAATATACACGTTTCTTTATAGGTGAATATTTGTGATGGGCTATACAATTATTATGAAATATAATATAAAAACCTTTTTTTTTTTTTGCCCCTTTCAATGTATACTCATACCTGGGTCTATCCTCAATTTTCAAGCAGAGAAAACTTTCACTTTCTTATTCCCAGAAGGGTGTAGAACTGCTGGGAAACATCCCCCTGCACGGTACCTGAATTTATCTTACTAAATATTGCCTACATTAAGATGTATGTGTTGCTCTTTATAAAGTGGCACCTATCTCAGGATAATAGAGAGCCAAGTTCCATAATTCTTTCAATATCATATGGTTCTGCACGATTGTAGATTACAAAGTGTGATGGATTAAAGAAAAAGCCTTCCAGCAGAGGCAGTAAAAGCTAATACAAAAGAGCTGGTATAGACATTAAGTTCTTCCACACTGGAGGGGAAAAATGTTGGAATGTCTAGTGATCCATCATTACAGAGTAGCATCTTCTGTGATATCTTCAAACACCATCAGGACTACTGCAAATGTTAGTAACACTGAGGTTGAGGTATATAAATAAACAGGCTATTCCTCATGCAAAATACTCTGCCCTTAGACTGTATTTCAGCTTCAGTGCTTGAAAGTATGTTGACAGGAAATTTAAAGTTGTCACTATGGGTTTACATAAATTTAAACATTTTGTAAAACATTTTCACTAACATGCGTCAACCAAAGCTGCAGCAAAATAAAGTGTATTAAAATTGTTTCCAGCTATTTTCTACATAACAGTTCTATTCTCAATCTCCACAGTATTTGTCATTGAGACATTAACCGGGTGAAATGGGAAGAGGACGTACGTTTAAAGGGGCACTCCAGTCCCCTAAAGCACAATAACTTATTGAAATACTTTAGCAGTTAACGGCATGTCCCCTGAGGCTTATATCATGAAAGTGCCTGCAATTTTATAAATGACCTTAATAAGGCCTTCCAGCTATTAACCAGACAGCCAGGAGGGATTCCTGCCTTGCTGGCTATAACTATAATTCAATGCGGCAATAAGTGAATAGAGAAACATCGGAGTGGTGGATTGTGGTGATTGCCATGCTTGTGACATAGGTCCCTAAAATACTTTAAGAGCTACAATAAAGTGGCACTGTCACCACCCACCACCACTTCCCCCAAAATTACTATTTCATAAAGATAGAATCTTTATGAAATGTTCATTTTGACTTTCACTGACTTTTAAACCAGTCAAGAGATTTACAGAGACATAATAGGGACTACTTTGTCTCTGTATATTTCCTATGCCTTACACTTCTAGACATGAGATTGAGCTGCCACCATCTAGAAGTGTCACTCCCACCAGCCATCATCAGCGATGGCTGCAGGTAATTGGCTCGGTCTGTGGAGGAGCCCCCAGTCTCAAGGGATCCTTTATAGATCTTAGTGCTGTATGCGCATGCATTAGAGTTCAGCAGTGATGTCAGCTCTTGGCACAGGACAAACTGGGAGAAGATAGCTGCACTGATGATGAACTTGTGCAGGTAAGTAGAACCTTTCCCCGTCCCCCATCCGCTGGACACCAGTGGCAATGTCACGGTCGGGGGTCTTTGCAATTTCTGCAAAGTTCCCAGACAGTGACAGTACCACTTTAAACAGTTAACAGTGTACCACTGTGAAACTCCTTAAAGTGCTAGAAAACGTTCAAGATATCACCCCTAAATGGCGCTTTCACTTGTACCAGAGCCTGAATATGTGACTCTGGAATGAAAGACTCTGTATGGAAAATGATATTATAGCCCACACAGCTCCTTGTTCTCTTCTGGATGCCTGTTACAGTTATCTATAAACATAAATGGAGAACCAGGGAGGGTCCAACAGTGTTACACTGTAAAATCAATTTTATTAAAAATACATTTAAAATGGCTTACTTAAAACATATGTGAGAACATTGGTATTGTGACTCACAAACATCTCTCATGTAGCAATAAATACACCAATATTCATGCAATTCTGGTATTCCTTGTTGTTTCGCTCACATGGTAAATGAATGGACCCTCCTCTAATCACCATCCATGTCCTACAAAGATCAAGTTCGCTCATGTACTTTGAGTGCACAGTATATGCATCTTGCAGTACATTAAATGCCTTTTTTCTATATTAGATACATACATTATTAGCCACCATCAATGTTCCATAACATTGATAATATTTAAAAGTTTTATATCTTAATAAAGCATTAAAGTATACTGTGCTAAGCATACTTTAGACCGAATCCTACTCACTTTATGCACATAGACAGCACTGCCTGCCCACCCGCCATGTTTTTGGATACTAATCCAACAACAGGCGGGCGCCATTTTGTTGGCGCCGCATCTTCCGGTTTTTGGCCTTGCTCCCTCTCTGCCCATTCATTTTGAAGCCTCTCCTAAACATGGAACTTCTCCCACCATATGGGCATTGACTTAGATTAATGCCACGGCTGTGCCAACAACATGGCATGGCTAGTGTCGCTATCTTGGATTATTTCACTGTCCTTCTTATGATTCCCTAAGTAATGCTATATAAATAAACACTTTTTTTTCAGCGTAATTTCGATATCCAAATTCCTTCTCACTTACTCTACCTTAGTAACATTAGTTACAGACATAACATGACGTCACACAACCATTATAACATTATAACCATTAAAGCAGCACAGGTCCCATGTACTCTGTAAACTCTTTTGATAAAGCCATTGTTATGGTGAAATGTGTTAAGTGTATTGTAATACTGCTTTATCTATTTTACTTTTATTTCATATTTTATTGTTTTATATTCATAAAAATATTTTTTACTGGACCTGATTCTCTGCTGCTGGATTCCTGAGCCTAATATCCTTGGTGGGGATAATACCACCTATGCCTATTGAATTGAGCAAACCTTATTTTGCTCTCATGCATGTGAGTATTTTTTTATTATTTTATTGTGGCTTATACTCTATTGTGTGCACTATTGCATATATGCACAAGGAGAAATCCATGTCAACTATATCCTAGAGTGGGGATCATACCACTTCATGTGATATCCCTGGAGCCAGTATTTAGGCTCCATAATATGTGAGTGTACACTTTTAACATTCCTACTCTTGCTAATGACCTTAAAATACTATGCCATATATTTTTATTTAAATTTTTTTATTTTATAAGGATACCTACTACCATAATGATTACTTGAAGAGCCTGCACTACATTATATCCTTAGTCAGGGATCATTGCAGCCAGGCGTTCAAGTTGGAGCAGAATTTACGCTCCCTTAAAGCGTGAGTGCACAATTTTATCTACCCTTATTCTGTCAAGAAGTTGTTAATCTGCTGCATCATTGTTATTTTCCCTTTTTGTCATTATATACATTTTAAAAAGGACATTTAAGCTACACCTATCTTCCTGCTCCCTCCTCCAATGACATCTGCTGTGACATGTTTGCACGTAACATGGTGATTGAATTAGCTTTCTTTAATAAACAAGAAAAGATAGACATCTAAAAATAAAATAAAAAAAATAAGGGTTATGAACAACCTGGAAAGGGTTTTGCACCACATTAAGAAGTGTTTAGAGGAGACATCTCGTGGTGTCATGCAAATAGGACAATGAGTAAACAGGTAGATAGCTCGGAAACAGACTTGATTGCGCAAGAAAGAGAAGAGGGAGAGTGTGGCTAGTTACTAGACACTTTGTCCATTTGAATGAAGTAGAAGTGGTTTCAGTTCAAGAATGAAGTATGCTGATCCATAGCTTAAGTAACCCCCCTTATCAATTACAGATGGGGTTCAGAAAAAAAGAAAGGAAACCAAAACAGTTTGAATTAATATGAGTTATATTATTAAGAGAACAAGGAGAATAATAATATATTCTTATTATATCAAACACACTGACATCTCCTGGGTTTTTGCGTTCATTGTGAGTCAGAGTAGAATGGAGAGTCCTAAGCATTCAGGGGATCAGTACATCCAAAGGTGTAATTTTTAGAGATGCTACCTGCATCATTACCTGCAGTGGAAAGGCAGCAACTTATCAGGGATGATAATTTGATGTAATATTTGGTGTAGAATGTTTGCCTTTTTTATAGTTATGGATTTAATATGCAATAATATATAGCCATGATGAGTTGCATATTCGGTTCATTACTGTAAAAATAACCAACATTCTAAACCAAGTATTCAGTCAAATTGTCATCCCTGATAACTTGCTGCCTTTCCACAGCAGGTAATGATGCAGGTAGCATCTCTAAAAATGATGAGTTGATGAAAAACTGCTGTGCTTGGGAATAGGATGCCTAGAATGGTGGGGGAGATTTCAAACTAGAAACATTTCCTCCAGAACTGTGCATGGAGGAATTTTTGGTTATTTTTGGTCATTTCATCAAAGATAAGTTTTTTCTTCTGGTTTCTCCGACTTTTGTTAATATTTCTATTCTTTTGGACCAAAAGTCATTATGAACGTTTTTATCAATCGCTAATTTATATTGTAAAGGAAATAAGACAGACAGGATATAACATAATATAAATGCATAATATAATAAAGCACTGCACACACTGCAAAAACACAGTCAGATTAAAATAAGATTTAGATGTGAGCCAAGTGACAGGGGTGACAGGAGGTCGGGCAGTCACTTTAATATTATCACAGGACCTGACCAAAACTTTAGCAAAACACTGCAGTGCAGTTGTTTCTATTCACAACCCCTAAAGGGAGATATTTGCATTTTAATGAACTTCAAGTCATAAGAACAGGGGCAGTGACAACCTTTTGCTTTGAGCCTGGCAACCAATGTGGCAGAGTGATAGATGGTTAGGCAGTCATTTAAAAAATACAAAATATGCATAACTGTTAATGAAACCCTATTCTTTGCATGAGGAAACACTGCAATGGTACCCTACTCCCTGGTGAGGTGGTGGATTAGATTTCTGTTTTGTTTAGCCACTGCCAGATTTGCATTACAATTACTTTGGGGAATCATACACAGCCTCATGTAAAAAACATATATATATATATATATATATATATACACAGTTGCAAGAAAAAGTATGTGAACCCTTTGGAATGATATGGATTTCTGCACAAATTGGTCATAATATGTGATCTGATCATCATCTAAGTCACAACAATAGACAATCACAGTCTGCTTAAACTAATAACACACAAAGAATGAAATGTTGCCATGTTTTTATTGAACACACCATGTAAACATTCACAGTGCAGGTGGGAAAAGTATGTGAACCCCTAAACTAATGACATCTCCAAGAGCTAATTGGAGTGAGATGTCAGCCAACTGGAGTCCAATCAATGAGATGAGATTGGAGGTGTTGGTTACAGCTGCCCTTCCCAAAAAAAAAAAACACACACCAGTTCTGGGTTTGCTTTTCACAAGAAGCATTGCCTGATGTGAATGATGCCTCGCACAAAAGAGTTCTCAGAAGACCTACGATTAAGAATTGTTGACTTGCAGAAAGCTGGAAAGGGTTATAAAAGTATATCCAAAAGCCTTGCTGTTCATCAGTCCACGGTAAGACAAATTGTCTATAAATGGAGAAAGTTCAGCACTGCTGCTATTCTCCCTATTTTGATAAAGCCCTAGTGGTGAAACGCGTTAATGGTTTTATAATATTGTGTATTTTATATAATAAATAATTTTTGGCTATATTCCTGCACCATTATCTTTTTACACACAATTTTATTTTATTTATTTTTTCCTGGCATTTTACTTATTTTCTATAACTTATCCTGAGGTGGGGATTATACCACCAACGCTATTTCCAGAGTGCAGTGAGGCCTGCACTCCATTTGTGAGTATATTTTATTTTATTTTATCTACTGTTACATCGTATCATCAGAGAGCACTATTTGCTGTTTTTATTCTCCTCTTCTCCTGAGAGTTGGACATCATTACCTTCCGGAGGACAAGCATCCATATATCCTATAAGCGGGGATTATTCCGCTGTATGCCTGTTATACCTGAGCTGGCCATAGCTCATCCAAATATGAGTGTAATATTTATATTTTAACTTATTTAATGTTCACCTTATACACTCTGCATGATTGGTCCTCTCTTCTTGTGTCTTCCATATCACGAGACGATCTGAACTACTATAAACAGAGAAGACACTCTACCAGCAGAAACAGATTTTTGGATGTGAGCCTCGGAACAGCTGTAGCCCAGCAGCCCCATAAGCAAAGATGACACTTTGTGATCCCTGCCACTATGATGACTTCTTGTTATGGGGTCTGGAGTCACCCCGGAATGTTCCTTTAATTTTAAACTTCTTGGGAAAAAGCATCTTAGGCAGAATGATAACATTATACAAATATATGCAAGGACAGTACAGATAGTGTTGATTAACAGGACTGCACACATGATAAGATGTAATTACCTGAGGCTTGAAGAAAATAAATTTTGCTTGGGCAGATGAAAGAGTAGCCACTAGAGACGCTGGACATATTTCGCCTCCATCGCACAGAGCGTCCATAGGAAAGCATTGAGAAATGCTTTCCTATGGACCCTTTGAATGCGCGCACGGCACTTGCCGTGCATGCGCATTCGGCTCCAGTGACGTTGGAAGGGGGAGCTGACGGAGTGAGAGGAGAGGTCACCAGCGCCGAGGCAGCCTGGCGCTGGATTAAGGTAAGCTGCTAAAGGGGTTTTAACCCTTTCAGCACCACAGGAGGGGGACCCTGAGGGTGGGGGCACCCTCAGGGCACTATAGTGTCAGGAAAACCGCTTTGTTTTCCTGACACTATAGTGATCCTTTAAACACACTGGTCTAATAAAGGAAGCTAAAAAATGTAGACTATTTCCCAGGAAACATGTAGGGAGACTTTATGAGTCTCAGGCAGAGGAGTGGGGAGTGTGAGTCTTGGGTAGAGGAGGTGTTGCTAGGAATGTATAAATAAAGTAGTTTAACTCCTAAGTTGCAGCAAATTGACTAGTGGAACTGCAGGAGCATAATTTATGTCAAAGCCACTTCATTAATCTACAGTTGTTTTGTTGCTTAGACCTGTTTTTCTTCACAATTGGAAATGTTTTTAATTTTTTTTTTTTTTTTAACCTTTGTTTAAACCAAAAGCAGAAATTAAATTTTGAAAGTTATGGTTCATTGACTTTTTCTCAAGACATACAAATTAGTATCTTTATGTACACACATTATGTGTGAACACAAAAGGTCTTGCCATTAGAAAAACTTTCATAAACTACAGCTAAATATATTTTATAGGTATACAATATTGTGCTAGAATAAGTGCACATTTATAATTGCATGTATTATGTTCCCTCCAAGTTTAAGCCAGCTGGCTATTGCTTATGCAAGATGGGCTTTCAAATGGATTATCCACATCTTATAAATGTTGCCCATTTGTGATGCCATGTTCACAATTAATCACAGTAGTGGCTCTTTACAGCCTTATCTTCATCGAGCAAGAATAGGTTTACACACTGAAACTGATTTTAAAATATGATAATGAAAATATACGATGCAGATCTCCAACATATTCACACCATTGCGTTTTTATTGAAGAGTAATGAAAATGGTAACATTCGTTAGTCCTCTTAAATTTAGCTAAATTGACAATAAAGAACTGCTTTCACTTCCCTACTAATAGTGTTCATTAGATACATGCAAAGCCAAAGCAGCAGATGGTGCAAGAGATACTGCACTTCATCAGTTTGATAGAAAGCTCTTTTTGTAGCATATATAGTAGATATTCTGAAGTAATATTCTATAAGGCACATATTTTTTACATTATATGTCCTAGTTTTGTTTGATATTTTGAAAGTATTTAAAGAGGAACTGTCATTTTGCTTTTGATGTAGTGTATTCATCCCTTTAAACAGCATTCTGATTGTGTTAAAAACATGGTTTAAAAAAGCTGTGTTTAAAACACCGTCCATTGCTAACAGTACCTGCAGAAATGCAGAATGAAGTCTAAAAAATTATGTCTGTCTGTGCTCATTTGCTTATCAAGCCAGATGTCTGGGATAGTTGTGGAAACGTGATTTCTTGAGTTTCTGTGCACCAAAATCTTTTTGGCACCTATATATATATATGTAAAGGCAGTATTCCAGGAGTTGTGGGAGAGGTTTCATCTAGTCTATATCTATATATCTACTTCCTTCACAGCTACCTCCTGTCAGGAATCTTACCTGAGTTGG
>OW240912.1:188793813-188972174 GCA_933207985.1 Pelobates cultripes
TATTGCGCAAGATGCAGGGGTATGCTGAGGAGGTAGGGTGGAAGGAGAGATGGGAGAGGGACACTGGGGGCAGGGTGTCACAGTAGGACCAAGATTCCAAACTGGGAGAATGTTGGTTTAGAGTGGGTTTATTGGGAGACAGTGTGGGCCCGGCTCCCTGTCCACCACTGCCTTAGTTAAAGCTGGTCTTTTGCTGTCTAGTCATCCAAGAGTCCCAATGCATAGTAATGTGTAATTTAAAACTGCGTAGGTAATATCTTTACTTCTAAGTGTGTAGTTGTAGTGAAACTTAAGCTTTGACCAAGGCCCGTACACGAAGATACACCTGCAAATTTGCTATAGGTTAAGATGTTAAGATAAGATAGATGATTTTATTAGGATTGGATAATGCTTGTAAAGACCACCCCTGTTTCCTGCTGAATATAACCTGTTACACAGCCCATTAAACATCAGAAGTCACCTTGAACCTCCCATGTCTCGTTCATTGGGGCTCCTCACCAGCTGGTTTGGTGAGTAGTAGAAATACAGAGATTCCCAATTGCTTAGAAGTCCATGGCATGACATAAAGGAAAATTCCTGACGCATGAAACCTTCACTAACAAATGTCATTAACTGTTTTAGTATAGTTGGTTTTGAAGAGGACATGAGGGTGTTTGGTGATTTTTTTTATCTCCAGGTATGTGAGGTGTTCAGATCTCCAGTCAAGTTGTGATGTTATTTGAGTGTGTGTACTGTGGTGTGGTGTATGTTGAGTGGTAGTGCTTGTTTTTTTGTCGTGTTGAGTTTGTAATATGAAAATTTACTGTACGTGTCTAGTATGCCCGTGAGGCCTGGGAGTGAGGTCTCGGTCAAGTTCGGTAACGGTCAAGAGGATGTCGTCTGTGTTCGCTCGGATTTGGTTGCCAGAGGTTCCAGCGCTAGGACATATAGCAAAGCTGAGAGGGCAACCTTGACGGCTGTTGTTAGTTATAGCAAATTTGCTGGACATGAAACCTCCATACATCACTTGCGACATCGACAAGTTATACAGAGCTTTGACTGCCGCTATAAATTGGGTGGTGAATTTATATTTTGTCAACATCGCCTCCAGAAAGTTCCAACTCAGCCAGTTGAATGCTTTCTCTGCGTCCAGAGTTTGTTGCTTGCCACTATGCTTTGAGCTTCTAACAGTTCCTTCAGCGTTGTTCGTATCTGTGGACCATTTACTTCTTCTTTCGGTTCAGGATATTCATTCGGGAGAAAAATCCCGCCGCTTGCCACCAGTGTAACGGATCCCCTATACTCCAGCTGACTATACTCATGTAAAATCTCCCGACATCCAAGCATAGAAGAAGTTGTCGTGATAATAACCAAACATGAGCCAAGACGTCATGAAAGGGTAAAGCATTCTGTTTAATGGAAGCCACAGCTGGCCTTTTATGCAAGTCCCCAAGCAAGGTATACTCCCACATGGACCTTGTAAGGGACAGGGACACAAACACAATAACCAATAACAGCAAGGTTACAAAGTGTTACATAGTCGAATCACCACTGGAGGAAAGAATTGACCGACCGCTTTGGCGAGGTCTACCCAAAAATAGTTCCATAAGTTCAGGGATAGCAGTCGGTCTAGTTAGAGATTTTGATACAAAATAGAATAATGTACAAATAAAAAGATGAACGGGGTTCCCTGGCTCATAGTGTGGGGTTTGTTCGGGAGTTCTTGTCGAACAGCACTCTCCTGGCTTGCCGCGATTAGAAGCAGGCGTTTGTATGTTTTCACCGGTGTTCTGTCCGTCGAGTGGCCACCTCAGAGTTCGAAGCACTCGATGACCAAGTCCCGCTGCCTGCTTTCGTGCAACAAGATGGACGCCGTTTTCTCCACCACGTGGCGTTAGGTTATACGAACGGCGGCCACACAATAAGAGCACTGAATTCCTGTGGTTTGTTTGAACTTAATGAGCCAGGGGGTTGTCGGTGTTCTGTGCTTAGTTCTTTCGAATGAAATAGGGAATTAAATATGAACTAAATGTCCATACAGAGTAGAGATTTTGTCAAACCCTTCCCCACTTGCATGGCCAGATATTGCTAACCAGATCAATTTCCAATGTCGAATGGAGGAAAGTGTGACGAGAGCAATCTCGCCACATTGCATTGGAGGAGCCTGGTTGCCCACCTGCTTCCTTTAGACTATGGCCCCATGTTGAAAGGCTTGATTTTCCCCTGAAAAGACACGAAAGCCGTGTCATTCGGTGCTTGCCCTGTTTGAGCAGTGATACCCCAGATGTATGATTTTGACGTATGTTTGTATTTGGAGTATGCTGATTCTGAAAATTTAAGTTTTATGTGAATATGATGCATACTTTTAAAATGAATATTATGGAAAAACTGTATTTCTCTGCCTGTGATAATTACATTACCCATTGTGTAAGGTAATTGTATCACAAGCAGAGGGGAGGGTTTTGTGTGGGAGTGTCTGAGTGTATTGTACGTGTTTTTTTGGTTGTTTTCCAAAACCCTGTGGGTGGTACTAATGTGTAAGAATGTGTACATAAGAACAATAAACCCACAGCTCTGTCTGTTCCTGCTTGACCCTCAAAACTTAGCCTTGTCTCGTTCTTGGGGGGATTTGTTGTATGCTGTTCCAGTTTGACTGCTAGGAGTGTAAACCTATTCATATGGTTTTTCCTATTCGCATGGTTCCGGTTCAGCTGTGTACGGCATTCATATGCTTCTCCGGTTCGGTGGATTGGTGTCTACAGTAGCTGCCTGTATACCTTGAAGGGAATATCTCCTAAACGGCTTTTAACCCCTTTTATGCCAGGGTGCTGTTACAATTGGTGGCAAGCAGCAGGATCGTTCCTACAGCCAGAAGGACAGCTACAGGAGACACCATTACGTGGATTTTACAATTTGAGGGCAACGCATGTCCCGGTACAGCGACCCTGACAGCACCAGGATGGAACCAGTAGTGGAGTACGATGAGGGTGTCATGGATGACCGAGATGCAGTCCGAAAAGGCATCTGGTACCTGGCACTGGGTATTGTGGAGTACCAGCGGGGCAAGAGACTCCCCAAGGAAGACCAGCGATTGCAGAAGCGACTAGCCCTGCGGATGCCCTTCCTGGGAGAGCAGCCCCTGGAGAAATGGGTGAAGGGATTGGAGCTCCGGATATGGCAGGAGATGTGGCTTGAAGATGCCTACCAGGTGCTCTGGTGGTATGAGGCACAGTACCTGCCCTGGACAGCTGAGCATGACAAGCCAGAGGGAGAGGAGTTTGATGGACCTGGCTTGTTATGGGACACTTTTTTAGATCCTGAGTTTGGGAACCCTACACAAGCCCGGTTCCATGATCTGTATTGGGAGCGGAGACAGTTGGTCTCCCTCCCCAGAGGCTGGAAGTATGTATGGGAGAGGAGCTTGCTACCCCCTCTCCCCAGTGGCAGTGTGATCTGCAGAGAATTGAGAGCCCAGTCTCCTTTCCCCAGCGGCAGGCTGAGTTACAGGGGGCAGAGACAGTCGGTCCTGTCCACCAGCAGCAGCGTGTGTTACAGGGAATTGGGAGCACAGTCTCCATTCCCGAGTGGCAGAGTGTCCTACAGGGAATAGAGAGCCCAGTTTCCTTTCCCCAGCAGCAGGACTCTGTATTGGGAGCGGAGACAGTCGGTCTCCCTCACCCACAGCTGGAAGTATGTATGGGAGAGGAGTTTGTTACCCCCTCTCCCCAGCGGCAGCTTTACATACCCAGGGGAGACAGTAAGCCCCACAACCATGCAGATGGGACTGTGGTCTCTGCACTTACAGCACAGGGGGAAGGGACGGTCGGTCCTGTCCCCCAGCAACAGGGCTGTTTAGCCAAAGGGGAGACAATCGGTCAGTAGAGTTGTGTTTCCAAAGGGGGGACAGTCGGTCTCCCCCTCCCACAACCAGGCTCCAACCAGGCTACTTCCATGGTAGCACTGGCACCAGGGCAGAGTACCGCTGGTATCTGCCCACTCAGCAACCCACCAAGGCAGCCTACCAGTCCCCCACACAGCCGTGGTGAGGCACCTGAACATGGACAAGTTTCTCCTCTACCTAGGTGTAGTAACCAGTTATTGTGGGTGGGCTGTACTGCTGTTTGTGCTTCGTGGGTGGGCTGCTGGACTAACCAGGGCACTGACCAGCAGGAGGTCAGATACCCTGTTAGTCTGTCAGGAAACGGGGAGAGATGTGACGAGAGCAATCTCGCCACATTGCATTGGAGGAGCCTGGTTGCCCGTCTGCTCCCTTTAGACTATGGCCACATGTTGAAACGCTTGATTTTCCCCTGAAAAGACACGAAAGCCGGGTCATTCCGTGCTTGCCCTGTTTGAGCGGTGATGCCCCAGATAGCTATGCCATGGAACCCATTCTTATAATGAAAGACTATGGGAAAGACTTTGGCTCCATGGCAATTGAACTGTATGTGTGTGTTATCTGAGCTATCTGGGGATATGTGAATGTACCTGTTTTATGCAATGGCTGCACAGTTATATATTTTTATGTATTTTATTGTCTTTTGCTGCCATGTGTTCAATGGAGTTTTGCCTCTGTCCTTGGAGATAATTGGATTACTTCCCAATTATCTCCAGGATAGAAGACTCTGTGGAACTTGTTTTGGACAGAAATGCCATGCTTCATTTGGTCACAAAGGACTACGATCTATCTTTTGAACCACTGGACTAATTTGTATGATTTTGACGTATGTTTGTATTTGGAGTATGCTGATTCACGTGAATGTGATGCATACTTTTAAAATTATGAATAATGTGGAAAAACTGTAATTCTCTGGCTGTGATAATTTCATTACCCTTTGTGTAGGGTAATTGTATCACAGGCAGAGGGAGGATTTTGTGTGGGAGTGTCTGAGTGTATTGTACATGTTTATTGGTTGTTTTCCAAAACCCTGTGGGTGGTACTAATGTGTAAGAATGTGTATATAAAAACAATAAACCCACAGCTCTGTCTGTTCCTGCTTGACCCTCAAAACGGAGCCTTGTCTCATTCTTGCGGGGATTTATTGTATGCTGTTCCAGTTTGACTGCTAGGAGTGTAAACCTATTCATATGGTTTTTCCTATTCAGCTGTTTACAGCATTCGTATGGTTCCGGTTCAGCTGTTTACGGCATTCATATGCTTCTCCGGTTCGGTAGATTGGTGTCTACAGTAGCTGCCTGTATATCTGGAAGGGAATATCTCCTAGACGGCTTTTAACCCCTTTTATGCCGGGGTGCTGTTACAGAAGGTTTCTATAGAAAATAGGTCAAAATGGACCAAAACGTTAATTCTAATTAGAGGATTATGGACGATAAATTCTCTTTAAAAAAGAGAGAGAGAGAGAGAGAGAGAGAGAGAAAGAGAGAAAAGGAAGGAAAGGAGAAAAAGAGAAGGGTATAGAGAAAGGGAAATAACAGATACCTGCTTGAGATATATACATATATCTCAAGCAGGTATCTGTTATTTCCCCTTTCAAGCAGGATATACTTCAGACCCTTAACTTCCTTCCCCCCCGATAATAATGAAAAACTTAATTTATCAAAACCACCTACAACATTTAAACCTTTTGTGTTTTGACCCATATGAGTGTTTTTAAAACCCAACTAGATAGCCCTAGAAAATAGTAAAAAAGAAAAAGAAAAAAAGAAAGTGAAGCTTTGATTATACTCTTACTTGAGCTAAATACAAGAAAGAGAAATAGAGAAGATAGGTAAAAAAGGAGAGAAACTTTGAAGATATTTATGTTTAATTATAATCGATCTAGTAGCAGGAAAATTGACTAAGCAATGAATAATTGAATATGTAATTGTAAGTGTATTTTATTTGTATGTGTTTTTATGTAACTTTCTTAAAATATCAATAAAAAAATTATAATTACATTTTTATTTTATTTTTTTTAGTCCTGTGTTGGACTGAAACATTTTTTTTTTATTGCTGTGTTGGACTAAAACATTGGCAGATTTGTGCTGTATGTTATTGTACATTAAAATATATATATTCAACTACAGAAACCTGTGAGTACCCTTTACTTTGATTATATATTTTGGCAAAAGTATAGCATAGGGTGCTGCTGGGGCCAATTCATACATATAAGATCCAGGGCTCTCGCTCATTCATTAAAAAGCAATTTCAAAGCTCACAGAATGTAATTCCTTTTTAAAAAAACACCTCACCTAAGCATAAATATTTGTTTTTTTTGGTGGCAGTGATGGTTGTAAAATCAGGGAGTTGGCCTTGACTCCCATATGTAAACCCAAAAGGGCTGCACTCACCTGGACATGCATACATTATAGGGTGCTGCTGGGACCAATTTATACACTATACAAGATCCAGTGCATATATAAATGTAAATTATAAAAAAAAATTACTGATCCTTTTTTTTTCACTCTCTTAAGTCACCTCTCACTCAATCTGTGAATAAAATCAACCTTTATTGGCTGTCCCCTAGACATCAATCACCTTTGTTCCCGTCAATCATCTAATTTTTTGGCACCACAGGCAAGACTTCCAGTAATAACCATGTAAGAGATCTCATCCATTGAACAATTTGACCTGCAATCACATGACCCAGAACTGCCTGCAGCTGTGAACCATCATGGAGGCTTAAGGAACCTATATATATAGGGTCATGAGGATTGGGGGATGCCATAATCACGTGAGGAAGAATATTCAGTCAAAACATGTTGGGCCTGACAGTGGTTAGATACTATATTAGTTTTATAGTATTTCTACCTTAGATGTAACACAGCCCTTTTAAAAAAAAAAAAAATGTTGTAATTTATATTGTAATACATTTTTTTTTTTTGAGCTACCTGCTTTTTTGGAGCTACCTGGTTCCTGTTTACCTTTCCGAACTATCTGTGACTGTGAAGGGGGCACCTCAACACGGTATTTGCAGTGACTGTGCATGGCTCTGGACCACGTGAGTTATTCTTATTTATAGCCCATTTTATTATATTGTCAGATATATGCTACCCTATGAGTGTTTTCTTTTTTTTATTATACCCCTTGATTTATTTGGGGGTTGGTTCACTTTGTTTGGGACTGTGTGCACTTTACAATGTTCGAACATTTATTAATGTTAGAGAATTCTGCATGAGTTATGTATGGATGTGGGCCTGCTTTGTGAGCTTTGATTTTTATATATGTGTGCTATGCTTGGTTTTGTGTATGTGTGTGGAATGAATGCATTGTGTGTGCTATTTGTGTGTTTGTGTGTGGGATGTTTGTAGTATTACATGAGTGTGTATAGTAGTATTGTATGTGTGGAGGAGTTTGTGGCATTGCATGCATGTGCATGGAGGGCTTTTAGATTTCACTTCATGAAAGTGGGGAGGCAGTTATGACATGAAACAGCCTGAGCTATGGATAGTTCTAAGGAGTCTTCAAAGAGAAGACATTTGGTTGCGGTGCACCAAGTTTACCTCGCCTCTTTTACACTTATATCTCCACTGAATCAGAGCATAGGTAGTATTTAGAATAAAAGAAAACATCCCAGTGGAGGGTCCTTGACCTATGCTGTGGCTGCCAATGTTTCAGCCTATCATCAATAAAAGACTGTTATAGTCTTTCTTGTTAGACCATGGAGAGTCTCTGTCTTTTTATGTAATGGTGAACACAATGGAGAAGGATTATCAAAGTGTTGACTCTTTTTTGGCACAGCTTATTAAATATGACAGTTTTTTTTATATATATATATATTTTCTGTGCCTTAACTGTCATAGTTGAATGCATGCTATTTCTTCACCAGCATAACAGATTTAAGAATATTTCCACAACTTTCTTTTTATGAAAACTGACGGCATTTACTATGAAGAAAAGTGTAATTTCTAGTACACTTCATTTAACAAGATCAAAATAATGAAGGAAGTTAACCATAACTTTCCATACAATAACAGTATATATATATAAAAATAAACAAAAACAATTGTGCAGGATTCTTCAAAAGGAATTTCTTAAAATAGCAAACTTACTGTTTGATATTAAATTAAAAGGATGCAATAAAGAGTTGGGATTAACACAATTCTTTTGACCCATGCAACATTTTACTTTCTAAATTAAGGAGTCTCTAAATACATGTTAAATATGTGTAAACCATATTTATACATTGGATAGTATATTGCCTAGGATAATATCCCAATGAAATTAGATACATAAAGGGTTAAGTAATCTAATATTGCTTCATGATGTTTTAATGACCTAACTACACTATTCATTAATGCTTAAGAAACACAATTAATATTAAAACTTGAATTATGAGTCTGTATTTAAAATCAATTTGAAAAATTATGTCCTCATCATACAAATAATCTTCTCTTTATATTACTCACTGAGTGTACAAGGCTGTCAACTCTGTACTCTCTATAATATTTTCCATTGCAGTTTTACTGATGTTGAGGGATTGTGTTAAATGACCAAGTCAGGAGAAAAAAATGCCACTGCAAATGTATTTTTTGGCCAGTTTTACCCCTCAACCACTATAATAGCATGTGGTTAATAGAACGAATGCTTAATAATACAAACAATTAGCCCTATACAAATATGGGGATATATCTAATACCGTCATCAAAGCTCTGACATGAGGTCAAAATGCATTAAAAGCTGTCTAAATGTATCACTTGTCACTCAGATCTTTTCGCTTGCCTTCCCTGCTTCTAACACATACAATTCAAGAACTGACTGTTCACTTGCTGCCTAATATATCCCACCCCTTGACATGTGCCGTTGTAATGATATAATCAGTTATTCACTTCACCTGTCATTGGTTTTAATGTTGAGGCTGATCTGTGTTTGCAGTAGACTTGTGCATGGCAGGATTGTTCAGTCTGGCTGATGGATTTTTCTCGAAATTTATTTTTTTGTTTGGGACGTTCGATGCTCATTCATGTTATGGCTCGGCTTTGCCAAACATTTTTAATAACTAAAGTTTTAAGGGAAACATTCTGACAAACCAAAATGGTCATGAAAATAGGCAAAGCACTGTACTACAAAATATGTATGTATGTATTTGGTTCACACATCCAGTGAGAAAAAGTAACCAAAAGAGGGAAAAGAAGATGGAGAAGTAAAAAAAAAAAAAGTTTTTTCACTGCTTCTCTTTTTTCCCTCTAATGTTCAGTTCTCAATTGTCCTGTCATTAAAATCAACATTTAGTAGCTGTCCCCTTACCATCAATTGTCTTTGTTTCCAAAAATCATTTATTTTTTGGCACCATAACTGGAACCCAGAATACTGAATGTTCAACCACCGTGTTAGTTGTTTCCCTGAGTATACATGTATAGCGTATTGGTGATTGTAATTCATCCAAACAACTGAGCTACCTAAATCAGAATGCACAAGTCTAATATGCAGACAGACATTTATGCGTAATCTCTACATACATCATTAGCCTAATATGCAGAAAAATAGCAGTATATAACAGAAACCAAAAAAAAAAGATCAAGGTAATGAAACAAAAGACTAAAAAGAGACTCATGTAATGATGTTACCTTAATTTAGATTATTAGTGAGTTTATTTTTTCCTGTTTTGATTGAAAAGAGATATGTAAGAAGCAGGAATATGTAACCATTACCCAAACGATTTATAGATATTGAGCTTATAAGGAGATCCAATACTGCATGCTAGGCTTTCTTTCCATACATTTTGCCACTTAATATGCTGCAGCAACTTTGCTATTAAAATTTAATATGAGTTGTAATTTCTCTAGAAATTATTGTTTAGTAAATAAACCTTTTTGAAGACTGAGAAACATTTCCATTAACAAGTCAAAAGTTACTCTTAATAGAGCACCAAAAGCCATAAAAAGGACTCTAAAAGTCTTGTGCTTGATTTAATAAGTACAGTTCTAAATAGTGGCATCTAATCTGCCACAATTTGAAAAGGTATTCATTACTTGCATGCTGCATTCTCAGATATAGATTCCGGCAAGGCAAATGAAATTCTAAAAAGTTTGTCTTCTCTGAAATAAAAGGGAAGACACAGCAGGGGCACTGCTGAATTTTACACAGGCAGACAGTTCTGCTTTTTTGCAGTCATAGCTCTCTGTCCTCTCTAAAACAGCATGTATGTACGTAGCGGGGAATGTGGTGTGACTAAAAGAAAGAGACTACCCACTTATCCTCCCAATAATGACAGACAATGCATATTGGATGAAACAGGCCACAGCATTTATTAAAACTTACAACTGTAGGACACATCTGAACTTTATTCTTTTCCTTTAATTCAAATATAAATAACCCCCTCGTCCAAACCAAATTCCCATCATCTTAAATGCTCTAACCACCAGCCGGCTCTTAGCTCGGAGGGCACGTCCAATTCGGTAACTTGAAAGTTTACCTTACAGAGCAGGGGAGGTTGAGACCCACCTTGTCCATCTCCTGACATTCCATCTGCTCCCCAACCCTGTTGGCAAGGACACGCTCCCTGCTAGCTGTGACAAAACAAAAAACATAAATTAGGGTGGGTGGGAGGGAAGTTGTTTGCTGGCCAGAATCTAAACAGGCACTGAGGTAAGATGATCCCTGCCCCACTACAAACACATAACCACTCCTCTAACCACAAACAGCCAATCACTAGCACCATACTCATGCATGTGCCCTTGTACGTTTAGCTGTGCTGACTCCCCAGGGCCTTGTATGTACGTAGCGGGGAATGTGGTGCGACTAAAAGAAAGAGATTACCCACTTATTCCCCCAATAATGACAGACAATGCATATTGGATGAAACAGGCCACAGCATTTATTAAAACTTACAACTGCAGGACACATCCGAACTTTATTATTTTCCTTTAATTCAAATATAAATAAACACATAAATATATATATATATATATATACATACCATAATTAACATATAAATTAACACTTATTGCCCTACAGCCTTCAACTTAAATAACCGTCCTTGCCAACGAACTCAACCAGGTGCCTATGCACCAAAAACTTTACCCACTGGTGTCTCGCCTCCCACCTCATCCAAACCAAATTCCCATCATCTTAAATGCTCTAACCACCAGCCGGCTCTTAGCTCGGTGGGCACGTCCAATTTGGTAACTTGAAAGTTTACCTTACAGAGCAGGGGAGGTTGAGACCCACCTTGTCCATCTCCTGACATTCCATCTGCTCCCCAACCCTGTTGGCAAGGACACGCTCCCCGCCACAAACCCCGCTGTTTTAAGCGGGGAGCTCCACCAAAACCAACCAAGGCCTGTTCCACCGCCTTCTGGATTGCAAGATTAAAGAGGTCGAGCCTGACCTCCGTGAGGTGCACGCCATCGCTCTTGAACAAATTAGCTGCCTCCCGCTCAAACACCCTATGGCGCACCGGAATCCCGTTTACCCCCAACACGAACTTGGAGACCCTTCGGTTCAATTTAACCCAACAACGGTCCATCGCCCGTTGATTATGGGCCCGCTGCCAGTAGTTTCGTGAAATGACCTCCGACCAGACCAGTCGAAGGTCCGGGAACAAAACCAATACCCATGTTAAATCCCTCTTAATCGTGTTCCCCAACCCCCAAATAGGCATAGTCACGAGATCATTACCCCCCAGGTGAATCACAAGAACACTAGGTGGACCCAAAAGCCGGGCAAGCTGAACTAGCTCAGGGAGGAGCCGGACCCACTTCAGACCTCTATTCCCAAACCAGCAAACCTCCGTTTTCAGAAGGCGTGAAACCAAGCAGCTCACCTCCTGGACGGACAGCCGTCTGCCGTCTGGCCCAGAAGACATACGAGTGTCCGATCACCCAGACCCTGGGGGGACTCCCACCTAAGGAGAAAACATCAATTTAGGAGTCGGGAAGGATGAACATATGAGACAAAATGCCCAGATGTCCACCTCCCAATCCTCTGAACCGCTTGCGCCGACATTCCCAACCTAGAAGCTTCAGTGGCAGCGCCAATCCTAAATGAATGCCCCCCAAACTCCTTACCTTCAATCCAGAACGAAAAACTAGAATAAATTGAAAATGGGACAGAAAACCCTCATCCTCATGAACCAAAAGGGGGCCTGAGGAAACCAGGCGCAGCTCGCAGAATTCCTGAAAGGAAGCAACCGGGCAAATATCTGAACCAGGGACAGCACTCAACCGCACCCATTTACCCGTTCCAAGGACATCTGTTTTTGACCGTCGTATCAGAAATGAAATCCGCCCATGCTCGCACTGAACATTGGCAAACAACACCCCCCCACAGCTGCGTTTACTAGGGCTCACACCAGTTCCCCAATGCGCATGGCCCCACAGAATGCCAGCGAATAAGCCAACTTAAACAGCCGTGCCTCAAACACTGAGTAACAGATCTGTGGGAGCACCCCACAGAGTCTTGACAAAAGCAACGCAGAAACAGGCCTCCGTGTGTCAACCGACGCAGCTCGGCATCGCAGTCCCTTAAGTGCCTGACACACAACAAACGCTTTAGTAGAATCTTCCCACCCGCGCAGCTTAAATAGAAAGCTGAGACCATGAAACGCCTGGAGATTGAAGAGGGAGCCTTACCCTCAGATTTCCAGCGGTCCAAGAGCTGCAGTAGCCCCCCGAGACGCTCGGTTGGGGAACAAAAACCACCCAAATCCAACTCCCATTGCTCCCATTCACCCCACACCTTACTGTAGCGATTCCAGATGGCCTTGGAAACCGATCCACGGACCCATTCCATCACTCTTCCTGACCAAGCGACCAGATGTCCGCCGGGCAAGGCGTCCCCTCTCGTTCTGCCTGAGGGGCGAAACTCCGAACACTGTGAACGAGAGAGAGCATCCGCCATCACATTGTGAACTCCCGGTATATGCTTGGAGAACCAACCGCCTAAGCAAGCGATCCACCGAAGGAGATTAATGGCCTGAACAACCCCCAAATTGTCACAGTAAAACACTACCCTTTGATCCTGCAAACGTGACCCCGAGACCTCCACCGCCATCAAAATGTGGAAAAGCTCCAGAAAGGCCAGATTTTTCGTGAGCCCAGAGACATGCCAACTGTCCGGCCACACGGCTGCACACCCGCACACCAACTATAGCCCAGAATGGCCCCAAACCCCACCGAGCCAGCCGCGTCTGTAAATAGGTGGAGCTCGGCGTTAGAAACCTCCGGCTTTGGCCATTGTATGTAGCCAAGAAGGAGTCCCAAACTGCCAAATCGTCCCGCAGTGGCCGAGTAAGCCGAATGAAATGGCGAGGCCCGGAGACCCCGGCTGTCGCCGCAGCCAGACGCCGGTTAAAGACTCGCCCCACGGGCATGATCCGACAGGCAAAATTCAGCTTCCCCAGGAGCGACTGCAGGCAGCACAGCTGAATCTTGCGCCGCCCCATGGCCACGGCTACATCGCGCCGCAAGCCTTGAATCTTATCCAAAGGCAAGCGCCATTCCCCCGCCAGAGAGTCAATCTCAATGCCCAGAAAACTGAGACAAGTGACCGGCCCACCGTCTTGTCGTGAGCCAATGGGACCCCAAACCGATGGAACACCTCAATCAGAACCCGCAGCAGCATTGCACAGGCTGGCGAATTGGCAGGACCCACACAAAGGAAATCATCGAGGTAATGTAGCAAGGAGTCTATCCCAGCCTCCTTCCTCACCACCCAGTCCAAGAATGTGCTGAAGCATTCAAAGTAAAAGCAGGATATGGAACAACCCATAGGGAGGCACATATCCACATAATACCGGTCTTCAAAAACACAGCCCAGAAGATGGTGACATTCCAGGTGCACCGGCAGCAGACGGAAGGCCGATTCCACATCAGCCTTGGCCAACAAGGCCCCAGGGCCCGCGGCCCTGACCATGGCGACCACCGCGTCAAAGGACGCATAAGACACTCGGCAAAGTTACGAAGAAATGTCATCATTCACCAAATCCCCCCTGGGGTATGATAAATGGTGAATCAGAAGGTATTTCCCTTGCCTTTTTTTGGGCACCACACCCAGGGGGGAGACCCGCAATTCCGGAAGCGGGGGGTCCCTAAAGGGACCAGCCATCCGACACAATGACACCACTTTACTCAGTTTTTCCCGAACCACCCATGGGAATTCTCGGACCGACTGAAGGTTCCGTACCAGAGGGGAAGGGGGACGACAAGTGAAAGGAATCCAAAACCCATGCTCAAACCCATCCAGCAGGATGTCGGCAGTCCGACGATTCCTATAATTGGCGAGCCAAGGGCGCATCGCCCTTTGATCCCAAATCCCCTTTCTCGCCCACTTTGCCCCGCTTGAAGCAGCGGGAAACGGGATGGGTTCCTCCGCAGGTGGAACATTCATGCTTGAATTGGCAAGATGTCCCCCATTTGCAGTGACTGGCGTTGAATTTCCAACAACAGCCTGGCGTCTGATGTGCCAATGTCCATCTAGTCCCATGAAATGGAGGGGCGCACCGCTAACCGTTGACGGAATTGCTTGTCATGTTTCCACCACCCCAGACCGCCATAGGTACGACAAGCGTTCCAAATGGTATCCTGGTAGCAGAACAATGCGGAGCACTTCTGCGGAGCACTTTCCCCAATCACACTGGCCAGGATCGCAATGCGCGAATCCAATTCCCGAAAGTCTTAGGAATCTTCCGGTACCGGTACTTCTCCTTGTCTTTGTCGGATTCCATCCCATCCAGATGCCATAGCAGGGGTGCCAGCTTGGCCACCCACCCCGGAAGAGGGGGACCCCGCGACAGGAACTGCCAGAACCCCCTGTAGCTGCAGCGCTGAGGACCACACTGACCGAAGCTGACCATCTAATAGGGGGACCCTACCTGCTTGCGCACCCTGCTCCCACTGATCAAGAAAACCCATATTTTCAGTACTGCTCAGCCTTGCAGCAGCACCAGGCGCCCTCAGCTGGATGGTCCCAGGAACTGCAGCCACAGCAACCAGATCCTGTGAGAAGAGCAGCGGAGAGGAGGTAAGCTCACACCCCGCAGAGGAGGGCAGCCGAGGTGAGTACCCAGGGGGCCAGGGGGGACATAGGGACCAGGAATAGGGACAGGAGGGAGGGGGGAGGAGGGAGGGAGACAGAGAGAGAGACAGAAGGGGGAGCAGATAGAGGAAGGGGGCCCAGCCCAGCAGGAACAGGGGAGGAGGAGGCAAGCAGAGAAGGAAAGGGGGCTCCAGAGGGAGAGGAAAGAGATGGCATCACAGGGGAGTAGGAGGGAGGGGGGAATTGCTGACAGAACCTGGGGGAGGAGAGGGGGACCCCCCCCCCAGCTGGCCCTCATCCCCAGAGGAGCCCTCAGTGCCCGGGGAGGACCCCCATCCACCCCCCAACGGCAGCACAGCCATGCCCCGCGTGGCCCTGAGGGGCCCACTCACCATTACCGGCCCGGCTCTGGATCTGCTGGTGTGCCGACCACGTGGGGGCTGGGAAGGCCTCCCAGACCTCCCAGGATGCTCAGCAGGTCTTCTGGCACCCCTGTCCCACTGTCCACGGCTGGGGGGTGTGCGAGAGGCTGCAGTAGTAGCAGGCCGCATGTCAGATGGAGCTGACACGCGGGCCTGGTGTTGCCTCGGGCCTGGGCTCCGGCTCCTATACCGGGCCCGAGGTGAGGGATCAGGGCTCAGCCAAGCAGGCGGGCGGGAGTGCCGGCCTGTGCTCCTGCGGCCTACAGGGGCTGTAGCCGCGTGGGAGGCCCAGGAGAGGCCTGACCGCGGGGGGTGAACCCACACAGGCGGCCACAGGTTGGAGGTGAGCAGATTGCTCCCTTAAGTGCCTACCGCCATCCAGGGCAGCAGCAGCTCTGAGGGCAGACAGGATGCCCTCAATATCCATCCCTCAAGCTGGTAAAGTGTGCAGGCCCAGGACAAACAGGAGCGCAGAGGCAGAGAAGTTGTTTGCTGGCCAGAATGCAAACAGGCACTGAGGTAAGATGATCCCTGTCCCACTGCAAACACATTACCACTCCCCTAAACACATACAGCCAATCACTAGCACCATCCCCACACTCATACATGTGCCCTTGTACGTTTAGCTGTGCTGACTCCCCAGGGCCTTAAACGAAAGATTAGAATTTTAGTGGACACCAGGACCCCCTGTTAACTGTTAATGTTCAAAATGACTCTACCCATGGCCTAGCATAGTGTTTGGAACTTTGTACTAAAGTAATCAAGCAGCTGAAGTGCGGTTGGCATCGGAAGAAATTAAAGTTTGTTCTCTAACATTATGTTTGTTGTTTAGATGTGTTTATGTGCAATCATAAAACAAAAATCTAGGTCAGGGGTATGCAACCTTCAGCACTCCAGATGTTGTGGGCTATATTTCCATAAATCCCTACTTCAATAATGCTGGCAAAGCATCAGAGGAGATATGGTCCACAACATCTGATGTGCCAAAGGTTGTCTACCCTTGTCTAAGTACATTAACATGAAAGGTTAAAGTGCAATGTGTACCATTATATTTAGTGTATACAGTAGGGTAATGTCACGGGAGTCATACCCCAACATGTAGGAAAGAGGAAACCCACAAAAGGTGGATCTGAAAGACGTATTACCGAGCCTTAGAATGGCCGGACTTAACATATTCATACAACAAGAAACAGGGTCAAGATCAATCAAGGAATTGAATTACAGACATATTCAGAGTCAAGACAAAGCCGGGTCAGGATACCAGAAATCACGAGTCAATTACGAAGCTCAGGTCAGGATACCAGAAATCACAAGTCAAAAATTAAACCGAGGTCAGGATACTAGAAATCACAAGTCAAATACGAAGCCGAGGTCAAACACAGGAAATCACAAGGGAATCTCTAGGAGCACTAAATGAGGATCTAACAGAAAACACATTAACGCAATGATTGGGGGGTAAAACAAGCCTTAAATAGGCTTACCGATGTTCTGATAGGTCCATGTCATCACTGTGATCCAAAACAGATTAGGATTTCAATGATGATGTGTTCATTTTAAGAGTGAGCATGACGTGACGTCCATGTCTATTTATAGACGCCCTGCATGCGACTGCATGGTTCTGCAAGAGGAGGTCTGCATGACTCGAGGGAGGTGAGCCTGCACGGCTCAAGGGAGGTGTGTCTTCCTCAGTGTGCCGCACGGCCAAGTGGATCGGTCGGACCACTTGGCAGGAAGAGGTCTGCGTGGCTCGCTGGGGGTAAGTAATGCCACAGGTTCTTAAATGTATTTTAAATACGAAAGGCATATACACTTTTCTTTCCGGCTGAAGCCTGAAATATGAGGCCCTGGAGCCCTGGATCCCATCAATCAGGGAAAAGCAAAGAAAGGATTTAGAATACTAGTTTTAATTTTTTGTAATTTTTTTATTAAATGGTGTAATTTTCAGAAATGTTCCCCTTTATGTATCTACTATCTGGCATACACTTATATATTATAATGTTCCCACTTAATGTCCCTTTCTCTAAAATACATAAATCCATTCAGAGAAGGATAAAGATTCTACAGGGTCCTAGGCATGGTATTGGTTTATGGTCCCTAATCTACTCTTCACATAGTGGACAAACAAATATATGATTCAGGGGTCCCTGTCTAACCCTTAAGGTCACCATATGACTAATCCTGATCTGAAGCCTTCATCATATCTAAATTCATTTTTTTCATGTGTCTCTGCAGTTTTTCTGATTTCATAATGTTACTCATGAAAACTGTCATCCAAAATGATACTGCACATTTAGAAAAAATAATCAATGAAGATTTGGTCCTGCTCTGTATATATAAAACTTCCTGTAAAACCTGCACCCAACAAGCACAAAAGTCAACCACTTCCATTACATAAAGCCCAACACTGTACAAATTAGCAAATTGGCAAAATTATGCAAGGAATGTAACTTAAATCTTCTGATGGTCAGGGGTTGTTCTGTCCCCAGCATATAATGGGGAATATAGTCCCCATTATTGTTTAATCCCAGAAGAAGTTAACTTTAAACATGTGAGGGACCAGAGAATGTCCAATTATCATGTTCATGGGAAAAATAAAAAATTGTTGTGGTCCTATACAGCCAAAACTATTTGTCACCCTTACAGCTCAAATAAAACAATCAAATCAGGTATTTCACTCAAAAAGTAGTGATTTAAGTAAATTCATGCACTAAAACAGCTGCAGTGCTCTTATGGAAGAATGCTGTGTGGATACAGAGAACCTCGATTGATCACCAACTGTCAGGGTTTCTTTGCTATTTTGAACAGCAACCCTTCCTTTCTCTGTGTCTGAGCTTTCAGCAGATTTTAACGATCAGCTCCTTCATTAATGTTGCAACGGATACTCACCTGATTGTAGTAACCAGCCCTGATGCTAATCAGTGCAGCCTATTTAAGCAGTAAGTCCCAGTACCTCCTTGCCCTTGTGTGGTTTCCTGTTTCCCAGAAGACCACATGTTTCCTGTGTATTCCTGGTTCCTGACTTCTGGCCTTGTTCCTGACTCCGCTGTTCTCCGTTCTCCTGATCCTGGCTCGTCTGACTACCCGCTCTGGTGCCTGATCCCTGCTTGCCTCATGGACTTTGCTTTTGGTTATTTCTACATTTGCTATTTATAATTAAGGTATTTTGCATCTAAGTTCTGTCTCTGTCTGGTTCCTGGTCCCTAATACCAACACCCTTTTTTGTGCTTCAATGGTTGCCTCCAACCGTCGCTGAGGTCAACAAGATATTACCAAACACAATCTGCACTTATAGGCTCTGAAGGTCCAGACACATTAGGGATGGTCTTTCCTTAGTTGACACTGCTATGATGTCTAATTAGTAAATCCAAAATTCCATAGTTACTGTGTTTACACTTATGGTGAATTTGGGTTATGGACACAAGATAAGCCCACATGTGTTTGGCAATATCAATTCTAGTGGAATGATCCTGACTTTCTTGGACCTCAGCATTCACCATATGAAGAGACAACTAACTTCTTGATAATTTTTTGAAAGGTTATAGTTTTAGACATCCAAGTATATTAATCACCTCACTTTAGTAATGGTTTCAATTTTCCCCTCTAAGCAAATGTGAAATATCAGAAATATATGCTATATTACTTTATGGAAACACTAGGGAATGTGTGTCTTCTAGGTGCTTTTAGTTAATGATACAACAAACAATAGTAGCAGCTACCACTAAAAATAGATACTCTCTTCCCTATAAATCAATACAAAAAACAAGTGTACACACAGTGTAGGAGAATGATAGTAAAAACCACCACTGGTGTATATGTGGAGTGCTTAAATATATACAGACTCACCCATATAGCTTAATATACATATGTATGGGGAACGGATCACAACATAGTATATCTGAAACAGATAAAAGTGCAAATAGTGCAAGTAACGTTTGTGATAGATTCAGTGAGTGAATAATCTATATGGTCCCACTCACATGTATCAGAGCCCTATAGGATCGGTTGAGAAAGCTGTCACAGCACAGCGAAACGCATTTCGGCAGGAAGATTGGACATTTCATTTTGTATTTTATACATTCATTGTTCTATTTTTATTTGTAAGTTTTTAATATACTTATGAAAATACATTTTGTTTTAAACTTGGAATCCATCTTCCACCTTGCTGCTTAAAGAAGGGTTGTAGCCCCCTTAAAGGCACATACACCATTACACCAGGAGCCAGGTATTGGGCTCCCTATCAGGTGAGAAGCCAATTTCCATCATATATATGCACTAAAATAGTGGAAGTTATTACACTAGGGGCTCTTTGTTTCCCCTTCTCTTCTCTTATTGTATGCATAAGGATCTTCGGAAGATCAAAGGATCGATTGGGCACCGTGTCCCCATAAGCACACTCAAGTCCTTGAGATCTGAGCCTATCCTATATGGCTCTGATACATGTGAGTGGGAACATATAGATTATTCACTCACTGAATCTATCACAAACGTTACTTGCACTATTTGCACTTTTATCTGTTACAGATATACTATGTTGTGACATATGTATTTTAACCCATATGGGTGAGTCTGTATATATTTAAGCGCTCCACATATACACCAGTGGTGGTTTTTACTATCATTCTCCTACACTGTGTGTACACTTGTTTTTTATTTTACTTTATGGACAATATTGTGCTAAAATGCATCAGGTGTTGTGGGAGAGAGAGACATATAGGGTGGAGATAATTGTCTGACATTTTTTCTAAATCAGCATTTTTTGCTAAATTTTGCCATTTGGATATAAAATTGCCACATTTAAAATATAGTAACTAACTCTGTAGGTATAGCAGTGATTGTATGTACTTTGTATATTTACAATATGCTTTTTCCTTGAATTTTTTTTTTTTTTTTTTTTAAATGTAATGCCACATACAAATGGCAAGGGAATTATCAGTTTTCGGCCAACATAGCTGAAAAAAACCATCAGCTTTGTCAGTAGAAAAATATTCAACAGAAATGTCAATACAATGTTTTCTCTGTTAAATCTGAAGCAGTGAAACAAAAATTGCCCTAAGAATCTAATTTGACACTATTAATTATTGATTTCATGTCTGCCTATCTCTTGCAAACAAAATTATATTAATCTATAAATCACAAATCCTGTATGTACATAGAAAATGTTTCAGCATTTTTTTTAAATTTAATTAGAATTCCACCATGTAAGCCACTGAAATGTGTTAACGCTTGCTCTTGTACCTACCAAATACTCAACATTTCTGCAGTGATATACTGTTTGTAATTATAACCTTGACTTTAAAAAAAAACATGTCTGGGGTTCATGAACTTTATCATGTAACAAGTGAGAACCCAAGATGTCTACCTCCCTATTCTCGTCCGCTGCATGTTGGGTAAAGGATTAAATAAAATACATGTGGCGTGTACTAGACCCTAATATTATTATTGTGGCAAATATGGTACCTACAGGGAAGATGGGAGAAGGAATGTTAATAATATACAAGGTAGGCACCAGTAAAATTATCCTTGCCCTCTAATCTAGCACAGGGCTAGGGGATGTCCACATGACCTGTTATCGCAATGGTAAGAGACCAAGGGTTGTCAGTCTCTGTGGTTCTATATAAAAATATATATCTACCTACTTATCCTTTATAGTAGAAAATGATGCTTTGTACTTGTCCAACACATTTAAATCCAACCCAACTCACTTAGGTGTCCCCCAAGACTCTTGTCACCAGGCCCATGACCTAATAACCCGTCTTCTCAAAATGCAAAAAAACCTACCATGTTGCCTCTAATACGTATTAGAGAGGGATGATATAATTTGAATATTAAACAATGTTAGAATAAAATAATTCCTAATTTTCCTGGGATTTATATTTAGTGTAATAAACAGTTTAACTGCACTGTATAAAATAAAGTGAGAGCTCTAATTAACCAGGCATTATACAAACCCATTTCATGGAAACATGTTGGTATATGTAGGATGGATGACTAACGCTAGGTTACACTGTCAATGGTCCTGCTTTCAGGACCATGGACAGTTACAGTGTACATATTTGTTGGATATATTTTTTGCCGACTTTAACTAACATAAAGGACAACTGTCACTAGAATTGTTTTATTTTTTTATTATTATTATTATTATTATTATTATTACTATTATTATTATAAGAATTCTTGCAGTATGTTATGAAATGAGACGGAATTTTTTTAAATGAAGTATATGTAAAAATACCCCTGCACAGTGATGTCATCAGCTATCATCTTGTGTGCTCTGCCTGGTCCAAATACTCGACCGAATTGCAACCACATTGGCAATTCTCATATTTACTAAAGCTAAATGCGGTCAGTATTCGTTTGGGCTGACTGATCCTGTAACATTAGTTTGGATGTGGAAATCTCTGATTTTATGAACTCATTAGAGTGGGGACATGACAGGGGGACAGGGGAGTGGATAATTAACTTTTCCACTGCAGGGGGCTTTTAACTATTTAGCTGCTGCCTGCTAGCGCTGTCAGTGGGCAAATAGTTCTTCAAGCTATCAGTGAATGATAATTTGCAATTCCAGTAGCGTATATTTTTTTACATGTACTTCATTTAATAAAATGCAATATCTTTTTATTATATGTGGCAAGGATTCTTATAATTAAAAAAAAAAAAATTCAATCTGGTGGCATTTGTCCCTTAAGATATCTCATCAGAGTCCAAATTTAAGTTGGGAAGATAGCTGTAAAAGAGAAGCTTTTTGATGCACTGATTTTGACATTTGGTTTTGAGTTCCGCACAATTCAATATTTAAGGGTTTATTCATTATATATTGATTTGTAGTGCATTGAAAGGGCATTTCAAGATTAACTAAAAGTAAAAAGTGCTGATTTTGAAAAATTCTTTAACTTAGTTTTTTCAATTTACTACAAAACAGCTTTTTGTTAAATAAACTGTTTTCTTTAATGTAGGGCTAAATTGAACATTTCTCAATACTTCACTGCATACCTGTTTCTGAAGTAGTCAATATAATTTAGCAGGATTTGTGGCAATTTCTAATGAATTTTGAAAAATCTTTTTGACCAGTTCAGAGGTGTATTTTCATAAATAAGTAATAAATTAAGTGACTACCTCCAAAAAGTTGACTACAAATAAATCCTAATATATTTAAAAAAAAAGAAAAAATTAGTTTATAGCTTAACCTCAAAAGAGGTCAACATTTTTGTGCATAGCACAATATGGAAATTAACAAATCATTTTAAAATGTAGCTTTGCATGAGTGAGCATTATATGTGACTTCAAGTCCTATGTATAAAAATATATTGCATTTAAGCACTTGATTTTTGGTGGAGTTTGAGAGTTAAACAGTTATGGAATTGTTAAAAATCCACTGCAGTCTTCCGAAAATGTACTTAGTGTAAGAATCTTGGCTAACGGAGCACGTACAACTTGCAGAGGATGAATAATTGAATAAGTTATTGATTGTGCCGCGGAATAGCTTAGGGCATTTTGAACAAATGACCCCTGGTTTATCATACGTATATGCGGGGAATGAATTCCCACCCCTCTCTATCATTCAGATGTTATGTCATAGATAGGGTGCCCTCATTACCTCTTGCTAAACTCTGTCTTTCTTTGAAGTCTGGTTTAAAGTTATTTATAAATGCAAATTTATGTAAAAAGTTTGTGAGTATCTTTTTTTTTCATCTTCAAAAACCAATTACTGGGCCAGTGAAACTGTTATGGGACTGTTACTCCTTCAGATACCAATCCTCAAAGCAGTAATGTAGGTTTCAGCAAACTGCAGTTAACATTTTGTACAGTGTGCAAAGTACCATGAAAGGGCAAACTATATCTCAAGGTGCAAGTGAATTTTCACTGGGCAATCACAGCAAAATTGTATGTTGAAAATCAGTATCATAATGCCTTTATAAGCATCGATAGAGATCTCACTCAAAGTTTTATAGCAGAGGTATAAAAAGGGATTAGGTCTTCCTATGACCAAGGTACACTTATAACTAAGGAAAATTGAATATGTTAAATTATGTTGAATAATATGTCTTGAGTCTAAAACATCAGCTTTATTATGAGACTCATGACTTCCAAGATAGTAAGCATCTTGTTTGAATGATATCTACCATTTTAAGCTTGCACTTGACCTTAAGCCAAAGCTAGGTTTGAGGCACGCACAGTGGACTTAGGACTTGATGATTGACATTTATCAGTAATGGTAAATGGTTTAATCATCATTAGAAAAATAATAAAAGCCATGAAGAAGTATAATCCCTACAGAGGAAATTTTTTTTTTGTTTGTTTTGGGTTTTTTTTGCGGTGTGCTGACAATCATTTATTAAATAACATTCAAAATTAAGTTTCTCCCTACTCAGTGATGTATTTTTATTAAAGCAAGCCACAAGAGGTGGATCCAGCAATGTTTCGGTACCATAGAAGCTTAGTAAAGTCTCAAATGTAACAAAGTTACTGGAGTACTGAAAGGTTGTTGGGTCAAAATAATGGGGATTTAGTTACAGTAGATGAGTATACATTTCATGCAACACAAATGTACCCATTTTGAAGAAGTCCCATTCTAGCAATCTAATGCTTGCTCTTATGAGATTAACCTTAATTTACTTGGGAAAATCCCTTCCTCCTGGGCTCTCTGCAGTCGGTTCCTGACCATCAAATATATTTACATATGAAACCAAGAGGACTGCCTATATATGTATATGTGTGTATATATATATATATATATATATATATATATATATTGTTAAGACACCCCTGGTGTCTTTAAGGGAACTGCCGCTTAGTTCACCATCCCCTCGCGAAATTCAGTAATCCGCTCGCATCAATTACAATACACTAAATCACACGGTAATCTCCCCATCCGGATTCCGCGGAAAGGCTCCAAACTCCCTAACGAGTCCATGAATCCGTTGATAGCCGTACTTAACAACGATATCCACCAAGCGGCTTTCGGTTCCATCCAGCAGTCTCTAAACGCAAAGAAGAAATCCCCCAATAACGAGACAGAAGCTCTGCATTGAGGGTCAAACATCTGGCTTTACTGTGGGCTACCTGCCCGTATTTATGCAGGTCTCCCACTTGGTGGACACTCCCCTAGGCGACCAAATGGGAGACTGGAATTACAGACGGACATGAAGACATTCCAGACATACAGTCACAGCTTTTACCCACAATGCACTATGGTTTCCTCCCCTCTGCCCTGGAGATAATCGAGAAGTAATTCAATTATCTCCAGGACAAAGACAATCGCCATCTTAAATATAATACTAGAAAATACATAAAAATATATAACTTTAAAATAACTAAACATTTCCCATTCGCATCACATATCCCCAGATAGCCTGGAACTGAGGGCATATTATTAGCGAATAGCACTCAGATCCCACACACACAGTTCAATCGTCATGGAGTCAAAGTTCTTACAGTCTTTCGGTATGCGATTGACTCCATGGGAAGGCTATCTGGGTTAAGTCCTTTCGTGTGTTACAAAACTCCCGAACGGCCGGTGTTCGTACGCTTTTGTGGAGGCAGCCAGGCGTTCCGTTGTTTCAGCGGTGTTCGGCAGAAAAAGCTGTCCGTGTTTAGTTCCATGAAAATAGAGCCGAACACCGCTGGGCTTTTGCGTGTTTTAAAATGGCCGCTGCCTCGTGGTCGACATATGAACGACGACCACCCTGAATTCGGTTTAATTGAGAAGTGTCTGCGGTTAACCACAACGTTCTAATTGGGATCAATAGGTTAACCAGCAGCACACTTCTCTCCTGGGTGGCCATCCGTTCGGTAGTTTTGTTCAGGAAAAACAGTCATTCGTATGGCTGGGCTATAGGAAACAGCCATTTACACGAACGGGGCAGAAACAGACGAATCCACGCAATAAACAGACAGATGGTTCTGTCACATTTATATATATACGAGTAGGCCTGTAAAAAAGAGGGCCCACAAAGAGAAATGTGTAAAGGAGGGTGTAAGTGGGTGGGGTCAAAACAGCTTGAACGGCAAAGGTAAATAGGGGGGTAGGGTTTATAAAGGGTCATAACTCCTCCCACAAATTCAGGCCAAATGGCCTTCCAACTGGTGCTCAGAATCTCTGTTATGTTAATGGAATGTAGAGGAGAAGCAAAGTTGGTTGAGGTGTGCTGAAACCAACGTACGAGTAGGCCAGTCAAAAAGAACGCAAAAAGATATTCAAAGCGAGATTTCTGAAAGCCTGCCTGAGCTCCCTTTCTCGTCGAGGGATGTAGGAGTTGTATATTGAGGATTTCCAGCGTCCCAGCCTCTTAATGATTTGTACCGGAGTGTTAGTGCTTGAAACTGATGATGCTGCACCGATTCGAAATGAGTGACCAGAGAAGGAAGCTGGGTTGTAGCCTAACCTTGACCTTGAATTCTGATGTGTGACATAAATTTAGCTGTGGTGAGTGGGTGTCCATGGAGTAGAAGTAGTGGAGTATCTGGTGAGTGCGTGAGGTGAGAAACCAGGAGCATATCCAGAACATGTACAGGGCACCACAAATTATCGGTAGGGAAGAGGGGAATGATAGTGCGATATGCAGAGTGATTAGTTTTGGTAGAAGGCAAAGAGAGTACAAAATGGTCGTTTGCTTTCTTTAAGTGAGAAAGTTTGAGGCATCATACTGTGTCTCCTTGACGTATCACGGTGAACTCTCTAGGTCTGAGGAAACTGTAGAAAGCCAACATTTTGGCAGATTTCATGACTAAATTAGTATTATGGTCAAACGGGGATTTGTCCAATAAGTCGCTAAGGAGCCGGAATATTGGACCGTCTATTGGTAGCCTAGTTGTGCTAGCAGGGACTGTGACCTTGAAAATACCATTGAGGATTTTCTTTATGGGGTAGGAAGAAAGAAAAGGAGCGTGGTTAGGCAAGTTAGTGAGGATGTGGTGTTGTACTCAGGTAAGGTAGAGTTTGATGGTATTATGTGAAAGTTTTAGGTGTAAATGGCAAAAAGAGGCAAAAGCCACCATGTTTTTGATGGAAAGGTACCCTTGTAAGCAAAACTCGGCTGTGAATTTGTTAAAGATAGTCAGTGCCCTAGCGTAAGAGATAGTGGTGTTGGGAGACAGTGCGTGGTTCGTGAGTGTTTGTGCGTGGAGTAATAGTTTGTTTAAACCAGGGTTAGCCAGTGGAACGATGGTGTCCCGGCTGATTGGAGGTGGGCCGGAGGGCGAGCCTGGCCGGAGACTTGAAATTTAAGAGTATAAATGAGTGTTAGCAGAGTAGAGGAGGTGTAGTGAATGAGGTGTGAGATATATCTATCTTGCTTAAGCATGTATCCCTACATGTTGGAATAGTAGAATGTAGGCAAATTACAACAAAATGATACATTGGTATGACAGAAACTACTCCAGGATCTGGAGGGAAAGAAAAAGGATACGAAATGTCAAATAACACTTTATTACTTGGAGTGCAAGTAAGCAGCCCTCTGTGACGGATTAGGTTGCGAAAGGAATGGGCCATTGTCTGGACGTGGTTTCATAGTATAATTTGATGCGTGATGAACCAGCTTATTTGTTAGGTGTCAGACGGGTCGGGCACATAGTTTTGGTGTGGGCTCTGAAGCATATGGAGCAGATGTGCAACAACCTGCATGCACTGTAGCTGCATATGCCTGTGTTAAAGTTATTGCACACCTGCGCCTTGCCCAAGAATGTGATGGGTCTGCCCAGCTTGTCTCTCTGGACACCTTCCTGTCTAGGGAGTGGGGTGAGGGGGTGGTGGGGTGATAAAGTGGAAGTGGAATGGTCTGCGTCCCCAGGGCATAGATCAGTGGAGTGTGAAGTGGAACCACTAGAGGCACAAGATGGGGGCCTCAAACCAGCAAAGTGACGGCAGAATAACTCAGTATCTATCTTACACCAATCGATTCTAATATTAAATTGTGTCAGATGAGTAGCTGCCTTGGCTGAAACTGATTTGTGGTAATCGTAAAATGAGCACCCTTCATACTTAATGCCCAAATCAACCACCTTGTGCATATATAAATCAAGCTCTTCTCTCCTATGTGGGTACACCGTGCAGATAACATCGTGATAAGTGCCAAACGCGATAACAAACTGTGGGATGGTGAGTTTTTTATTCAAACGTGGGTCTCTAGCTCTTAAGACAATCGAAATGTCCCCGTAGTTATATGCTCTATATTCTAGGACGTCTTGGGAGGCTATGAGGAAGGACATTAAATTGACGTCCTTTCCATCAAGAATATCTTTCTTGATGGAAGCCAGGACAGAGTGGGCTGGTGAGGCGTGGGCAGTGGGAGTGATAGTGGCTGGTGGGGGAGGGGAGATGAGGGGTATGGCAGTCAGAGCGGTCGAGGTTACCAGTGTAGGGACTGCTGGGGCTGTTAAGTCACCTGGTGTGGCTATGGCTGATTCCACCTTCAGCAACCTGCTGTTAATGGATTGCAGATTGGCCAGTAAGGTGACCAGAGTTTCCTGGGTGGAATCAGAGTAGCCAACTGGAGGCCCTTGTGAACTCATGCCGGGCCTTGGGTTGTTGGCCTGAGTCATCAGCAGTTTATAAAGTTCTGCTTTTCTGGCGGTGACTGGAAAGGGGATTCCCCTGAGCTCAGCCGATATTTTTGGAATGGTCCAATATCTTAGGGATCTGGGAGTAGAAGGAGTGAGGGATTCCACCGGAGACCCAGGCCTGGCTGGCGTGCTGGGTATGTCGTCTGATGGGGGATCGATGATTGGTTCTTGAGACATCCTGAAAGGAATAATGATATGGATAAGTAGGGTATAGAGGAGGTGGGATGAGACCTCCAGAGAACTGGCCTGCTAGCTAATGCTGAAGCGAAGAATTATAATTAGAACTAAGCGACAGGTGAGGCCCTGCTATTGCCAAGCGGTGGTGAGAGGCTCTACCTATGATTTGGGCTAAGGGGGTTTTGTGGCCACCAGAACGAGGTGGCAGGATGACGTGTGGCCATGACATGGGAAGCCCTGACTGGAGCCCTAAAGAAGAGTGAGTGAGGTGGCTAGCTATGATTTGGTCTTCCTCCGTGTATGAGGAAGAGGTGTAGACCTTGCGGACCGCAGTACTATTGGGGGAAGCTAGGGCCAGCACCTGACCCTGAAAGACAGTTCTCTACCCTGACGGGGGCTTGTCTCTTGAAGGAAGTATATAACATATGTAGATACTGACCTTGAGTGTTTGTTCTGTATATTTGGATTATGCTCATGGCAACTTCAATATATATATATGTCTATGTATATACTGTGAAGAACAGGTCCAGTCCAGGAACCTAGGGGTAAGAAAGATGCTAGTAGGCCTGAGGCGTGCCATTGGTAAGCCAAGTGTAAAAATGTAGAATGTATGGAATGGTGTGGAACAGTAAAACTGTATCATAAACACTTGTGTAATCAGAGGGACCTGAACGTTTGTCCAAATATTTTAGACAAGCCCCTGGGATCCCACAACTGAGCAGTATTTTTTGACAGATATGAAGGTGAAGTGAGGCCTTAGAAGGACGTAATAGTAGTGAGTAAGATTTAGGGATACCTGCTACTGAAACGTCGGGAACCAGGTAGCCTGATGGTCGATGAAGGCATAGTGAATCTATGCAATGGTGCAGGTCTAAGTAATGATATGTAGAAATTAAAACAGAATTAACACTTAATATAATAGTAACCTGGAGAGTGAGACATCTTTAACCTGGTGTATTTAAAGTTTTGAGCCCACTTTGGGAGGTGGGAGGGTATTGGAAAAAAGGCTGTGGAGGCTGAAATGAGGCCTCAGGAGAAACGTAAATTTTTTTTAACCTTATTTACCTGATACTGTGACACGGGATACTGGAACCACCTCATGGAGTCTTCTTGAAGAAAGAGTAGTACAACCTAAAACATTTTCATTAAGTAAAAATAAGGAACCAGAGTATAGTATTACAGTATAAACAAAGATTTGGAAATAAGAGCTACTGAAAAAGTGAGCGTGGAGCTTGATAACTTTAAGAGGTTTGATGGGGCTCAGCCCTTTGAGAGAGGAAAAAAAAAAAACGTAAAGGGGATAACTGTTACTTTAAGAGAATACCTCTGGGAATATATACATAATTATATGTGACAATGAGTGGTGAAATAATGCCATTTAGAGTAAGGGAAAACGTAGGTAGAACCGTGAACATATGATATAAAATAATACATAGAGGAACATACTTAAATATGAAAATTAAAATGCATAGAACCTCATGCGTTCGGCTACCGAAAGTGCAAGAGAAATATAATAGGACCACGTGTGTTAGATTTAATGAAACGAAATGCTAGTGACACAGCCGTTCGTATGTGATTCGTCTAACGAAAGTGAGAAACCGGCGAACATAATGTGAGTATAAGCGTTCGGTAAAATTTTATTAACGAAAGAAAGAACGAAAAACGTGTGTACTCTGCGGTTGGCTAAAAAGTACACGAAGGGCGGATTTACACGAACGGGTAAGTAATATATCTAGGGAGCCTATCCCTGCATTTTTAGGCCCGAACGTGGGAAACAGCCAAACGCTATTTCCCACGTTGATGCTTACGTTTGCGTGCCGGTCTCATGACCGGAAGCTCGACAGCTGAGTAACGAGTAGGGAATACCGCGGGGCAGCCGGTGGAGGAGCCCGGAAGTCTGCGGTAGGTGCTGCTGAAGGGAGACTGTTTGCTCAATGCAGGACTTGGCGGGAACAGCTGACCCGGAAATGCAGGTAACTATGTTGACAGTCAAAACAGCTTGAACGGCAAAGGTAAGTAGGGGGGCCCACAAATTCAGGCCAATTGGCCTTCCAACATATATATATTGGGTTTATTTTTAAAGCCAACCCTTTGTGTTATGTCTCTGTTATTCATCCAAAGTATATGCACGGGTATTCAGGATTTTGCTACTCTGAAGTGCCATTAATGCTTTCAATGCCTAGAACACTGACACAGGCTACAAAGGTTGCATCAATCTGGCAGTACTGAATGGGTTAGCAAAATCCTGTTTATATGTAATAATTAATTTAGGCAAACAATGATAACTTGAAATTTTACTTTCCAATTAATGCGTTTCAAGCATAGAGGAGCTGAATTTGGGAGTCTGCAAACTCTAGTGTTTGTTAATCCACTTAAAACCGTATGTGAAACTAGAGGGATATTATTCATAGTCCCCTTGCACTACAACCATTACAATACACTGTAGTGGTTATGGTGCAAAGAGTGTCCATTTCAGATTAGTTCTATTTTAACAAACTTTTTTGAAGAAATAAGATTTGCAGGAGAGCTTGGAGATTGGGAGGAAGGAGGACTAGGGATTAAGATTATATATGATTGAATAACACATCATGGTGCAAGAAGTAACATACAAGCTTGTACAGCCACAACGACATTGACAAGCAAATTGTAAACATACAGGTGGATTCAGTGTTGTAGCATATGAGATGTCATGACAAAAGCATGAGCTGCTGTTTGATGTGTGTTGATATATGTTAAGAGTTGTTTTTTTGTAAACCTTGGGATGACATTTATTGTGGTCTTTGATCTTGTACCAGGCCTAGACCATAAAACATCTAGATAGCCATCACCAGAGCTGGACACAAACACAAGGAATTGCAGGAGTGGGCAATAAACTGCCAGACCAACCCCCTCTGATCCCTCAGGGGTCTGCTCACTGAGAAACAACTAGTTTAGATATATAATGAGGGTTCTTCATTTTTTTCTTTGGTCAGCAACTTCTAGGAGACCCATACCATCTAAGACTCCCACAAGAATTCTATATGGGGTAAATACATATAAGGAATTTCTTGTGTTTTCTCCTATTTTATTTTATGTACTGTTTTGCAATTTGTTATCTCTTTGTCATTTATTTCTGTATTTTGTACTCAGCACTGTGAATCTTTTTTGTCAGATTTAATGTTTACTTAATCAGCTTGTGTCTCTGTTCTCTATGAGCTTCACTCTCCAGAAGAAAGCTCAGGTAAACACGTTACCAAAAAGTACATACAAAACAATAGGCGGAGCTGTATAAAATCTTGAATAATCTGTAAAACAAAATTAAATATACACAAAATAGCGTAGTATGTCTGTACAATGATATGAAGTAAGAAGAAAAATAATTATAGTCACAAGACCAGAGTCATACCATCATATGACTCTGTTCTAGATAATTTACTGCAAACCAATTAGTTTGAATGACTATCTGTTCCTGTCCAAATTAAAGATAATAAAGTTGCGTGCACGCAGAAGTAAATTCACACTGAGACACAAGGTTCAGGGTAATGAAAGAACTTCAGAGAAGTTTAATGGCTTCTGACAGAAAATGGGTGCGCAGACCCTTATAAAGGCATTATTACATCATTGAAGAAAATCAAGATATAGACAAATAGACATTGTTAATTGGCTTAGGTGCTAAGATGTTAGTAAAATGCCCTCCCCATTCTTAGGTCACTATCTACGTAATTTCTTAACTCCTACAGGTCTTAGCGCCATTTTGTTAAAATGAGGAGCTCACTCGACGGGAGGGGCCTTTTGGCAGCTATCCATTTGGAGCGTAGCTGGCACTTGTTAGTTTCTCAAGGTTAAGTTTCAAGGATTTTAGTAAATACACATTTTATCAAAGCTATTTCTTGCTGACATGCAAATTCTATGTTCTATAGACAAAGCTTCCTTGTAAAACTATGGGGGCCTCTTAGAGGTATAGCAAGAGGATTTAAAGGGGCCTTACAAATTTATAGAGGCCTAATAATTCTACAACAGTCCCCCCTAAAATGTTATTTGCTAAAAGACAAAACTTTATTTGTTAGTATCAGAAGAAGTATTAGCCCAAAGACACAGAAACCCCATGACCGCTGACTTAGTGTTAATGCAAAGTGCAAGTCTATCCCTCTCTTGACCCTAACGGGCTGCAGCACATCCGTCAGTACGGTTCAGGAACACTCTTCACTCCGCTGGTAACCCATAGTGGCTTATCCACTACTTCTCCGTACAGCAGTCTACCCATAAAGATGGATGCTGTCCCTGTACTGTCCCTTCCTAGACTTTCTGCACTTCATCAGTATACGGGAGAGTTTGTAGCGGAATACAGGGTGAGATGAGGTCTTGATCATCGATTGTCAGATGAGTGAAGGTTGGTGTTGCTTGGTTTACAGTTTTCTGCAGGAATTTCCTTAGGCATGGGAGGACACAACAAATGAGAAGAGCGAGAATAAAAAGAAAAATTAGTAAGGCAATACCAATCTGGACTAAAGCTCTCTGCCAACCAGTCATCCAACCAAACCATTTTTCCCAGGGATCAGTAACTCCAGAGTTTCTCTTTAACTCTTCAGAGAGTCTATTTAATTTAGCTATGGCCAGAGTGACTTTACCATTAGGACCTGTGTTTTCTGGAATGTAAGTGCAACAAGTCATAGTGTCGGGAAGTATTTTACAGACTCCCCTTTTTCGGCTAAGATCATGTCTAAGGCCAGTCTGTTCTGGAAGGTCATTTGGGATGTGGCCTGTAATTGCTCGGCCAAGCCCTGGAGGGCATCCCTGGTGTAGTTCACGAAGCGCTGTTGGTTGTAATAGATATAATTAATCCAATTAAGGTTTTTGTTGGCAGTGACTATGGTAAAAAGTGATTCAAAACCTGCAGCTACTTCATCTCTAGCTTTAAATTCATTAGGTACCCCCCTAGGCACCCCAATGGCATCTATGTAAATGTGGGGGTCAAAACTGCCTTTTACTGGGGTTTCGCGCCTTACTCTGGCTGATGTATGTGGAGGGTCGTATGTGTCATGATGATTATCAGAAATAATATGAATGGGCATGATAACTTTGGCCAGGGTACACTCACCCCACCACTCAGTTTCCAGCCTAGATCTTAACTGTAGATCCCCACATAACCAGTAAATATCCCCCAATGACCTGGTATGGTGTTGCAACAGGAGTATAGGAACAGTTCTGTAAGTGGCGCAATAACCTTTAGAAAAGTTACCCATGAATTTACCAATCCCGTCATACATGGCATAACAAGTGTAATTACCTCTATAGACTGTGACTCCATCTGGTGGCTTAACATTTTCAACTTAAGAGAGGGTATTCTGCCATCCATGCCATGCAGAGGGACCTATTAAAGTCATATTGGTAGGCAAAAAGGCTTAAGAAGCAATCTTCTATCTCTAAAGGGAGAGTTAGGGGGACGGTGCCAAGGTGGGGTCGGGCACCGCCACATACATAACATGCTGTTTTATTATGTTTGTTGGCATTATACCTCATCCATTCTAACCACAAATTAATGTCATTGAATCCAGTTTCAGCGGCCATGGTATCTTCAAAAGTGGGGTTAGCGATGGCCATCATATCTTTAAAGGACTGGATATGTGGTTTTAGCGGATTTGGGACCATATGATCAGCCCCTTGCCACTCTGGAGAGTGGGACATATCTCTGAGGTAGAAATGACCTAATTTGTTGTAGGAACCTTTCTTCCAATACATTCCCATTACATATCGGTCTGCATCCTCGGGGCCAGGATGTTCAATATTTAACATTAATTTCATAGGGGTACTTCCTCCAGGCTTTCTTAAAGTCATTCTTTGAAGGAGGGATCTACCCTGATTGTCTATCTAAAGCACTTTTGGGTTTATAACCCCAGGCAGGCCCAGTATTCCATCCCGCAGCCCCCCAGTAGTTACAGTCATAACCCCATTGTTCATCTACTACACAAACGTAAGGGTCTTTTGCTTGTGGGATATCTTTATAAATGGCTTGAATCTGTGACTTAGGGAATGGGCACTCTACAATATCACAGTAATCAAAAGTGAATGTAGCCACATGGGTACATGATGAATTATACCAGAAAGTGTACCCACTAGCATCTTTGGTGATGGCCACCTGCTGGGCTTTAAGGAGGCCAACTAAGGAGATAATGTACCAGAGGCACATGGTTGCATAGAGTTAGCTTCCTCTGGGGCAGGTGTCTTCTTGCAATGGGAAGCGTGGATCCAGTTAGGCCTTCCGGCCAATTTGACAGAGGTAGGGGAGATCAGGAGAACTTGGAACGGTCCGTCAAATCTTGGTTCCAGGGTGTGTTTTCGCACAAATTTCTTGACCAGAACCCAGTCACCGGGGAGCAGACTGTGGTTGCCTGTGTCAGAATCAGGATCTGGAATTGAAGAGAAAACTTGGGCATGGATTTTGTTCAAAGCATTTGCGAGTTCAGTTACATAATCTACTAAAACATCAGTTTGAAGTTGCAGTTGTTGGGGAAAATAGCAACCTAGCCTAGGTGCAGTCCCAAATAGAATCTCGTATGGGGACAATGAGGTAGTATTTTTGTACAAGAGCATTCATTAGATCTTTTGATAAATGTGCAGGTCCGTGTGCCCATTGTACGACTGCTGGGTACAAATTCTTAGGGAGGCAGAAATTGAGGTTGTTGGAGTACACTCCATCCTTCAGAACTGCCCCTTTCTGTTTCCACTTCTGTATTTCTTCAGGGGCAACTGTAGCCTGTTGTTCCCGCAGGATTTTTAGGTCAGTTGGAAGAGTCTGCAGAGTAAATATGGGAGTTTCTTCATTTCCGGACACTCTTCTTCCCACTTCCTGTGGTTTTCTTGCAGCTTGTTTTGCAGCCTGATCAGCTAGATGGTTGCCCTTTGCTTCATCTGAGTCCAACTTCCCATGTGCCTTTACCTTCAGAATGGCCACTTCTTCTGGGAGTAGGAGGGCGTCCATCAGCTCCTTGATTGCGGAACCGTGCTTGATTGGTGTACCGGCGGTAGTAAGAAATCCTCTTGTTTTCCAAATTAATCCGAAGTCGTGAGCCACGCCCAGTGCATATCTTGAATCCGTGTAGATATTGGCGCGCTTTCCTTCAGAGATCTTGCATGCTGAGGTCAGGGCTTGCAATTCAGCTTCTTGTGCAGACATAGTTGATGGTAAAGATGATGATTTGACAATTTCATCTGTTGTGGTTACGGCATATCCTGTATGGTATCTTCCTTCTTCATCAGCATATCTTGAGCCGTCCACAAACAGGGTGAGATCGGGATCTACCAATGGGTCTTCATGCACAGTTGGTAGATGTGTTGTTTCCATTTTCATCTGTTCAAAACAGTCATGAGGTGTATCTAGGTCGTAGTCATTCACTATGGTTAAATCTTGGAACTCATTTTCCAGGAAATGACGTGGCCATGCTTTTAGGTGGTCAGTTGTTGGATATTTGACAACACCATTTTCCTGTAGCTGTGATTCGTCCATAGTGGCCCATGCTTTTGCCATAGGCCCAAGATCATTCCATGATATTGTTTTCAACTTGGTCACAGGGACATGTGGAATGGCAGTGTCCCAATGACGGTACAAATGCTTGAGTTCCGGAGGTAGATGAATCAAGACCATACTGTTGCCTTCAGAATCACAGTAGAAGTCTTGTGCAGTGAGTTTTACTTCGACCAGATGATAGAGTTCATCTTCATAGCAGGGTTCAGGAGTGATGTTTGATTTGTACCACATGGTACAGAAGGCATATCCTGCTCCGTCATGAAGGAGTGCTTGTCCATCATGAAAGGATAGGTTGGGATGCATTTCCTTCTTGATGGTGCCAGTGAGAAGAAAAACATAAGTTTCGTGTCCATGATGAATCCGTAGTATACACCCCCCTCAGGGAGTGGCAGAAGAGTGGACGGATTGAGAACTTGACATCTTTGGAGGGTAATGTTGTCAGGCAACAAAAGATGACATTGAAGGCGAAGATGCCTAGCAGGAGTAACATGCTTAAGTTGGACCTGGTTGACTATGGCAGAAATGTCATGGGGGGCCAAGACAACCAGGGGGTGGCCAAGGACAAGATCTCCAGTTCTTTCAATGAGCTCTCTGGCAGCAAAGACGGCCCGAAGGCAAGAGGGACGTCCTCTGGCCACAATATCCAGTTGGCAGGAGAAAAATCCAATAGGCCTTTGGCGGCCTCCAGGACCATGGGCCTGAGTGAGCACTCTTGTTGCATGGCCTTGTCTTTCAGAAACAAACAGTTTGAAGGGTTTGGTATAGTCTGGTAGGCCAAGAGCAGGAGCAGAAGCAATAGCACTTTTGAGAGAACAGAAGTTGTCAAGGGCTTCTGTGGACAAGCAAAATGGGTCTGACTTGAGAGCATCATAAAGAGGTTGCATAAGGAGCGAGGCTTCTGGGATCCATGCTCAGCAATAGGAAATGAGGCCTAGGAAGGCGTGTAGTGACTTTGAGGTCCTTGGAGGTGGAATGTCCTTTACTGCTCTAACTCGGCCACGAGTGAGATGTCTGGTTCCCTGAGACAGACAATGGCCAAGGAAGATAACAGTAGATTGGCAATATTGCAGCTTGGGACGTGAAGCTTTACATCCTTGTTCTGCTAGGTAGCAAAGAAGATTAATTGAGCATTGTTCTGTTGTGGGTAGATCATCTCCACAGTAAAATGGGAAGGGAACAAAGAACTGTAGTGTCTTTTCGTGACAAAGGTGTATTTAATTGAACCTGGCCGTCTGCAGTGAGGGTGATGGATGCTTGGAGGCAGGCTAGGACATCAGCACCAACACAAGAGACATCGGTGTCAGGCAGGAACGATGAGTCAGGCAGGTCTTGTTCTCTAGGAACACTGCGGGATGCACCTGTGTTAACCAGGAAACCAGGAAAGTAGTAGGGTGACCTTCAATAGGTAAAGTTACAGTGACTAGTGGCCCCCCTTGTTCCCTGTAGACACTGCCATGGCAGGGGCATTAAGCATCAGCGGGTTTGCTCTCCTCTGTATGGGCTGTGTTACTGACTCAAACCCCTTTCTATGTCATTAGCCATAGCTTTTTGCAGTCTGAACATGTCTATCATTATAAATAATGGTTAATAGTAAGTGAAGTGAAGTTCCTATATGTCTTTGGATAAAACATTAACTATTGCGGTACTATCATTTATATTAAATAGACTATAACAATTATACCACCCTGTAACTAAAATAAACAACCAGTAGTAGCTGGGTTAATAAAACATGTCACTAATCCTTCTAATGCTAAACCATCATTTAAAGTAAAGGATGTTACTGTAAACATAAGATCTGTAACTAGCAAGATTCGATTAAGTAAAGATACAATGTTTAAAATAACTTGCATTATTTGGCTATTTCCCTTGTTGCAAGATTAATCTGGATAATCAGCTGTTATGTTCTTATATTCGTGTCCAACAGATTTCATATGTAGGTCACACCACAGTTACAAATTACATTTTAGCAACCTTCTTTTTTTTTTATATCACGGACAAATTGCTGATACAGGGAAACAAATGGCATGATTGTTTTAGTAATTATAATGTTTCTGTTCATAATATGTAGAGTGTAAGGAAAACAACATAATAGGGTAGGCCTCATGATGGAGGCAGCCATGACAGGGGCGGGGAAGGAAATGACAGCAAGGGAGGAAGTGAGAGGGGTGACGTCCATGATATGTGTGGGAAAGGAAGACAGGAGGTGTGGGCATGGTAAGGGCGGAAGTGACGTCACTTTAGAAGCAACCGTGACTGTAGATAGGTCTGTACTAGGCGCCATCTTTAGGGTGGTGGCTGACGCACTTTCAACAATACACTATATTATAACTATTAAAATAAGTCAGAGAAACAACATTCCGTTCTGCAAAATGAAATACTAAACTATGAACAGACCTGGCAGGTTGAATAAGACAGTTGAGAACATTATGCATTTAACAGCCCATACAGCTGTTTCTAGAAACATGTACTTTAAAATAACTTTAAAATAATAAAATGATGCAAAATAAACTCGCGGAATTCAACCAATTTCCCTTATCTTCCTCAAACCATTAATCACTTTCCTCCTCTTATACTGACTTAACAACATCGCATATTCCCTCTACACCTTCCTAAATCCCGTATTCAACACTGAATGCAATCTTGTGAGCTCGTCACTCCCACAATCCTCAGTACCTTATACTCTTATCAGTAGCTTCTGAATAACTCTACAGAACACCGAAGAGACAGACCTAAATCGCAAGCATGTCACCACCCCCCTCCGCCCCCTCCCCCCCCCGCGTCTCACAGAAGCGAGGGGAGGGGGGGGGGTTTTAGCAGAGGGGGATTTGAGTGGAACAAGAGAGAGACTGCCTGCCAGCACGAATTTAACCATGTCAACGCTGTACAGTAACAAGACAGAAGGACAATTACATTACAAAGCAAAGAGACACAAAAACACAACATTTCATTTAAACCCCCACCCTCTACCAGGGTAATGGCTAACACAAAATACAAAAAAAAAACCCACAGCGTTTTAAGATTGGGGTGGGATGGTGACCATGGTCAGCTACATTTCGGTCATTACTGACAGGATGATGGAAGTGGTCACCTCCTGGACAGGGCACTGGCTGGGATAACTTCCCAGTAACACAATTATTATGATATACATACAATCTTAAATCTTTGTGATCAATATCTTCCTCAACCTATCCCTTTTGCTGAATAGCTCTTGCTACTCGGTACCAGGCTTCTGCTGTACAAACCAAATCTTGGTCCGACAGCTTCCCTTTCTTCTGTCAGTAACTTACGCCAGCTCTCTGGCTACAATCTGCCGCACAGAGGTACGGTAATTCCACATACTTTAGCAATCTTACTCACTTTCTTAACCATCTCTTCTCCTTCTCTGTCTTCCACTAGATCACATGCTAACCAACCCTTACTGGGTTTATCTAACTTCTGTCCCATCCTCCCTATACAAGGCGTCCCAGATATAGAGAGAGAAAGGAACAGAACGTCTACCGTGCTCGACTGCTACTTTAAGAGCAAGCTCTTTAAGTACGTCTTCCCAAAACGTAGACTAGTCACTGATTCCGCCTACCCGTGGTAGCCGCGGATTGGAGCGTGGCGAGAAGTGTGTGACCAATCACTTCTCTCAACAAAGAGAAAGAGAAATAGGAGGGGAAAGTGTAAATAGTACAGTGAGTAAGATAGAAGTAAACACAGGAATCTGTGTGACAGACAATTAAGACAATAACATTTCAGTGTAAATACAGTGAATGCATCACAGTTCAAATAAGTTCAACAGTTTTATCCCTTGCCTTTACTCGTGTGGCCAAAAGCCACCTCCCTCAACCTCGTAGTGTCCCTGTTGCGGACCCACCCGCAAGTCTCACTACCAGCAGCCACAGGAAACAGCAACAGCTTCCAACCCGAATCCTGTATAGCCTAAAGAATTGGAATCTTACCTGCCTCAGCGCTCGAGGCTGGAATTTTACCAAGAAGAAGTGTCCGATGAGGCTAGCTAAGCGGTCAAAATGACACTCTGGGGAACCCCCAGGAAGCAATGAGTCTACATCATCCTCCACAGATTCCCCCTACTCTTTTTCCTTACAGCCACAGCCACGTGGCTCCTAAAAGAGTTAAACAGGCAATAGAGGACCCCCAGGAAAACTTCCACAGGTCCACCCCCCTTTTTCCTTACTACCACAGGCATGTGGTACCTAAAAGGGGTTAAACAGGCACTTACACTCCCCGGGTACTAAGTTAAACACATACCAATACAAACACACCCAGGCAACAGATAGTCAACATGCAGGTAAACTAGGTATCATTAACAATACAAAGACTCTGGGCAAGTTATTACCTGACTTTGATGTCCTCTCGGCAGCAGTCACAGACACTGGGGCAGGTCAATCACAGGGGTAGGAACATACCGGCTAGGTGCTGCAGCAATCTCTACCGTGTATTCAGAGGTGATCAGGCTCTTTTCCTTCCCCCAGGATTCAGCCCCCCCAGCGTCTTCTTGGACAGCTGCCCAGACTGGACATAGCCCAGAGCCCCACGTTGAGAGCGCCAATTGTTCTAGATAATTTACTGCAAACCAATTAGTTTGAATGACTATCTGTTCCTGTCCAAATTAAAGATAATAAAGTTGCGTGCACGCAGAAGTAAATTCACACTGAGACACAAGGTTCAGGGTAATGAAAGAACTTCAGAGAAGTTTAATGGCTTCTGACAGAAAATGGGTGCGCAGACCCTTATAAAGGCATTATTACATCATTGAAGAAAATCAAGATATAGACAAATAGACATTGTTAATTGGCTTAGGTGCTAAGATGTTAGTAAAATGCCCTCCCCATTCTTAGGTCACTATCTACGTAATTTCTTAACTCCTACAGGTCTTAGCGCCATTTTGTTAAAATGAGGAGCTCACTCGACGGGAGGGGCCTTTTGGCAGCTATCCATTTGGAGCGTAGCTGGCACTTGTTAGTTTCTCAAGGTTAAGTTTCAAGGATTTTAGTAAATACACATTTTATCAAAGCTATTTCTTGCTGACATGCAAATTCTATGTTCTATAGACAAAGCTTCCTTGTAAAACTATGGGGGCCTCTTAGAGGTATAGCAAGAGGATTTAAAGGGGCCTTACAAATTTATAGAGGCCTAATAATTCTACAACAACTCTAAAGGTATGCTTCTTTGGACCATTTGGGGGTTGTCCAGACCCTTTTGTTGCCGGATTCTTAATGTTCCCCCTTGTGTTTCTTTGATAGGTCTCCCAAGGAATACCAGATATTCAGATGGTCCTGGGTAGGCAGGTAAGCCCCTGCTTCTAGTAGCTCTACAGAGTTCAAAGTAAATTTAAATTTTTAAGCAAAAATCGCTGATCTCAATTCCACAACTCGGCTGTTTTGCCCAGATCAGCTATTTTACTGTAGATGGTGGCTACTTCCGAAGTGAACATATTTGGATGCCTCTCCTTGCCGTCCTGTGAGAGTTCGAGTCAATTGCCACTATCTCTGTAAGAGCATGAGTTTGTAGTATCACATTTGATTTTTAGGTTGGTGCACTAAAGTGTGAATTGTCATGATTTCAAAGGGAATCTCAAACTCTTGCTTAGGAAATTAAAATCTACAGTAAAATAGCTGATCTGGGCAAAACAGCCGAGTTGTGGAATTGAGATCAGCGATTTTTGCTTAAAAATGTAAATTCACTTTGAACTCTATAGAGCTACTAGAAGCAGGGGCTTACCTACCTACCCAGGACCATCTGAATATCTGGTATTCCTTGGGAGACCTATCAAAGAAACACAAGGGGGAACATTAAGAATCCGGCAACAAAAGGGTTTGGACAACCCCCAAATGGTCCAAAGAAGCATACCTTTAGAGTCATATGATGGTATGACTCTGGTCTTGTGAGTTTAATTATTTTTCTTCTTACTTCATATCATTGTACAGACATACTACGCTATTTTGTGTATATTTAATTTTGTTTTACAGATTATTCAAGATTTTATACAGCTCCGCCTATTGTTTTGTATGTATTTTTATGTATTTATAGTGGTGTAGGGGATACCACTTTTTAGGTGTACTTGAGCTGTTTTTGTCTTCTTTCTCCCACTCTGTTTACATATTCTTTTATTTCACGTTACCAAAAAGGGTTAATTATATGTGTTTGATCAGTAAAAGTAGAACTGTGATTCTATAATTCTGCTGTGTGTGGGGTAAGCTAAGACGCCCGGGTTTAAAGTCTTGGTGGGGGCAGTAAAGTGTGTACTAGGGGGTTAGTGTAGAAGGGATTGCATGGGTTAATTGAGTGGTTGCTGGGACTAGCAACAGGTAACCAGGGGTCTGGTGTCACTAACCCTGTCACTTCCACACTCTCTCCCACTGTCTCGGCTGGGCATATAGCCCACGTTTGTGACATGAGAGAATTGCACTTTTTAAAATTTAATAGGCAAGCTAAACTATAGGTCTAAACATAAGACTTGAGAGGGTGCATGCTAAGGAGAATTAATAGAAAATAGATATACATGTGAGTCAGGGCAGAAACAAGCAAAAGTAGTAAAGATAAACAAGTAGGCATGCTGACATCACAGATAATATTCAAGAGTAAAGGGCCACCAAGCAGTAGATATTCTGGGCACAGAGTATGCGCCCTGTTTGTTTTATACCATGGAGGGGGAACAGGATAGACAAGAGGCAGATTGTGGTGGAGTGTAAGCAGAGGCAGTGGCTTTTGGCAAAGGCAACAGCTTGTGTAAGCTCACTGAGCAAGTGATCTGTGAATGTCGTCTCGTCACCCTATGTCTGTAGTGGTCAGGCTAGGTTCCACTCTGTACTTGATAGGATTCGTGCCATCCATGCAGCCTCTCACCTGCTCTGGAAGGGTGCATCGGGATCCTAGGTGTTTCACCCTGGTGTGTGGACTGCGGGGGGGTACTTGGCCCTTCTTGGCTCCCTGCCTGGAGGAGTGCACCGAATCGCTTTGGGTATTTGCCATTTCTTGGGAGTGGGTAAAGCAAGATCTGTCTGCCTTGCCTCCAGGCTCCTCCAAAACCACTGACATATTGCTTCAAACGCTGTGTGGAAAGTAGCTTCCCAGCTTTGGATGGTTTCTGTGGCATCCACCATTTTGGAGAGACCACATTGCAGTTCCCTTTTGAGTAGTCGCCCAGGAGCGATGGTGAGGTAAGTGCTTGCTAGGTGGGACCGGTATGACCCCTGCCAGCCCAGAGGAAGGGCAACAGGACCTTAGAATATCCCCTTGAGGGCGCAGCGTCACCCAGGACGGGGGATCAGCTGCCTCTCCTGTCCAGCAGTAAGAGGCCATGCTGGAGATTCCAGCAAATCCAAGGAAGGCATTTAACTGTTATCGTCAGGGCACTCCAACTATTTTCAGAAGTTGTGTTTGCACAAATTTAGTCAATGTGTCTTGCAGGTAGTTAAGTAATCAGCTGTTTTGAAAGATTTAGGCTGGAAACTTGTAGGAAGCACTTCAAGCCGCTGTGCTGCTCAGGCCTTGCCCCCAAATCATGGATGTTTCAAAAGAAAAGTGAGGACTTGGCAAAATCAAATTATTTCACAATTGCAATCACAATTATTCAACGCCCATTGAAAATCAAGTTTATTGTCAAAATGTACAGACTTTCAGCTCTTGCAATGAACAAATCAAACAAAAGCATTTGAAATGGCTCAACACAACAAATGCTTGTCCAATGATGCCCAAGATTCAGCTTCCTCATAGACGTCATGATGCTTTCTCCTACAATTTCCTGATACTTTAATGAATCTATCTTGCCTTCCACACACTGCAGGTTTCCAGTACCAGAGGATGCAAAGCAGCCCCAGAGCATCACCAAGCCACCACCATACTTAATTGTAGGCAGAGTGTTCTTTTCAGCATATGCTTCACTCTTCTTCCTCCAGACATACTGCTGATCTATTTGGGTCTAGTTTTGTTTCATCAGTCCCCAGAAAAGAATCACCAAACTTCTGTGGCTTATTTCTAGGATTTTGAGCATATTGGAGCTGACCTTTCTTGTCCGTTTGGGTCAGTAGTTGTGTACGAGTTCTTGCATGCAAACCTTCTGTGTTTAGTATGTGCTCACTGAAACCTCAGTGCCTGTTGCCACCAAGTGTTGCTGCAGGTCTTTTGTAGTCAGTCAAGGACTTTTCACAACCTACCTTCTCAGCAAATCTAGTTGCAGCCGTTGATGGCTTTCTCTTTCTTTCCTGTCTAGGTAGTGTAACCACTATTCCTTCAACTTTTAACTTGCAAACCATGCACTCAACAAACCCCTACCAGTTCAGGTATTTCAAGCTCAATGAAGCCCTTGATTAGTTGCATCAGGTGTGCTTGAGACAACACTTGTTTTGCATATTTTTGGTGCTATAAGGGATTCTATTTAGGGTGTTCAATAATATTAAATCTGGATTAGTCAATAGGTTGCATTTTCAGTTGAATTTAGGGACACCACTTGAAGCATTCACTCAAAAATAGGATTTTTTATTAATACTCGTAAAAAACAAAACTGTCAAACAATAAATTGGTGATTCCAAACTGGTGTTTAGTGGCCAATGCACTAACCGTAACCATCAGTATCACGCTAGGATGAATTAAATAGGCTATCTAGTGCTCAAAATTTGTCTGAATGTCACTGTGGAAGTAGCTATGCAAGCTACTATTTTTCCTTTTTTCTTTTTTTTTTCTTTCTACAAATAGTTAACAAAAAAACTTATTTGAAGATTCCAAGTTGGTGTTAAGTGGTAGTGGCTAGCAGTAGGGCACTGCACTAACTATAACAAGCAGTATCATGCTAGGATAAATGAAGAAAGCAATCTACCACTCAAAGTTTGTGTAAGTGCCCCTGTGACATATCAAGTTGTTGTTTTTTTTACTGAACAATACACTTCTACTTTGTACTAATAGTTAACTCCTATCCCCTACTCAAACTTAAATGTTAAGTTCTGCTAACTTCTAGCTAGGTAGATAGATACTGCAGTAAATTAAACCCTGTCAGGCACCTTGTCTCATACTAGGATCAATAGCACAAGCAATCTCCCATTAAAAGTTGTTTCCAGTTCTATTGGCAGTCACTAGCTACCTGGATACAGCAGTAAGCTAAGCCAGGTTATTCATTAAAGTCTGAATGTCCAGATTTTGCAATCCAAATGGCCCTATATATAGTCACATGGAATTGCCCAATTCTGTATTCATGCCATGGGCCATTCTGGTTGCAAACGTGTTCACACTATTTAAAGGGATTCTATAGTATAAGGTATACAAAGCTGTATACCTAACACTATAGTTCCCCTCTGGCCCTCCTCACTGCATGAAAAGAGTTAATAAACTCTTTGCGTACTCACCTGATTCACAATGTGCCGGCGCTCCACCTCCTCTAGCGGCATCCGACAGGGGGGAGTGGGAAGGCTTATATGCATACGTGGTGAGTGCTTCAATGCTTTCCTATGGGGATTTTATTAAAGGACCACTATAGTCACCCAGAGCACTTCAGCTTAATTAAGTGGTCTGGGTGCCAGGTCCCTCTAGGGTTAACTCTGCCTGCTGTAAACATAGCAGTTTCAGAGAAACGCTATGTTTACATATGGGTTAATCTAGTGGCTATCTCATTGTGGCCGGTTAGCTCAGTTGGTTAGAGCGTGGTGCTAATAATGCCGAGACCGTGGGCTCGATCCCCACACAGGCCAGTTGCTTTTCTCTCCAGTGCTCGTTTAAGCGTCCAGCCAGCCAGCAAAAAGCTCTCTCAGACCACAATTTTCGCAGTAAAGGAGTTTAAGCATGCATGGGATAGGCGTAAGGCTATCCTAACTATAAGATAAGGACAGGGATTTAGAAAATTGGGCAGACTAGATGGGAAGAATGGTTCTTATCTGCCGTCACATTTTATGCTTTAATGTTAAATCGCACTTCATTTGTATGAGAGACACGAACGTCAAGAATGAAAGAGAAGCTTTCTGATTATATATATATATATTTTTTTATGTATTTTCTTAAGCTTGATGATCTTTGCTATCTGCATGTACTACCTGTCGCCTAAATACCAGCACAACTTTGCTCTTCAGCTGTCAATTCACAATTATCAATTTAGCAGATGCTCCGAAAACGAAGACTCTGAGCAAACACTTTACATCCGCAGCTGCAAGTTCCTGAGATCCCAAGGCTCAATTACAAAGACTGTGATTAAGAATTCACTTCCTTTGAAAAGAGATGTCAGAAAGTTGCTCATAAAGTGGGCTTTTGCAGCCAAACTTTAGATCCTCTGAGAAAAGTCGGGGTCAAGAAGGGCTGCAAGAGTAAAAATACAGAAGCGTTGTTGCTATCCCCCAGTCTTAGTCTGAGTATCCCTCTGGGAGAGTGCAGTCCTTCTTTTAACCAAGAAAGATGAGAGAGCATCATCAGCAGTTAAGGCAGCTCCACGTCTCATGACCTAGACTCAAGGAGATGAATGGTTTTATCCTTAACCATATGAGTGCTGGATGGAAAAGATACACAATTTTGTAAAAAGCATTCCCCTGTTTGTTTTTGGAAACGATTGACAAGTACTAAACGCTTACCTACCGTGTTATAGGTCCATTGTCCTCCGCTGGTGATGACACACATTTGCTACAATACTGTAACAATACTACAAATTACATTTGAGTGTCTTAAAGAAACACTCCAGGCACAATATTAAAATAGAATACACACTATCGAGAGTCTTGGAATAATCAGAATAATATTTTTTTGCATGTAACAGTAGAGAAAAACTGCTTTTTATATTACCTACAGTTTTTCTTTTCAATGCCTGTTTGACAATTCCCAGCACAGTGCTTTCCTGCATTCCCCGGCTAAAATGGAGGGACGTATTCTACTTTTTGTATAGTTGTACTCATGCATATATACATAATGCAAACTAAACTTCACCCTAAAGTCAATTGGCATGCCAACTTTAAATCCTGTTATAGTTTTGTCTGAATTTAGAGACTGGTTGGAGGTGATTCATATCACCAAATCTGTAAAATAGGTTATGCCAGCTATTTTGTGTGAAGCTACTTCTTGGCAGCATGGCTCACACACTGGTACTAAAGGGATTACATTTGTGGCTAAGGGACTGGAAGTGGATTACGGGAAACAAAATGCATTTTGACTGCAAACATATTGCATTTGTAAAATCATTGGATTGTGTCCATCACAAGAATTTTGTAAGGTTTGTGTAGTAATAGTTTTCCTTCCATTGATTGTTCTTTTCTTTTTTGACAGAAATGTTTATACATTTTTTCCTAGATATACATATGCTGGACAACTAAAGAAAGGGATGCAATTGAAAAAATAGTGAAACAAAAATAATGAAATAAGAAGATAAAAAAAAAATGCATTCATATAGACTGATCAGTTACAACATTAAAACCTCTGACACGTAAACTGAATAACATTGAATACAGCATTACAATGGCACCTGTCATGGTGTGTGATATATGAGACAGCAAGTGAACAGTCAGTTCTTGAATTTCATGTGTTGGGAGCAGGAAAAATGGGCATCAGAAAAGATGTGAGTAACTTTCACAATGGCCAAATAGTGCTGGTCAGAGCATCTCCAAAATGGCAATATGGTTCCCGGCATGCAGTGGTTATTATCTACCAAAAGAGGTGCAAGGATGTATAACTAGTGAATCAGTGTCCAATTAAGTCACGGGCACCTATTCTTATTCATGCACATGAGGAGCGAAGGCTAACCTATCTGGTCCAATCAGAGCTGTACTGCCTCCAGCCGAGCCGCTTATGCAGAACGTTATGATTGGGCGCGTGTTCCGTACAGTATCCCCCTAAGGCTCCACTCGTGCACAATGAGTGGGGGCCACTAAACTAAACAGGGGACCGGCTCATGGGTGGAGGCCTTAAGTTTCAAAAGGAGGGGCAACCTATTGTACTGTACCACACAGCCCCCACCCGCTGCTTACGGGGCCCTAAATGACAATAGAGGGAGAGGAGCCACTGACTGCTCACTGTTTAGTAGACATGCCCCCTACTCACGGTATAGCAAGTAGGGGCAGAATGGAGATTTTAATCTTTACTTAGTATTAGTAAATTTGGCTGAAAGATCAATTTTGGTATTTCAGTATTTTTGGAGATGGCTCCCTAATACCATGGAAATTAGGGAGCTATCTACTGCGGCATAAATTGGATTGGAATTCCCTTCATTTTGAATGAAATTTTAATCTGAATATAAAGTACCAAATTTCGTCCTACCACTAATGAACAAACTGTACTCATGCTGTTGAAATGGAGAGGACTTAAGCTCCTCCTTGAATCAAAGCTGTACAACCATAGGAAAATACATAAGACAAAGTAGTCCCAACATAAGACAAAGTAGTCGCTATTTGTCTTATGTTTTAAAGAAAACTAGATCAAATAGGAAGATAAGATGAACAGATCCTGGCAGAGGGAGAGAAGATGAAGCGGTTGGGGAAAGGTAAGTTTGGCATGACAGTACTGCTGTATGATAAATATGTCTTTTATCACATGCGCATTTAAAAAAAATGTGTTTTCTGTGAGGAAATCAGGTGCAATGGTGTGAGCACATACTCTCTAATGGAAAATGTTTAGATCAAAGGGGGACAGGAGAACCCTGTCCATCTTTGAAGTTGAGGAGTTGTTTGCTATTTTGACGGCAATCCATTTTAATAATGTTGGTTTGAGATGTCATGTGGATTGCAGCTGCAGTTTAGGAGCTTTGGTTTTAGACTGCCATGTCCCACCTCTGACAAGTAATACTCTTCATAGCTCCCTACCATCCCCATTGGTTCTTCCAAAAATAGTTCAGATTTTAGCTGGGAAGTAGGGAGCTATTGCCCAGCTAATATTCTACTTCTGTTCCCTGGAATGGTTCATTTCTTAATGTTCTAGTGATTGTGAACAAGTTACAGGTGATCTGAGAACAATCATATCATCTGGAGCTCTGACACATTGTCCTTTATCTTTCTAAATATGGAGATTTCCTCCTGTGGATAATTGGCTGGTTTCTTTATTGTTACAACTGCTTGTACAGTCATCTTTACTAGGTAAATCCTTTCTCTGGTCTGATGCCACACATGTATAAGTAAAGGTTTCCAGTTTATCGGTTATTCCAAGGTCAGAAATTTGAAGTGGTTGTAGCATTAGGAGCCTGGATATGCAGTGTTTATGTTTGACACACTGCACATTCAGAGTTATTTGCACTTTTATACTACTAATACTGCAGACACATGTGACTTAGGCAGCCCAGAACTCTGGTCCATGCTGCCTAATGTCAATTCCGTGCATATTTTATGTCTGTCATCAGCGTGCACAGAGCTCTGACAACAGATGTAATACTCTTCTCCCTTGCAGGCAGGACAGGGAAACTTGTTATCCCCTACTTCCTTCCCTTCCACTGCGCACTCCTTCCCAGTTAGCCGCTCAAAATACTCTGAGCCAGCAAAGCAGTCCAATCACTAAATTCTCCATGAGAAGCCTGGTAGCACAAGGGCTACCATGGTGTCATGTGGAGGAGGGAGGTCAGTGCTGAGAACTTTGTACAGAGCTAGACTGCATATAAGTTTTAAACCTTTTTACAGATTTTAAGGGGACAACCTATTAGTAATGCCCCTATTAGTAATATATAATTTGAAAAACCGTTGCAGTAAGCCCTTAAAGGAAAATATGGGGAGGCTACACTGGTTATGATTAGCATGTACATAATTCCAGTCTCTGTTGAATTTTGTATATTTAAAGGTTAAAGTGGAAGACTTGTGTCCCATAATGGCATAGCATTCATTACCTACAAAACTGAGACTCATAGAATGTGTCAGTTATTTTTGCAACTCTATTACATCTGGGTAGTTCTAGTAAGTATGTTTGCAACGTTCTATTTATATTTTACAGTGTTTATGGATTTGATTGGATGACAATTAATATATACCCTCAAATGCTTTCAAGATCTTCAGCTTGGACCTGTATTCATCATTTACCTTTCTCATCAAGAATTCATTTGTGAGGTTTCAAGGCATTCCTTATTCATTTCTATAGCCAGTGAATCATCTTGTGCTGAACTAAGTAAAATATTTTATATTGCTTTTTAAGACTCTCTTTGCATATTTGATTTACATATTTATCCATAGCAACCAACCTGAAATAACCAATTTAAATATTTATTGTACATAATCATATGCTAGGTAAGCCATGATCACTACAGGGGCCTAGATAGGTTCATTTAGAAACTGAAAGCTAATGTAAACCAGTCGACTGTAATACATAAATGCCAAGGCTAAGCTGCCAGGGGGGTAACATGGGCATGTTTCATGCATTAAGTTAAATAGAATATTTAGGAATTATATACTCAGCGCTCTGTCACTAAACATTAGGTTAAATATATTCAAAACAAAAGGAATAACAGTAAGTACAACGGTTTGGTAAAGATAGACATTCTGCAAACAGGAAAAAAACATAATTTTTATGGGCCCTATAAAATATGTATTACATTGAAAAAACAGTAAAGGTGAAAAAAAAAATCAGTGAAATTTGAAAAAAACTGTAAAGGTATTTCTAGGCATGCATGTATCAAAATATAATTTTGCTTACAGTTAATAATTATTTTGAGTAGACTAATATTTCTGAAATAATCCCTATTGTTACATCATTATTTGACCAGTAATATAAATCTTGCACAGGCTAGCAGGTTTTCCCAATTCCTGTTAGTAATGGAATGGTCCGGCGTAAACTCAATCCTGGGCCCAGCTATCATATTGGTCACCTATTTATGTGTGTATGACTAATAAATACATCATCTAATCTCACTGTGAGTACTTTGGCAAGATTGTAATGAGATATATTACTCAGACATTAAAATCTTTGGAAAGTAAAATAAGTGATTTGCTTTATTGACCACAGTGAGTTGAATAATATCTAATAAACTTTGCTTTTAGACCTTACTTCACAAACCCAGAACCAAGCAATACTGAATATCTCCATTTTTCATTTTCCATTTTCCATTTGGTTGGTAAACTTTCCAATGGCATACAACAAATGTTTGCTCTACCCACCCCCCTCTCTCTCCAACCTATGCCCCTCCTTGCAGCAAATACTTTCATATAATTGTTTAATCGCTATCTCTGTTCCTTAGGCCTCACTTAATACACCAAGAACCAAGCAGTACTGAATCTCTCCATTTTATTTAAGCACATGCAATTAAACCAGAAAGCAAACACTTTTTTTTTTCCATTCTTTTTTTTTTGTTGTGCACAAAGATTAACAATCAAGCTTTCTGTGCCACAACAGCAAACACATGCATTTCAAAAGACAGTATACTATGGCATGTGATCGAACTGCACCCTGTGGAGACTCTATGGTGAGCCTTGTCAGCCTCATGCTAGGCCTTTGTCTCATCCGGCACTTGGTCAATACATGCCGCCTGTACAGCCACCTTATGGGATCTCTCCCCATGTGTGGAGCTGCATGCCTTGGGGCCTTGATGTGATGGAGCATTTGGCTGTGGAGGAGCAGGTTGATAAAACAGTGATTGGTTAAGCAATTTAATATGGAAAAAAAAAATCCAGATTTTTTTTTTCAGATTGCAGAGTAAGATAACTGCATCATTCAAAGTTAAAGCTTTAAAATGATATAGCTGTTTTAAAGTGATACATGTCCATATAAATAATTAAATACTTTCTCACTTTGACAAAGATCTCACTTTCTTGATAGAGGGAAGGAAAGTATTCGTGAGCTGTGTACCAGTAGATGACCAACTTTTTGCAGATGTAGTTCAAGATGAGCAGAGATCCCTCGTTAAACTGATGGTGGATGAACATCCTAACTGCTCTGAGTACTACTGGAAAAAGTAAAACGTGTTTCATTGCCTCAATGTAATCAGTGCAATAACCTAAGTTCAAGACTATGTGGACAACTTTACATGTCTAGTTCCTGCTAAAATAATCATATACCTATACATACAATAATATACAGTTTTCCTGCATGTTTCATGAATTGTCAGTAATTCAGAGGGTGTTTTATAGCCATGGATACAGTGCCTATACCTGTGAAGGGCAAAGGTATGAATAAATTACTTTCCCGGTGAGAAATAGAAAGCTTTTATAAGCTGAATATATAAAAAAAAACCAATGGGTTACTCAATAAAAATGATTTATACAGTGTATAACAACCTTTGCATATGTTGTGTACCGTTACATGAAAACCTCAAATGTTCTTGCACTGAATGTAATGTTTCTATATATGTAAACTAATAGTATGCATTTGTTTATATATGTTTTTGTTATTGTATGTCATGTTTAAAAAATGTTGTACTAATTGCACTTGTTCAGGTTTGAAAGTTAAAAATAGGTTAAATACATTGGATTGTGGACAACGTCACTCCTTCCATACCTCCCCCTCTGTCGATCCTTACACTGGCTTCCTGTATCCTATAGGTGTCAATTCAAAATACTAACCCTTACCTACCAAGCTTTTAACAACTCTAGCCCCTTTTAAATTTCTTCACTGATTAATAGATATGCCCCTTGTTGGTCTCTCCGCTCTGCGGTGACCTTCTCCTATCCACTGCTCGCACCCTAACTGCTAACTCATGCTTACAGGACTTCTCGTGGGTGGCTCTCTTCTTCTGGAACAGCCTGCCTACCCCCATCAGACTCTCCCCTAGTCTTCAACTGTTTAAGAAGTCCTTCAAAACACATCTGTTCAGAAATTCTTATGGACTCAGAGTAACTTATCTATACTTATCCATATCTGTATCTTGCTCTCCTAAAGAGCCACACTCCCCTCTCACCTTCAGTTCTGCGACTTTTCCACCTTGTGTGGTGGCTGTCACCCTTGCTGCCATAATGTGCTGCTCATTAATGTGCACCTAATGTTCATGTGTCACTGTGTAATTGTCTCATTTATTGTAAATTTCCCGACTTTTATAATATTGTAAAGCGCTGTGGAATTTGTTGGCGCTATATAAATCCAAATAATAATAATAATAATTATGAAAATGGCATTCCATTGGAACTTGGTTATAAAGTTATGTTGCTAACAAGGGTCTTACTTTTGGACAAACTTTTCAAATGATTTAATATTTTGGATAAACTTTTAAAATGATTTAATCTTGTGAAAAATATTTTAATAATATAATATTTTTAAGGTCTTTGGTATATAAATATTTTATATTTTCATTTAAATACTTATATTTCATATTTTAATATTTTGAAAAAACATTTTAAAAGTTTATTGCAAAATATTGCTCATTTAAGAGAAGCTTATCAAAATAATATTACATTGGAAACAAAATATGGAATTCAATAAAGCGAAATATATTCACGGTTTATGTATTTTTGTATCTTTTTACAATACTAGTTGTTTTGAGTGAGTCAAGATCATGATGATACTGACAAAAACTGTTGGGTATGATTTCTGTTTTTTTTTAATAACTAATTAATTTAAGGAGAAAAAACACCACATTGTCATTGCATGGCACTGGGACATATTCTGTTTAATATTTTTTATTGATATGTTCAGGATCAGAAGGGTTAAAATGTGCAAGTGAGTTTGTTTATTTTTTTTATGTGTCTGGGGAAATATTTCCACATAGTTCTCAGTATATCCTGTGGGTTTTCAATTTCACCAAGGAAGAAAACATTGTGTGTAAATTAAGTGAAAGATTAAAAAAAAATCTCGGTTAGCAGACAAAAATAAAACAATGAAAAAATATAAAAATACCAACATTTATTTGAGTATTAATAATTTATAGTGTTTTTATTTTTACTGAATCTTTACCAATATAATATTATAACCACTGAAGGACAAATGACAATTTACATCATCTGGTCTTTATGGTTTCTTTTTGCAAATGGAAATCCTTACAAAATTAATAATAGCACTGCTGCATTATGATAACAATAAGCAGGGATTAAGTCTCTGAGATCCAGTGCTAGAACCAGGATCTATGTAGCCTGCTATTCCTCCCCAGCCATCGGGCATTATGCTTCCAAGTAGCCTTGGGTTTTTTCCACTGTATCACCGGACTGGTTTTGTTGGGGGACGGGAGGCAACACTATTGGTGCTAGCTTGCTAGTACTGCTGCGTTAGTGTAAGGAAGAGGCACACAGCTACCTATTCTTCTTGCATGACTCTGTAGTGATTATTGAGCCTAATGAAGGTGAGCAGGGAAATAATGTCAGTATCATGGCATCATCTTTGCTAAACCGTCCCAATTGCACTTCCACAGGGACAGGATGAGAATGGAAAGGATACTGCAGAAATCTGTGACACAAAGCAGGACAAGACTATGCTTCCAGAGCAACACTGACTCAGTCACCATCCTGATCAACGTGCAAGATGTAAGGTATACAATATGACTACAGGGTCAAACAAAGAAAGGTTGGAATAGGGGAAGAAAACTAGTTATTAAAAAAGTAAATGAATAGAATGAATGGATTCTATAATAGATAGGGACACATTCCCACAGTTTGGTTCTACTAGTATGACTTATTATGTTCCTTGTATAAGGCACTCGGTGGAGAATTTATGGGAGCTTGATTATTGCTGGGTTTAGGAATATAAAGCAGTGCTACTGAGGCTTAACTTTAAAGACTAAAACGATAATGCAAAAATATTAATACAAAAATTACAATCAAGTACTAATAAAAGGGAATATATATTGTGTTTAGAAAAAAGGTTCATACAAACAAAATACATGTTTTACATATCTGATTACTGACTAGTAAAGAAGAACAGGTTTTATATTAAATCCATATTAAAATGTATTCATTTATTTAATTTATAAAATATTTTACCAGGAAAGATACATTGAGATTTCTCTCGTTTTCATGTATGTCCTGGGTATGTTTTATTATAGAATTAAACAAATTATTAAAAACAGACTCAACTCATTGCAGTTTAACTTTATTTAAATATTATTATAAAATGAATCATCTGCGTTTATAATTTTCTTTTTATGCAAGGATTTCAGATATAAGAGTTTAAGCATGTCCTTTGAAAGAGCCAAGTTTTGCATCACATTCATGCAAAATCAATAATAATATCAGATTACTGGAGTGATATATGTGCTTTGTTGACCTTGCTGTACCCTGTATGGACAAAGAACTTTCTTTTCATCTAAGCAAGGACACTTGAGCATAGTAATATTAGGTGTAGTTTCAAATTATGAAGAATGATATATACAGGTAATTGTGTTGGATGGACACAACACTGTAAAGCTAGAGGAAAAGTAATCTTAATGGCCAAAATATCGCATCAGACTCTAGATGTTTTGTACTTTGAAAGCTTGGTTTTATTTAGCAAATCTAGATCCCTGGGTCCTGTGCCCTATTTTACATTTAAAGTCCTGACTAAATGTCTCTTTAAATGGGAACTTTTTTGACTATCATATTTTGATTATAATTTAATTTTTTCATCATCATTGCATACCAATGACTTTGAATACATTAGGAGACTTTTTATAGACTGCATCAAGTCTCCCCCTTTTTAAGATTCACCAGTACGTTTGAATTTGTGTTTCACTATTAATTTACGTTTAAGTATAACTCATTAAAGATGTATTAGGTATTTTAACTTAATTTCTTCAGCTCTATGAGTCGTCTCTATTGCTGTGGGTATACCGCAGGAGACTGGCAGAGGAATGGGAATTTACCTTTGCCTCTTCCAGCCCTCTATGGTAATTTATTTTTTCGTGTAATCAATTAAAGGTTTAGGACCATTACTACCCACTAAGTCCTTTCTGTTATTGACTTTTGGGTCAATTTCAGGTTTTTGTAAATCTTTAGTATTACAAGTGTTTAGCTAGAACATGTTTATTAATATTTGTTATATTTTATTTAACATCTTTTTATTAAACATTATATTTTGCTGCACTCTAAGTGATTGTCATTTGGTCTTTACCTGTTAGGATATAACTGCCGAAATACCTTATGTAGCTGATAATCTAAATGTATAGCTGTACAAAATAAAAGGGTTGGTTTTGAATGCTTGCAAATTATGTGGCCATCTATTAACTCTATTGTTAGTGTAACTAGTTGATGTCTATTGTTAGTGTAACTAGGTTACACCAGGACACATGACTGATGCTTGATGCTTGATGCTCTTTGTAGTACATAGTCGGCAGCCATATTGGTTCTCCTAAACGTTTAACACAGTAGTTATTGTGAAACCTTTTGGATTGCATCAACTAATACATCCAAAACCACGAACCAAAACACATGCCCACAGTGTTTCTCAACAGATCCAAGAATCATTCCAACCAAAGTATAGGCTAATTATACCAACTCTAAACGGGGCACCTGTATATAGGAATGTGAGTTCAACACAGCATGACTTTATAGTATGACAGGAAATGCATATTTTTGCTTGAGATATATTATTATGAAGCCTTGAAAATTTCGGAACAGTTTATTTTTTATGTGTTCACTCTGATCAAGTTTTGTGAATTAATCCAAGTTGAACTTCTCAAGGTAGCTTCCAGTGTGCTACCTCCAGCCAAGTTAAATCATTCAGAATCAGACTTTTGAATATTTAGGGAATACCTGGTGCGCTAGCTCAATTCTGGATTGCCTATGTCAACCCGTACTATACCACACAACATAGGTGTAGTTATAATGCAATGAAATTATGTTGATTTGTTAGTTTTACATATTTTAATTTTGTTGTTGTATCAAATTGCCATACAGTTCTAGGCAAAGTTCCAAATAAATTAGTCTTGCGGCAAGTAGTTTAAATGTTGTTGCAATTGTTATTAAATTACCCTGAATTAAATGTCTGAACAAAACACAAAGGATTTTTTTGTTATAATTAATGTTAATATTGAATTATAAATACCGTTCCTTTAAGATGTACACTATGCTTTGAAATTGGAGACAAATAGAACCTGAAGCAATAAGTGTTATATTTATATCGTATGGTACTTAACATTTTCTACACTTTGCACAAGAATTCATTAGAACAAAATGATAATAGCTAATTACACTTAATTTGTGTCTTGTTAATGAGAGCAGAAAATACCACTGAAATAAGCAGCTAAATGGTTTTTCAAAGTTTATCTAGGTAAGTGTTTTTTCTTTAGATTTTATGTACTTTTTATTTATATTTCCTAATTAGCTCTATGGGTTCTCTGGTTTTCTTAGAAGCTGAATGCACTTTCAATGATCTGTATTCAAATGCTTTTTGAAACGGCGATAGCCTCAGTCACTGCATAATAACAGGTATTTTCTCAGCAGCTCTTTGTAGCTACTGCATAGATGCCAAAGTCTATTTTCTGCTATTAGGAGTTTGTAGAATTTTTTTTATATAATGTCATCTATAAGAACATCTTTTATGCAAAGATGCTCTTACACATTTAAGTACAATGCTCAGCTATTTAGAATGAAAATGTATATTTAAAACAACTTAGAGATATAGTTATATATGTTTTCAGAAGTAGAAAAATAAGAGGGAGGCAGTCCTTCAAACATCTAACCCCCCAAAAAAGAGGAAGTGAAATAAGAAATAAAAAGCCAAACCATGTTGTGAAAAAGGAGTGTCACGGAAAGAAACAAAGCTAGTAAAAAAAAAATATAACAAAAGAAAAATAAATATTTTTATTATAAAATGAATATAAAATAATATAAAAAATTAAAATCAAATTGAGGGATGGGCGGGCAGTGCGTGACGTAAGCACGTACGCAGGTCCGCGCGCCTTTGGGACCAGGAAGTGAGGCAGCGAGGCAGCATGGACGCCGAGCTCGACAGCATTAACAATTGAAGCGGCCGAAAAAGGGAGGCAGGTCGGGACAACGAGCACCAGCCAGAAAAGACTGACCCCATTATCCTTAGCCTGTATGCAGGTACATGGGCTTCTTTGAGGCATTTCTTGTGGGGCAGACTTTTTTTGGCATTTCTTGTGGGGCAGAACAGTAGAACGGTGAAAAGGAAGAATTGAGGAAAATTAAAGTGAAAGAAAGAGGAAAGGGAGGAGGAGGAGGGAGAAAAAAAAGGAGAAGTAAGAGGAGTAAGAGGAGTCCACAAATTCTTGTGAGAAATATCCATCTACCTTCTACCTATCTATCTACCTTCCAATTATCTCCATTTATCTCCATTTGCCATTTGCTGAGACAAAAAAAAAATAAAAGAAAAAAAAAATAAAAGGGGTTAGAGACCTTTTTAATAATAAAGGCTGGAGGAGACAAAATTAAAACTACAAGTTAATCATATCAAATTAAAATTGAAAAACAGTGTTATATATTTTTGAAAGTAAAGCTTAAGTTAAAGCAACGAGGCAAATATAACGAAAATCTTTATACCGAAGCCAAAGGAGAGATCCCTCCCTACATATGGCTCCTAAAAAAGAGAAAGCCTTAATAATTGAGAAAAAGAAAGCAACAATTGGTACATATTATTCACCTAAAATGGCATCTACAGAATTAGAAAGACAACGAAAATCTTTGCCCCTAGAAAATGCGGAGATGTCTGCGCACCAAATGTCTAATTTATCAGAAGAAGACTTTCCACACCTGCCAAAAATTCCACAGGGAATGACGCAACAATTATTAACCCAAATGCTGGACAATCTATATAAAAAAAATTAAAGATGACATAGAACACAACACAAATGACATCAGATTGGAAATTTCCATTCTTTCTGAGAAACTCTCAAGTCAGGCAATTATATTACAAAAAGTTCAAGATGATTATGAACATATCAAACTATCTAATGCACAATTAGAGAAGAAATTGCAAGACATGGAGAATAAAATTATAAATTTTGAAGACCGCTCCAGGAGAAATAATATTAGAGTCAGAGGCATTTCGGAAACAATAGCACAAGAGGATATATGTTCTTATCTGGACAGTTTTTTTTCAAATATTCTGTCCCTGCAGACATTGGGCCCTGAATCTTTTGAAAGATTCCATAGATTGCCTAAACCAAATGGAATTGACAAATCCAAACCAAGAGATGTAATAGTCTGCTTTTCGAGCTTTCGGATAAAAATCTAATAATGCAGAAAGTAAGGAATAAGATCCTGGACACTGACGAATGGAGGCATCTAAAAATCTTTCAGGACTTATCTCAAAAGACAAGACAAGCAAGAAGAACGTTTTCAGAGGAGACGGCATTTCTAAGAAATATGGAGATACGATACAAGTGGCTATTTCCGACGGCAATTATGGTCTTTTTTAGGGACCAATCATATATTTTCAGAGACAATATGGCACTAAAAGAGAAAATGATAATCTGGAAACTTATCCCAACCTCAAATTGAATTTTTTTATTTTTTATTTTCTTTCTCTCTTTTCTTCTGTATTGGGTAGATAAGAATGATAGGGGTTATATTTCTCTAGCACGGTTTAAAAGAAATGGAAATGTTTTTGAGATTATGGCAGTAATATGTATATATAAGGAAAAGAAAAGGAAGAATAAGGGATAGGTCTACACTAAGATTAAGGGATAAGAGGGAAGGGTTAAAAATTATATTCACAGATGGAGTAAAAACCTTCCTAAAACATAGTTGCACTAGAAAGTGGAAAAGAATGTAGAATGAAAATGAGTATTACAATTGTATAAGAAAAACATTTTTTTTGAAGAAAATGAATATTATAAATACACAAATTTAAAACTTCAGTTCACAAAGGGAAATTGAATAGGGAATAAGAAAAGTAAATGAAAGATGAGAAGTGGGTGGGAAGGAAAAGGGGAAGAAAGGAAGAAAGGAAAAGGGGTGTTTAATTAAAAAATAGATATCAAATAAATATGAAATAGGTTGTCACATTACCAGAAAAGGGAAAGTAGAGGGGAGGGATAAGGGAAAGGAAAGGAGAAGGAAAGAGAGACGGAAGGAGGATGGGAGAATTGACTTAGAGGAGAAAATAGGAATCTCTATGAGGTGAGAAAAGCAAATGAGAAAATTGAGGATAAGATAAGAAGAGAGAAGGGAGAGGAGAAGAGGGGAAGAGAAAGAGATCTTAGCTGAAGTTGTCTCAGATAATATTTGTCAATGTATAATAGTATAACTAGGGAACAATTAGTAGATAGAATGTGGAGTTAATATTGTATTTTTGAAAAATAGCAAAGTAGCGTCTTTAATAAAAGGAAAATAAGGCCCACCATCCTGGTTCGAGATCCTGCGACGGCAGCAGGTTTAAATATGAAGACTTTATTTAGAAGTTCTTCGTATAATAGAATGAATGTCCAAGTATGGAGTTTACTCAGGAGGCCAGGTATTATATGGCCGAATGGGGATGGTATGAGAGGATTTGTGTGCTGGCTGTTATTTGAGAGGTGGTTAGAGGATAGGAAGGAGTGGGGGGAGCAATGGCAAGATGTCACTTAATATATTATCTATAAATGCAAGGGGTTTAAACTCAGGACAAAAAAGAAGATATTTATACAAATTAATGATGGACAGTAAAACGGATATTGGTTTTGTTCAGGAAACACATTGGGTTAACACTACATCTAAGCTATGGAACTATAAAAAAATTCCAGTGGTTCATAGATCTAATTTGACTGGAAAAAATAAGAAAAGAGGTGTGGCGATTTTTTTTTCAAGTAGCTTGAAGTATGAGTTTGTCTATGAGGAGGTTGATCCCGGTGGCAGGTTTTTAATAGTAATAGCTCGAATCAATGACATACTGTACACATTGGTAAATGTATTTGCTCAAACCAACTCCCTCACAGATTTTTGGAAAGTTTATTGCAAAAGGTGGATCGCGTATCGTCTGGTAGCTTGATTATTGGAGGGGATTTTAACTGCATTATAGATTCCAAGGTAGATAGGAACAGAACTAAGCCTGCAAATAGAGATGATAGTCAAAGAATAGGATCATCAATGATGGAGACTTTTTTAGCAAAGAATCGTTTGTATGACTGTTGGAGAATATTAAATTCAGAAGAGCGAGATTATACGTTCTATTCAAACGTCCATCAGTCATACACCAGAATTGATTACTTTCTGGTTAGGGCCGACACTTTGGATCGAGTCAGTAAAGTTAAAATTGGACCTATAATATGGTCTGACCATGCACCAGTATGCTTAGTTATAAACAATAATGCCGAATATAAATGCAGAGATAGATGGAGATTAAATGAAACTTTATTAAAATCGGAAAATAACATAGAAGAAATGCGAAATCAGGCTAGAGAGTTTTTTGAAAGTAATGATACTGGGGATGTTTCAAATGCTGTGTTGTGGTGTGCTTTTAAATCATATATGAGAGGATGTCTTATAAAATTGGGCGCTAATGTAAAAAAAAAGAAGGGAAAAGAGTTGAATGAGCTTAATATAGATTTGGCAAAATTGGAACGTCTTCATAAGATTACCTTAGATTATAAAATTTTGGAGGACATTAAAGAGATTAGAAACATTTTTTTAGTAAGAACTCAAGAGAAAATAAATAAAGCAATGTTAATATTAAAGCAGGGATGGTATTATGGAAACAATAAAACAGGTAAAAATCTTTCAAATAAATTAAAAAATAAAAATAAACTTCAATCTATAAAATTAATAATAGCTGGAAAAAAAAACCTTTTTTCGCGAACCCAAATTGCCAATGCATTTGAAGAATATTATAAAAGTTTATATAATCTGAAACTTAATGAGCCGTCCGAAGGGGAAATACAGCAGTTTTTGGATAAATTAAATCTGCCAAAAATATCTATTGAGAAACTAAGTCAGCTAAATGCTCCATTCTCCATTCAGGAGATTAGTAATACTATTAAAGCATTAACAGCGGGCAAAGCCCCAGGACCAGACGGTTTTTCATCGATATTTTATAAAAAATTAAACGATATAATTTCCCCATATATATTGAAGACATTCAACGAATTTGCTACTCATAAAGTTATTCCATCAGAAATGCTCCAGGCCTCTATAATGCCAATCCCTAAACCAGACAAGGACCCAATATATACTTCAAACTATAGACCAATTTCTCTTATTAATCTAGATATTAAAGTGTACTCTAGAATTCTGGCTGATAGACTTAAACAAAATATACCAGATATTGTACATTTAGACCAGAGTGGGTTCGTAGAAGGCAGGGGTACGTCTGATAATATCAGGAAATTAATGAATGTCCTATATCATGCAGCCCAAAGTTCGTCCCCTTTTGCCCTGGTCACCCTCGATGCCGAGAAGGCCTTCGACCGTGTTAACTGGAAATACTTGGAAGAGGTTTTGAAGGCCTTCGGCATAGAGGGCGTCTTTAAGGAGTGTACAATGGCATTATATACAGATCCCCAAGCCAGAGTTTCAGGATTTATGTTTCAATCGAAATGGTTCCCAATTAGAAATGGGACGCGACAGGGCTGCCCTTTGGCACCCCTGCTATACATTCTCTCCATATAGCCATTGGCAGCTGCGATTAGACAGAATGAGGGTATCAGTGGGTTAAAGGTGAACACAATGGAGAACAAAATTGCACTTTATGCAGATGATGTTCTATTGACTCTTACGGATCCTATTAGATCTATTCCAGCCGTATTTCATCTGATTAAAGAATATAGCAAAATTTCAGGCTATAAAGTAAACATAAATAAAACACAAATCCTGTTAAAAGGTTTAGTTGGGACCGGGGAAAAAAAGCTTAAGAAGGAATTTAAATGCGATTGGGAAGCCAGGAATATAAAGTATTTAGGGGTAAGATTATCCTTGGAATATAGAGAAATTGGAGAACTTAACTATACAGAAATCGCTACCCAATTCAGGAGTATTCTAAAAAATTGGAGAGGGTTAGAACTGTCGTGGTTGGGAAGAATCGAAGCAGTAAACTCCTATTTACTCCCTAAACTGACATTCTTATTTGGTAATCTCCCGTTGAGAGTGTCATCCCAGACGATACGCGGTCTTCAAAAACAAATATCACATTATATATGGCAAGATAGGAGACCTAGAGTGTCATTGGAAATATTACAGAGAGATCGGAAGGGGGGGGGGGGTTTCTTTTCCGTACGTACAAAAATTATATATGACTAATATGGTAGTACATTTAATTAAGTGCGATAATTTTACAAAATCAAGACCTATTTGGTTAGATATTGAAAAATCGGACTTGGGTAATATCGAACCTTTATTTCTTATGTGGTGCGATAGCGAATTTGTAAAAAATATAAAATCGAACAATCCGATGAATAATACAATGATCTATATAGCAAAATATTTAAAGAAAAAATATGGCACTAAGTATATATCAAGGATTGCCCCACTAACATGTTTAAAACTTTATATAAAAGACATAAATATACATGAATGGGAAAAGTGCGGAATTGCAAAATTTGCGGAAATATTAGATGATAATAAAATATTGTCATTCCCAGAGTTACAGCTTAACTACAACCTTCCTTCTAAAGAAATATTTAATTATTTAAGAATAAAATCTTTTATCATAGGGAAAACTTTTTCGGAAATCTCTCAAATTGACAAGTTTATAGCATTTCACCACAGGAAAAAAATTGCCTCCAAGTTTAATCAATTTATAAGAAGCCAAAGGCAAATAGATAAAGTGTCAGCAATGAATAAATGGGAGCAAGAACTTCATTTTTCTTCTCCGGTTGAAGATTGACTTTTGGGCTTACAATTAGTAAAAAAACATATTCGTGGGGTAAATATACAGGAAGTGTACTTTAAACTTGTGTATCGATGGTATCTGGTGCCCACTCGCCTTCATAGATTTCAACCTACACTTCTACCAGATTGTTGGAGATGTGGTAGGGAACTAGGCTCATTTTCTCACATATGGTGGGACTGTGAAGAGTTAAAACCTATGAAAGCAATTTTATCGGATTTTGTAAATTTTGCGCTGAATGCACAAACTGTTATTATGGCTCAAACGTTCCTGTTTCATTTAAATATGCCAAGGGTTAACATAAAATTAATAATTCTTATGATCCATATTTTTATGGCAATTAAACTAGTTATAGCTAGAAATTGGAGAAATATGGGTCCGTTGGTTTGGCAAGATGTTTGTGTACAAGCGGATTATCAATGTAGGATGGAAGCAGGTATAGCATTAAATAAAGTATCCAAGGAGAAACATGAGGAGATTTGGGCCCCTTGGAATAGATATCTTAGTCTTAAAATTAACCCCCCCCCCCCTCCAATGACAACCTAACCTCTCTTAGGAAACGTAACAGCTTTATGTGGAAGTGTAAGAAAGTGTTAATGTATGTAATCTATAGATTTGAAGTGTAAGAAAGTGTTAATGTATGTAATCTATAGATTTGACTGCAGTTAGTGTACAAAAGTATAAAATATGGTTTTAATTATGTGTATAATATTATTTGTATATTAATTGATTTCCTGTAATATTTTAAAACCTATTTTTCTATGAAAGTTTGTATATGAATGAAATCTTAAATTTGAAAAATAAAAAATTTATACAATTAAAAAAAATTAAAATCAAATTAAAACATTGGAGCGCTTGTGGTCAGTCTGAAGAGAATGGAGGCAACTGTATGGACCCTTCACTTTACTGTGATAGATCATGAATTTACTAACTCATGAATGGAGGAGTCAATATTTTCAAAAAAGCATACAGCATGAGACACATAGGCAATGATTTAGATCTTTGTAAAAAAAAAGAAATTAATAATAAAAAAAACAAAACACTGTTAGTTCGCTTAGGCCATCAGACTCCTTGGGAACTAATCTAGAGACCACTGCAAGGCCCCATGTATTAGATAGAGAAGTAGTTTAAGTGTAGAAGGTTGAAATGTTATAACCAAATGTGGGAAACATGTGAGTATCTGCAATCAGAGTAGGTGTTAAGGTGGTACACATAATTATAGGAAGAGCTCAGCTGAAAATGGATGGTGGATATGTGGTTTAAAAAGTACAGGGTGTTCTTGAAGGGAAAAAAATCCGGCCCCACACCAGATATAAATACATAGTAGAAATAACAATAATTCCAAGCCACACCAATCTGCACCAATCATGCATACAAGGTACATCGGAATATCTTAACAGAAGGAAAGCGCATAGTATAGTGCATAACCCATTAATAGTACCAAAAACCACAGTAATAAAGTGCTAAATGCAATCACCCATTAAAAATGTATACTGACCAAGAGCAGGAGAAATGCAGAACATTTCTGTGATTACCATAATTTTTGGCCTTGTGCAAGAATATTGTGACATTTAAACTCTATATAAAATGTAGAACAAAGTAATCTGTAATTCCCATGAGTTTAAGGTTCAGACAAGGACTATGATCATCAAAAAAGTCAAGTTGGGTTGTGTAATCAACTTGTGTGGCTTCCAATTCTATTGTAAGGTCATCTGTTATAATGTTGTGTGGATCCCTTCATTATCTTCTTTGATGCAGCTTACAAGTGTTTGATGTGCCACATAGACACCTGACATTTCAGCTGAAAATATTAACCAGATGTCTCTCAATATTTAATTGATGTCTACCTTTGTGAAATACATTGAGAAATACCCATTGAGAGATTCAGCGTGCAAATTGCCCATGTCCCAATGAGACTCTGATTCATCCAGGAATCTAACTTCTGAGAACTCATAGTCATCTTCTTTGACAGATGCCATTTTGGCCTGACAGCAAGTGGTGGAACTATTGGCTGCACCAAGGTCAGCACACTGAGAGAGTCCACCAGGTGGCCCATGCAATTAAGGCCCTTTCCAATGAGCATGTGTCCTCAGGGGCTTGGTCATGTGCAATCAGACTAGTTTTCAATGTGCTACCATCCTGCCATGACTGCTGCCACATCAGAGTATAAATGCCCTTTAACAACTTGACTGGACCCTTTCTTAACTACAGCCAATGCAGGGAGGGAGGTTGAGAGTACTGAGAGAGACACCAGACTCTGACTCCCAACCAGCCAGCCAGCTGAAGCCCCCCTCCTGCACCCAAAAGGTAGGAAACAGGAGGGTGACTAAAAAATGGCCAGCATGTGTGTCTGTATGTGTGTCGTGTCTTTCTTTATGTGGGTCAATGTTTGTATCTGTGTGTCTGTGTATCTGCTTGTGTGTCAATGCATGAGTATGTGTGTCAGTGTTTGTATCTGTGTATCTGCATGTGTATCAGTATTTTTATCTGTGTGTGTGTATTTGTATGTGTGCCAGTATTGGTACTTATGTATCTGCACGTGTTTCCGTGTTTATAACTGTTGGTCTGTGTATCTGCATGTATGTCAGTATTTCTATCTATGGAGAGAAAAGCACAAATAAGGGTGCGCCTAAGACAAGTAGAATGAATGTATAAAAATATGTATCAGAGAGTCCAAGCAGCGATACCTAGAAAGTCCGAATATAAATAATCCACATATGCAGGAGGTAGTCCTAGTGCTACATAAAATGGTATGTGAAGTCCCAGATGTATATCCGCAGCTTCAAAATGGATATGTGAAGAAAACAGAAGACTTATAAGTTTCTACTTGATGAAGCCTATTGTGGCGAAACGCGTATAGGAACTTTTGATATAATCTAAGTGTTAATAAAGGAATATTTGGCTATTATACATTTGGTTGCCACATTCCTCTTCCCACCTTAGTATTATATTACCTTCTTTTAGTATAATTTTATTATTTTACTATTTGCAAGTTTATTTTATTCAGACCTGACTACTACTACCTTTTTGTCCATATCGGAGTACCAAGAATCCTAAAGTGGGGATTATACCACCCATACGCCATCCACCGAGCAGTACGTCTGCTCTATATACCGTGAGTATATTTTATTCTGTTTTTACATTTTATCAACTATACAGTGAGCACTATATTTTATTCTTTTACCTCGAGCTGGACTACTCCACCAAAGTACTCTGCTAAAGAACAAAAGAGGAGCAACGTATATCCTTGAGTGGGGATTATTCCACTACGTGCCATTTACACCAGAGCTGGATATAAGCTCTGAATATTGTGAGTAGTTCTACTATTCTATATACAATATTATTTTACCGTTCATACTATACCATTGGAGTTTCCCTTGTCTTCTGTTTTCTTCACATATCCATTTTGAAGCTGCGGATATACATCTGGGACTTCACATATCATTTTATGTAGCACTAGGACTACCTCCTGCATATGTGGATTATTTATATTCGGACTTTCTAGGTATCGCTGTTTGGACTCTCTGATACATATTTTTATACATTCATTCTACTTGTCTTAGGCGCACCCTTATTTGTGCTTTTCTCTCCATTGTATTCCAAGGGGCTTAGAGGGGATTCCCCTTTTCCATAGATGTGCTGCCTTGCTGTCATATTCTCTGTTTTCCTATCAGCGCTGAACCTCCTTCCTGATCTCGATTACATTTCTATCTATGTATCTGCATGTTTGTCAGTGAGTGTATCTGTATGTGTGTCAGTGGTTTTATCTGCATATCTGCATGTGTCAGTGTTTATATTTGTGCCTCTGTGTATCTGCATGTGTGTCATTGTTTGTATTTGTGTATCTGTCTATCTGCATGTGTGCCAGTGTATGTAACTGTGTGTCTTCTTATCTGTATGTGTGTCAGTGTTTGCATCTGTGTATCTGCATGTGTGTCAGCATGCATCATTGTGTCTGTGTATCTGCATGTGTGTCATTGTTTATATCTGTGTGTCTGTGTACCTGTGTGTATCAGTGTTTGTAACTCTGAATCTGCATGTGTGTCAGTGTGTATATATATATGTGTGTGTGCATGTATCAGTGTGTGCATGGCCGTGTAGGTCTTTATGTGCATACATCTCAACATTCAAATGCCGACTCTACACACAAACATATCCCTGCAATTTAACATCAACACTACATACAAACACACCTCTGTATTAAAACACCATTATATATAAGCAAACACCTGCATTAAAAAAACAATACTACACACAAATGCACACCTGCATTCAAATGTCAGCACTACATACATACATATATATATATATATATATATATATATATATATATACACACACCACTGCATTCAAGACAAACACTAAACACAAGTACACACCTGCATTAATAAAATGAATTGATCATTTTAGTTATGAATAAAGGTTAACAAATTTCAATTTAATTTAGAAAAATAACACTTCAGATGGGATATGATAACATTATACAAATATATTCAGGACCAATACAAACCATTATCTGAAAATGTATTCATTATCAATAATATAGATAGGACACAAGGTCACACATTTAGACTGGCAAAAAGGAGATTTAGTCTAAGCAAAGGAAAGGTTTTTTTTTTTTTTACAGTAAGAATAATAAATATGTTGAATTAATTGCCTGAAGAAGTGATTTTATCAGAGTTTGTACTGCTGTTTAAAAAGCAACAGGATTAATACTTGCAAAAACATAATATTCAGGGATATAATGTTTAATTTGTGGGGTAAAAGCTCACAAGCTCAGTTCTAAATGCAGTTCTGTCAGAATAAGCAAATCCCCAGCTGGCAAAGCATTGTGGGAGTTGCACAACAGATGGGTACCAACATAAAGTCTTCTTCTTCACTAGCAACTGACTCTACCTTCTAGCTAATCTTTTAATTTAAAGGACAATGCAATTTTTTTCCATTAATATTAATAATAATACTAATAATAAATACACAAATACATAAGAAAGTTGTTATAGTGAGGTTTAATAAAACTTAGGGGTATATTTGCTATATGCCTGGCACTAGTGAGTTTGAAACAGGCTTGTACTTTGCATTGTGATCGAGTTAGCTGCAATATCAACTAAACATGTGCAAAGTGAAAATATTTTATTCAGTTTTGTATAGGCAATTCTAACATATGTTTCAGCAAAATTCATTAAATATCAATTCTGAATGAACCAAAATTTGTCTCAAATCTTTTTGGAAATTCAGGGATCATTTTTCTTTGTAGGGAGCTGTGTAGAAGATACTTCCCCTAATTCGGTACCCTGATGTGGGATTGCCCTATTTAGAATACCAAATTATGGTGTTGTTTAGTAGATGGCTCCCCTAATCTGGGACCCTGATATGTGATTGCCCACTTAGGATACCAAATTAGTATGCTGTTTAATACATGGCTCCCCTAATTTGGTACCCTGCTGCTAGATTATCCTAATTAGGATACCAAATTTGGATGCTGTTTAGCAGATGTCTGAATTAATTTGGTACTTAGATGTGGGATTGCCCTACTTCTGAATTCCAAAATTTGGACGAAATTCAATTAATCTGATTGAAATGCACATGTCTAATAGCAACTACTGCAACCAGGTGACACATTTCATTTTAGCATATTGCTTAATTGCAACTCATAGCAATTTGGGTTTTTCACTGGCCCTGAAAGATTATAAAAACACGGCTTTAAAAAAATTGGGACCGATAAGGGGGGTAATGGGATTAATGACAATCACTATAGTGCTCTAGTAAGTTGGGACATGGAAATCTAGGAAGTGCAAGCTGCATTGTTCCATCTTATTCAGTATGTGTATGGCTAATGTAATTCAAATGACAGATATTCTCTGACTAGCTTCCTCTTTGCTTGGCTTGGTTTCTGCAATGATTTCAATAGTCTTAATTGTGTTAAATTCTTATTTTGTTTTCATTTTGAACACAATGCAAGACTCTATGTGAAATCTATATGCATTTACTAATGGAGCCTGATATATCAAAATCTCAGCTCTCCTTATAGCCTTAAATCTTCACCCTGCCTGATTCACCCTGTTGTAACTATTCTAATAAAAAATAATTAGTCACAGTTACTAGCGACTGTCATGTAACAAGTTAGGCGCTCAAGATGAAAAGTAATTAGTTACCGTAAAGAGTTCCTTTTCAGGGTGCTCAATTAAAAATATGATTAGCACTTTATCATGTTTTTTTCTGCCTGAGAAGGTAAAAATATAAGCTGAATGCGTTGAACACTGAAGATAGGAAATTTAATTACCTTTTGAAATAAGCGTATCAGACAAGGACCTCAGAATGCTATTCGTCCATAAAAAATACATTTTTATAACTGTTATACATGCCCTATGAACAGAATTTCCCCCAAATAGTGAAACTATCAGATAGAGGTGACTGTGATTTTTAGTATTTTTTAGTAATTTATGAATTTATATTGTAAATTAAACCCAAAAAACAAAAATAGATATGCTATAAAGTTCACAATTCATAACTATTCTTATGGCTATAATATGGCTTTTTCCACTGAGCGGTAAGGTTCGGGTTGGTACGGTTTGGAAGGGTTAGAATGGTCCATCTTATTCAGGTGAGTGTTTCCACTGCAAGTTGGACTGCCAGGGGGCATGCAGGGTTTAGACTGCAGTGACACAATAACGTTTTTCTGTCCGACAATTAACGCAGTGACGTTTTTCTGTCCACCAATCAATGGACTGTATTGTGTAATGCCAGTAGCTCCACCCTAACCATACCATACCATTTTTCTATGGACCTACAACTGAAGGGGGTCCAGGAATGGTGTGGTTTTTTGGTTGTATGGGCTCCTTTTATAATGGAAACACACTATATAGTGTGCCAAACCATACCAACCCGAACTGAACTGCTCAGTGGAAACGAGGCTATAGTGTTTATATAGTAATATATGAGATTATGCCTGCATGGGGAAAACAGGCAATTTTAAATGTGCAGAACAGTGTCTGTATTTATGCATAAGACACCTTGCATGATTATTCTCACATTTCATGGCACAAGAGATATATACCTGAAACTTACATGCCTCTTTGCTAATGGTAACAGGCACTTTCAACACAACTCTGACCTGCTGGTTGGGCTACACCTGACTTGGGTTTTGATTTTAAAATAATATAATATTTAAAAATATATATTTTTATATATGGATACATATACAGATACAGTAAATTAATATAAAACATGACATAATATAATAATGGCAACAAGTATATCGGAGTTGTGAACCGGACGGTTCGCTAATCTGTGATTAGCTCAAATAGGTAAAGGATATGTGACTCTGCAGATGCAGGATTTCAAGTATCTCTGTCCTTATGTGTAATAGGAGTGCTGAGGCATGAAGGCCTTCTCCTTTTCCTCGAAAGCCTTCTCTTTTTCCTCGATGTCCTCTGCCATCTGGGTCTTTGGGATAGTTGTTTCGGTGGTGCCATAGATAGGCCAGTCCAGTCCTCCACAAGATCAGCTGGTAATCCAAGCACTTTCTGAAAGTCTGGTACATCCACAGGAGACATGACGGAGTTTGCCCCGATGTTGTACCACAAGGGCAAAGGGAAAGTTCCATCTGAATTTAATTTGTTTCTCCATTAGTGCTTTAGAGACCAGTCTCATTGCCCGCTGGGCAATTAGGGTGGATTGTGACAAATCCTGGTAGATGGCTACTTGGTGTCCTTTGTATTGTATGTACGGCAGTTGGTGAACTTTCTTAAAAATGTCTTCTTTAAACAGGAAATTGTGTATCTGGCAGATAACATCTTGTGGCTTATCTTGAGGTGGAAATCTGGACCTTAATGACCTGTGGGCTCAGTCAAATTTTATAACAGTGTCCAAGGGCCTGGCAAGGATTTGGTTGAATAATATGGTAAGTACCTTCGTGGGTTCTTCATACTTGCCTTCTGGGCCTTCTGGTATACCCCTTACTCAGAGGTTATTGCATCTCCTTCGGTTATCTATGTCTTCTAGCTTTCTCTGGAGTGCTCTAGTAAGTTGCATCTGTTAAGTCTGATGGCACTGGGACCATTGCTGTGTTGAGGTCTCACCCTTAACCCTGTCACCTAGCTGGTGGATGTCCTTACTGATGCTTTTAAGCTTATCACCAAAGCTCTCCTCCAGCCTGGAAAACATTGCGGTGAGGTCCATTTTTGAAGTTAATTAGGCCAACGTTGCTCTGATATCTGTGTCCTCTGCTGAGCATTCAGATAGCGACGGGCTCGATGGCGGGCTGCCTCGTGTGCTGGAGATGGGCAGGTCTGGTTCTGATTGCTTGGCAAAAAATCCCCATGGCAAAGATTTTGATGACACCGGGTGTGTGGCAGGAGTGCTCCCAGTGTGTGCTCTTGTTTTTTTTGGTTGCCATTGTGTTTGCACTTGCCGTGTAATGTTATTTAAGCCCAGTTCAGGACAGAGCTCTGTGCTCAGGCATATGTCTGCATCGGAGTCTAGGCCACATCCCCTGCATTAAACTTTTAACATTAAAATTAGTATATGTTCATGGAGGTAACTACAAGGTGAAACTAGATAGTTATCAGGACACTCACTGGTGGTCATTGGTAACAATGCAGTCAGAAGGTGTCAGGACTAGCGTATCCCTGACATGCAAACCTAGGTAGATGCAAAACAGAAGCATGTACTGAATCTAGCATTGATAAGCAGAATGTCTGCAAGCAGACTGAGAGTACAAGTATACAGGCCAAGGTTAAGGAGTACAGAAGGAGACAATATGATAAAATGCCAGGATAATAGAAGTTAAAAATAGTCAAACAAGCTGGAGTCAATAACCAAGTAATCAAAATAAATATAATGCACTCTCGGGTATACTGGATCCACAACATGGTAAGGAACATAAGAAACTAGGAAGTATTTGCACCCTAAGGATAGATTCAATGAGTCCATGTCACACCTGTGATGTCAGAACCAGCAGGAATCCATACCCTATTACATACTTGGTAGGAAGGAACTGCCCTACAGTGGTGGGTCAGCAAGGCATTTTTGAGCTGGAATGTCTTCCCCGGGATGGCATGGATCTGCTTCTAGTGGTTCTGCAATTCAGCAAGATGCACATCCAATGCATCCCTTTATCAGAAAATGATGTTGGAAGGACCACAAGATGAAACACATAATTAATGAAGAATGGGCTTTAACATTGCCCAGCAGTGCTTACCTGCCCAGGGGTGCCCTTGGCATCCTGGAGGTGGATGCACAGGGGCTTCATGGCCTTCTAAGCTCATCCCTCAGGTTCTCAGTCCTTTGTGATGTTAGTGTTGCTGTGGCAAGATAGCGGCCCCCACATGGATGCCTGCCATGCACACAGGGGGTACAAGGAGGAAGTGGATGGATTCAGAGTCAAGGGTGTGACTGTGAAGTAGCCAAGATGGCGTTGAGTACCAAGGTGCATTATATAGCCTGTGGAGGCACCACCTATGGGGAGGTGGGTGGTTTTCATGTGACTTAGTCAGCCTATAAAACCCAGGAACTTGCTACCAATCAGTGCTTTGTTGTTCTTGTGCCTAGTTCTAGACTTCTGGCAATTTGTGCTTTGATTTCTCAACTTTTGGCCTCTGGATTCCCTTTTAACCTCACTGTCTAGCTCCCTTCCTCTGATCTCTGGACCATCTGACTACGATTACAGCATGCTCTCTTTACCTTCCATTTCTTTTTTTTTTATATTAAAAAAAAAGCTTCATTTTTACAGGAAAAAAAACAATTGAAAGGACAGACAAAAAGGCAACATCTTATAATGAATTAAATCAAATAGATTTGTTGTTAAACAAAAAACTTGAACAACATTGAGTACTGGGGGGAGGGCAGCATCCAATTTCAATACCCTTTAACCCCTTAAGGACCAAGCTTCTGGAATAAAAGCGAATCATGACATGTTAATGATGTCATGTGTCCTTAAGGGGTTAAACTCACCCCTTTGACACTGAATGCAAATGTGTTTAAAATAGTTAACAAGATTGGAATGGAAGTAACAAAGCAAAATATGTGCAAAATATTACTTTAAGTAAATAATGCTCTGTGCAGAATATTGAAATACAGGAATATATTGCTTTTTTAATATTTCTTTCTAACCCACTCACTCTACATACTTGAAAAAATAAAAATTAGCGTATTTAAACACAAAGGATAAACTCTTTTCTAAGTCTATATTAGGATGAATACATGTATTTCTTAAACGTGCCAGCTTGCCACAGTAGTGGTAAATGTTACGATGGCTTGAGTTTTCATTTGCAATATTTTTGATATTAATCCATTAACACTCAGGATAATGTACATAATTAAATGTGGACTGATTACATTTGGCAGCACCTTTAGAGTAATATAAACACAATTCATTGCCGTTTTGGATAACAATTCTAGGTATTAACTTAGCACAAAATGTTTTGCTATCAGTATATTTCAATGTCTCAAAAAACAAGCTTTCTGATGCATAAAAAGCATGTTTTAATGACTTGTACCTATAAAATTTAGAATTGGCAACCTTTTAACCCTCTGCATGCTTTAAAAGGCTCCTGCATGGTATATGTCTCGGACCTCGCTTTACATTTTGGTACTAAATTAGGGGGAAAAAATTCAAAAAAACCAAAAAAAAATATATATCTATCTATATATATATATTTGTGTTAGGTGCTTAAGATAGTACAGTGTGAAATACCATGAATAAGCGTAGGATGATAAAAGGAGCAAGTCGGTTGTGGTGTGCCGAAACCGACGATGAGGTAGGCCTGAGAAAGAAGAGGGCCCACCCAGGAAAAGAAATAGAAAGGAAAATAAATGTTAAAAAGTGGTGTGGTGGGAGGGTCATTCAACGCTGACCTCGAACGGTAAGGAGCCAGGCAAGGGGAGTGCCTTAAGTAGGCTAGGGGTAGAAAACCAGCACCTCCCACAAATGCAGGCAAATTGCCTTAATACTTGTGTTAGGTGCTTAAGATAGTACAGTGTGAAATACCATGAATAAGCGTAGGATGATAAAAGGAGCAAGTCGGTTGTGGTGTGCCGAAACCGACGATGAGGTAGGCCTGAGAAAGAAGAGGGCAAAAATTAAGTAATCCAATTTATTAACAGACCACCAATACATATACATTTATCAACCAGACATGTTTATGAAAGCATCTCTTAACTCTTGTACTGGGTTCGGTATGTACCGTGAGTAAGCGGATGACTTCCAGCGCCCCAGTGTTTTGATAACATGAGTTGGGACGTTGAAACTGGAGGCTGTGGACGCGGCTCCTATACGAAAGGAGTGTCCTGAGTAATTGTTTGCGTTGAGGCCCAGTTGTGTGAGCAAGGACCTGACGTAGGTCATGAAGGTTGTAGTGGTGAGTACTGCACCTTGTAGTTGTAATAACGGTTGCGAGGGCAGTAAGTGATGGTGCTGTATGTAGGCATCAAGAACCTTTATGGGACACCATCTGTTGTGCGTGGGGTAGTACGGAATGTTTACAGGTATGTGCTGGCTGGTTTTGGAGTGAGGTAAAGACAGGATGTAATGATCCATACGTTTTGTCAAGTGGGAATAGAGGAGGAATGGAGTGGTTTGGGTCGTGGAGGTCGTAGTGAATTCTCTGGGTCGTAGAAATCCATAGAAAGCGATGTATATTGCTGTTTTGATGATTTGAATTTGTATTAGTGTCAAACGGTTTCAGGTCGAGTAGGTTAGATAAAGCTTTGAAGATATGGTTATCTATGGGTAGCCTCTGGGCCAAATGTGTGGGTTCTGATTTTTGAATACCTCTGAGTATGGTCTTAATTTGGTGAGAGGCCATGAAACTGTTGTTATTTGGGTGTAAGATGAGCATGTGGTGTTGAATGCCAGTGAGATAGAGTTTGATGGTGTTATATGACAATTTGAGTTTAAGGTGGCAAAAGGAAGCAAACCCCAAAAAGATGTCATAACAAACGGTTGTATGATGTTATGTTCCAGAAGGAATCGTTTGAATAGTGTGAAAGCCCTGTTGTATGTTTTGTTTGTATTGTGTGAAAGTGCCAACTGAGACAATGTCCTGCTATGCTGCATGATGACGTCTAGTCCAGTATGAGTTGTTGAAATGTTGGAGTGATGGTGGCTGTGGGTGCTGCTGACGGGAGTGCTTGATGAAACTCCTGAAATTTAAAGCGAGACAAACTGTCAGCAGCTGTGTTGTATACACCTGGCACATGGAAACAACATAGGAAGAAATTATGACAAGCTGCCAACCAAGTGAGTTTCCTCAGAAATCTCATAATCGTAAGAGATTTGGAACGACCTTTGTTGATGATGTGACAGGTCGCCTGGTTGTCTGAGTAACAACGCACTGGCGTATTAGCCCATAAATGACCCCACGCTACGGCAGCCGCCACTATGGGGTAGATCTCAAAAAGAGCTGAGGTAGTGGAAAAACCTTCCAAATTCAGAACTGCTGAAGGCCAGCTGCCCCAAAGCCATTCGTTCCCAAAAATTGCTGCAAAACCAGTGGTAGATGCAGCATCTGACCAAATGGTAGGAGATGATTCAGTCAATTGAGGGAGGAACATACTTTTACCATTCCAAGTGGTTAAAAACCTCTTCCACATGTTTAGATCTGCCGTAGCTTGGGCATCTAAGGACAACCTGTGCGTGTCATGTAGAAAAAGTGGGAAAAGATGCAATAGTCGTGAAATAAAGGAGCGGCCTTGAGGTATGATGCGCATTGCAAAATTTAGTGACCCCAGCAGGGACTGTAGTTCTTTGCGGTTGCAAGTGCCGAGCTGTAGGTAGTTGTTTATGTAAGTGAGAATATTGTCTATCTTTTCGTAAGGTAGGCTTGCTTGCATTGTGGCAGAGTCTAACTGGATACCCAGAAAAGTGATAACCGTGTCTGGCCCTTCTGTTTTCTTTGGGGAGATGGGTACACCTAGTTGCTCAAACAGCTTAGTGGTAGCTTTGAGGCTAGTGGGAGGTGCAGTATTCTCCTCGACCAGTAGGAAATCGTCCAAGTAATGTAATACTGTAGGGCATCCGGCTATGTTCAATAGTAACCAGCATAGTGCTTCGGCAAATGTGTCGAAAATAGCTGGGCTACTTTTGGACCCAAAAGTTAACCGGGAGAAAAAATAGTAGTTCTCGGACCACTTGATGCCATGCAGGTGCCACAGTGTGGGGTGGATAGGGAGTAATTTGAAGGCGTTAGTAATGTCGGTCTTACTGAGCCAGGCTCCCACCCCTGCTTGATATGATGGCTGTAATGGCGTGATCTATGGTGGTGTATTGCAGAGAGAATTCCTCAGAGGGTATGAGGGAATTAAGACTGGGGTTGGCCGATGAGTGGGGAGCCGATAAGTCAATGATGAGTCTCTGTTTTTGGGAAGATTTCCCTGTGACAATACCAATAGGGTTGGTGCGCCATTCTGTGAATGGGGGAGTTCTAAAAGGCCCCAATACAAAGCCCTCCTCCACTTCTTGGTTTATGAGGGTGTCAACCACTGTGGGGTTGTGTTGGGCGGATTGTAGGTTTGGGCATTCCAGAGTGCCAGCTGGTATGTGTAGGATACCTGTGTGGAAGCCTTCTGTTAAACCAGAAATAAGAAAATCTACCAGGTGTCTAGATGGGTGCTGAGACATCAATGCTGTGAATACTGGCATATTAATGGACGTAAGGTAAGGCTTAGAATACATTTTATTTGGACACATGGTCTTAGCATGTGCCCTAAAACATTTTGAACAGACATGCAATAGTCTACATCCACTGTAATTACAAGACCCAACATTGAAATTATTACATATCTGGGACTTGCCCAGAAACTTGATTGGGCGTCCCAATTTGTCTTTGGATAGTTTCCCTGGATCCCCAGAGGAACTAGTTCCTTGTGTGGAGGCATGTCCGTCTGCCGTGTTGGGACAAAAATTAGTAGTATGGGCTGTGGAGGAGCAGTATGCACAAGCTGGTGTTCTTAGACCTGCAAAGTGTCTGCAGAATAAGACGGTATCAATCCTTCCCCAGTTGGATTGTGTACCGTACTGGGAGAAGGCTCCAGCCACTTTTGCAGAAAAAAGACCTATGGTAGTCATAGAATGCTGAACCACCATATTTGTTGCCCAGGTCTACCAGCTTGTGCATATAGAGATCAAACTCCTCTCTTCTGTTGGGATAAACCGCACAGATGACATCCCTGTAAATACCAAACGCTAGTACAAATTCAGGGATAGTCAGTTTCCTGTTCAGGCGGGCATCCCTAGATCTGACAATAACAGAAACATCATCATAAGCATACGTCTTATGTTCCACAATGTCCTGGGAGGCAATCAACAGGGAAGCCAGGTTGACGTCTTTACCTTCCAGGATATCCCTTTTGATATGCTCAGGTATCATGTGGGCCGGGCTAACTTCCTGGTCATCCAGGGGGCTGGCTGGAGCGACTAATGGCAAGGCTGGTGTTTGTACCGCAGCCGCGGGTGGCCCTGCTAGAGTGAGGGCCGTGGTGACCGACTCAAGTTTCTCCAGCCTGGAGTTGACCTTGCCCATGGATGCCATGAGTGAGGATAACATGGCCTGTATGTCCCCTGGGTTGGACTGGCTAGATCCTTCCCCGGCTTCCATGTTATTGGTTGATGTGCGTAGCAGTTTGAAAAGTTCTGCCTTCCTTGCTGTAGCGGGGTAGGGGATTTGTCGTCTCCTTAATTCCGTGGTTATGCGCGGGATTGTCCAGGATCTAATTGATGCTGGACTAGCTAGCTCTCCTCCTTGTGTGGGAGTGACAGCTCTAGCCGGGGTGCTAGGCAGGGAGAAATCCTCTACCCCTTCCTGAGACATACTATAAATAAAACAATAATTAGTATATAGAACCACCAAATTGTACTGGCAGGCTAGCTAGGCCGGATGGCGAAAGTATTATGCTTGTTTGGTGACAGGTGAGGCCCTACTAATTGCCAAGCGGCTTGAGAGGCTCTATCTATGCGTTGGCGCGAGGGGTTATTGAGGCCACTTGACGTAGTGGCAGGAGTTTTAGGCCTCTCGGTGACTGTACGACAGAAAACAGGGGAAGGGAGTGACAGGTGAGGCCCTCTCTTTGCAACATGCGAGGCGGCTAGCTAACGTGTGGCCCGATGGGTGTTTGCCTCCGAAACGTTTGAGGCGGGGTGTTGGCCTCGCGGGACCACTAACTAATGGCGACAGCCAAGATGGGGTAAATACCTATTGGGAATCCTGTGACCCTATTGCCAGTACTCTAAACTAGGGGGACGAAATGAAATGTATGGTAGAATACCATATGAGCAGGTGTACGTACCTGGTAGTATGATAAATCACAGGAATAAACCGTGTGGAGAAATTATATAAGCTCGACAGCCTAAAATGGGTAAAAGAGAGTAGTACGATGAGTGTGGGGTGTAAAAAGAACCAGACTTATAGTCTGTAGCAGCAATGTTATGTTGATACCATGGGAATAGCTATGAGTGGCTCAGAAATGTTTGCATGCTTGAATAAGACATCTGAGGGAGGCCGTGGCCTATGTACAAACAATCTATGTGTTACGTGATAATGGTGTGTAAAGGAAAACATGAAACGTAGGTTATATACATATGTATATGACTGTGTAGGGGACGTATGATTGGTTGGATCAGTACGTGTGATTCAACCCGAGTATGCATGCAAAAGGATTTAAGCCTTATGTGTCATCGTCATGACAGAGAAATGAGGCCTGTAATGTAGGCTGAGTAAATTGAAATGAAATGGATAGTTATAAAACTCCTGGCGTGGGAGTTCAATGATCTGTACCGAAATGTAACTGGTTTTATAGAAAGGGACATGGATGAGGTCATGGCCTAATTAACACAGCGTTATGTATGATATGTAGCAGAAAGACCAAAGGCAGGGATACCCCAAAATGATTTAACATGATGTAAAGTGATGTATATCTATGATATGTATTTATAGCAAAGACGTATCAACCCGAGAATTATTGCTTAAATGAACCTATCCTTGTATATGTTGTATTAATAACCCAGAAATGATGCTTGTAACATAGGCTGAGTCCATTCGTATAAATGGATAAGTAATGCAGACCCCTGAAAGCGTGGGAGTCAAATGGTATACACAGAGAAGTGGACTTGATTTGTGGACGTAATACAATACTGACAATTGTTAAAAGTAATCAACAATAATCTATTTAAGCAAGCAATACTTTAACCGAATGTTATATACACATGAAATGGTGAATATAATTCATGAAAGGATTATACGTGAACACACAGAACAGCCGAAAGCAAATGTGAGGGGAACACAGAAGTTAGAATAGTTTAACCGTATGATTTATGCGAACCAAAGCGTGTATGAGCGTATGTAAAATTTGCCGAACGGCAAAACAACCGAATGAACATTCGTTTAAATAACATGAATAGGATATGCGAAATGACTATTGAACGATTTAAAACATGTTCAGCCGAATGACCGTACGAATGAAAAGCCCGCGAATGGCTTGAAACATTCGTGTCATAACCAGGGAAAAGCCGTAAAGCGAGGACCCGTGCTGTACCGTACGCCGTGGGAACCAGTCCTGGCGTGACAGGAAGGTCTGACTTACGGTTTAGGAGTCCCTGGGACGCGATCTACAACGGAGAACGGAGTCAGAAGAAGCTGGACGGGCGGAAAGGCCTGAACAGGATTCCTGGACACAGCTTAACGTGGTGAAACCTCCTGGATACTGAAACCAAGATGGCGTCTGAGAGAACCCGGAAGTGGATCCTCATTCAACGCTGACCTCGAACGGTAAGGAGCCAGGCAAGGGGAGTGCCTTAAGTAGGCTAGGGGTAGAAAACCAGCACCTCCCACAAATGCAGGCAAATTGCCTTAATACATATATATATACATATATATATATATATATATATATATATATATATATATATATTCAGCACTTAATTCAAACCTAGTGTTAAGCAGCCTACAATAAATCTAATTAGAGCAACATTTGGAACATGGCTCAGGGTAGTTAAATGATGTCGTCTGCATTGAATTTAAACTACTAATGTACATCTTAAATGTTAAGCTACCCAACTATTGAAAGAGCAATAGTATGACAGCCATAGGGAACTAGCTGTGATGGTCCTGGTGACACTAAATAAGGGTACACACAAATTAAGTAAAACATTTGTCCCTTTATGCTGCTACATTGAGGCAAAAAAATAAATCTGAAAAGTTCATACATACATCGTTATCCACCAAGGTGAGCATTGTCAGGAATGCCAAGTGACTTTCAAATTGAATGTTTGGCATTATATATTCACCTGAAATTTCCGACAATTCTCACCTTAGCGAGTAACCCTGTTACATACTGTTTAAAACCCATAGTTTGTGTTGGAAGTAACAGATTGTACTTGGAGGGGGGAGAATAAAATCCAACGTTGACACAACGAACCTGTATTAAACTTTTCGGTTCATATTTTAATGTGGAACAAAAGTGTAAAAACTTAAAGGTTAGAATTATTAAAATTATATAACTTAAAGGGTAGCATATACTGGGAAGGAAATGCTTTTTTAATAATAATTGTCCCCAGAAAAAAAACATCAAATAATAGAAGCTGATTCTGTTGTGTATTTAAAGCAGAATTCATTCCAAAAGTCTCCTGAGATGCGTATACCATGTAAAGGAAGCCATCGTCATCCTTTTCTATGCCGTAAACATCGCAGATAGGTGTAGGCACACTCACCATGCTATGGCCATTTACCAAAAGGAAGAAAGCCTGGTTGGCATTTAGCTGTAGGCATCTCCAGATTATTTTAATCAATTCACTCATGTTAACATAATCTGGCACAAGAAATTCCGTTTTGTCTAACACAGGAAGCTGCTTCTCCCCCTTATACCTTTCAATAATAACCGGAATTTTGGTTGGATGCTGTTCCCGGATGAGTCGAACATCTTCCACTCTTTGCTCCAGAGTCCTCCTCTGCTTGAAACTCTTCTCTGATGGTATCTTGCCTGGTTGCCTTTAAAATGTCCAAATTGGGAATCCTTCTCCTTCACCAGGCTATGTGCTCTGCTATCCTCCCAGCTCGCTACCCAGGGCTGCTCTGTCTCCCATTTCTTCAATTTGAAAGGCACCTGTGTCACTAGATATCCCTCATGGTCCTGTTTTCACCTTAAAATGCTCTTGAGAGTCTCAGTTGTAAGGGATTTGCTGTTCTGCTGCAATTTGAGTTTCTTTTTAAAACAAACTAACTGGTAGGTTGTCACAGGCTGTGACTAGACTCATCATGTCCCATGTTATTGAAAACAAATTCAGCCCAGGGAAGCAGGTACACACAGTTGCCCTGGAGTTCACATTTGAAACAATGATATGAAAGTATTGCTTCAATACCCCATTAGTTTGTGGGTGATAGGTTGAAGAAAAAGACAGTAGAAATACTAAAGATGAGAACCCCTATGTCAAATAATGACCTGGGGAATGCCATGTAACCTGAATGCCTCTTCGGTTAATATATTGGCATAACTTGAGAGGTATAAAATCAACAATTTTGGAGAGACAATCTACCATCATTAATATTACCCTTAGATTGTGGTAATTCTACCATAAAATCTATCAAAAAATGAGCCCATGGCTCAATGGAATATGCAAGGGGTGAAGGAAACCTCAAGGAACTTAGAAGGATGATTTAGATTGGGCACAAACAGTGCATGGCCACCAAAGTTATCTAGAAACAAGCTAGTTTTCTTTGCAAAAGCACAAATAGCTTCCCACTGGGCATGTCTGAAGCATGGACTTTAGCTTTCTCAGTAGTAAGCAACAAATAAATAGTTTAGTCAGTTCTAGTAATGGCTATTATTCTAATATACAATACCAGCATGAGTAAAGACATAGTTTTGATGCAGCATCCCAGCATTGACATTTTTTTTTTAATTTTTAATTCTATAAGAAGCATCATTAGGCAAGTGTTCCACATCAGTATTGATGAGAGGGGAACACGCAGCATCATCGTGAATGCAGGAACTTTGCCTTAATAAAGGTGCAGGGATGACACTGCGTATCAAAACTGACATAAGAATGGTGCACAGAACCCAAGTTTATGGCTGAATGGCACCTTGAAGTCCCAGGTACCATAGCAATGGGAAACAAAATCTGATTTTTGTATGTTTGTTTATACTGTGCAGGTCATACAGATGGAGGTTACAGGGATATATGATGGTACACCTTGAAACACCAGCAGCCTCCATCTGTCAGATCTATTTATATAGCTATATTTATATAGTAGATGCTTCACCTTTGTATGACTGACCATCTATACTGAGATCTGTTTCTAAAAAAAAGGTCATTATTTTGCACCTCAGATCAAAACTGTCAGCCATCCCTTGATCCAGAAAGTTTGTCTGTAAGAGAAATCCAGTACAAAGAACACATAATAGAGGTCATCCAATTCAGTTGTTTTACAACTTTGATTTTTACAATTCACTTTTTAATACACTATAAACTACTGTTAAGTAAAAAAAAAAAAACACCCTTGTGTCACAGATAATACTGGATCAGCTCACACCTAATGGGTAAATTTGGTTCTAAATAGCTGATGTATGTTATGGCTATTAACAAAAGCTCATAGTTACAAATGACTACTGTTTTATAGCTTTGTTGCTATTTATGCTGACCACTCACAGATTGGCCAAATCTGTGCCATGTGGGAACTCTGAGAATGGACAAAAAATATTTTTAGCTCAACCTATACCATTTGTATATCAGACTGATCCCACCCATAAGGCCAGTCCATAACCAAAATGCCAGCAAATTCTCTCTGCACGAGAGATATAGCAACGTTGGACGATTGTGTCAGCCTTCTTTGGGTCTATTCAGCGAGATGTAGCTTATACCCCTCTAAGCACAGTGAGCATGGGGTCAATGTTTGGATCACCCTTTTAACTTGGGAAGAGCCATTGCAACTAAAACAGACAATATGAGAACTTGGAGAATGGACATAAGCTTAGATAAACTCAGTAGCTTGCCCTTCTGAGAAAGCACAGGGACACTTACTGTGTTATCATCTTAACAACCACACCTCACCTGAAAATAAATGCCCACTCTGTGAATGCGTACTTACCTGTGATTGACAGAAGATAGTGACAGTGCAAACAATGTAATAAACTGATTTTGTGCCATACTAGACACATACCTATGTAACCTTTGAGGTTCATTTCTGCTATATGAATTATTCATTTTAATATACTTTGACATGTGTTTTAGGGATTCCATGTATTGCATTATAGCTAACATATATTTTTCATATTTAATGTATATAGAGTTATATGTTGTTAAAGGACCAGTCCAGCTAAATGTAGTAGTTAACGTGCCAGGTGTGCCCTGGTGCCCCCAATTGCAAGGAGTCAAACTGTTTGTGAACAGAGTCAGCTTTATAAAAATTTATGACAATGTATCAATTTATAAAAAATAATCTCTTCACAAATGAAGTTCCTGTTTTGGGATCTATTTACAGTGTACCATCATAGTGAGATTGTAGGAATGTTTTGATGATTTTGTAATTAGTTACAACTGATTTTTGGAAATTGAGTATATACTAGGAGTCTGGACTTCACTAGACAAAACTTGACTGGATTTCATCCTTCTGAAGATGACTCAGAAAAAATCTGCATTCCTGTTACGTGGAATTCTACTCTACCACAGTAGACGCAGGCAGCTGTTTTGCACAGTAGAAAGGTTCTGCAAACCAGCATGTGTGCATATCCCCACCAACTTTTCTGAGGATAAATGTGAAGAATTTGCTATCTTCTTCACAGAAATTATTTCCTCCATGCAAGCCTCTATCAGAGCAGGCCAACCAGTTATACAAAAGAACCACAACAGTTGAATGACAGATTGCCCTATATTTACAAATGTGGATATAGAGAAAGTTAAAAGAACCGTGCAAAAGTTGCACCTTATTACGTGTGACTTAGACCCTGCCCCAGCTCATCTTATACACACATGCATTGAAACACTCGCCCCAGCCCTCACAGAAATAGTGCAGTGTTTACTAGAATCGTGAGACTTCCCAGATCATCTAAAAGAGGCTTAAAAAAACCTTCACAAGATTCAGACTGCGTGACAAATTACAGACTAGTATCTGTTGGGGATAATATCCACCCTCTGTGGATGATGGATATTTGCCAACTCTTTATATCAGAGCTCTGAAAATTGGAAAGGAAATGCAGAGACGTGTTCAATAACCAATTCAAATTCCTATATTACGCAAGTTATATTTATACCCCATTTTCCTAGCAGGATGGGAGGGGGAAAAATGAGCATATGGGCGTGACAATGATGACAATGACATAGATTGTTTTTCACAAGTTATAAGCAGCTGTTTCTTGTTATATCCTATATAATATAACGCACGTATATTTGATAAAAAACAGATATTTACAAATACCAAAATCTTGGACAATTAACAAGAACATTTCGAAATCAGTACTTTTTCCGTAATTAGGATTTTAGATAAATTTATTTCCGAGAATCGGAGATACAATTCCAAATTTATTCTTGGTTCAAATTAACCCTTATATGAACAGCTAGGATAGATAGTGAAATGGATATTCGTATCTACAGTATCCAACCTACCATTTCTAAGGAAAATCATTGAAAAGTAGTGTCAACTCTAATGGAGGCCCATGAATTAAGCTATAACATATTTGATTATTTCCAGTCAGGTTTAATTTAATAGCGCATTTAAAGCACATCTGTGGTCTAAGAGGCACAGATCTTAATTAGTTTAAATCTTTTCTCACTAATAGAGTAACATCAATGTGAAACTCATCGTCACCAAAAGAATTGGCCTGTGGAGTTCCACAATGATTTACATTGTCTCCCACGCTATTTGCAATTTACTTGCTACCATTGGGGGACATCATCAACCAACATGGCCTAATATATCATTGCTACACTGATGATACATAACTCTACATCTCCTATGCTAAGATACTAAAGACCCGACATGCCTCATCAACAGTTGCTTAGCAGAACTCTTAGAGTGGATGAATGCTAGCTGGTTAAATTAAAGCCAGACAAAACAGAGTTACTATTGGTGAGAGGACTCCGTGCAGCAAAATACCTCATGATAATCCTGCAGACCTGGAACCTGAAGGCTTTGAACTCATTACAGAGGTACAAAATCTTGTTGTTCTGATTGACTCTGGACTATCATTTAAACTGCAGATTTGCTCCATAATAAAATCTGCTTATTTCCACACGATGATATGCCAACATTAATCCATGCATTTATGTCCTCTCGTCAAGATTACTGTAATGTACTCTATTTGGGCCTCCCAGGAAAAGAATGCCTACAAACTGTTCAAAATGCAGCATCCAGACTACTGATCAACCAAGTCGATCATGTCACATAACATCTGTTCTCCACTTCCTTCACTGGCTGCCAATTAAGTGGCAATTATATTTTAAAATTGGCCCGCATACCTTCAAAACCTTAGACAATCAAGGCATACAATAGCTGAAAGAGCTCCATCCTGCTCACTTTGATCAGCCAACTAATCCCGTCTGTCAGAACCCAGAATAAAGACAAACTTTTTTTTATCAGGCATTCAGTCAACTTATCAGAAACTCTTAACTTTTATGTTGGTTTTATATATTTGCAAAGTGCGTTGAGTCTCACAGGGATAAAAGTGCTATAAAGAGCTGCATAACAAGGTAATAGAACTTTATAAAGATGGAAACGGATATAAAAAGATATCCAAAACCTTGAAAATGCCAAAAAAAATCACGGTTACAATATGCCCAACTACACCTTGACAAGCTTCTGGCACACTGTAACTTGGAGTGTCAAGACCGAAATAGAGCTTTATGGTCACAACCATAAGTGCTATGTTTGAAGTATCAACAAGGCCTATAATGAAAAGAATACCATCCCCACTGTGAAGCACGGTGGTGGCTCACTGATGTTTTAAGGAGGAGGGTGGTGATCTCTAATTTAACGGGGAATCTTGTGAAAATTGATGGAAAGAAGAATGCAGCATGTTATCAGAAAATACTGGCAGACAATTTGCATTCTTCTGCACGAAAGCTGCACACAGGACGCTCTTGGACTATCCAGCATGACAACGACCCTAAGCACAAGGCCAAGTTGACTCCAGTGGTTACAGCAGAAAAAGGTGAAGATTCTATATGTATGTCACACTACAATTTATGTTTTTGGAGGTTTGCATTTTAATCTTTCTTTAAATGTTTTTCTTTTTGCTCCTTTTTCAATGCATTAGAGGAATGTTTAGCAAGGTTTCCTGTCCTCTTGAGTTGCAACTAAATGTGGGATCCATTTTGGAGCTTCGTGAGAGATTGTCGGTACTACGATTTTCAAATGTAGATGATTCCTCATTTGCCACGCTATAAGAGGGCAGGAAACTTGTTTTTGAGGAGATCTTGATAAAGTGTCAACAGTCACGAAATGCATTATAGCTGTACATATGAAGGGAAGCAGATTACTGTATGTCATATCTTTCTAACTGTTTTACCACTTGGAAAAAAGTTTTTTTAGTTGAAAGTACAGAGCAGTAGTGCACTCACCATATTAACTATTTCCATTTTTATCCTTGTCTGAAAGCACAATGCAGAGACGAAAAGTGCCACTCTACTCTTTTTTTTATTTCTTTTTAAAGACTGTCTTGCTGCGTCCTTAATGGATTAAGGCTTTTGTTGCTAAAGATAACACAAATTGACATTATTTTCCTGGTCTTAATTTCATTAATAATTCTGGTATTTCTGGCAACAGTTATGTTAGTTAATTTCTGTGTCTGGTGATGATGTTACTCTTGATTCTGTTTAGTTATGATTATAAGAACATGGAAGTTTCCCAAAAATGACTGAAATTAAGTGGCAAATCCAGGTAGAAGCACCAGGCAAATGTTCACCCAAAGAGATCAGTGTCATTTTTGTCTGTCCAGCAGCAGACAGTTGGTTGAATGAATGAATGATCAACCTACCAAATGCATGTAGCCATGTTGTATAATTGACTGTGTACATATATCTTTGTGGTTGTATATGTCTATGTGTTTGTATGTGGGTATATGTATATGAGTTTGGGCATAACTATATATGTATGTGGAGGTGTACACAAAGGTATATGTTATTGTACTAATGTTTGCAAGTGTATTCATTGGTGTTTGTGCAATTGTATATGTCAATTTTCTAAAGCTAAAATTCCCCTCCCAACTTCAGGCTGTTGTTCTGCCCCCACCACACAGCTTGGTCATAGTAAACTTACATGTTTGGAATATAATACAGTTTTAAAATTCATTAATAATTGTCTCACCAATAGGATGATGATCAGGAAATAGGGGAGGTAACTAAACTTTCAGACTGTCAATCATCCCATTGTTTTCATTGTTATTCTTTCATTATTTTCCAATAATTCATAAATCACTTGAACATTTAATTGCACTGTTCATTTTCCTGTTTAACATATAAATACTTGTTTGTTTCAAGTCAGGTCAATGCTTGGGACATAAAATGTAAGATATGAAGAATGCATGCCCTGTGCTCTCTGTAGAATTTAACAACAGTATATCAGAATACAATTTAAAAGGAGTACCTATTGCAGAGAATTGCTACACCAGAGGCCAAGCTCCATACCTCCCTCCCATCCTCAATTGATCATCAGGATTACTCAACATGTCTTCTGCTGGGTAGACTAGACAACAAAAGGCAATAAGAAACAGAATTTATGATGAGAAACAAAATAATATGTTTAGGAAAAAAAGATGATAGGAGAAAACGAGGGTATACCATATTTGTCTTCTACAGTCCCTTTTCACATAAGCTCATCATGCTAATTTAGATCTTTTGCTCTCACTTACTCTTTCTCGAACTCTAAGATCCCCAAGCATGATCTATTTTGTTTTAGAATTTTAAGCATGCAGAGCTTTTTATTTAAGTATGTATTATATTAATATATTTTATATTGATTTACAGTGAATAACAGTATTTCTATTCCTAGTAAATCACCAAGCAAGCTAGAAATGTATTTTAATTATCATGAACTATGTTTGGCAAAAGTGCCTTTTCTGATAAGCCCACATTGAGCTAAGGTGTAAGGCTAGATGAATAGGACACCTTCTACTATGCAGACGTTCTGTGGTTGTAGTAGAGTATCCCAAACGGAACATGTAGTCTGCCAATTCACAGGATAAGAACTTGTATCCTTTTAATAGGTTTAAGTTGTGCTGATGACACCTGACATTACACCAAATTGTGTTTCTTTGTGGAGGACATTGCTCCATTTTAGGTCAGTATCCATGACAGTAACTGTGTAAATTATGATGGATAACTGACATTATCTAGCTTTGTATAAACTGGCTGGCAAACACCTTCGAGGAACTTCTCATCCTTGATGAAAAAGTAATTTTCTGCTACTTCCAGATATCTAAAACCTGGCAGATTCGAGCAAACAAGATTTGTGGCAAAATAACACAGTATCTGCTATTTAAGTGATTTACTTATTTTGCCAGTCAAAGGCTCTCAGGAATAAAAAAAAAATTGAATTCATATTCGGTTTTTGGTACAAAAGGCTATGAACACCAGTAATTCACTAAACATGGCTCTCTAAAATACCTGCACTATAAAAGGGACGAATAAGTAGCAATGTTTAATTCATGTTGTCTTAATTGGCATGCCATTGTAACAAAGTCATTGTGCTCTTAGATTATAAAAGTAATTTTAAACATTTACATCTTTGAATTAAAACAAGGATATTCATGGTAACAAAGGTGGTGTGTAAGCCACGTAATGAATGCTTGCAGCATGTGCTAATGGAGTTGTGCTAAAGCTTTCTGGTGCTGTCATTGTCAACATTTTACTGGCCTACTATCTTATTTTTGAGAGTTGATTTATCTTTCAACAGTATTCAAGAGAAACAAATATGCCATTTTTTACATACATTTTTACTAACAAAAAATACTAGATTTGCAGCTACTGAATCCAATTAACACATGCAAAACAATGAAATGCATATTTTTGTGGGTATATCAACCACACTGTTATGTTTGAATTTTAATAATGGCTTAAAGGACAACTGTCAACTCAAAATTATTTTTAATATAATAATCTTTTGATAAAGTTTTGAAAGGAAATAGATGTTTTAAATATAGTATATGTAAAAAATTAATCAAAATGAGAAAGGCGTTCTTACCTTTAGTATATGACAGGATCCTTCAGCCATATACATACAACTTGGTTCAGACAGTGTTTGAAAATTGCCTGTTAGTCTCTATGGCCTTCACTGCTTCACTCACAACACAGAAGCAGGGAAGACCACAGAGACTAACTTTTGGCTTTCAAACACCGTTTGACCGAAGGTGTATATACTGTATATGTAGGAGGGATCCTGTCATATACTAAAGACAGGGAAAAGTTTTTCCCAATTTACTTACATATACTACATTTAAAAAAAATCTATTTACTTTCAAAACTTGATGAAAGGATTATTTTATAAAAAAATAGTTTTAGGCGACAGTTGTTTAATAGCAGCTCACAATTACCTATGTAATACAGATGACTAGGTTTTGTTTGGCAGCTGTTTTAAAAGTATGTCAGCTTTAAACCTACAAAAATTCTTAATGCAAAGATCCTGCTTGCATTTTGGGAATCTACATTCATAAAACGTATATTTAAACTCTGTTCAAATGACATTGGGTTGGGAATTTGAACAGTTTTATTTAAGTGTTCATACCTACTGTATGTAAATAAATCCATTTTACTTATTGTATGCTACTTAGTCTGAATTCATGCGATTGCCAGACCAAGTATATACAATATTTCAGGAAAGCATGAAAAAGTAATTATAAGCATAAATAAAATAACATATGCTAACATTGTTTTATATCCCAGAGCAGAAATCAATACATAATATAAACGTTTGCCCTAATGTTATGTGCTAACAATAAATGCCTCGTTTCATGTAATTGCTGCACTTTTTTTTAATGAAAAGAACTTGATAGTGAAGGGGTAAATCAATGTGTTTCTAAGCAGTTTTAAGAGATTGCAGAGGGAATTACAATCAGTTGCACAAGATAAGAAACAATTCAATTGCATTACTATTTTAGAATCAGAAAGACCTGTCCCAATGCTGCTCTATTACTCTACCCTTTCTTGATCACCGGCTCCCAGTATGAACTGATATCTTCTGTAGTACAATTTATATGTAGACAGCAGAATTTTAAGTTGAGCAATGTCAGTAAATATTTCACTTCTACTAATGTTTCAGATACTTTCAGTTTTATGGTTTGTCAAATATCTAATGATTGGCACTTTGATCACTACAACCACTACAACCATTGCAGTCAGGGAGATGCTTGTTCATTTTCAAACTGCTTCAAAACAGTTTAACAAAAAAATAATCCAAAAAACAGATTAGATAGAGCTCATAGACTTCTATAGTATAATAACTACTGAAATCTGCTGTAGTTGGTATGGTCCTTCTATGCCCATTTAAGAAATGGGAAATATTATAAAATCAATAGTTTAAGCAAACTTTCTCCCACTTAAAATAATCTTTGAGGTATGGTGTTTTAATACAGATAGCTTTTTTCACCAATTTATGTTGTCTTATGTTCCCATGTTTGAAAAAATAGCATAACATTTTATAAACATAAAATATATAAGCATAGCACATGAACATAGGATAAATCTGAAACTAGATGGATAGATAATTGATAAGGAAAGGTTGGCCTAGTAATGAATTACAGGTAATAAGGAGGGAACAGATAAGGGGGTAACCCTAGGGTGAATAATGGCAAAAAAGAGGTGAGAAAATCTGTCCCAAATAAGTAGCAAAAAAAAAGAAGAAAAATCTATATATAAATTGAAAATCTCTAAGATACTTTATTATAAACTCAAAAAACAACAAACAAACTTGTGTTACACCTTCAACACTGAAGTAATATAGTGTGGCAGTGTGCACAGAAAATAAAAGTGGGAGTTATATACAGTAGGATAGGGGAGTAAGTGGATAACACATAAAAAGGCTGGGTGGAAATAAAAGTCGAGGGTATGGAAATTAACCCCAGTAGACTGACTGCAAAAACGCTGTGTACCTATATAAAGGATACACAGTAAACAGTCATACCATGTGGTCCAGTAATGCTAGGACTGAATCAGTGATGTATCAAAAAGTTTGGGCGCAGGCCCAGCCATGCTTTCTTGCAAATGGCTGTTTGCTAAGGGGAAGCAGGAAGCTGTCCCTGCTTCCCCAATCACTAGACACCAGGGAATGCTCTTTTTATGCTGTTCATGGATTTGGGGAAACTAGAAACCAGAACAAATAGGGACAGTTAGGTAGAAAAAGAAGAAAATAATTTGTTTTGTACTCAAAAGATAATTTAGAAAGTACATTAGAGGACATTGTTTGTTATAGTGAAACTATATAAATAAATAAACATGGGAAACACTCAGGTTGGATTTTAACCCCTTAAGGACACATGACATGTGTGACATGTCATGATTCCCTTTTATTCCAGAAGTTTGGTCCTTAAGGGGTTAAAGATTTCGGTAAACAGTCTACCAGTTAGGGGAGAATCATTATTTGTGCAATATTACATCAAAAACAAAACTTCTAAAACTATGAAAAATATGAAAAAAATACTTTTACAGTAGGTTATTCAGTGCGTTTTAGGAGGTGCTAAAGTTCTTCTATATTATTGAAATGAGAACATTTTAAATAATATAATAGTATAACTCTTTTCTCTCTCTCTTTCTCTTATTTTTTTTCAGAATCTTATAATTAAAAAGGCACAATATTTTCTTTGAGATTACACGTCTCCTGTCAATTTAATATGTTCTCCTTCACCTACTGACCGCAGCCCGCAAGACAGAACTTCGCTCCAGATCACTGAGACTCTATGGGTTTATCTTTCTCATTGAACTAATTTATTATTCAGTCTAAACTATACAAGTTACATAACAACCCTAATGAAGGACACACAGGGGACATATCTAACTTTCAATTACCACGAGCAGCTTACAAATGATTGCTTGCTCACTCAGCGAGGGTCCCAGATAGACTGTGCTGGAATCACTACATCTATTCCTCATATTTAGCTGATAAAAGCAGCAAAATTGCTAATAAAACTTGGTAATTTCTTCCAGCTGCTTCTAATTCCCATACAATCTTCTACCCAAGGGACTGATTATTAATAACGTTTATGAAAGTCAGCTGAAATCAGTTTGTTGAATTGGCTATAACAATAACTTGTTTTCAAACCTCAATATTAATTTACTTTTCCAGTCTTTGAATGTAGAGGATGTTAAAGTTACCAGTTTAAAAAAGAAAAAAAATATTATCAAGAACTACAGCTAGTTATCGATCTTTCATTGTTATTTGTAAAATAGAGTGTTTTTCATAAACTAGCAGCCATTCCAAAAGAGTAAGATTTTGCTAAAAGCAATTGTGTGTTCTAGTGTTCAGTGGCTCAGATGGGTAAGCAGAAAAGTGTGCAACAATACTAGCATTAAGATGAGTGCCAAGATTTTTTTCGTTTTATAAGAATGGTATTTGTATATTAATTCATTTAATATTAATACATTATTACATAATTAAAAAAATATAATAATAGAAAACTGTTATTTGCATCAAGCATGCTAGGATTTAATTGTTTTTCTAACAAAGCAGCTACATTTTACTTAAAGGGACAATCCAGTGCCAGGAAAGCAATCCGTTTTCCTGGCACTGCAGGTCCCCTCTCCCTCCCACCCCCCCATCCCCAGTTGCTGAAGGGGTGAAAACCATAAGGGATCCCTGGGAAATCTGACCCCAACCCCCTGGGAACCAAAAGCATGCCATCCTTGTCATACATTGAAGGAACTGTCAAGCTTAACATACTTGAGGAATCAAATGGCAGAATATAATCTCCAGGATTTGCAGGAGCAATCTGAAATTAAATGCCATAAAGAGATAATAAATAGCATATTTTCTCAATTATACGTATTCTTTAGGAAAATTCACGCAGACCTTAAGGAATTTCTTAACTGATTCGACTGAGTCTAAAACAGGAAAAAAGACTGTCTGATGGTGAGGGGGTGGATCTATTTATACCAGTTTCAGAGTTCTATTTCCTGTCCAATCTGCTATAAGGGGAGGAACTAACCCATGAGTATATGCTGCCATGTTTGATCATGAAAACCTATTTTTAATGAGATATTTCTCCTAATCTATACATTTGCTAGCAAAACTGTTAGCACACTGTATAGATCCAGTTTGAAGTTCTTCTAAAAGAGCTAAAGTTACTATGGGCATAACGGCAATGCAGTGCAGAATGGGTATAAAATATAGGTACTGTGCCTTTAAGAAATAAAAATGGGAATCAGAAATATAAAAGCAAATAAGGAATATAAGAGGAAGGACATAAAATGAGATAAAAAGAGTAAGAATAATTGGGAGATAAAAATAAAACAAATTAAAGCAGAAACAGAAAATGAGAATATTGTATCATTCACCTCTTACACCACTATATTTGAGCCAATATCACAAGTCAGCTCCTGGTATTTGCACACTACTTTTTAGAGTGTTCTCTTTGCTATTTTTCCTATAGGTTTTAGTGAATCCCTATCTGTTTCCAGTGTGAGCGGCCCAGTGTTAGTCAGACTCCCTCTCCTCTGTGTGTTACACTAGGTAGACCAGAACCACTTACTCCTATGAATATTTCTTCGTCTAAAATTAAGAAAATTGCTAAGAAAATTGCTGAAGATGTCAATTATTGACCTAAAATATTCTTCATCAAAGGAGGAGATTCTTAACATATTTTAGACTTTTTGCATCCAATGCATTCAAACCATATAAGTGCCTTATCTGTGTTACCTTTATATATTATATGCTGCATTTTTCTTCAGAAAAAGTGATTTTTATTTAAAAAAAAAAAGAAATCCCAATTCTTAAAAAAAATGCCAAACAAGATCAAAAAAAAAAAAAAATGTGACATAATGGGGGAGGATTATCAAAGTGTCATCAACACTTTTACGTCTAATTTACGTCAATGTAAAATTAAGAAAATGTAAGTTTTACTTCAATTTTTCAAGTGCCATGGCTATTTTGGCACCACTTACCTCTCTGTCTCACCCAAAGTCATGGAGAAGGTATGGCCTCCTGCGGTGTTCAAATCCAATGATTCTCATAGAAAAGCACTAGGGATCTGTTTTGCATGTGTGGTGAGTGCCATGCACTCATTCAAGCTTGCTTATGGAAAAGCCTTGAATCAATGCTTTCCTCTGGGGGTTTGTGCATCAAGTGACCGAGTCTTACACGGTGACAGACACTATGACAGCCACTAGAGATGAATGTCCCCTTGGAATGTAAATATTGCTGTTTCTAAAGAAAAATGCAATGTTTTGCATTACTAGGTTAGGACATGGCTACTGCACCCAGACCACTTCATGCAGATGAAGCCGCCTGGGTATATTTAGTGGTTCTTTAATGAAAGGCTTCATTACTTTGCTCTGCACAATGCTTTACAGTATAGTAACAATCAAATAGGTTCCACCCTTGCTTTGTTTTAAAGGAACTTGAAGTGTGTGGTATTCTATAATTGGTACTCATTGTAAATACACACATAATTTTATACGTGACTGCTGACCCATCTCCACCTCCCACCATTGCCCCACAATAACACAATGGACACCTTTTTAACCCCTTCAGGACGGAGTCAATAGTACACGTTCTGATCAAAACAAAAAGTAAACAAAAACTGGAATTTGCGCTATATGTCTGTTCAACCGTAATTCACCTCTTTCATATTAAATGCACCCACATTTATTATATATCATTTTGATCAGGAGAATCACGGCTTTCATTTCATATCAAATATTTATATGAAACATAATTTATTATGAATAAAATTAAAAAAACTGTGAGAAATTTTAAATTTTTTTAAAAAATTTGTAGTTCCGCCTCACATTTTAGCTGTAAATGTCATAATACTGTTAAGTATTACTGCAAAAAAATGCACATATTTGTAATCAGCGATGTTTCAAGAGTACCACAGTACCCCCCATTAACAGGTTTTATGGTGTTTTGGAAAGTTACAGGGTCAAATATAGAACGTTCCATTTTCAAATTGAAATTTGCCACATTAGTAATGTTACCTTTGAGACGGTGTGGTAACCCAGGAATGAGAATTACCCCTATAATGGCATACCATTTGAAAAAGTAGATAACCCAAGGTATTGAACGTGGGGTATGTTTAGTCTTTTTTAGTAGCCACTTAGTCACAAACACTGGCCAAAGTTGGCGTTCATATTTGTTTTTGTGTGAAAAAAGCAAAAAACTAATATTTGGCCAGTGTTTGTGACTAAGTGGCTACTAAGAAAGACTGGACATACCCCACTTGCAATACCTTGGGTTGTCTACTTTTGCAAATGGTATGCCATCATGGGGGTAATTCTATTCCTGGGCTACCATACGCTCTCAAAGGCAACATAACCAATCTGGCAAATTTCAATGTCAAAAAAATGAAATGCAAGCCTTATATGTGACTCTCTAACTTTCCAAAACACCATAAAACCTGTACATGGGGGGTACTGTTATTCTCGGGAGACTTCACTAAACACAAATATTAGTGTTTTAAAACAGTAAAACATATTACAACAATAATATAGTCCATAAAAGTGCAGTTTGTTTGTAAAAAATGCAAAAAACTTAACTTTTACTTAAAATATCATCGTTGTAATACAATTTACCAGTTTGAAACACTAATATTTGAGTTCAGCGAAGTCTCCCGAGTAAAACAGTATCCCCTATGTACAGGTTTTATGGTGTCTTGGAGAGTTACAGGGTCAAATATAGTGCTTGCGAATTAAATTCTCTGCACTTTCTCCCTGTGTTGTCAGGCATGTCAATCAAATTTTAATTAATCAAATCACATAATTATGTTAAAAAATTACTTAAATATACACATAGAATTTTAATATATATGCATTTATAGGTATTTAAATTCTATGTGTATACTAATGTAATCTTTTATGTAATTATATGTATTTATCTATATATATATATATATATATATATATATATATTTGCGGTTATTTGCATAGTTATATATAGAATGTCATTCTAAGTGCATTTTGTTACCAATATATATATATATTAATAACAAAATAAAGTTAGAATGAAATTACATATGAATGTATTAATTTTAATAAAATTTTGTTTCAATATATATTTATTTTATTATTTTATTTATTTAATGTAATTATACGTATATATATATAATATATGTGTATATATCTATTATATATATATATATAATATATATACATATTATATATATGTAACGTCATTCTAAGTGCATTTTAATACTAATATATATACTAATATTAGTATTAAAATACACAACGTATGATGTTATATATATATAATATGTATATATATTGTATGTATAATATATACATATATTATATATATGAAAAAAGAAAGGAAGGCAGCGCCACTATAAACCACATAAATTAAAAGAGCACAGAATAGGCAGACTAGAATGCAATATACATGATAGATAATAAGCAAATAGAAGTCCAGAATAAATAGTCTGACTGGTAGATGAATCAAACAACGAGGTATATCTTTGTAGAGGTGAATACAGTCTTTTGTAGTGGGGGATTCTTCAGAGTGGTGTAGATGCGTCTTTGTACATCATATGAAATGAGAAAATAACAACTGATGGTATAGTATGTCCCGAAGGGGGTAGAAGCAATAAAAGAGTATATGGTCCTACTCACGTTTTCAAGAGCTATGGACTTAGCTCTAGTGTTGATAACGTACAGTGGTATAATCCCCACTTATGGGATACGTGAGGTCTTAGTATTCTTTATTTAGTTGAACAGACTAACTGTCCAATGAATACAGCTTGAGTCGTATAATCCCCACCTAGGATTCTTGGGAGTAATATCCTCACTGGAAAGTAAAAACACTTCTGTGCCGGATAAAAGGATGGTAGTAGTAAAAAAGTAAAATAATAATAGTAATAAAAAGTAAGATGGCTAACTCACAGTAAGAAAGTGGCCAAAATACCTTTATTTAAAACAATATAGTTTAAAAAAAACACAACGCGTTTCTCCCTTAGGCTTTATCAAGTGGAGATCAGAAAGTACATCCTGTTACATACAGGTTTATATAGGCAGTGAACATATTAGAAAATGGCGCCAAAATGATGTCATAATATTTTTTTTTTCAAAAGTGCTAAATTTTGTATGTGTAAGTGAGTACATACCTATATGTGAAACATGTGATAGTTTAAAATTAAAAACGAGGTTTTAAACTCACAATACCTTACATATTCTATTTAGATACAACAGTCACATGATCGGTGGCCATTTTTTTTTTTTTTTCAAAGTGCTAAACTTTATATGTATCAGTGAATACAAACCTATATTGGAGACATGTGATAGTCTAAAATTTAAATTAAAAACAAGGTTTTATACTCACAATACCTTGCATATTATTTAAATAGAACAGTCACGTATATAAGTCACATTATATAAATATGTACTTCATGCACAAAATAATTATAGAAGATAATAAAATATAAGAAATATATTATAAAAAATTAATTATAAAAAATTATAAAAAATTATAAAAAATTCAAACAGGTCGAACTCTACATTAAGACCTTCGGGGGTAAGGGTTTTTAAAAGGAACACCCAGTGCATTTCTTTTTGTCCCAGTAATTTTTTGAGGTCACCTCCCCTCCAGGGTAATTTACATCTTTGGATCCCAGTACATTTTATGCAGAATGCACGATACTCAGCCACTGCATTTTGGGTCCAGTGACCCTCGAACTGCATGCAGGAGGGAATGACTCTGGCCGACGGTGTTCGGTCGATATCATTCATGTTATGAGACATGATAGAGCGCACTGTTTTGCGTTGTTTTGAGGCGTCACCCTAATTTGGTCGGAAATAGTCCCTCGACCGGTTTGGAGAGTAAGTGGTAATGGTAAGGCCTTAGAGCGGTGCAGGCGAAAAGTCATTATGACCATATCCTGATTTGTCAGGAGTCTCGGTGGCTTGGTGGTTAGACACCATGAGCTGGAAGGAGATAACTCCAACGTTATGAGGAGAGATGGGGTGCATTTAACGACAAATAAGGCTGGACATTTTTAATGTTGGGTTACAGTCTTGTATAGAGTCTGTGCTGTCGGAGGGGGGTGGGGGCACGATGCCGGAGCGCAGCGCAGGTAAAAGGAAGATGTTTGGAAAATTGGCACCTGGGGAGACAACAGTTCGCATACATGGCTGATGGTTAGTGACGGCTGTGCTGGGCTTTTGGAAAATGTAATGGAGAATTGTCTGTTGGGCTCTCACCCAACAGCTGACAGGTTTTATAATGTTATGTGATTGTTAATAAAGTTGTGGCAGTTGCCCTTATCCACTTAACCCCTTAACGCCGTTAAAGGAAAAAAAAAAAAAATAAGCATGTGTAAAATAAATTAAATATATAACTCGTCCTGCAAAACAAACAACACGTGTTAGACCAGTAACATACCCATGCAGCACAGTATAGCAAATGCGGATGCACATAAAGCTGAAAACGCCCCAAATCCCAGTGCCCTTGCCGTCTTAACGCTTCCATAGGAAGCTCCAGCAAATTAGCCTGTGTAGCTGCAACTATCCTAAAATAATGTGAAGAATATTGCCTAGGGGCACCACCCATACCCCTAATGCATTTGCGAAGGAGACTGGAAAATTGATAATTGGTTAAAGGCAAGCCATTTTGATGCACCAACAATGAACTTTCCTGACCACCACAGGCCACCAGATACTCCCGAAGTAGAAGACCCAGACAGAAAGGCCCTCCTGTAATGCCAATATGAACCTGAGTGCCCCTACCTGCCTGATCTGTCTTCGAAAAGCCTGCTTAACCCCTACCATGGCAAGGGGCAATCGCCGAAAGAATGCTCTACCCATGGAAAGTACCCGACAGGCAAAATTAAAATTCCCCAACAGCGACTGGAGTTGCTATAGTTGAACCTTCTTGGAACCCTTTACCAGGTCGACCATTCAAAGTAGCAGCCTCAGCTGCAGGCAGATTCAAACGGTACTGACATCTTCAGACGGAACTGCTGGTCATAACGGAACCAGCTTTGTCCCCCGTATACCTTGTATGCTCCCCAAATAAAATCCAGATAGCCAAACAAAGCCGGTGCTTTGTCTGGAAAGCTGCCGGACAAGATGCTGGCAAAAACTGAAAATCCTTGCAGCCAGTTGCCAAAAGTCAGTGGCAGCTGCTTACCCTTCTCTCCATCTGTCAAGTTCCTGCGCCGCAGTCTATCCCCAGATTTCCTATCTGGTGGCACCAAGGATAGTAAGTCCACATATTCACCCTAAACTATCTTGTCCCTGACGTCCCTGGGGACGTGCAACTCCATGAGAGACAACTCACAACCTGGGATACCAGGACGCGAAAACCCCACCGCACAATCCCTACCTACTGTGACCCGTGAGAAGCCCTCACCAGAATTAGCACCTAGGAAAGGAGAGACTGACCCAGGGAGTCTATCCAGTGAAGCCCTTAATGAAGAGGAGACCTCCCACACCCCCTGACTAGCCTGCCCTAAAGACCCCCAGCTGGGCTCCCTGCAGCCTCTGCAAGCACTTCCCAGGCGCTAGTGCAGTACTCAAGTGGGGAAGCTGCCAATTGCAAGCCCGCAGGTGGTGGTAAAATCTCCTCTTCATCCTCCTCAGATCTGTATTGTGGGCTAGAGTCCGGTGCCTCTCTTGGTGGGAACCTGTGGCCGCCTGATGAATCAGCCATCGGCATGCTACGGTTAGTTCCGGGTTGCTCCGTGATCCTGTGCCTCTCCTCCCCAGTCTGTGACGTCCGCCCGCTCTTGCGTTCTCCTGACTTCCAGTGTTGCGTGCATGTTGCTTGTCGTGCGCAATGACATCACCTCAGTCCACGCCGGAAGAGATGACTGCCTCCTCCTTCCAGTCACCGACCTCTGTGTTGCTTCCCACCTGCCATGTTCTCCGACCACTGCCTGCTCCGTCAGCCGACAGGACTAGGGGACAAACGCGATGGAGTCATGGAACGCCTGGCCCTCCGTCCGCTCTCCGCTGCTCTGATGCTCTCCAGCCAATCTCTGGTTGTCCCAACCGCCCTCTGCATGCCCTACAAAATTTGCTCCAGGGACCCTTCTCTGTGAGTGGCCTGGTAAGACCGCAGCAGCGTGATAAGCGAGTCCATAGATGGGGTGGCCATTATTTCAGAAGCTCAGGTGTGACTCTTTTCTTTTCTTTCTATTAGGCCCATGAGACAGGATAGGACACTCCAGTCAGGAGAGAAAAGCCCAGTTTCAGTCAGGGTCCCTTAACTGCTCCTGTTGACTGGTAAGTCCCCTGACCTTTGCCACCTATAAAAACTCCTCATCTTGAAACATTGTTGCACTTTTTAATCTAGCCCATCAACCATGGGCAGCAGTAATGCTCCTCCTTCCTTATTTGTCCAAGGGGAAACTTTTTATACATTAGCACGCAATGTTTAGAATCGGACCAGTTATTCTCATGTGTCATGAATTGTTTGGTAGGAGGTTACACTTGCTTGTGTGAATATTATCAGACATATTTGTATTTTTTTGTATCTAGCAAGTTATAGTTTGTTAGCACTGCTGTCCTATGATTATTTAAGCATAGCTGTTATCACAACTAACAATATTTAAACCCAATGTTGTGTGAGAGTCCTTCTATCTATTGTGTGCATCTTGGTTGAATACATTTCAATATAATTAATCCTGCAGAAAAGGTGAAAATAACGTTTGTATATATTGTATTTACAATACCCATTTCCTTTGAGAATATCATATGTCAAGTGCCCAAATGTACATTTAGTAAAATATTCCAATATACAGTGAATCTTAATAGTAGTTAAGTATGAGTTTAAAGTGCCTAGAATAATTCATTTGCTAACATTATGTTTCTGTGACATATCAAAAGTGACTTTCTTTCGCTACGTGATATTTCAATGTATAGTGTTCAAAGAATGTTCATCATGACATCGAAAATGTATCCATTCTAAATTGGCGCAGTTATCTTATCCGATCTGAGAGCCTGGGCAAGATAATGATGACTGCATTCAGTGAGATGTTGTTAGGGTAATGGAAATGTCATGTAAGTGGATAGGAAACGGAATCCCTGCCTTGTATTAGCAAGAACGATATCATTTCCATTTAATTTCTATGTCTGTGAGAGACAATCAGAACAATTTAGCAAACCTGCTGGGAAGCAAAAGCCAAGATATTCAGATTAAGCACATCACGTAGTTGCTTGGTTTTATTATGAAATAGTTAGCATGCCGGTTGCTATTACAGTAAGGCTTTTAAATCAACAAGTGTTGTTTTCCTTAAAAGGGCAAATCCTTACACTAATTTAGTCAACCAATTTATATAAAATTAGATTAGATGCAAAAATCACAAGAAATAAAAAGCCATTATTCCAACCAATCTTTATCAACTGCATTTTAATAAGATATTTTTATATCTACGAGGAACAGGAAAAAAAGTTGTTATCAATGTGCATTAGTGGCCAAGATGCTTACAAGATATACGTCCTTGAAGATAACTTAGTAAGATTAAAATGTGTCTCGTGCATTTCATTAAAATAATTTAACAATAAAATATATAATCAGCATAGATTTTTTTTTTAAATATCACATGACAAGACATTAAAAATATAACTGAAATCATATATTCATTAGCCACACAAAGAATAGGGGGAGCTGATCGGCACAGGCTACTGATCTTTTTGGCTGCACTTGGCCAGATGCCTCCTAACCAACAGACATAGCTAGGCAAGACATTAGACTTAATATATATATATAGATATATATATATAACCCATACATGTGTAAATAAGTTGTACAAAAATTATACTAAACCAGTACATGAAGTTGTACCTGTTTTTTATTTTTTTCCCTTGTCCTTTTTCTGCAAAACAGGATGTTAACCATTGCATTGTATAACGATTATTTTTTTGACACTACAAAGCCGTTGCCACCTCAGAACATCTGACCACTAGTAACGCAGCCAACTGAAACCTACAATGCTAACTCTAATGCAAAGGGTATCTTGGCTTCATGTGTTGATCTCCTCCACTGTGTATCACAAGTTATACAACTGTATACGGACTTTGTAAAACAGCAATTGGAAATGTCTTTGAAGATGCTAATCTTATTTCCCCATTAATACTCCCTCTTTCTTTTCTGTACCCCTCTAAAATCTAATAAAAAATGTCAAATTGGAAAAAAAAAACATAACTGAAAGGACACAAAAGGACATTGTTTTTCCATAGTTTGATCCCCAGTGTTTTATTGTGGTATGGAATAAGATAAATCTCGGTAATGTTTGTACTTGAATGTTCAAATGGTCTTTCACCTAATCCCTTCACACACAAAATTGTGTATAGATCTTTTTGCAAAGTAAAACATAATCAACTGTGCCTTACTCACCTCTATGTATACTCCAGGAATGATAATCAGCTTTTAGAGTAATGCATTTCTCTGCCAGGTGCAAATTCTACTCATTTAATGTCTGCAAACATGCCGAAAATGCAAGCCTTCATCCTACTTTCAAAGTGTAAAATTCCAATGGGTGATACTATTTCAAGAGTCAAGGAGGGAAAATGTGAATGTGCTCTCCCATTTCACTAAAGAAATGCCAAAAATAAGACGCACCCACAATCAGTAGGCACTAAAAAAATAAAAGCAGCAACAGACCAACACACAGCTTCCAACACCTTATGCAAACAAAATACACAGAAGAATCAAAAGATAATGTAGATCTGCACTTACTATATGGAGGAATAACACCTCAATAAAAATATGCATAATGCATTCACATGGTAGAAATCTTCTATAAACAAGACTGGAATTACATATATATAGCTTCTTGTTCCGAGGAGAGATCTGACTGCCATTCTTGACCCAAGAAGGGATTACTTCCTAGTTTTTTGCAAAACTGGAAGTGCTTCAAACTGGGCTTTTTGCCTTCTTTTGGATCAACAGCAAAAACAGATGTGATGTGAGAAAGGATGCATGCATGTCTCTATTCAGCCAGTGTAACTATGTAGCTCTGCATATCTATAGGGGAGGGTAATTTAATAAGTTGAAGTGCTCCAGGAGCCTGGAGTGTCCCTTTAATATCGGTGGTGATAATGTCTTTAAGGCCCATGATATTTATTATATCTCTTCAATGGCAGCACCCTTTCCATCTCTCTATTCCCAAAAAATTGTAAAAAAACTCTTTTTATGGATAAAATAGTGTATTGATAACAATGGTTCTTTTCATATATTTTGCAGTGTTCCACTACTCTTGTCATTAGTGTCCTTGTGGTTTTCCCAACACATTTGATTGTCAGGGCAATCAAGAAGATATAATACCTTATTTGCATGGCAAGCAATTAAACTATTTATTTCATACTATTTCACCCATAATATCAAATTGATTTAAATGAGTAATACATTATTTTCCTGTCTCCATTTTTATTAAAGTTTTTAGTAAAATGACAAATTAACAGCAATAACAGTGCATCTAAGTACATAGTTGAAGTATTTCTCAAGTGTAGCCTACATTTGTAAGTGAAATTACCTCATCTTAATACACCTTTAAAAATGTACACTTTCAGGGTCATTCACTAAATTCCAAATTTAAGAAAGTAAATCAGATGTGAAAACCAAGGGAAGTAGTTGTTAATAATGCTGGTTTGGAGACTTCTTACAGATCAGCTATTTTTTACTCTATTTTTCTAATCATTTAATTTAATACAGAGTTCAGTGAATTACCTTGATTGGCAAAATACTTTAGTTATTCAATATATAATTCAATAAAATGATGTATTAAAATTATAAGTATTCTATCAATTGATAGAATTAAAATCATGTAATTATATTGCAATTGCTATTTTCTACAACCCATTATTTTTTGTTAAATGACTGTCAGAGATTTCAAAGTGTTACATTACCATGGAACAAATACTTATACTGGAAATATGAGCAGACATTGAGAACACATTAGGATATCATTAATCTAATTAACCTTTGCTGTACACGTTTAGACATTGCCATGTCCATTACAGAATAAAACCGAAGAGTTGTAGCTTTTTTTTCTCGACATTACTATTTACTTCTATATCAACTATGTACCTCATATTTAATATAAGCAACCAACCATGAAGCCCTTTTATTTAGACATTAATTCATGCTAGCCATGCAGTCTGCTTTCTCTTATATTTTCAGAGCAAGGGTAAAAAACTGGGCAAGTTATATTTTCAAAGACTAATTGGAAAATGCTGCCAGTTGTCCAAATCACGGTAGCTTCACAGCCTGGTAAACTTATATATGGCCTTCCAAAAGATCTTGCAATGTATTACCACTTTGTTTTAATAGATTTGTGAGTCTCAGACTGACCCATAAATACCACAATCTAATTCTGGTTGATTGTGGATGTAAAAAATTGAACAGAGATTAATTAGTCTTTTGCAAAATAAACAAGGCAACGTCCCTAATGCCACCTTCCTTCAAAGCGGAGAATGTCATTGTGTTTTTGAAACACAGATGAATAGTGATATTTACAGAAGGAAATCTTAACTAACAATGCCTTATTTCTACTGGGGAATACATCATCAATGTGTTTAATGCCCTTTAACTCCATTTGAAATATGCACTGTTTTTTATGAGGCATGTTACTATTAGTTAAGATTTTCGAGAATACATGTTACTAATGCAAACTGAAGCTTTTTTCCCCAATGGCCTCTGCCTTAAAGCTTGGCCTTGTGTTGCATTGTATGGGTTTCTGGAATTGTCTGATTACCCATTCAAACATTTGCTAAAACTATCATGAGCCTCAGATGTTTGGAAAATCTTCAGATGCCTTGGGAAAAGATTACAGAAGTGTCTAAAAAAAAAAAAAAAAAACCAACAACCAAAAATCGTTTCCTTATACATTGAAGATATTTATCCTACTTTGTTTATATCATGCCCTTGTTCAATTTGAGTTTCAGTGCATGAGGCGGTCATGATAAGAGATGTGGTTTAATTGACCCTTGTAACATCCAAAAAATGTCTCTGTAAAATCCTCTAAATTCCATTCTTGCACCCTGTGCCTTTGAAAAAAAAAAAACTAAACTGATATTTATTTTGTTGATGCATTTGTCTTTTTATTATTTTGTTTGTAGTCTGCTAGTTTCATCTAGTGGGAGTTGGCACTTATTGGTGCTACAAACACAGAAGCAATGTTATCAGTTGCTCATTCTCCTTTAGAAGACTATAAAATCTTTATCAGCCATTTATTCCATTTAGCGTGATCAAAGCAGTGTCATGGTTATTTATCAGCCATTTATTTTATTTAATGTGATCCAAGCAGTGTCAGGGTTATTTACTAAAGTAAGGGCAAATTAGCCAAACTGGAAACTTTCTCCACGTCAGTTATGCTCCAGTTTGGCTACTCTGGCTTTGCATTTAAATTTCACTTTGAATTCCTCACAATTCTCACTTTAGTAAATAATCCTGTCTATTTTATAGCCTTTCCTTGCAGAGCCAGGTTAAGATTTCCCAATGCCCTAGCTAGGATACCAGATCGAGACTTTCCTAGAGGCCTGGGCACTAATGCAGACACTGCACTCACAAAGACATATATTCACATATACATTCACCTTCATACATGCTCACATTCTCACATTCACTCATACAGAAACACTCACAGATCCACCATCACAAACACTGATATGCACTGCCACACATTTAGACACACTGCCACCCATATACACAAATGACATAAATCAGAAACACAGACACACATATATACACAAACAGCCCTCTCCAGCTCATGTCACCCCCTTTAAAGCTCTTGCCTCCCCCTTTACAGCTCCTTTCCCCTCTCAGACCATGTTTCCTGCCTTCACAGCTCCTGTTCCCCTCTCAGCCCCTGTGTCCGAAAAGGGAGGCAGACGTTTAATCATAAAACTACACACTGAAAACCAGAAGCAGCAGGACTCCATCGATAGAGACTGGAGACTCACCCTAGATCTAGCTATCGGCAGCGGTTTACAACACTCCCAGTGAACCTGCACTCAACACCACAGTGGAGGATCACGTGTACCTCTTTGGATCTTGCCTTCTACCTTCCACCCGGTGGACTGCAGTGCCTAATACCGGGACTCCCAAAGCCCCGACTCTGTGCTTCCCCAACAGGATGTAGGCTGAACTCTGAGTTAGCTCATGCATGCTCACCAAGAAGAAAATGTATGTTCGTTTTGAGCTAGTTTCCTCTTCTAGAATATAGGACTCACACCTAATATACCCGGGGGGCCTCCTAGGGCTTTCTTCTTTCTACCTTAAGCACTCACAGTGCATATAATTCCCATTAATTCCATTAAACAGCCTATAATGCCTAATATGCCCTTTGTTATTCTTGTTTCAATTATTTATTGTTTCAATTTTCAACTAAAAATGTGCTCCTCTCTTTTACTATACAAGTAAGCTTGTTAAGTTAAACTAAACTATTGATGTTCCAAACAATGTATATGGTGACATGCTGGTCCTTTTAATGCACAACAAAAATAAAGAATTATAAAAAAATGAAAAAAGTCCTGTCATGGGTTGCCAGAAAACAGTTATCCCCTGTGACAGTAAAACTTAATTTTTCTGTTTGAGTCCTAACAGCCTGAAAAAAGTCCTGTCTACCTGGAGAAAAACATTTCTACTTACACTGCAACTTTCTTTATGTTTCTTCACACTGATCTGTCTGTCTGACTGCATGGCAAACTAATTTGCATCAGGTCCTGTTATGCTATTCCCTACATCTATGGTTCCCTCTCTTTTGGGCAATTTGGACATTCGTAGACTTCCAAATGTCCGAATTGTTGAATTGCCGAAGTTCTGAATTGCGGAAGTTCTGATGTTCTGAAATTGCCCAATTTCCGAAGTGTTGAAGTTCCAAAGTACCGAAGTGCAGAAGTTCCGAAGTTCCGATGTGTCGAAGTGCTGAAGTTCCGAAGCACAGTATTGCCGTACTAATATACCTACCCAGTGGAGAATGAAGAATGTTACACTGTATACAAATTTAAATAAAACGTATACAAACATAGCCAGGATTAATCTGTAAGCATTTGCAACACTTACACCAATCAAGTAACACACATTCATATAAAATGTAAGTTACTTAGCCAGTCAATGGAATGACAGGAATGAATAAGTAGATAACTCCCTAATTCCCACGGTATTAGGGAGCTATCTACTAAAAGGCTGAAAAACCTTAATTGATCTTTCAGCCGAATTTACTAATACTAAGTAAAGATTACTTAGTATTAGTAAATTATGCTCCTACTCGCTATACCGCGAGTAGGGGCATGTCTAGTAAAAAGTGAGTGGCCTGTGGCTGCTCACTGTAAAAAACAAACAAACAAGAAAAAAAACCCCACCCATGCCGCGCGAGTGGGGGCTTCTAATCTGAAGGGGGTGGGTGGGGTCCCTAAAGTAAAATAAGGGGGGGACCTATTGTCCTCCTTCCCAGCCCCCACCCCTGAGTGGTGGATGGGGGCCCTGAATTAGAATAAAGGGGGGCCAATTGTCCTCCCCTCGGCCCCCACCCCTGAGCGGCGGGTAGGGGCCCTAATTAGAATAAGGGGGACCTATTGTCCTCCCCCCGGGACCCATCCCTGAGCAGTGGGTGGGGGCCTTAAATTAGAATAAGGGGGGGACCTATTGTTTTTTTTTTTTAACAGTGAGCAGTTAAAAATAATGCAATAATCTAAATGGATTGTTTTTGAAAATGCTTTATATTATTTTATAAACACATTATATCTATGCATAATCTGTTTTTGAATTCTAAAATAAGTGATACCACAAAATATCCTTTGTATAGATACATGCTTTTTTTTTTTTTAACAATTTCTCAGACACATCCACTGTTGTTTAATCTTCTGACCACTTACCCATCTTTAAAATCTTTCCCTGAAACCTTCACCAATTTTATTTTGCACTTCTTGCATCCAGAGTTTGTGGCATTCATGATTTACCTGCATGACATCTTATTAGTGGTAGCTTTTGCTATGATTTTGACCTTTTCTGTCAGGTTCCCTTAATTTACTTTCTGCTTAAAAGTGCCAAAGCAACATGGTGATATAAATTTTCTTCTTCAAATTGTCTACAGCCACTAGCTTCTATCATGATCATGAAGCATAGGCTATAATCCATTGTCTCTTTATTTCAAAGGACAGTTAATCAACTCTGTTAAATACATAATTCCTATACAAATGCTTTGTTTATTATTGGTGTATTATGTGTTATGTGTAAAAGTGTTAAAGGGAAACTAAAGTGCCAGGAAAACAATCTGTTTTCCTGGCACTGCAGGTCCCCTCTCTCTCCCACCCCCAATCCCAGGTTGCTGAAGGGGTGAAAACCCTTTCAGTGACTTACCAGAGGCAGCGACGATGTCCCACGTCGCTGCTTCTTCCTCCGCCGCCGCTCTTCCCAGTGATTGCGTCAGCCGGTGGGCAAGACTGATCCCGCCCACCGGCCGAGGAGACCTAATGCGCATTAGAGCTCCCCATGGCAAAGCATTGAAAATGCTTTTCAATGCTTTCCTATGGGGATATGAGCGACGCTGGAGGTCCTCACATAGCGTAAGGACGTCCAGCGACACTCTAGCACAGGTGTTCTGTGCTAGAGACACGGAAGTGCTCTCTAGGGGCTGTCTAGTAGAAGGCCACTAGAGGTGGAGTTAACCCTGCAAGGTAATTAGTTTAGTATTGCCAACATTATTCCATCTGGGTTTCTGTGCATTTGATGCAATTTATTAAACCAGTGTAACTTTTTAGCATCCTAAATCGCTGACACAATAAATTTAAGAATTTTCCTGACACTAGAAATATGGTGGTGCTTAGACCTGTGCATGTTGGCAGAATTTAGTTCAGCTGAGTAAATTTGTTGGGAAAAAATAAATTAGTTAGGGAAATTCGGTAATCATACATGTGGCAGTTCAGTTTGTCCAAATATTGTCCATACAAAAATATACTGGAAACCTTATTAGACGAACCAAAATGGTGCAAAATTGGGCCAATCACTGTAATACAAAATATTACTATAAATATTATGTATATATTTTTCAGTACATTGAGAGGTGTATTTTTACTTTATTTATTTCACCAATCAAGTGAGAAAAAGTAACCAATTGTGGAAAAAAGAGGAGCAGTAAAAATAAATACCTGTATATATGATATATTTATTAAATATATACAGATTTATCCAATAAAGACAGGTTTTTTCCAGATGGCCAAAATCCGGTAAATATTAACAAATTCTGACCAAATATGGTTTAAATTTCTTCAGGATAATGGAAACTGAAGCAATCGCCCGAATGCCTTTGGTATTCGAAATCGAGTTAAAATCTGTGCTTTCACAAGTTCACAAAGCATAAAGCTAAAATAACAGAATAGACCAAATGCATTAAGCAGAATGGACATTCGCAAATTATAGCCAACTTGCTTTTGTGCAAGCGAACCCAATTTTTTTGGGGGGGGTATTTTTTGTGCGTAGATAATACGTTACATATTAGCAATGCCACAACAGCTTTCGCAGCGTTTTAATATTCATAGAAGGACATTTGCTTGGCATAAATAACGTTGCACATTTCTTTTAAAATAAGGAAGAGTAAACAGTAGTGTAATGCAAGTCATGACTTGTACTAAAGAGGCTAAATAAGCTTAGTATCTGACTAGACTTATAGAAATGTATGAAGTTTAACTGACGTTTTGCTGTAGAGTAAGTAAGTGAACATCCCTGGTTAGATAAATGCACAATACAGAGACAATTAGAACTTTAACTGTGACTGTCGTATGCCACCTATGATTTTTGCATTGCTCAGCCAATGCCCTCCAATGAGTGCTTGATGGCCTTATAAGATAGGTCACAAGGGTTCTGTTCCACAGTATCCCACCAGTCCGAGGCTAGATGATAGTCCTTCTCTCCGGTCCCACAGGTCCCTCGCGTTGTTACAGGTAAGACTCTTTCTCTTGGCCTGTCAATAGAAATCCGCTTTATGTGGTGAGTGATAGTCATCCAGTGTAGTGAATGACGTAGAGAGGTTCTTCCCTTAGGGAGTCGTGGCCCTTGCGAGCTGTGGGTGCCAGCTGGATCCAGCCGTCTGCATTGGATCTTTTTATGAGGCTGCCGCTTCTTCACCAGGCGCGCTGAATTAGGCTTTAGCCCTGCCTTTCTTGACTTGTGTCTATTCCGGGAGGGGTTGAATCAGTGCAGGGCTGCAGTGGCTGACTGTGCTGTCCTCTGGAGTGTGTTTTTCCAGTATTGCATCTAAAAGTGCTGAAAGGCGATGCTGCCTTCTGGTGTGCCCCAGGTCATGGGAGCCTGGAATGTTCTGGGCACCATGTTAGTGGCCATCTTTGCTCTTGATGTGTGGGATTCCGGCTCCATGGGACACCTCGGGTCTGGGCATGGTGAGTGTAGCCTTACACCAGGGAGGACTGGGATATCCCCTGCCGGTCCATAGCGGGGGAGCATGTTTGTGCTCCGTTGTTGGCCTGGGAGTAAGCTGCCTCTCCCCACTTCAGCCTCCCTTGCTGCAACCTTGCTCCGTTGTGGAGTTCATGACTTTTGGCTGTACCGCTGCTATTGATGTGACCCCAGCCCATTGACAGGTAGCTTGTAGTTGCATTGCATGGTTTGGGATGGATTGGCAGTTTAAAATTAGGCAGAATATGTGTCTCAGGCTTGGAGCTCAGTTAACTTGCAACCAGCCAGTTTAGCAGTCAGTCTCCGCCCCACAAACAATTTGAATTGCGAACAATAATTCTAAGTACAATCTGCATGCTGGCATTGCTAGCAGTCATCAAGCAAATTAAGCAAGTAAAATAACCCTCAGCAATTCAAGTGTTAATTATATGGTGGCTGGCCAGCTCTTGCTAGCTAGCTGCCACATTGAAAAAGTAAATAAATAAATTGCATATGAGAATGAATAAGTCGCCTATATTACTATGAGTAATTCTATGCTGCATTGAGACAGTTTGAAGCTAGCTAGTGACAGCCATTGCATGTCCAATCACTAGAAAAGTGTGACTCCACCTGTGGGCATCGGGTTGGGGACATTAAAAATAACTGTCCTCTCCCTGCCCCTACCCCATGGCCAGTTGGACATTATACTATAAGGGGAGAAATGAGTCCTGTGACGAGAGCAATCTCGCCACATTGCATTGGAGGAGCCTGGTTGCCCGCCTGCTCCCTTTAGACTATGGCCCCATGTTGAAAAGCTTGATTTTTCCCTGCAAAGACATGAAAGCCGGGTCATTCGGTGCTTGCCCCTTTTGAGCGGTGATACCCCAGATAGCTATCCCATGGAGCGCATTCGTATAATGAAAGACTATGGAAAAGACTTTGGCTCCATGGCAATTGAACTGTATGTGTGTGATCTGAGCGCCATTCAGTAATAATGTGCGCTCAGATCTGAGCTATCTGGGGAATATGTTGAATGTACCTGTTTTATGCAATAGCTGCACAGTTATATATTTTTATGTATTTTATTGTCTTTTGCTGCCATGTGTTCAATTGAGTTTTGCCTCTGTCCTTGGAGATAATTGGATTACTTCCCAATTATCTCCAGGATAGAATACTCTGTGGAACTGGTTTTGGGCAGAAAAGCCATGCTTCATTTGGTCACAAAGGACTACGATCTATCTTTTGAACCACTGGACCAATTTGTATGATTTTGACGTATGTTTGTATTTGGAGTATGCTGATTCTGAAAATGTAAGTGAATGTGATGCATACTTAAAAAATTATAAATAATGTGGAAAAACTGTATTTCTCTGCCTGTGATAATTACATTACCCATTGTGTAAGGTAATTGTATCACAGGCAGAGGGGAGGATTTTGTGTGGGAGTGTCTGAGTGTATTGTACGTGTTTATTGGTTGTTTTCCAAAACCCTGTGGGTGGTACTAATGTGTAAGAATGTGTATATAAGAACAATAAACCCACAGCTCTGTCTGTTCCTGCTTGACCCTCAAATGGAGCCTTGTCTCGTTCTTGGGGGGATTTATTGTATGCTGTTCCAGTTTGACTGCTAGGAGTGTAAACCTATTCGTATGGTTTTTCCTATTCGGCTGTTTACAGCATTCGTATGTTTGAGAGCATTCATATTCTTCTCCGGTTCGGTGGATTGGTGTCTACAGTAGCTGCCTGTATATCTGGAAGGGGAATATCCTCTAAACAGCGTTTAACCCCTTTTATGCCCGAGGTGCCGTTACAAGTCCATTGGTGGCTGTGGTGGCCCTGATAATATTCAGGGGAGGGACAAAATATGTGTGGGGGATCTAATAAAATTAAAAATGGGGTTGGACATGTCATTGTCCACCGCCACAAAATAGTGGTATATCTCCCTCTTCTTTCCCTCCCTAGATAAAAATAAATAGCGCTACATACCTCCAATAATACCTTAATGACTGTAATAATAATGAGGGGGCAAATAGAACTAATACTTGTAAAAAATATATATATACTTCCCATCCAAAGTCTTCTTTCTTCTAATCCTTCTTTTATTCAGCCCCCAAAAAAGGCAAAATAAAAATCAATAAATATCAACACAACTGATAAAAAATTTAATAAAACGTGAATTTGCAAAAAATAAACATAAAAATAGGCAGAACATTTAAAAAAATACAACACAATAAAATGAATCCATTCTTGCTCTTTCAGGGTTCACCAGAGACTGAACTTTCATGACTTTGCTGTCAGAGCTTTCTGATTTGAAAGACAATTGCATTGTTCATCTTCAATACTCTAATGAGCTCCCCCACCTACAGGCAATGGGTGGTGGCTAGGAGGAAGAAATTACTTCCTCACTTTTAATATTATTATTAGGGCCCTTTTTCTGCCTATGGAATGAGGCCTTTATAGGAACTGGGCAGCAAGGGCTTTAAACATTAAGCAGATATGCTCCCACCTCCCTTATAGTAATGATAGAGTGTTACTAACACCAATAGACGTTTAAGGTTTGTTAACATTTATTTATGTATTACTTTTGTTAATGTGGTGATTGGCTAGCAAGCAATGACCAGCTGCCACATAATTAACCCTCAGATTGCCAAGACATTTTACATATTTGCCTATAGGCAGAGCTAAATCATAAAGTGAACAATAACTTGCAAATATGCATCATGCCAGATGCATATGGTTTCTGAATTTTAGTAAAACAGTTTTTAATGTGAATATTCTGAATCCTATATTTTGTATAGAATTCAGATATGAAAGCATGCATTTAAATGCAGTCATTTTCACCAGATCTTGTCCATCCAGACAAAATCTTGTGTTTAGTGAATAACCCTGTAATAAATAATCAGCATATATAAATCAAATTACAAAATAGCCTCGGTCCGCACATATATAAATCAAACCACAAAAAGGTAAATGATTATTGTAATGGAGCTTCCTGTACCCCGGTTGGGTACCTCCGCCGACAGAAGCTCCTAGTGCTTACAGAGGACCGCACCAGACACCATAAGCACTGCAGACCCCACTAACCGCCACAGCTTGGTTGGGGTCTCCTACCCACCCTGGACCTACGACAAGGCTCCAGGCTCCAGGTGAACCTCTCTTCCTTTAGAGAGCGAAGCAGGAACAGCTCTTAGAAGAGCTAGTGATTATTCAAGGGAGTATGAAGAGCATAGCAATCCCTTGTAGCAGTTTCCCCCAATAAAAGACAGAACTCAGTATTGAGGGTAAAGTAGAACAGAATTTTTATTGATACAGGCTTGCATTATATACAAATTTCCCAACAAGGCTGATGCCCAGCTGGACCTTGTTGGGCACCAGACACAAAACATACAGGCAAATCAGAAACAGTGTGATCATGAATAACACTCCCACATACTGTGCACAATACCTCCCCTCTGCCTGTAATATAATTACTGAAGACACTGGACTAACACAATTAACTCTAACAGAAAAAAACATACATTTTTACAAAGTCTGAAAAACACCCCAAAACATAACATATCCCCATACCTCCCCTGATAGCCCTGATCTGGTTAAACAACATATCCAAAAATCACCCAGTTTCATGGAAGTCTCTTTTGACTGACCGCACTCATGATTTCATGCCCAAAACAGCTCCAGAGTATTTGGCTGTGCGGCTGGTCTATTTCCAATGCCTAAGTTCACTTTGAATTCACGAATGGGTGTCGTTCGTGCACAAAGTCCATGTTGAAGTGCCGTTCGAATTGTCGAACAGCGTTTGACTCCAGTCGAAGAGTCAAAGTCCAGAGAAGGTAAAGTTTCAGCGGTGTTCGTGCCGCCGCATGTCCGATTTGAGTTCCATGAATTTGACGACAAAACACCGGTGACCTAGTTCGACTAAATATAATGGCCGCCGCCACTTGTTCGAACGTCGAATGGCGGCCACTTCAACTACTTCGACACTTCGACTGTTTCCTAAGTGCCACTTCAAAAGTGTAAATCTGTGACAACAGTATTTAAAGAGGCAGACACAGTGCCTTAAAACCAAATAAATCACAGGGACCATAATCCCAAGGTAACAGGCTGGCCATGAGTCCTCTCCAAAAACCAGTGGCGAAGTGGCTTTTGCCAAAATTATATGGAAAGATTATAGGCTGCTCTCACTTTAAAATGTTAAATAGTTAAGATTTACGGTAGACAATTGTTCCAATTGTAAGAGAGACAAGAGTATCAAATACTGCAATGGTTACTGGAATGGTTACTGCAAATACTACCTACACCAAATGTAACAGTTTAAACTTGTCAGCACAATATCTCCAGTATCCAGCCTTAAAGGGCATAATGCCAAAATAATGGTCAATAAGTATTGACTCATTAGGGAGGTACAACACTAGGGTACTCCTTGAACCTTAACTTATACAGCTAGTGGTTATGGTGCTTAGACTGCTTCTTTGATTTTCTATGGTCACAGAGAACAATTCTTGTTATACTATTTTCTATATTTTTTCCTTTTAAATTTGTTTGCAATGTATTGATTTCTAAACATTTTTCTCGTATATCTCTTGTAAGTATTCTCAACTAAACTGATTTTGCAAACAATATAAATGTGTACAGGCATAATTGGATGCAATCTAGACATTGGTTGGTCAAGCTATCTGTTGGAGCATAAATTTGTTCTTCAAAAAAGGATAGATGACACCTAAATGTAACAAGGCTGCTAAAATGCTGTATTTAGTGAATCCACAAAGTAGAAAGTAATTTTGCGCTGATTAATGTGGATCACGAAGAGCATCGAACTCTACTGGATTGATACTGTTGAGTGTACCCGCTATAGGTAGAGGCACATTAAATAGTCACAGCTGATGACTGGTCTTGAAAAGGAAACTGCCAGTGATTGTTGAGTGCCAGATTAAAGCAGCAATTTTGATGAAATTGCCTTCTTCACTGGCCCACTACAAGCCCTCCTAGGCATAACTCACAGGCTTCAAAAGGACCATGAAGATATTTCTAAATCTTTAGACAATCATTAAGTCTCTTCTGGTGTTGTAAATTGATTGTAAATATTGTGCAGTAGAATAATAGTAGTAATTAATTAATTTGTCAGCACAGCATTTTTTAAGCATTTGTTAAATGATGCACCTGAGGTAAAACAAATTCTAATATTCCCATTTTTATTATGTAGACTAGAACCATCATGCTTGAAATGTATGTTTTGAAACTGTCATTGTAGAACTCAAATTACCTATGCATTCATTAGGTCTCTGTATAACCTGAATAGATGTATGATAAATTCCAGTAAACGTCATTGTCAAATTGTCATATGTTGTGTAGATAACAGAGTGTTCAAGTGTGCAAACATAAAAAAATGAATCATATGAATCTGAGCATGTAGAATAATTATCTCACTGTATTAATATTAAATCTTACGTTACCACACATACACATATCCAATCTAGTTTAAGACATATGCCAATTACAATAGCTGGGAGCATCTTGCATTACTTTATACTCATAATATGTCGTATTATTTGTAATATTTCAAAGAGATCTGAAACAGACACGTTCGCAGTTTTCTTTAGATAAATGGAACAGATTCAAAAATAGAATTTTCTTTTTAATGGACAGTGTAGCAGAAGTGTTTGAACATCCTATTCTTTTGGTGACCTTGATGGCTTCTGGTGTTCCAGCTGTTGTTGCAGGAGCAGATGAAAAAGTGAAATGTCACATTATGGAAGTGATCCGCCAGCATTTAGCTACATGTTTTGCTTACTGAGCACCTGGTGCTCTTCTCTCTAAATATCAGTCTTTGTGGAGATCATCTGTCCAATTCTCTTGAAATACTGGTTATATACTGCAGTAGATGTGATTTTTCCAATACAGTTTTCCATCCTGTGATTGCTGGTATTGCTTAATATCCCACAAAGGTTGCCATTGCATCTGACTGTGTTTATTATACATTGTTTTATTTGGTTATACAGGTAGCTGAGGAAGTATAGTGGCATCAGGTGCAAGGGCACCTTTTAAGTGCAGCTCCAGATCACTGTGACTGCAATGTCTGCTTAGGTGCATGTTCTCCCTGCCTGCTCCATTCCCACTCCTGGAATTGTTCTTGTACTCCTAGCAAGGGTGGCTCAGCAGCTACTCTCCACCTCTATATGCCTTCATTGGCTTTCCTCTTTCCCTACCTTTAAATTCCTGCCCGAGATCTGCTGCTGACCATGCTGTCCTTTATATTTCACCACACATCCCCTTCCTACCTGCTATGAACTCTGAAACCAATATCTCAAACACAAAACATAAACACACTGTGTGTTAATATGCATGAATACATTTGTATTATGCTTATTATATGTTAAAATCATGCACATGTTCCTCCTAAATGTTCTACAGTATTTCTCCAGAAATAATGTTTCTCATACTTCCAGAACCAGACAGACAAGCAAGTACTGGCCAAACCCAACATTATGGTGGTCGACACAGAAAATAAGACCGCATTAGTGGCAGATGTGGCAATACCCAGGGACTCTAACATGAAGAAGGATGTGGAAAGTGAAAGCAGAAGTAATAGTTGTGGTAGAAGCATTCAGGGCTGAAAAGTTGGGAGAGTGACTTTACAAATTTCCAGGTAGGACATTCGGGTCCTCTGTTTAGAAGAGAGCATTCCTAGGAACAGCTAAAATTCTGCACTTAACCCCCATAACTCCCAGACCTGGTAAAGGAATACAGAAAATACCACCTAAAGGGGTGAAAAAGTAAGTTTAAAAAGTGAAATCAATTGTCTCTGTCTTTTTACAGTTTGTGGAAGATTATTCTGACTTTTGAAAAATTATTTCATTAATTGCTGCCTCTGTGATTGTCAACACTTTAATAAATATGTTTATTTAGTTTCTTAATTTCATGTTGCCCCCCTATTCTAACTTCCAATTTGAGTAAGATTCTACAGAATCATATATTTGCTTTTTGGTAGCCTTTTATGTTGTGCCCATTGTTTTCTTTTAACAATGCTTTAAAAAATCCAACATTTTGACAGTCTTGATTCTGAGTTTAGCTAAAACGAAAAAACAAACATAAACACCACAAACTTAGTGTTCAAATAGTGTAAGTTACTTAACTTCAGTTAATATGCAGCCTCCCGAGATCGTTATCCACAACGAACGATCTTTACAAAATACATAGAACCATGCATTATTTTACAATCTGCGATATTGTATGTTATTTTATTATTGTGTAGTCCCCGAGGAAGTTCTAGTTTGAACGAAACGCGTTGGACCCATAGCTGTATTTTAATTTTTATTCTTATGGTGTTTTTCACCTTTTAAAAAAATAAAAGCATTGGATTTTGACCATTACCTACCTGGAGTCCCGTGTTCCATTGGCTGCTTCGTATTAGCAAGGGGACTGCTAGCCCCCCATATTATCAGGGGAGGCACCTTATGAACGCTCTTCTTTTCCATCATCTTGTGAGTGCATTCACTTAAAGCGCACAATTCATTGTATATACTGCATTACACTATTTTGTTTTTGTATGTTCTCTCCATAGATTATACAGCCGTATCCCGTTTTTTCTTGTGGTTCTATTGATTCTGAGTTTACTTGATTTAGAGTTGCCACTACTTTCAGATTTATTTAAGAGCATGAAAGGGATGGTTGGAGGAGACAATCAACCTGGATTTCAGGGGATAGGGCAAGTGACAAAAGTATTAAGGAGATAAAAAAAAATATAGACAGACAGCAAGCAAAATAAATCAGAGAGGGGGAGAAATAAGAGCATGAGGAGGACAGAAGTGAAAAGGGAACAAGTTAGCAACTAACATGGAGATTTGAGGCATTGGCAAGTGAAATGTAAGGAATGTTGAGGATGGGAAGGAATTGTTTTATATTAAAATAATATGGTATACAGGGTATATGCATAAAAGGAAGGAAGCTGAGGGTGAGCTGAAAGGGTGAAGAGTGGAACAATTATAAAGGAGAAGAGCGATAGGAGCATTAAATGAAACAAAGGTATAACTGAATTTAAAGGAACACTATAGGGTCAGGAAAACAACCATGTATTCCTGATCCTATAGTGCAAAACCCACCATTTAGGTGGCTTGCCCCTCTCCTTTAGCCCCCTTAAAAGGAAATAAAACTCACCTTTTTTCCAGCGCTATGTCGGTCTGCCGGTGCTGGCTCCACCCCTTTGGTGACATCATCAGAATTTATGATTTTTAGCCAATCTAATGCTTTCTCAAGGGGAAAGCATTGGATTGGATAAAATTGGCAAGGGGTGGGGAGAAATGCTGTTTTGGCCAATCAGCACCTCCTCATAGAGATGCATTGAATGAATGCATATCTATGAGGAAAATTCAGCTTCTCCATGCAGAGCGTGGAGACGCTGAACAGCAGTGCTGCCTACTGTGCAGCACTGAGCCAGGAAGCACCTCCAGTGGCCATCTGATGAGTGGCCACTTGGAGGTGTTCCTAAGGGAAATGTGAACACTGCCTTTTTCTCTGAAAAGGCAGTGTTTGCATAAAAATGCTTGCATATAATGATTATACTCATACATTAAGCTGTAGTTGTTCTGGAGACTATAGTGTCCCTTTAAAGGCAAGAGGGAAACTGGAAGAAGCTTATGATATAGTGAAACTGGTGTAATATATAAGGGTGGGGTCAAAGAGAGTATCAAAGCGAAATTATTTCAGGCTACTACTATATGGACATATCATTATATGATGTGCTACTATATGGATGTATCACAAAAGAACTGAAATGGACAATGGATGAACACTTTGTTTTTTTATTTAGAATTCTACCTGTGGAAAAAAAGATGACTGATGTATTAGAGATAACAAATAAAATGTAGGTTTATTTTATTCACAGATCATTGCATATATTATGTTTTAGAAATAAATAAATTAGAAATATAGACTGCTCCACTTTTTGTCCTCTATTGGTTACTTCTTATTTGAACTGTGAACCAAATGGCAGGAAACAAAAATACCAAGGTACACCAAGATCATTGGCCATTCTGTAAATCCAAATTCAGACCAAGAAGTCTGAATTCGTACTCAGAACTATCTTTCCATCTACATCTCCAAAATAATGAACATTTAAAAAAAAAAAATGATTTAGGAGATAGCTCAATGTACCAAACTTGTTATGAAGTGGGTATTATGGGATAACCCCTCTCTCGTTATGCCTTTAGCCCTTAATATGTATATTGTTCCGAATGGCCATAAGGAATGGTTCAAAGGCCAGGATAAATAAAAGGGGTAGGGGAAACCCTTGGCGCGTGCCATTGTTAATAGAAAAGGGTATTGATAACTGGCCATTAACTTGAATATTAGCTGTAGAGCCTCTATTGAGTGCCTGTATCCAATTACGTCATCTAGGGCCAAACCCCCACTCCTCCAATATAGTAGATCCACCCTGTCAAAGTCTTTTCGGCATCAATCGCTAACTAAATAGTTGGAATCTTGTGAGAAATTGTTCCATGTATCAAATTCACCCTGTCGATCCACCCTGTCAAAAGCCTTTTTGGCATCAATCACTAACAAAATAGTTGAAAGCTTGTGAAAAATTGCTCCATGTATCAAATTAAGAATCTTAGTGGTATTGTCCCTAGGAACAAAATCTGCTTAATCAGGGTGGATCAGTCCAGACATAAGGGGTTTGAGCCTATTTGCTATTAACTTAGAGAATATTTTTAAATCAAGATTGATAAGTGAAATTGGTCTGTTACTACTACAGGCCTCTGTTTTATGTATAACTGTAATCACTGCTCTCAGCATTTGGGGTGGGAGAGGGACACCTGGAGTTAATCCATTAAGAGTCCTAAGCAAATGTGGTCCCAGAATAGTATAAAAAAAGGTGATAATAACATGCAGTTAAACCGTCTGGTCCTGAACTTTGGCCCTTAGGCATGGTTTTAATTACATCAGCCAATTCTTCTGAGGTAAATTGAGCCTCTCTTTGTAGTTCTAAATTTAGAAAAATAGAGGCATGATCTGACCAGGTGATGTTTCCAATGGAGGCTCCTTTTAGCAAGTGCAGATGTCTGTGATTTATTAAGAACATATCTATCCTTGAATAGTTATTGGCCGATGGAGAGTAGAAAATGTAATCGGAAACCCATGGATGGGTGATCTGCCAGATGTCAATCAGTTGTTGGGCATACAATGTATTTAAAAAAAAAAAAAGATTTCTGATGGTGCAGAGCATCTCTCGTCTGTAAGGAACTGTCCATTGTATTGTCTAATACCAAATTCCAATCGCTCCCAACGATTAAAATCCCTTCTGAGAATCCTTCCAGTTTTTTCAGACAGGAAGTTATAAAAGAGGCTTGGCCAGACATGCGGGAGTCGTGTAGCGTGCAACGTGAGGAGCACAGATTAGTCAGTTCCCGGTCATCACCCATCCGTGACGTGTTTCGTGTGTCGGTTAGTTTTAGTTTAGTCAGATTGTTGTTTCCCTGTCAGAGAGTCAGCATGTGTGACGAAGTGCCCTTTGCCACTTGTGCCTGGAGGGGACTAATTGCCGGCCTCTTGCCATGTGACTATGGCCCCTGTGAGACTTTGCCAGTTAAAAACACTATTTGGACTTATTGGTGTTTAACCCCTTAAGGATCAAACTTCTGGAAAAATGTCATGTGTCCTTAGGGAGTTAAAAGACTGTTCTGACCCTTACCTCCTCCTCAATCTATATATCAGCCCTTGCTAAACTTAAACCCCATGGTGATTTGACTGTGTTAGTGGGATCTGAGCGCTGTTCGGATATATTGAGCGCTCAGATCCAAGCTATCTGGGGATAGGTTGAATGTGGGGGTTCTGTACAATATGATAGGAATTATGTATTTATGTGCATTTTTGCTGTTGTTGTGAATGGAGATGTTTTCTGTACCTGGAGATAATTGGCTTACCACACCTAAGCCATGCTTGCAGTCGGTCAAAAAGGACTTCCACCAAACTTTTGAACCACTAGACCAATTTGTATGATTTTGACATATGTTTGTGAGTGCTTGCTTCCATTGAACAGAACTACTTGACCCTTTCTTGAAGCCTTGGCTCATGCTTCGGGGATGGGATAACTACAGTCTAGGGATTGCTATATTCACACTATACTCCCCAGGGTAAGCTCTTGTAAGAGCTGTTCTTGTTCCTGCTACACTCTCTGGAGGAAGAGAGGCCTGCCCACTGGAAGTCCAGGGTGGGTGAAGGACGGCGAGATCCCAGTGCAGCTGCATCGCTGGAAGTGGGGTCTGCAGTGCTGATGGTGTCGGTTGGAAGGCTTGGAGTCCTCGGCAAGCACTAGGAGCTTTGATTGGCGGAGGTACTCGGTCGGAGTGCCAGCGTTCCATAACAGCATGTATAGCACTAGGAGAGGCTCTCACATTGTCCCTCCGAGGGGTGAGCCTGCAGTGCAGGGCAGAGAGTTGTTGCTTTACCTATCTGTTATTAGTGCCCCCCCTATTGTCATTGAGACACGTGTAGGGGCATTGAGTAGGGGCCATGCGTGAGGGGTCACAGACAGGTGTGCCTGCATGTGTCTGATAATCTTGTGTATGTGTGATGCCTTTTATCTCCATGTGGTCGAGTCTCTTAGGTGATGGTGGTGGTCTATGAGTGGCCTCCTCATTGTAGTGGAGGCTCAATAAGGGAACCCTATAGCAAATGGGGAAGTAAGAGGGAGCGTGGTCCTCTGCCCGGTCTCCTCTCCCCCCCACCCGGCCCCCATGTTGTGCAAGAGTGTCCATTACATTCCTGCCCTGTAGGAGAACCACAGTCGCCATGTCTCCACGTGTTTGGTCTCCCTACCTGCCAGGGAAGCCTGGAGCGCCTCCGACACCTGAATGTCCCCGACCCTCTGGAGCCATTCCTCCCTTGCGGGGATCTTGGAACTCTTCCAATATACCGGTATAAGAGATTTGGCTGTGTTCAATAAGTGGTGTAAAATCGATTTCTTGTATCCGGAGGTAGGTTGTGAGGAAATATGTAGCAAGGCCAGTTCAGCTGACCAATCAGTGTCATCCCCCAGGATTGCTCGTACATCCAGTTTTATCTGCTCCCAATACGGGTTGATGGCCAGGCATTCCCATCAGAGATGCATCAGAGTCCCCCTGTCATCTTGGCATCTCCAGCATGTCAAGGTGATTGTTGAGAAGATCCTGTGTAACAGGACTGGTGTCCTATACCACAGGGATATAAATTTGTAGTTAACCTCTTGGTAGTGGGAGCTGGAAGAGCTTTTATGTTGCCAGAGCAGAGCTTTCTCCCATTGTGCTGCCGAGAAAGATCTATCCATTGGCCCCTCCCACTGTCTTCGGAAGGCGTTATTATCTGGGTTGGCACCTGTTAGAAGGTGTTGATAGAGTGTTGATACTGACTTTTCAAGTGTGGTTCCCCGAAAGCAGAGCGAACCATGTGAGATCCCTGTGCAGTCGATCTATATGAGGGAGCGAGTTTTAGTAGTGTGTCAATTGCATATATCAGAGAAATATCATGGGTGTCCATTTCCTGTATCCCAGCAGTGAGTCTAAGCGCCGCAAAGAGCCATCTTTTAGGACCGTGCGAAATGGGATGTATTCCCCCTCTCCTAAGAACGACCAAGCACCGGTGGGAGGTCCCCCTCCTATGTTGGGGTTGTGTGTTATGGAAAGTAAGGGGCTAGGGGTAGGAGAGACATGCATAATTTCTCTGGTCGACTCCCATGTCATCAACGTCTGTGCCACCGGGTGATTAAAAAGTGTGATAGTATCGTCGGAATTCTCCTGGGATGTCCTCTGGGACAAGGTCCCCAAAGGCAGGAGTAATTTGCACACTCTTTTACGCGGGGTATCGCATTTAAGAGACGGGCAAGGAATTTGCCTCCTTTGTTTGCGTGAACGTTGAAGAAGTTCTTTGAATATTGTAAAGAGCGAAAGTATGGTCGCAAGATAAGGTTTCTCATCCGCCTTCTGGCTCCCATTAATTCCCCTTGCGTTTCGACGAGGTGGGATCGTTTATGTTTGAGCTCCAATTTTGCTATGACCCCGTAGAGCTCGGTCATTTATTTCATAGCAGCTTTCTTCTTTCGAGAGGCAATGTCTATGAGTGTGCCACGTATGACGCTCTTGTGAGCCTCACAGATTGTTATTGGCGGGGTGTCTTCCACTCCATTTTCCTGGAAGTAGCGGTCCAGTGCTTGTGATATCTCATCTCTAACCTCGGGGTCCTGAAGCAGGGATTTGTTCAGTCACCATGTAAACTGCGCTGGCTTAAATAGTGGGGATTCCAGTTCCACAAGTACTGGTCAATGGTCCGACCCCGTGGCAAGTCCAATTGTAGCTTTCCTCAGGCAGGAGAGACCCTCCTGTTGGATTAGTAGATAATCAATTCACGAGTAGCGACCATGGAGAGCCGAGTAATGGGTATAGTCCCTAGCGTCTGGGTGAAGCATCCTCCAGCAGTCCATCAGTCCCAACTCACCTAGCGATCTGCAGATAGAGCGAATGCTTAGATGTGGCAGGCAGCTGTGTCCCGATGACGAGTCCATCAAGGGGTCCAGTGGAGCATTAAAATCACCTCCCACTATCAGTGTGCCTTCCGAGAAGCCTCGCAGCTTACTCAGGGTCCCCCGAAGAAATTGCGCCTGTTTTGTGTTGGGAGCGTATATAAATACAAGCGTGTATAATTTGTCAGCAATGATGCCTTTCAGGAAGAGAAACCTCCCCTGTGTATCAGCCATTCTGTCCAATTCCCTAAAGTCTAAGTCGGCGGCAAGAACAATAGCAACGCCAGCCTTATGAGCAGTGGGGTGATTGTTGAAAGAGTTGGTAGGGTAGTAACGGTTCCGGAGTTTCGGTGCTGAGCCCTCCAAGAAGTGTGTCTCCTGAAGCATCGCCACAGATATTTGTCTCTTCCTTAGTTCCTGCAGTAGGTGTGTGTGGCGCTCCGGGACATTTAGTCCCCTACAGTTGAGGGTCAGGACATTCAGGGGAGCGCTGCGGTATACGATGGCCCACCCAGCGACAGGTCCAGCTCACGGGGAGACCACGGCACCAGAGGCCCCGTCCACCTCCCCCCAGCAACCAGTGGGCCCCTGTGAGCGTTTATGCCCCGGGCTATGCCAAGAAGCACAAACAGGTAAGGCAGCAGAGGGGGCGGCGAGCCGGGCGCAGCGGACCAGGCGGGGGCGTGCAAGCACGGGAGTGTTAGTGTGTGAGTGTGTCTTCCGCCTCCCTACAAGTCTCGTGATGTGTGGTAGCTAGAGTTTTCCTCTGCCTCGGTTGAAAAGAGGGTAGGGGCACAGTCGGCGTGTGGGGGATAATGACTGCGTCCGTGTATGCAATCTACGTCAGAGCTAAAGGGATTGTGCCAAGATGTGATGGGGTATAGAGTGTAGGATGAGTGAGAGTATACAGAGTAAAAAAAAGTTGGGAATAAAGTTCCCCAGAGGGAAATGTCCCTAGCGGAGGAATAAAAGAGAGTACACCCTGGAACCTCCTTGTTGAAAGGAGGAGGTGGTCGTGCAACAGCAAGAGTTACCAGGGGCCACTCAAGTTACCAGATCGGGATGTAGACGTGCCCGGAACTCCGCTGTCAAAATATGTGCACGAGCCTCGGTCAGGATCAGTAGCTTAGGTTCAGTCCAGGACAGAGACAGAGAGTGTGTATCATAGCAATATAGCACCAGTTGGTCCCGCTCCACCATCCTGGTGCGATATATATTATAGAGAACGCCACATAATAAAACAAATATTGACAATCAACAATGCAACAATGCGAAAGAGATAAAATAACAATAATAACTATAGGCCAGAACCCCCCAGTCCTTCGCACCAATCTTCCTGTTCCACTCCCTATCCCTACAGCCTCCCGTCCATGCCTGTCGCCCCCGCTGGAGCCCCAGGTCGCTATTGCTCAGATCTGTTACAGGGGAATGGCTCGGCGTGTCATAAGATCAACAACATAATTCTTGTCCAGCTCCCCTCGTCCCGCCGCCATGTGGGGCCCCACCACCCGACTAAAGGTGGATCCAGTGACTGGGAGGATCCCCCCTCCCTTCTTACCTTATGTAGGGAGGGGGGATCCTTGCTGCCATGTGCCATCCCTGGTGGTCCAGTGGAGAGTGAACTCTAGCTTGCGGGGCTAGAGTTCACTCTCCACTGGACCACCAGTATAACTGGTACTGATTGGCTTAGAACCTCATTGGACTGCTGTAAGCCACTCAGTTGCTTCCTTGCCCAACAGCAGTCCAAAGCTTCTGTTTTTAAGATTTTCAAAAAGCTGATGTTGGAGAGGGCAGAGCAAAATTGTTCTAGGCAGTTTATGTTTAAATTATTCATGAATGGTTTAACTCCTAAAGGTAGTTCACCATATTGGAATTGCCCACTCTAGACAATAGAATAAAGTCCACTTTGGTGCGCCAAAGTAGGGAGGGGCAAGTTCCCATTAGTTCATATAGAAAATGACTAGCTGGGCACATAAAATGGCACACAAAAAGTAGCAGAATTTATTTCAGGAACCAGTACAGCAAGGTACTAGCTCAATAGCGGAGCCTTTATTAAGCTTGATATTGAGTTAATGTACTGGTATTTGAAATAAATCCTGCTACTTTTGGACACCCCCTTGTCTGCTCAGGTTTTCTACTTCTATTTTAACTATTAAAGGTAAGCCAGCACCAGGGAGCTCTTGGCATCATAACAACTAGATTTTGATGAAGTTGCTATGGTGCCAGGAGGTTCCCTTTAAGCTTTACGTTGTGGCACGGGAAATACTGTAATGGTAGAGGGATTTCTTTTACTAGATAACAACAAACCCTGGAAGCTAATGTCCAGCAGACGTGGAAAAAATTAAGCTGAAAATGTGTTGGATATTCCAATCAATACTATAATATGATCCAAGAGGTTAAGTTTTGGAATGGCCTTTTCAGGTTATTGAACATTTCTGAGTTAATCTGAAACACGCATGACACACTATGAATATTTCTGAACTAGAATAAGTTTGTAAGGAAGAAACTGGAAAAATACTGTTAGATGGATACAAGAAACATTTGGAGGATATGATTTCAGCTGTTTTACTGTCTGGTGTGCAAACTTTAGCACATCACATTTACAGTTGTATTTTTTATTTAGATAAACTCAGCAAATAAATAGTAAATAAATAGTAAATGTGCATAAAATTTTGCAAAAACATGTCAAGTTAAAGCGTGTTTACTGCAGAGGTTGTTTTCACATAGAAAATCAACTAAATAGACATTTGATCAGGGATGCCTAAACTTTTGCTATAATTGTATATGCTATGGACTTTAATATTTAAACATGTTTAAAGGTTGAGCACGTGTTCCTATGTCTTTAAAATTCAACTGAATGAAAAGAGGAATAAGTGCTCACAAATACATTATCAGTCATGCCAACCAAAGCAATGTATATGTATTGACGTTCATTGATCAGAAAAGCAATCAATTACCTGACTAATCAGCACCTGTTAAGCTCCAGGCAAGATCAACAAAGTGTTGTGAGGTGAATCAATACTAACTTATTGACAGTAAGAATAAAACACTCTTCTCTTTGGAGACTGCTGTCAAGAAATTATGAATTAATTGAGAAAAAGTTCACAAAACGGAACATGGCTGTGTGCTTTATTAAAGGGCCATTACCATCAAAACGTTAAATTTAGTTATTTTAGGAGAGGCGTCATAATCAGCATGGTAAATGACAATGGTGCTCATGGAAAGAGCAAAAATAAGCTGCTTTCTTTACACCTTACATCTTACTGGAGGTATCATTTGGTTATTTACCACTGTCAATCCACTTTCAAGCAGTTTGACAAAAAAAAAACAGTTAATGCAAAATTTCATATCTGTCCAAATTTATCAACCTTATTTATCAACCCTATAAATATTCAGAACATGCATTTTCTTCTCTATAAACTTTAGAATACTAGTATTAATGTGTTGTTGGGATTACAGGATTAGTTGTTTCAATGGCTTACTAAGTAGCTAAAGAGAAAAAACCTAATGTTCTTGTATACCTCCACAGGGAGCTGCAATACTGTGATGCTCTGTATATAGCGCTGCCCTACCCTGCCCTTCAGTGTAGTTTGTCCCCCATATATGAAACATCAACGGTACTGTGGATGCACACCACCGGCTCCTTAGGAGATCTGTGAGATAAATATGTTCTATTTTGGCATTTGTTTCAGCTCCTTCTCTTCCAATCCGTTCCATGAAAAAAAGGATGAGCTAGAACGTGAAGAGGGTGTGCGCTGCAGTATGCCACACTGGTTAAATAGAGATAGGCACTGTGACTGACGCACTGGCAATCCGACCGAGTACCTCCACCAATCGATGCTCCTAGTGCTTGCCAAGGACTCCAAGCACTCCAACTGACACCATCAGCACTGCAGACTTATCCCATCCCCCAATCATGAGCCAAGGCTTCAAGAAAGGGTCAAGCAGGTCTGTTTAATGAGCACACAAAAGCAACAGCACTCATGCAGCAAAACAACTCCTCCTCAGAGGAAAAGAAAATGACAGTTAAAAGGGTCAGACAGAGTTTGAAAATATGACAGTTATTAAGGGTTTAAACTGGTTTTCTAAGAAGGGGGGGGGGAATAAAACAGTCAAACTAAGTCCGTAAAACAGGGGTTTTCTTCACACTCTGCATCCGAAGAGCATAACAAAACTGAAGATCCTTTGTCAGAGCATTTAAAGGGCCAGAATCAGTCTAATATGCCCAAGTAACATATTAAAAGGGCAAAATCTTCCAGGGGCCGTAGTCGCAGGGCTGGAGGCTGGCAATTAGTCCTCTCCAGGCACAAGTGGCGAAGGGAACTTTGTCACACATCTTCCCATTGGGGGGAGACTAACCAGGTACCTGACCTTCTGTCGGTTAGTACCTGAGTTAGTCGAGTAGCCCACCCACAACAAACAGTTAACAGAGTAGCCCACCCACAATACACCATTACTGCCCCTGGTGATTCCTGGTGTCCGGCTCTGGCCTGTATGTCCCAGGTTGCTGAGGGGAACTAGTGGGCAGAGGCCAGTGGCGCTGGCCAGTGCTTCTGCTGGGTTGGCCGGTGGGTATTCAGGCTCTGACCAAGAGGGCAAGGATGCCAGCTCTTCTGCTGGAAGGGGGCTCAGTGGAGGCTAACATCTTCTCTACTCAACTCAGTATCGGGTTAGGGGTTGGCTGTGGAGGGGAGGGGTCGCCTACCTCCTCCTCCTGGTACTCCTGCTGCCCTAGGGAGCGAGACCGGTTGCCTCCTCTCCCTGAAGCTCACACTGCCGCTGGGGAGCGAGACCTGTTGCCTCCTCTCCCTGAAGCTCACACTGCCAGAGAGATACTGGTCCCATCTCCACCTGCCATCTGTGGGTCTTCCTAGGACCAGTATGTGAGGACCCCTACTTCAGGTACCTCTTGTGGCTTCAGGGGAAGGAGACCGGTTGTCTCTTACCTCTGCACGGTGCACTGCCGCTGAGAGGGGGGTTGCTGCTCTCCTCTCCCTGTGACTCGGTCTGCTGCTGGGGAGAGAGACCGGTTGTCCCGAGCCCCAGGCTCCACAATCTGAACTCACATTCCTGTGCTGCTTGGTTCTCCTCATCCAACTCTTCCATGATACGGATGATAACCTCTTCCGAAGGGTCTGTGCCATACTCGACTAGCCGTCTCTTTATCTCCGTGATGTAAGCGGCGCCCTCATAGCAATAGGTCATGTTTGCTTGGCCCCACTCTGGGCCACTAGCGCTGCGATCCACGCCTTGGATTCCGCTGTAGACAGGGGTGCTGCACGAGTGCTAATGTTGCCCTCACATGTAGCTCCATAACGCTACCGGTGTCTTTGGGCTGCTTCTCCTCACACTAGGACGCCATCCCACCGCTTGCCACCAAATGTGATGGACCCACTGGCACTCCGACCGAGTACCTCCGCCAATCGATGCTCCTAGTGCTTGCCAAGGACTCCAAGCACTCCAACCGACACCATCAGCACTGCAGACTTATTCCATCCCCCAAGCATGAGCCAAGGCTTCAAGAAAGGGTCAAGCAGGTCTGTTTAATGAGCACACAAAAGCAACATCAAAATGACAGTTAAAATGATCAGACAGAGTTTGAAAATATGACAGTTATTAAAGGTTTAAACTGGTTGTAACGGACCGTTTCAGCACACAAGGGGTTAAAACCGTTTAGGCGATCGTCCCCTTTCAGAGATGCAGGCACAGCTACTGTAGAACACCCAAACACAGGAACCGCATGTAAGGGAATGCTCCAAACTCCCAAACAGCATACACTGTAACAATCCAAACTCACAAACTGGAACCATACGAATCGCTGCTAGCAGACGAATAGGAAAAGTATCCAAGCGGCTTACACTCCTAGCAATCAGTCTCTATCAGCATTCAGTAAACGCCCCCAAAGACGAGACAAGGCTCCGTGTTGAGGGTCAAGCAGTGGTCTGTTTAATGAGGGCTACCTGCCCAGTATTTATGCAGGTCTCCCACCTGGTGAACACTCCCCTAGGGGACCAAATAGGAGACTGTGACAAGGGACAGACATGTAGCCAAATAGGACACACAGTCACATTGTATTCCCACAATGCATCCTGGCTTCCTCCCCTCTGCCCTGGAGATAATTGAGAAGTAATTCAATTATCTCCCAGGACAAAGGCAAATCGCCATTATGCACGTGGGGATACTAACACAAGAATTATTATTAAACTTCACTATGTAAGACACATTACATTAAAACTATACATTTAACATGTCCCCAGATAGCTCAGGTCTGAGCGCACATTATTAAGTGAATGGCGCTCAGACCACACGAATACAGTTCAATCACCGTGGAGCCAAAGTCTTTACAAAGATAGTCCTCATACGAATGAGCTCCATGGGATTCCTATCTGGGGTATAATACAGTCAGGTAAAACTACCAAACACCGGGCCATTCGTGCACTTCCGCCGAACAAGAAGGGAGGTCGGCGGCTTCAGCGGTGTTCGCACCAAACTGTGCCCGTTTTTAGTTCCATGAGTTAGGCGTCGAACACCGCTCTGCGTTCGCGTGTTTAAAATGGCCGCGACCTCGTATTCGTGATACGAATGGCGGCCACCCAGTATTCGTCAATTAAGCTGCAGTTAACCACAGCTTCTGGGAGGCTAATTGCTGGCACACTCCAGCTCCCGGGTGGTCTAGTCATTCGTGCAGTTGTTCGGTAGATTGAATCTACCGAACACCGGGCAGAAAAGCACGAATAAGTCTTTTCTGCAGGGAAAAATATGTCTTTTAACATGGGGCCATAGTCCAAAGGCAGCCGGTGAGCAACCAGGCTTCTCCAATGCAATGTGGCGAGATTGCTCTCGTCACATCTCTCCCCTTTTCCAAATAGACTAACAGGGTATCTGACCTCCTGCCGGTCAGTGCCCTTGTTAGTCCAGCAGCCCACCCACAAAACACAATCAACAGCACAGCCCACCCACATTAAATGGTTACTACACCTGGGTAGAGGAGAAGCTTGTCCATGTCCAGGTGCCTCCCACGGCTGTGCTGGGTACGGGTACGCTGACTTGGTGGGTTGCTGAGTGGGCAGAGACCAGCGGTACTCTGCCCTGGTGCCAGCGCTACTGGGGCGGTAGCCTGGTTGAAGCCTGGTTGTTGGAGGGGGAGACCAACTGTCTCCCCTTTAGATACACAGCCCTGCTGCTGGAGACCGACTGTCTCCCCTTTAGACACACAGCCCTGCTGCTGGAGACCGACTGTCTCCCCTTTAGACACACAGCCCTGCTGCTGGAGACAGACTGTCTCCCATTTGGTTAAACAGCCCTGTTGCTGGGGGGCAGAACCGACCGTCCCTACCCCCTGTGCTGTACGTGCAGAGACCACGGTCCCATCTGCACAGTTGTGTGGCTCACTGTCTCCCCTGGCACATTAAGCTGCCGCTGGGGTGAGGGGGTAACAAGCTCCTCTCCCATACATACTTCCAGCCGTGGGGGAGGGAGACTGACTGTCTCTGCTCCCAATACAGAGTCCTGCTGCTGGGGAAAGGAGACTGGGCTCTCGGTCCCATCTCCACCAGCCACCTGGGGTTCTTCCCAGTAATCCTCTGCAATATCTACCTAGCTAAATGGGTCTGGATCTGGGTCTCCGCTTCCCTGCTGAGCCTTCTCACTGGAGTGGAACAGATCTTGGTAGCCCTGCTCCAGCTCCATCTCTTGGGTCACCAGATGGACCAGGTCTTGCTCAATTTTGTGAGTGTCGTCCCAGTCGTACCTGCTCTCCCTCCACTCCAATAGATCACTGAACCGGGCTTGTGTAGGGCTCCAAAACTCAGGCTCTGAAAAAGACTCCCATAACAAGCCAGGACCATCAAACTCCTCTCCCTCTGGCCTGTCATGCTCGGCTGTCCAGGGCAGGTACTGTGCCCCATACCACCAGAGCGCCTGGTAGGCATCTTCCAGCCACATCTCCTGCCATACCCGGAGCTCCAATTCTTTCACTCATTCATTCAGGGGCTGCTCTCCCTGGAAGGACATCCGCAGGGCTAGTCGCTTCTGCAATCGCTGGTCTTCCTTGGGGAGTCTCTCGTCAGCATGGAGGTCAAAACGCTGGCATCCTCCATTGTGACCAGGCAGGACCTACAAATGCTCACAGCGGCTCTGACGGAGACAATGTGGGCAGTCCTCTCCGACCTGCACACTGAAGTGACCACCCAGGGAACTAGGCTGCAGGCACTAGAGACCAACACGCAAAACATGATGGACAGAGCAAAGAGCACAAATCATGCAGTAACAAGGCAGGAAGCCATGCTACTGGAAATCCAACGGCAGGTAGAAGATCTGGAAAAACGCAGACGTAGAAGCAACATTAGGGTGCCAGGTGTGCAGGAACCTGAGGGGGAGGAAGACGTGGAGAGGTTACTCACAGACCTATTCAGCAACATTCTGTGAAATGAAGCCACAGCCAATTTCAAATTCGTACAGACACACCGAGCTTCTAGACCAAGAATGGACGGTAATTGTGGTTTGCAAAAGTGTGAAAAGAGGCAGGTTAATATGCGGCACACGACTGTTCTGGGTGGTCAATCCATTTGTTATATAGTTCGGTATACAAACCAAATTGTTCAATCTGTTCAGTGATGTTCGTATACCGGACCAGTTAAATGTACAACAATAATCCAGGGACAGGGAATCTGTCACAGTATGCTGTCTCAGCTCCCTCCGCATCAAAAAGAGCATCATGCACGCAGCCAGAAGCAACAGGACTTGGGAGGTCCAGGGAACACAAATTGCATTACTCAACGATCTCTCGCAGCTCACCCTGCAGGCCCGCAGAGCACTCCGACCATTGACATCACTACTGCAAGAGTGACGCATACCCTAAAGGTGGGGATTTCCATTATCCTTATCTGCCTGACACCAGAGTCAGTGGATCACCATCAGATGGCCCGAGGGCGTGCCGGCATTCCTGGACCAGCTGCAACTCCCACCGCAACCCATGGAGAATTGAGTCTGGAGAACCAGAGAACCTGTCTACAGCACGCACCATGATGCAGACGAGGGGACCCAGCGGCAATCTCACAGCCCTGACAGCTCTCGGAATCCCCGAGAGAAGAAGAGCGGATGCCAGCAGGACATTAGCCAGGTACTCTAGGGGGCACAATCCGCAAATCATCAAACCAAGGGCTGTGCTAAAGGGCATTTACCACCTGGGGACCCACATAAGTTTTTGGGAGGGCACGGTACCTGGGGGTATGGAGAGGGGAGAGACCAGCAGACACCGCCAACTTTGGGTTAAGACTGGGGGTATGGAGAGAGGAGATAGCGCACCCACAGACGTCACCCGGTGGATCTGGGGCTGGGGGGCCGGGCGGCCAGAGGGTCACCCGGACAATAAGGGACACACACTTAGTGACCTGGAAAATGGCAGGGCTGGACACCACCGGATAACGACCCACAAGCTAGAAGTGATTTGAGTGGGCATGGAAGGCCTTTGAGAGGCAATACACAGGGTATGGGACAACTAAAGAAAATAATCCCAGCACTTTCCTTCACCACCAAGCCTAGGTGGGATAGGGGAATGGCTGACGTGGCTTACCGGAATAATTTGAGCTATGTAGGCCCATCTGCCTACTGAACCCTCTGAGCAGTGGTCACTATTCACTGATCACGCCAGGAAGGGAGAACACAAGCCTCATGGGCAGGGCCGGACTGGGGATACGAAGCAGCCATGGAAAAAAATCTATGCCAGCCCCATAAGTCATTGTGCTATGTAGGGTGTATATATATATATATAGGCAATTGAAATAGTTGGCTGCACTCTCGGATTTCCTGAAAATTTAACTTTTATTGAAATATTTAAGAGAAGATCAACGTTTCAGTCCCTCTTGTGGACTTTCGTCATGATCCTGATGCAAGTCCACAAGAGGGACTGAAACGTTGATCTTCTCTTAAATATTTCAATAAAAGTAAACTTTTAAGGAAATCCGAGACTACTATTATAGTTAGCAGCCAACTATTTCAATTGCCTATATATATACTGGATACTGGAGCCCTGGTGATGCAACAGTATATATATATATATATATATATATTTTTTTTTTTTTTATTGATACATTTCTTCTTCTAATTCAAAATATTAGTTATTTTAGGGTAATTCAATTATACAGTAAAGCATACTCACACACAGACAGACAATCTTACTGATGCACACAAATAGGCTCATTGACAGACAATGACACACACAGACAAGGTTACTGGCGCACACACAAATTTAGTACAGACAAACTCTGATACACACACACACAAGCTTACTATAGACAAGCTCACTGTCACACACACACGCTCACTACAGACAAGCTCACTGATGCGCACACACTCTCCCTACAGACAAGCCCATTGACACACACGCTCCCTACAGAAGAGCTCACTAACACACAGATTCACTACAGACAAGCTCACTGACACACACATGCTCACTACAGACAAGCTCACTGACACACATATGGTCACTACAGACAAGCTCATGATCACACTCATGCTTACTACAGACAAGCTCACTGTACACACATGCTCACCACAGACAGGCTCCGACACACCCATGCTCCTTACAGACAAGCTCACTAACACACACACACATGATCCCTACAGACAAGCTCACTGACACACATACAAGCTCACTCACTAGCAGGCACACACACACACAAACTCACTAGCAGGCACACACACACACACACACAGGCTCCCTCACTAGCAGATGCGCGCACACAGACACAGAGGCAGACAGTCACTGACACCCAGGCAGACAGCCACACACACACACACACACACACAGGCAGTCATTGACACCGAGGCAAACACCCACACATACAAAGACAGGCAGACAGCCACACACTCACACACAGGCAGACAGCCACACACAGGCAGACAGTCACACACTCACAGTCACACACTCAGTCAGACAGTCACACACAGACAGTCACACACTCACAGGCAGTCACACACAGACAGTCACACACTCAGACAGACAGTCACACACTCACACAGGCAGTCACACAGACAGTCACACACTCACACAGTCACACACTCACACAGGCAGTCACACACAGACAGTCACACACTCACACAGGCAGTCACACAGAGACAGTCACACTCACACAGGCAGTCACACACTCACAGGCAGTCACACACTCACACACAGTCACACACTCACAGGCAGTCACACAGAGACAGTCACACACTCACAGGCAGTCACACACTGACACAGACAGTCACACACTCACAGGCAGTCCCACACTCACACAGAGACAGTCCCACACTCACAGGCAGTCCCACACTCACACAGAGACAGTCACACACTCACAGGCAGTCACACAGAGACAGTCACACACTCACAGGCAGTCACACACACCTCACACAGAGACAGTCCCACACTCACAGGCAGTCACACACTCACACAGAGACAGTCCCACACTCACAGGCAGTCCCACACTCACAGGCAGTCCCACACTCACAAGCAGTCACACACTCACACAGAGACAGTCCCACACTCACAGGCAGTCACACACTCACACAGAGACAGTCACACACTCACAGGCAGTCACACAGAGACAGTCACACACTCACAGGCAGTCACACACAGACAGTCACACACTCACACAGAGACAGTCACACACTCACAGGCAGTCACACAGAGACAGTCACACACTCACACAGAGACAGTCACACACTCACACAGAGACAGTCACACACTCACAGGCAGTCACACACTCACACACTGACCTGCTTCTTACCTCCTGCTTGGAGCTCCTGCAGGCTGGTTGTTGGGGAAGCAGGGACTCCTTCCTGCTTCCCATGCTGCAGTCAGCTGGGCCCTGACGCAGGTAAGCCCTGCCCCCGCCACACGCTAAGCCCCGCCCATGTCTCACTAAGCTCCGCCCCCGCCACTTTAAAAAAAAAAAATTATGATCCCGGCCGGCCGTGTGTGAGCTGTGCCGGTTGCCTGGCTCCCCCTGCTCCCATGGGGCTCTGTGCGGCCGCACAGCTCACACATAGCCGGCCGGGATCAGGGCTGTCAGACCGGCCCCAGGTGCCGCGACCCACCGGGAAATTTCCCGGTATCCCGGTGGGCCAGTCCGGCCCTGCTCATGGGAACTAATTAAGAGAGATGTCGGCCCATTCCCCGGCCACGGGACCACCGGGGTCTAAACAGAACCCACGGAGGAGCAGGCCAAGGAAAGATTAGAGAGAGAGCACATGGAAACTAGAAGTCCTGGGAACAGGACTGGTAGACAGGGGACAACACTGAAAATTGACCGGGGAAGGGGGCAGGGGCCAGAAGGGTGAAGGGAAGATCTGGTAGGGTAAGAGAGCGGGGGTGGGGGGACATGACAAAGAAGGGGAGGCGGAGAGATAACTACACAAAACAATATATAATAAATAACAAGAGGGGAGCAAATGGGGGGACGGAAAAGGATAGGAAGTAGAAAAAGAAGTAGGGGAGAAGGCGAGGAGAGGGGGGGAAACCCCTCCACCACGCATGATCGGCATTCACGTATCAATTACCTCTTCCTCCAGCAAGAGAACCTCATACACCTTCTAAAGGTGTCAATAGAAGCAACAACCTGATCGGATTACAGACCGGTGCTGATAACAATGAACTCACCTTTATCTAAAACAAAAGAATGAATGTGACGACTCAATGACTCCTTACTGCTTGACTACTTCAAGGCAGAAGTGGAGGAAACCTTGTCTCTATACTTTAAAGAGAACGTCATCGAAGGCATGTCCCTTCTCACAATATGGGAAGCTCACAAGAGTGTCATCAGGGGCTTCATAATAGGCCTAGCAATGAAGAAGAAGAAAGAAGCATCAAGATACCTGATGGAGCTAAAAGCCCAGATCCATATCCTTGAGACCCAACATAAAAGGTCGCAATTGGAAGCCGTGTACAAGGAGCTATTGAACACAAGAAGACAGCTGAAGGACATTCTCCTGCGCCAACATTTCAAAGGCATACAGAGATCCAAAGGATTCTTTTACACACACGCAAACAAAGGGGATAAATACCTAGCACGCATGCTCAAGGGACCAAGGCAACACACACAGATACATAGCCTTAACATATCATCAGGAGTAACATTTCCTTTTCCACAGGACATCGCTAGGGAATTCCAGGATTTCTACTCCAAACTCTACTGAACCTCAAGCAACCACCCTCCCGACACGGAAACAGAATGACTGAATCTCATCAAGGATTATCTAAATTAAAACAGACCTAAGGCACTATCACCCAAGGTAGCTGAAACACTGGGCTTCCCTGACACAGAAACAGAACTAGCCGCCACGATCAAAAACGTTAAATCAGGGAAAGCACCTGGACCAGATGGCTTCTCCACAGGGTATTACAAAATGTTCTCCTAACTTCTAATACCTAAATTATGAAAGCACTAAACAAGTTAGCAGCCGGCGGTGCCTTCCACTTAGAATCCTTAACTGCTACAAGCTATAGATCAATCTCGCTCCTGAACGTGGATGTTAAACTATTAACCAATATACTGGTGACTAGAATCCAAAAATGTCTACCCGACCTAATTCACCCAGATCAATCGGGCTTTATCCCTGAACGAGAAGCCAGTGATAGCACACTCCAAGTGTTCACACTACAACATTTAGCACGTAAGAGCTCTAAACGCATTCTCTTTTTGTCGATAGATGCCGAAAAGCCGTTTGACCAAGTAAACTGGGCATTTATGTTCACAACCCTGGAGACCATGGGATTTGGAGAAAAATTATGGACGTGTATCTCAGCTATGTACACAACACCTACTGTGAGGGTACGGGTAAACGGGGCACTTACTGACAGTTTCAAGATCTACAACGGAAACACCAGAGCTGTCCCCTCTCGCCCCTGCTATTTGCAATCTCCCTCAAGCCCCTCCTCATCGCAGTCCAAGGCAACAGAGACATAACGGGACTACGAGAAAAGAGCACGGAACACAAAGTGGCAGCCTAAGCGGACGACATGATATTCTTCGTCACCAACTCATTGATCTCCCTACCTTGCCTAATGAGGGAGTTCGAACAATATGACAGGATAGTGGGTCTTAAATTAAACCTGTCAAAATGTGATGCCCTCAACATCTTCATACCAACGGACGAATACGAAACCGTGAAACGCAACTTCCCTTTTTACTGATGTACGGATAAGATGAAATATCTGGGGACATGGGTGACGACAACCCCGGGTGACCTATACAGAGCTAACTTCTCACCCATCCTGAGGAACATCACAGAAGGTCTCAATAGATGGTCATACCCACATATCTCCTGGATCGGACGCATTGTGGTCCTGAAGATGAATATCCTACCAAGACTGTTCTATCTCTTCCAGACGATGCTGCTATCAGGACGTTTTTCTTCTCACTGCAGTCTGCGGCTATCCGTTACATCTGGAGAGGAGAGCGTTTGCGTACCTGACATGATCTGCTGTGTATGCCCATAGCTTTGGGGAGGTTTGGCATTACCGGACTTCAAAAGGTATCACCAGGCAGCCACCATGCAACACATACTAGAATGGCACAGGCCAAAACCACATCAACAATGGCTTATTCTGGATTGGGCAGGACGGGAAAAGCACATGCATGCAGCAGTCTGGCAAGGGCGGTTAGAAACCTTAGATCGCGAAGCAGCCGAAACCCCGGTGTATCACAAACTATGGACATGGAATGGGATTAGAGGTGGGATGCACAGCTCCCCAACTCCAAGCCCCCTAATACCGCTGCAGCACAACAGGGAACTAGGAGGCGTCCTGCACCCCCCAGGCGTGGAAGTTCATTGAGGAGCCCCAATTCATTCCATAAGGCACTAAATACCAATGGCATAAGGGACCTACAGGAAATCACAGGGGCAGAAAACCTGACGCAGCTGGACAAATTCAGACACACCCAGACACACAAGGAAATGCACGTGCGTAGGGGACAGCACCTTGGAAAAAGCCACATCAGTTTTTATACTATCACCTTCTCACTGGAAACAAGACAGAGAAATCCACATTTAAGAGACGATGGGAAGGAATCCTTGGCAAAACACTCACCGAAATGTAGTGGGAGAAGGTGCTGATCCTCAACCATAAGAGCACAAGCAATTTGGGTTACCAGGAAACAAACTACAAAGTGTTATCCACATGGTACCGCACTCCAGAACTCCCACACAGGATATTCAAGGACACCCCCCCCCCCCAACCTGTTGGAGATGTAACACTGAAGTAGGTACGATAGAACATAAAGTTACAAGAAAAAGTACGTGAACACTTTGGAATGATATAGATTTCTGCACAAATTGGTCATAAAATGTGATCTGATCATCATCTAAGTCACAACAATAGACAATCACAGTCTGCTTAAACTAATAACACACAAAGAATGAAATGTTGCCATGTTTTTATTGAACACACCATGTAAACATTGTCTTTGTTTCCATTAAACAGTGTGCTATGCATACTGAAATTAGAAATACATTTATACATTACTTTGCATTACACTCTATATATTCCGTTATTTTGGAATAGATTTTTTTGCTAAATGCTTGGTAGTGTATGGGGTTAATGAATTGTAAACTAAAATATTCTCTTGTCAATATCAGTTACTTTACATACTGATTTTGTGTGATTGATGGTACTGTAAATGGTAAAAAATACATCAGTGATATTCCTGAGCCAAAACTGAAGACTTTATCACATGATCTTATACAGGATAATGAAGCTTATATTTTTCTACAGGATTCAGCCCTTTGTCATGCTGCTGCCTTGTTAGAAAATGGTTTCAGGAATATCATATTATATTGCTAGAATAACCCTGACCTGAATCCAACAGAAAAACTGTGGAATAAAAAGACAATTGATGGAAGCAAATATACAAACCTGGTTTCACATTATAACACCAAATGAACTAAAACAATTGTTTATAAAATATGTTTCGCCATGTTTTTTTTTTATTTTATCATTGTTTTCTGTGTATAACTTCTATTAAAATGCTTTTGTTAATAAAGCATATATTGCTACATTCAGTAGCATTAAATTATCTTTCATTTTCTAATGATATGATTTAATTTTTATGGTATTTAAAAAAATACTGATGCTATGAGCCATCAAACCACAGAAATATACAGTTTTCCCAATTTTGGCCACTAGTATATATTAATAATCTAATTTTGACAACTCAGAATTGGTATAACAAAAAAGGTTGATCCTGCTTCGATCTAGACAATACTGTAGCCAATTTTGCATTTCTGCATACTAATAGGCCACGTTTTCTCCTGATTTTTTTGCCATGCCCAAATGTTTCCCCTAGACAACATTCCATCACATGGATGAGTGTCAGACAATCTGAAGAGATTTTCAATTTCGGGAAAAATTGTTCTGCTGTACCGAACAATCGCATGATGCACACGTCTAATGTCCACATCCCTGCCCCCCTTATTCCCCTAAATATAGTAAAATCTTACCTTCATTCCAGTCTGCTGGTGCTGGCTCTGCCCCTGTTCTGCCTTCTTTGTTGACATGATTAGAAGTGATGATCTCAGCCAATTACAGTTCTTTCTGATAGAAAAGCATTGGCTTGGCTGAGATGTTCAATTCTGATGTTCTCAGCCATGGAGGTGGGATGAGGCGAAGCCAAACACTGCTGTGACCATTCAGCATCTCCTCATAAAGATGCATTGAATTAATGCATATCTATAAGGAAAGTTCAGTGTCTCTGTGCAGAGGGTGGAGACACTGTATGGCAGTGCTGCACACTGTGTAGCATTTCCCCAGGAAGCACCATAAGTGGATGTTCTAATGCTGTAATGTAAACACTACGCTTTCTCTGAAATGACAGTGTTAACTGCAAAAAAAAAAACCTGCAGGGATATGCTATATTTACCAGAATAACTACATTAAGCTGTCATTGTTCTAGTGTCCCTTTAAGCATTTTCAGGACACTTATTATGTGGCACCTTGTGCAGAGGGTTGATATGCTCACCCAAAACATTATCAAGGCTAGTATTGCAGAAAAAATATTTGATATTATTATTGGTATTTATATAGCGTCAACTAATTCCGCAGCGCTTTACAATATTGTGAAAGGGGGAAATTGTACAATAAATTAGACAATTACACAATGACACAGAAACAATTGATAGATGAGGACCCTGCCCAAATGAGCTTACAGTCTAGAGGAGGTGGGGTACAAAAACACAATAGGGCAGCATGGGGGGCAGCCACCAAACAAGGTGGAAAAGTAGCAGAACTGGAGGTGAGAACGGAGTGTGACTCTTCAGGAGAGCAAGAGACAGATATGGATAAGTATAGATAAGTTACTCTGGGAGTCCATAAACATTTCTAAACAGATGTGTTTTGAGGGACTTCTTAATCAATTGCAGACTAGGGGAGAGTCTGAAGGGGCAGGCAGGCTGTTCCAAATGAAGGGAGCTGCCGGTGATAAGTTCTGCAAGTGCAAGTTAGCAGTAAGGGTGCGAGCAGCGGACAGGAGAAGGTTACTGGCAGAGCGGATAGACCGAGAAGGGGTATATCTATGAATCAGTGAAGAAATGTAACAGGGGCTAGAGTTGTTTAAAGCTTTATAGGTTAGGGCTAGTATTTTGAATTGACACCTACAGGATACAGGAAGTCAGTCTATGGATCGACAGAGGGTAAGGTATAGGAGGAGCGACGGGTGAGAAAAATCAGCTTGGCGGCTTCATTTATTACAGATTGTAGTGGGGCAGTTCTGATTCTAGAGAGACCAACTAGGAGAGAATTACATGCTAGAGATTACCAGAGTATGAACAAGCTTCTTGGCAGCAAAATCTACAACACCCATTAACTAATAGTGATGCTGCTGGAACCAGACATGACCATAGTATATATATAGTACACAAGAGTGTCACAATGCACACACACACAAAAAAAGAAGAAACAGTTAAAGGAGGGGAAAGAGAGAAAAATAAGCAGAACGAGAATTACAGAGATAAACTAGAAAGTTACAATTTCTGGGGAAATTGTGTGAAGTGTTCTTGCCTCCACCAGTAGTCTACAACTGGAGTGGGCGGAGTAACTATTATTATTTATTTATATAGCACATTTAATTGTAATGTTGTTGCCCAAAGTGCTTCACAGTTACATTAAAATATACATTTATGGGGGGGCGGGGGCGGAGACAAGCTACTGTACTGAAGGGCGGCACGCCGTCTGAGCTCCGAACAAAACGACCACTTCTACCCCTATTACACCGGCCAAACTTGATTACCGGACACAAAACAGGTGCCAAGGCGGCTGGAGCGGAGATGGTGCAGAAAATGAAAAAATCCAAACCCGACAAGCCATGGCAGCATGCGAGCATTGGTGACCTCTGGAAACAGGCACAGGACGCAATGGGCCCAAACATGGCCGACCTCCAGGATTATTACTCCGACTTCTCGGACGATTTTACAACAAGTCCATAGGTAGAGCCCACACCAGCACCAAAAAACCCCCACAGGTCTCCCCTACAAGCTGATTCATCCCCAGTCACAGCGGCAGTATTGAAAGACCTACTCACTGGGGTCCAGCTCGCTCTTCAGACTGACATAGCGCATATACGAGTGGACCTGCAGGGCCGGACAGGCTGCATGGGCGCCCTGGAACATGGCGCGAACCAGAACGCCAAACAAACACAGCAGCTGCAACAACAAGTCACCGAGCTGCAACGACAGAATAAAAAATTCAAACACCAATTAGCTGCACTGGAGGACCAGAGAAGAAGCAGGAATATAAAGATAAGGTGAATAGTGGAGGAAACACCGGAGGCTGAGCTGCCCCACTTTGTACGGCAGCTCCTCTCAGCCCTCCTAACACCTAAACATGCCAAACAGGTGACCCCCGAGGGGATGTTCCGTGTAGCGGAGCTGCAATATTAAATCCCAATATCTCTGCTGGTAAAATAAGGCAATCCAAGGAAAGCACTGAAAATGAAGGCAATATCCCAAATCCCCCCAGTAACCGGACGAAACACAGTTCTGGGAGTCAACTGACGATTTTATTCACAAGCTCCAGTATTTATGTGGTTCCCCATGCAAGAGGTTTCCTTAACTACTTTACAGGGGTTATACAGTAGGGGACTACATGGGGAACTGAACATACAGGACATTTCTCCCACCATGCACTGCTGTACGAGAGGGATACTCCCACAAGAATATCCTGTTAAGTGGATTATCCCTCCATACAGCAGAACTGTCTTTTTACTTAAAAATCCATATCTTATATATTATTCGTGCCATTGTACCGAATAACTGTTTGGCAGATAGCTGGGGTCTCAGCGCATACTTCGAGAAAGTACCGCTCAGATCCCAGCACAATTAGCCGAACGCCGCATGAAATACGCTTTAATATAAATTCCTCATAAAAGTCACGAATACATAAGTGGGGAAAAAGTACTGAAAGACAGACGCTCCCGAGTGGCCTGGAAGTCCAGCGATGTTCGTGCTATCAAGTAGCCGATTTTAGTTCCAGGCACTCGATGACCAAACACCGCTGGGCAAAATGGGAATCCAAGATGGTCGCCGCCTCGTGGTCAGTAGCCGTACGACGGCCACCCTGTGAATCAATTAACAGCCGATAGATCCATTGTTACTATCGGTTAATGGGAGCCACACGACCCCCTGTGTGTGGGCTCCCATTCGGTACTTTGTTCGTTTCACGAACAGTGTTGAAAATCACTGTTCTAGAAACTACCATATGAATGCTAGCGGCTTTCGTGCCACTAGCATACGAATTCCCTCTTTCACATTTTAAGCGAACACATTAAACACCATATATAAACCAGTCTCTCTAGGGCAACCCTCAGATATAAAGAAAAAATTGTCTTAGGTGGCTAGGTTTGCCACAATGCTCCCTAGAACCAAGTCGGCATACACAGTCTGATCCCAACGGATCGGCTTGGGGATGTCCGGAGAAGTACTCACAGATAATTTTTCAAGTTCAGTTTGTCTGCATAACCCATCGGCTATCGTGTTGCTTTCCGGGGCGATAATGAATGGTAAAGTCGAATGGCTGCAGCACCAAGCTCCAGCACAGCAGCCTGGCATTGTTCCCAGCCACACGGTTCAGCCACACCAACGGTTGCCCATACAAATAAGGCTGCAAGTTTTTGAGGGCCCACACCACGGCCAAGTAATAACTTTCTGCTTAAGTCAGCTACCGGATGTTCTCCGCCATCTGCTCCAACTTGGCTCAGCACTGCTGCCAATCCAAACATTGAAGCGTCTGTGTGGACAAGAAATTGTTTAGTTGGATCAGGAGCAGCAAGTACAGGTGCATTGGTTAAAGTAGTCTTGAGTTGTTGAAATGCCTGATCACACTCTGGGGCCCAGATGACCTGTTGAGGAAGATTTTTGCGGGTCATGTCAGTAAGGGGTTTGGCCAGGGCACTGTAATTCGGTACAAACTTCCGGTAGTACCCTGCGGTACCCAGGAAGGCTAACACTTGAGTTTTTTGTCCGGGGGTTAGGCCACTTAGCTACAGCCTCTATTTTGTCTGGTTCCGGTTTTTGCTGCCCACTCCCTACCCTGTGCCCAAGGTACTGTACCTCTGCCATCCCTATATGACACTTGCTGGATTTTAGCGTCAACCCTGCCTCTCAAATACGGTCAATGACAGCTCCAATATGTCGCAGATGGTCTGTCCACGTCTGGCTATAGATTGCGATATCGTCCAGGCATGCATATGCATACTCCTGGAACCCATTCAGTAGCCGATCTACCATCCTTTGAAAAGTAGCCGGAGCGTTTTTCATCCCAAATGGCATGACTCGAAACTGGTACAGGCCAAACGGGGTGACAAACGTCGACTTAGGGATTGGCATCCTCGGCTAAAGGGATCTGCCAGTACCCTTTGCACAAGTCAATCGTAGTGAGGTAAAGTCAGTGTTTACGTTGAAAAGCCTGTAGGGACATGCTATAGACACCAGTACCACCACATTAAGCTGTGTGTGTGCATCAGACACTGTTTTGTCATTTAGCCTCTGGTAGTTGACACAGAACTGTGTTGGGTACTAGCACTACCGGCGATGCCCAGGGCTATCGGAATGTTCGATAACCCCTAGCTGCAACATCTCTTCAATTTCTTTCCGCATATGTTCCCTGACTGCTTCAGGGATACAATATGGGGTCTGGCGCATAGGTAGCTGTCCTGGGGTCTCTACCCGGTGAATGGCCAGCGGAGTGTACCCTGGTAAATTGGAGAAGGTGGCTCCCTTAGCCGCAATTAACTCCAGTACCTGGGCACGCTCCTGAGGACTTAGCCGCTCCCAGGGCCGGACTGGCCCACCGGGATACCGGGAAATTTCCCGGTGGGCCGTCGGCACCTGGGGCCGGCCCTTTAAATACTGCAGCCGCCTGAGCGCTCTGTTAAGAGCGGTCAGGCGGCTGCAGCTTCTCCCCTGTAGCGTGGCCGAGCTGCACTCCAGTCCGCGGTGGCCGGCCTGCCGGAGTGATAGGAAGGAGTGTGCACACTGAGTGTTCACTTCCTGTCAGCTCCTGTTCCACGCGGAGTTTCTGTTTCCTGAAACCGGCCGGACTGACAGGAAGTGCACAGTCAGTGTGCCCCTTCCTATCACTCCGGCCGGCCACCGCGGACCGGAGTGCAGCTCGGCCACACTACAGGGGAGGGGGTAAGAAGGAATAAAGAGGGGATAAGAAGGGAGGGGAATAAAGAGGGGAATAAGAAGAGGGGAGGGAGGATAAGAAGAGGGAGGGAATAGATGAGGGGAGGGGGAATAAAAAGAGGGGAATAAGAAGAGGGGAGGGAGGGATAAAAAGAGGAGGAATAAGATGAGGGGGGAGGAATAAAAAGGGAGGGAGGGAATAATAAGGGGGGAATAAGATGAGGGGAATAGAGAAGAAGAGGGGAGAGGGATAAAAAGAGGGGGAATAAAGAGGGGAATAAGATGAGAGGGAGGGGAATAAGAAGAGGGGAGGGGGGAATAAGATGGGGGGGAATAAAAAGAGGGGGGAATAAGAATAAGAAGAGGGGAGGGAGGGGAATAAGAAGAGGGGAGGGGGGGAATAAGAAGAAGGGGCAGCTCTATAGGACAGGGGCCAAGACAGGGAGCTCTTTCACACTACGCGCGCACACACACACAATGCATCCCTATATATACACAGAAACACAACATGCTTCCCTTACACACAGAGAAACACACAATGCATTCATTACACACACACACACAATGCAACCCTTACACACAAAGACAATGCATCCTTTGCACACATACACAGAAACAGACAATGCAAACCCGTACACACGCATGCAAACACACACACTTCTTTTCTTACATACACACAGAAACACAATGCATCTCATGCACACACATACAGACACACACCTTGCATCCCTTATGCATACAAACACAGATTCACACAATGCATCCCTTACACACAACCAGAAACACATAATACATCCCTTATACACAAATACACACTGCTTCCACTACACACAAACACACTGCATCACCTGCACAAACTGGTAACCCTAAACACTACATACCATAAGCACACATATTAGATCCTCTACAATAACACATAACACATCCCCTACACACTCCACTCCCTGTGAGCGAACTCATGGGTGGGTGGAACTTATGAGTGGGCCTTATGGGCATACTCACCGTCAGGCCCTGGGGCCCAGACCTTGAGCTGTGTAAGGGGCCCCAAAAAATTGAGCTGCTTCCAATTCTCCCAGAACATTGAATTTTGTGACCACAGTTGCAAACAGCCTCCAGAGATCCTGTTCTACACCAGACCAGTGGAGCCAAACTGCAGCCCATCATCATCCTCATCTGCTTGTAAGTAGGCAATCTAGTATATTATTAGTGACACTAATCTATAATTTACCTCACATTAAAGGGACACTATAGCTTAATGAAGTGGTTCTGGTGTCTATAGCTGGTCCCTGCAGGCTTTTTAATGTAAACACACACTGTGTGCAGCACTGGCGTTAGTTCATATGGCAGATCATATGGGTGGGGCATTGTGATGTGACATGTGGGGGCAGCAAATTTTTATTTTGTCTAGGGCGGCAAAAATCCTTGCACCGGCTCTGCTCCTGGGCAGGTGCACCAGTCTACTTGACTGGTTTTGCCCCCCTGGCCGCTGGGGAGGTCTTTTGGCGGCCGCTGGCGGACTTGTCCTGGCGGCCGCTGAGGGAGCTGCGTGAGCTGCGCTGGCTCTGCTCCCCAGCACGCAGCTGAATGAGACCGGCGCCGGAATATGACGTCATATTCCGGCGCCAGTCTCATTCAGCAGCGCGCGAGGGCGGGAGGGCACTAACACGGGAAGCACCTCTAGTGACCGTCTGAGTGACTGTCACTAGCAGTGTCACTTTGAAGCAATGTAAACACTGCCTTTTGTCTGAAAAGTCAGTTTACATTTGAAAAGCCTGTAGGGACATGCTATAGACACCAGTACCACCACATTAAGCTGTGTGTGTGCGTCTGCTAGTGAGTGAGCTTGCTTGCATGCGTGTGCCTGCTAGTGAGTGAGCTTGTGTTTTTATGTCAATGAGCTGATGTATATCAGTAAGATTGTTTGTCTATGAGGCTGTGTATATGCCGATGCGCATATAGCTGCCAGGTCCTCTACCCTCTCATAGTAAGGTTTGAGCATATTCACGTGGAGCGTGCGTCTCTTCCCTACCCCTGAGCATGGGCCAATCACATAAGTGGTGTCACATCTCTTTTCCACCACTTGGTATTATTTGCATTATTTGTTTTTACTTTTTATGTTTAATTGTTTACCCCTGATACACGTTTATTTTGAGAAAAGAAAGATTTATTAAGTTGCAGCTTAGTTTTACTATTGGATCCTTGTGTAATAAGGTGATGGGCCTTTTAATTCCTTACATTCTGTAAGTGCATTATAATAAAGCAGTTTTGTTGTTATTCTACAGTGTTGCACTATGGCTTTTATTATTTGTTTTTACATGAATCTTTGAGTGTCCAGATGATTCTCCAGAGAAGAAGTTACTATTATTATATGTGACTGGCCTACAATTACACATATTCTTGTGAGTTTAATCATACAATTTCCATAATTGGATGTAGTGGCGGTATTACACTATTTGGCTTTTGTTTATCATTTTCTTGTAGACATATTTTTAGACATTTTTTTTTTTTATATGTATAGCTGCAAACAGCAATGACGTATTGTTATTTGCAGGTATAATTCACAGACTGTTCCTGCTATTTTCCAAGAATGTTGTTAGCACTTACTAACTACTAACTAACGCAAACCCTTACTACTTAGGAAAACAGATCCACTATCTAAGCACTGTTATGCTTAGAAGTCAGCCTGCGACCCATTTAAACTAACTTCCTACCGGAACAAATTTTAACAGAAGCACAGCGATATATGCCTCTTAGTGAATTAACGCTGATGCATGTTGCTGATTTTGCCACTAATTTCCATTAATCATTGTATGTAATACCTTTTCCAAAATTATGTTTATGTTTTTTTCTGTCCTGATTTGTTTAGAAAGGGACACTTGCAATTAACCATTTGACAAAATCTTACCATTTGACAAAAAGGGTAAAGCAAACATAAACACACAAACAAACAAACAAAAGAACATAGGCATCCACTTAAAATTCTTCCAACCTGTGTTGATTGCTGTTGGGGAGATTAAAAAAAACACCCTCTTTCATAGTCCAACATATTGGTTTGCAGGTAAAATTTGAAAAGAAAAGTGAAAGATTTTCTGTGACTGACCTGGGAAACCAGCCAGCAAAGCAGAGGTGGCAGACTGATAAAGCAGAGTTTCTCTATTTATATCTATAATGGAATCAGGATTACATTTTAAAATATTAATAATAACAATAACAATCACTTATTAATAATATACTACATATTAATAACTGGAATGCAGATCATATAATTGGAAAATGTTTTGTTTTGCAAATATATCAGGTTAGCATTGAACTTCCATGTAAATTATACATGGTTGTCATTAGTGAACTCATTCCAATAACATAATGATGAGTTAGTGACAGAGTATAGGAACTTTCAATGAGCATTTTCAACAATGTTGTAGCTTATGTTGTGGTTTGGAATTTTAAAAACTGTTTATCATAATTATTACTTGTTACTAATCCCAGTCAAAAGTATACCTAGGCTATTGGTACCCAGGGCAGAAATGTATTATTGACACTCCCCTCAAACTGTAATAATTTTTTGAGAATGTTTTATGTGATTTTCTATGAACTCCCCAAACCATTTTTATTTTTCCAAAACTGCATGCACATGCATTCATACACAAACACACACTCATATAGACACTGTTAACTTCATATACAGACCCGTATATATTTTCTTTTGTATACACAGACACTCACATATAGATACTTGATTTGTATTTATTTTATACAGTTAAGGTAGCCCACTCTTCATTTTTCTTTACCTGGATGGAGAACTGTAACCATGCTCCCAGCAGCTCTGCACTGATGTTGGATCTGAGGTGATGTCACATCTGGCTCCAAGAATCAGTAGACTGTGGGTGAAGGAGTGTATTCCATGCTGTCATGCCACCCTACACCACCTGCACAATTACAATACTCTCTGGTGAGAGGGCTTGCTCTGTGCAACCCCTACCATCTGTCACCTGGGACAAAACTTCCCCCTTCGCCTCCCAGTTAATATGATTTCAGTTCAGTGCCTGGCTTAAATATTCAACCACCAAGGAAGTCTCAACATTTATAGTGTTACACTGTACAATGATCAACCACAACAATGAAACCACCAGCCTAATATTGTGTAGGTCCCCCTTGTGCTGATGAAAACAAGTTCTGATGCCTTGAGTCATGGACTCCAAAAGACCTCTGAAGATGTCCTGTGCTATATGGCACCAAGACATTAGCAAATCTTTTAAGTCCTGCAAGTTGTGAGGAGGGGCCTCAATACATTGAATTTGTTGTTGCAGCACATCCCACAGATGCTCAATCAGATTGATTTGGGGGTAATTTGGAGGCCAAGGCAACACCTTGTCATGTTCCCCAACCATTCCTGGACACTTTTACAGTGTGGAAGGGTGCTTTATCCTGTTGAAAGAGGCCACTTTCATCAGGGAACACCAATGCCATGTATGTGGCCTGCAACAATATATAGGAAGGTGTTACATGTCAAATTAACATCCGTATTAATTCCAGAATCCAAGGTTTCCCAGCAGTTGTCGTTTTGGAGATGATCTGAAACTGTAATCTAGCGATCACTATTTGATTCTTATCAAAGTCACTCTTGCCCATTTTTCCTGCTTCCAACACATAAAATTCAAGAACTAACTGTTCCCTTGCTGACTAATATATCCAACCCCTTGACAGGTAGCATTGTAATGATCATGTCAGTGGTTTTAATGTTGTGGCTGATCAGTGTATGAATTAATTAAACTGCAATTATTACCATTGGTTTCCACATCAAAAAATAATTTAAACTCTGAATATCACCAGTGCACTGATATTTCTGTTATTTAAAAAAAATGGAAAATATGTCTCAAGCATGATTCTGCCAGCAGAAGACTAGCAAAACTCAACTTTCATTAAGGTTGGTGTTAGTCGTAGACAGGAGAGACTGCCTGTGGGACAGTTGAAATGCAGATACTGAACAAAGCTGGGCTTCGTGGACATAAGAAACCCGAAGCTGGGCTTCGTGTAATAAGAAACAATTTGTTAAAAAAAACCATATAAAATCATGTTTGGAGATTGCTAAAAGGCATGCTACAAAAGGTATACATTGATACTATTTCTATTATGGCCACAGAACTGGGAATCATCTGCCCATTAAGTATTTGTGACAAAAAATACTTTGGCACACTATTACATTATTCCCACACCACTGCACCAGGTTCCTACCAAGTTATCATTCCTTTACTTACCTGAACATGGGTTTGAGAAAATATCATCTGTATGTTATGGAAATACAGAAACATGCCTTCTGGATCTATGAAGAATCTACACCGTTGTACCCCAACCATGTCCTTGTGGACCACCAACAGTCAAGGATTTATGTATTTCCCTGTTTTATTCCAATGGACATATTGACAAAACCTGAACTGTTGGTGGGTTGAGGAACACTGATTTACACTATTATTCTTTTTTATTTTTTTATTTTTTTTATTGCCTTCTTGATTTCCCATGGACAGCACATGAAATCTAGATACTTCTGCAATTCATGGTTTAGGACTGCAGTTTTCATGCACCTTGTGAAAACAAGTAGAAGTTAAGGTTTGGTTTTGTAAAACATGGCTTATCTGGAAACCCCTGTTGGTTATTGACTCTTGAATGAAGATTTGAGATTAGAACTAAATATCAGTTGGGTTTGCGCATTTTTTTAAAAAAGCTAGTCAAGCTTGTCAGACGCATATGTGGTCTTGTATGGTACCTTTTAGAAAATAATCCTAACCTGACAAGTCAGTAAAACCTCCCTCAGGTATTGGACAAAGTAGCTTCTCCCCGTCTCCCCGTGTATTGTTGGGGTTGTTTATCCCAAGGCATTATTTTCTTTGTTACTTAAAATTTTTACTGTTTTATGCATGGCTTGGGGGACAAATTAATAATGTATTTACTTATGGCTATTGTTTACATCTAGAAATCTGGCATAACTTTATGTATAAATTTAATTTGGATACTGTACCACTTGTCGAAATTATAATATCATGAAATTAAGATAGTTTAAATGATTAAATGAAATTAAATGAAAATGACATTTTAGCAGATATCGAATTTGTATATTTGGAACCAAATATGCATATATATTACCTTTAATAAATAAGAGGCGTGCACTTTTATTTTCAAATTTTGCAATGTAGAGATACATTCCAAGGTAGGAAATAACCCCTAAATATATAACAATATAAACTCTCACTTCTCTTCACTATTTTGTGCCAGATATAGGGTACTTAATGTGACGAGTAAGGAAAATAATCAAGAGACACTTGAAATAAGCAAGAAAACATTTGCACCATCAACACAATATAGACAAATTAGTCATTTTAACAACTTCCAAACGTAATTAACTGGAAAACATTAGGATCTTGTCTGGCAGCATAATGTTATTGATTGGTGTTTAAGGAATAGGTGTGATTGAGTTACAAGATATACTGTCAATTAGATAAGATGCAATTACTTTATTTAAAACTCAATCAGGCAGAAATAAACCCCAATGAAATTAAGAACAGAGGAAAATTGCTTTACTATTACTATTAGATCAGTAATTTCCAGCAGATTAATATCATTGAACTTTAGCTGAAATATGCTGAGTTTATCATTAGTTAAACTATTTCAGTGATGTTCTGCAGAAACATTTTAATATAAAGATGTATCAGCAGTATCAGTTAAGGAAGAAGTTGGACTGATTTATACAGATTCTTTATAGACTATCAGAAACATGAAAGGTATATTGAATCTCCAGGAAAAAAAAGAATGGGATGTAAGAAAAACGTTAAAGTGTATTGATAGATTTAAGAGAAAATTCAGTGAGAAGAACAAGATGTCTCTTATATCAGAGGGTGGCATACTCAAAGAAAAATTTGGCTTCTAAAAGAACACCAAAAAGAAGCAGTAGCACATACATTCTCTTATGTATATGTTAAAAAAAATGTATTTTGTATTGTGCATGAGAATTTGACTATAATATATATATATATATACACTGCTCAAAAAATAAAGGAAACACTTAAACAACACAATATATAAATCCAAGTCAATCACACTTCTGTGAAATCAAACTGTCCACTTAGGAAGCAACACTGAGTGACAATCAATTTCCAGCAGCAGGACTCCTACCTCCGCCTTTGTGCAAGGAGGAACAGGAGGAGCACTGCCAGAGCCCTGAAAAATGACCTCCAGCAGGCCACAAATGTGCATGTGTCTGCTCAAACGGTCAGAAACAGACTCCATGAGGGTGGTATGAGGGCCTGACATCCACAGGTGGGGGTTGTGCTTACAGCCCAACACCGTGCAGGACGTTTGGCATTTTCCAGAGAACACCAAGATTGGCAAACTCGCCACTGGCGCCCTGTGCGCTTCACGGATGAAAGCAGGTTCACACTGAGCACATGTGACAGACGTGACAGAGTCTGGAGACGCCGTGGAGAACGTTCTGCTGCCTCCAACATCCTCAGCATGACCGGTTTGGCAGTGGGTCAGTAATGGTGTGGGGTGGCATTTCTTTGGGGGGCCGCACAGCCCTCCATATGCTCACCAGAGGGAGCCTGACTGCCATTAGGTACCGAGATGAGATCCTCAGACCCCTTGTGAGACCATATGCTGATGGGGTTGTCCCTGGGTTCCTCCTAATGCAAGACAATGCTAGACCTCATGTGGCTGGAGTGTGTCAGCAGTTCCTGCAAGACGAAGGCATTGATGCTATGGACTGGCCCGCCCGTTCCCCAGACCTGAATCCAATTGAACACATCTGGGACATCATGTCTCGCTCCATCCACCGTCACATTGCACCACAGACTGTCCAGGAGTTGGCAGATGCTTTAGTCCAGGTCTGGGAGGAGATCCCTCAGGAGACCATCCGCCACCTCATCAGGAGCATGCACAGGCATTGTAGGTAGGTCATACAGGCACATGGAGGCCACACACACTACTGAGCCTCATTTTGACTTGTTTTAAGGACATTACATCAAAGCTGGATCAGCCTGTAGTGTGTTTTTCCACTTTAATTTTGAGTGTGACTCCAAATCCAGACCTCCGTGGGTTGAAAAATGTGATTTTCATTTTTTTATTTTTGTGTGATTTTGTTGTCAGCACATTCAACTATGTAAAGAACAAAGTATTTCAGAAGAATATTTAATTCATTCAGATCTAGGATGTGTTATTTTTGTGTTCCCTTTATTTGTTTGAGCAGTGTATATATATATATATATATATATATATATATATTTACATATATTGCAAAGTTGATCAAAACCACATATAGCTAGATTTAGCTATAACTCTGGACTTATTTCTAACCTTGGCCTCAAATTAATTAGCGACAATCATCTTTATTGGCAGTTTATTAGCTCCCAATAAGCCATTTATAAGTTTGCATTAAACAAATTGACATTGCTAATAGCTGAAGAATATAATTATTGGTTCGAATATCAAAACTGATGCCTATGTTTTATTAAAAATATTGGATGAGGTAATCAAATTCTGTTAATTGTGCAGAAATTGTCTGATCAATGGAATCAATAACTAAAACTTATTGATAAATGTTTATTTATTTATTACTATTTGCCCTCTGGCAGCACTAGCAGACAGTGGGTATATATATTTTTTTATTTTTTTTTGCGGCGGGGGGGTTAAACCCTTCAAGGCCAATATGACACCTACATTACTATAAGGGATGTTTAATGCATGTCTAATAAATGTCTGCTAAACAGTGAGCAGCCACTCCTATCACTAAAAATACAGAGGAGGGGAATGGGGGTGGGGGGCATCCCCACCTTAGTATCAGCTGAATGCTTAAAATTGAATGATGGGGGAAGGACATGTCACTTTTTTTTTTTTACTTCATTACTTCCACTGACATCTGCTTGCAAATATGTGGTTGCCATGGTGACAACGTATACATCATGTGTTTTTTTTGCCTTACCAGCCAATAGCAGTCACTGGTAAGGCCAAGAAACACATGATGTATACTTTATCACCATGACAACCACATCTTGGAAGTGACAAAGGCTATGTACTATTGTTGCCATTTGGAAGTCTGCAGTGAGTAATGCAGAAGATGATTTTTACACTCTAAGTCTTTCGGCACTGGGCATTCCTGCATATGAATATGCATGGTCTTCCACTTCATGGTTGAACTGTTGTTGCTCCTAGATGCTTCAACTTCACAATAATAGCACTTACATTTGATTGGCTGAATCGTGGTAAAGGTGGCATCGTATGACGGTACTAAGTTTAAAGTCTAAGCTCTTTAATATGACCCATTGTACAGACAATGTTTGTCTATGGAGACTGAAACACCTGAACTCAATAATTAGTATCCATATACTTTTGGCCATATAGAATATTAAACTGTGATTTTGTGCTATACCAGATACATTATCATTTCTGCTATGTGGATTATTCACTTAAGTGGCACATGCACTTTACTTGAATAAAAAATATATATTTTACGTGTTATATGAAGGCGGGCCTTTCTTCATATCATCAAATAAAACATAAAATATGGATAAGGGGAGTGGCATAAAGAATAAGCAGCAAGCAATATTTTTACCAAAGTACCAGTCCATACATATTGTGAAGCCCTGGCATTGGAAGCTTGAGCATCAAGTTGGATCAGCTGCTTGAAAGTTGATCGTGGGTGCACAGGCTCACATGATTACGTGCAGATCGAATAAATTATTCTGAGGCAATGTAGGCAGCAGCTGATGAGGTGGATAAGTGGCCCAATGTAGATAGAGAAGTGAAGGCAGTAATATTAGGAATTATATCTGTGGATTCAAAAGGGTCACATAAGTAAGGGCCCACAACAGGTCATCAATGCATTTCATCCGTGAAAGTGGACTTCATAAAGATTGGATGATTGTGAGCAGTGTCCCTCATAGTTATAAAGCTGGGATATAATATAAAAATAATCACAATTTATATTTATACTTGTCATCCATACATGTAAAATAATAACAAAATACAACATATTACACATGAGGCATAATACTAGTGGTGATCAACATAATAATAATGAAGATCCATCTATAGTAATATAACCAGCTAGAGTATTCATTCATTTGCTTAATTATTACTTAACGTATTTATTTATCAATGTTCTAACCACAGTTAAATATGCAGAATGTATTACTGGATCCATTAATTGACTCTAACTCCATACATTTATGTTGTCACCAAACTAAAGAAGACAAAAATTAAAGTAAAATGTGTATAAGGTATGGTACACCAGCATCTCCAGAGAGTTATACATATATAGCTATATAAATGTATATCTATATAGATGTATATAAATATGTGCAAATACAATGGAGAGTAGAATGTAGAGAAGTCCATAATCTCTTTGAGACCACCAGGACCAAGGTATCTAGTCTAAAGTTTCAGGTGGACTCTGCTTTCAGTAGTCTCCTTAGTCTCAGTGGTGTATCATAACTATCAGGGATATATTCAAAGTCTATAACCTGCAGAGAATTGGTATCTGAATCATGACATTGTCTAAAATGAACAGTTATGAAATTGGAGATTCTGTTATTTTTAATAGATAAACTATGTTGCAGAAATCTCCATTTGAGATGTCTGGAGGTTTGACTGACACACTGTAGCCCTCAAGAACAAGTCAGCAGGTGTACAGTAAGAAGTATTACAGGTGATCATTTGGGCTACAGTATGCCATTTTAGAGTGATATTGGACACACAATAGTCGACCACATCCTTGATAAATTGACAGGTGATGCATCTGGAAGCTTCACAATGGAACGTTACGGGTTTAGAGAGTATTTTCTGAGCACTAGATGTGATCTCTTTAAGTTTAGTGGGAACCAAAAGATTTTTCAAATTAGATTCCTACGGAAAGTGTTTCTTGGTTGGTTGGTTGGTTGAACTGTCCCTTCACAAGGAATTTTTCTTCATGTCTTCTTTTTGACATAATTTAATATGCCTTTTAGGTATGTTTTATGGTTTCCATGTATTACCATATAGCTAACATGCATTTTCCCTATAGGATATATATATGAAATGAGCTGCTAGACAAGAGACTGGTGCCCACATCTTCCCTGCCAAGTGGTTTAGGTTTGAAAATGATATAACAGCATTCCTGTGTATATATTGATGTTAAAACAAACTTAAAAAAAAAAAAAAAACATAAAAATTTACATAATGTTTATTTTTCATTTATATGCTCATCCTTTATCCCCTTAAGGACCAAACTTCTGGAATAAAAGGGAATCATGACATGTCACACATGTCATGTGTCCTTTAGGGGTTAAAGAAATATCAGAAAAAATAGAAACTTTAAACAGTATATAGTGTTATTTATCTTACAATCATTTCACACAGGGTCCAAAAAACCCTACTTTTTCAGTGATAAAAATAGGTGAGTAGAAATTCTTTAAACATCCTGCTTTTAGTTATTTGTGAGGACCCTGATGGCATTACCAACAGTACAGCTCACTGAAAATAGCAATAGAGTTACTGCATTTGAACAAAATGCCCACGTACAGTAAGTGTAATGAAACCATATATTTCTAAATAAAAAGTTTTACAATAATCCTAATATAATGCTAACAGGCATGTGAGATATGTCATTCCCCTTACGCCCACCTCTTAGAATTGTGTGAGCTTTTAATTTTCCTTTACTGTTTTTACTGTCATTTTCAGGACATTTGTACACTTTAAGGGCTCATTTCCAGCCTTGTTAAATAAATGCCAGGGTGTTGATTGGGTGTTGATTATTATCAAGTGGTTTCCATTTACCTTGTTAATGTTTTTTTAACATCTGACCACCAATGATATCTGCTTGCAGACACCAACCACTCACAGAGTAATCACCTGCTGATAAAGTACAGAAACATGCAGTGTGTACATTATCACCATAGAAACCACAATTTGCTACAAAAAGGGGTTCACCCTGAGCATGTGCACCCCCACCCCTGTGATTGACCATAACAGGAGATAGCAACATTGTATACAATGTATTAAACTGTGATTATGTGTATGCCACATATATATCAACATATTGTAGTGAAATTCTACTACATGAATTGTCCCTTTAAATCCCATATGCTCTTTACTACCATAAAGCTTAATGTCATGTTTTATATCATGCATCTGCCGTTTCCTTAATTTTATTGATTGTTGTCTTTGTATTTTCCCCCACTTGACAAAACTTGACTAAAGATAGAGCTACCTTTGTCAAGTTTTGTTCCCCCCCCCCCCAAGTTGTCTGTTTTGAAAAAAGCATTGTCTATGGAGGGTCCTTCTGTCTCATGGGAACCTCCACAGATCTCACTGCGCCAGAGTACAACACTGGTGAAGAGCACTAGCAGGAATACCATTGCGGCGGCTGCAAAGGACAGTATCAGGTAAGTAGAACTCACATTCCCCTGTATTCCGCTGCCACCAGACACCCAGCAGAGAGCAACACAGACAAACAGACAGCAACACACACAAATTAACTATAGCAACAAACACACTACTTACAACAACGCATTTAAAACACACTGTAACCTAAAAAATTATATCATATAAACTAACTACAGTAACAAACCCAAAGTTTACAAATCAACAAATGGTATTCACCTAAATCTCACCCACACATTATTCACCTAGGTCTTTCCAGTATAAGCTGTATGTGAGAGAGAAAGACCAAAAGAATGAAGTGTGCTGGTATATTATAACCCCTGCCCTGTAACTTCATTTGAGATGTTGACTTATCTGAGATCATTAACATATAAAAAATAATATAGTCTGAAGTAAGAAGACACATACTGTTAGTCAGAACATTTGTGTGTGGCAAAACGTCACACTGTTACGTGTTACTTCTAAGTGGTGGTTTTAAGTAGTGTCAGCTGGTAACTCTCTGTCAACTCTCTGTTAACGAGTGAAATAGTGTAAACAGTAAACACCCTGGAATGGGTAGTAAAAAGCAGTAATAACACTGGAACTGAGCCCTCTGTTGCAAAGCTATGTTATCCCACTTCCATCTGTCCACTTTTGTTATACTTTCTATTTGGGATGTTTTAACTTCCTTTTGTTTTTGGCAGCTATATTTCCATTGCTTTTATGTCATTCCCCTCATGTCTTGTTACTGCTCCTCTTTTTTGTGTTGTGTTGTTTTTGTTGCATGCTGCTGTGTGTTAGGATACATACTTGTTCAGTTGTTCAGAATCCATACCTGTCAGAGGGAGACATACTGGGGTACTTGCATGCTTATATTTCTAGCAACTTGTTACTATTAATATTGCAATATTATGCTAAAGGATATGCTAAAATGTAAAACATAGTACTTTTTATGCGACCTTGCCAAGATGAAAGATAATAGACTATGACGATACAGTTTATATAGCTTCTAAATTTCATTGCATTAACCAAATCAGCTGCCTCAAATGGCTTATATAATTATTCTACCAAATACATGTAAGATATCAACAAACTATATCAATAGACGAACTAAAAGGAAATTGATATATGGCAGTTGACACAACTTTAGTACTGAAGATAAACACACAGTAGATCACTTAATACACAGTAGATCTTAAAGATGAACCTGATAAGACTAACATTTTTGCCTTATTGGATTGTATAAAAGTAATAGATCTACCAAATATTAAACCATATGACCCACTGTGAATCTTGCAGCTACTAAACTATATTCCTGCAGATAATCTTGATGTGCTGCTATTAAAATACAATTTGTCTGCTATAACCATATATAATTTGTTATCTGAGATCCTAATATGAGTGATATATTATATTATATATAAAGGGTCAAGAATGTGCTTTGTCCTTGCCATTGAATTAATAAATTTCTACACAGAAAATATACTTGATCATCTATAGACGATATAGAATACATAAGTCGTTACAAACCATTTATCTTTCTCTGAGATTAGGTATCTATTTTAAGATCATCTTACTACCATTCCAAGGTTGAAAAATTCAGTGTAATAAATACATTATAAGAGTTTTTACACCCTATATTTTACTTTTGCTGCACTTAGATTAGACTTGTACATTCAGTTTGAAAGAAATTGCACTTCGTCTGAATTTTAGGTGATTGGCGATTTGTCCAAAATCCCAAACTCCAAAATACTGTATGAGCTAATCACAAAACAAATTAAATGGTCACTGAGCAAAAATATATAAAAAATACTATATATAAATATATATATATATATATATATATATTTATATATAAATACACTAATCACAATTCTAAATGCAACACTTTTGTTTTTGCCCCCATTTTTCATGAGCTGACCTCAAAGTTCTAAGACTTTTTCTATGTACACAAAAGGCCTATTTCTCTCAAATATTGTTCACAAATCTGTCTAAATCTGTGTGACAGACCTCTCTGTCCCTGGATTTTATATTTCTCATTTTGAGTTCATTGGTTTCTTTGCTGGTTTTTACTTTCCCTATGTACATTCAGATCTTGTTTGAAAAACCGAACAAATTACCGAACGACTGACCACCCAGCAGTGGAGTGTGCTGCCTATTGACTCTTTTAATCTTTCTAATACTTTGGGAAACCGCAAACACCTCAACGTTCTGAACGATCGACTGGGTGATCATCATTCATATGCACGAGAACGTGGTGGCGGCCATCTTAAACTGCCAAACGGCCAGCTGTGTTTTGTCATTGAGTGTATGGAACTGTTTTTGGGCACTCAACTGCATGAACTCCGCTGGGACTTCCAGACTTCCAGTAATTTGTTTTCCTTTCATACGAAAGCAGCAGCGTTCGGTACATTGAAGCATACGAACAAGAGAAACAGGAGAATCATAGACACAAACAGTTATTTTGTTATTTTGATGTGTTTCCCTATCCCTGAAATAGACCGGCCGACCTAGCTGAACTTATGGAATTATTCTGGGAAGTAGCCTTGTGGGCGGCCGGGCAGAAATGTGACCACCAGCTAACTTTTGAACCCCTGAACCGCCAGATTGGGGCTATCAGGAAATGTATGTTTTATGGGGTTCTCTTATGTTTTTGGGGTGTTTCCAAAAATGTGTAAAATACTTGTATTTTTTCGTTTATAGATAATTGAGTTGATACAGTATACAGAAAAAAAGAGAAGTACTATATAATATCCCAGATAGAGACCAGAAAACAGTGCCAATCACCCAGAAGTGTACCTCACATACACCAATATAATATGAGCAAAGGGTAAATCTATACTATACCAAGTACTAGTATAGATTAAAGGGGTAGCACAAAAATCATGAAGCATACAACCTGTACATAATACAACACAATTCTTCAAAGAATCTAAAACATAAAAGAATCACATAATAGTGAAGTATGTACAGAAATATATAGTTCAATCCCGTAGGTAGAGAACTTACAAGACCATATTGTAGATCTGCGCTTATCTCCCTTCCGTAGGGTATATAAATAACATTTCCTTTCTCAGTACGCTTGTATTGTAGACTAAAGGTGTATATTCGGAACACCCAATCCTCAAAGGAAAAGAAGTATATAGAGCAGTATTGCAAACAGAAAATGAATTTATTGGTACAAATTGCACTTACATCAAGTGAAGACTACATCAGCATATCACCACTAACAAGTGGTACCAAGGAGAAGGAGTCCCTCTATGGTGATGCAGAGAAATGATAAAAATAAAAATATAATAAAAACAATAAGAAACAATTAAAATAACAAAAATGAATAAATGCTTCTAATCAATATCCAATGCGTTTCGTCTTGTAGACTTCTTCAGGGATATAAAATAATGTCCAAAAAGCCCTTTCCTTTTATAAGCCTTCAAAAGGTCTCGAATTTACCGCGAAAAAACTTCTACTTCCGGGTTTCATCCTTGCCCGATTCTGATTGGCCGAACATGATGATCTTTTCAAGCGGATATAGGGAAGAAGCTTACTTCCGCGTTCCATGCTGGAACGCATAACGTCCATAGAACAAGACTCAATATCGCTGAAGGCACTTCCGCGGTCCACCGTGGAACGCACGGAAGTCCGAGCAGCCAATAGGCTGCAAGAAAAAACGGGCGTCCCAGAGTGGGACGAAGGAAGGCCACCTCTAATCTGCATATGAACTCTAATATACATAGAATATGCAGTAGTAAATATAATCTGCAAAAGATAAAAGTAACAAATAAAAACAAATAAAAACAACCATATCTATATGTATAGAAATATCACATGTACAATATGTCATCCCCACAAAGGTATAGGTATAAATGTATATTGTGTACATCCATACATAGGGACATGAAAAATATGTACCACCCATAAAAAGGTAGAATAAAAAATTGTATAATTGTTAAGAAAAGGATGCATATATATATACATATATATGCATACACATGCATCTATATATCAAAATAAAAGTGTAAAGCATCCACATAAATGTGGGTATCCCAAAACAATCAACCCAACATATGAGAACACACACATGGATATAATAATTCAACGTATAAAAAAGGGGGGTTACTTGGATCATAAAGCGGATAATAAATTCTTATAATTAAAGGAGCTCCACCAAGTCAATATCCTGGTTAAGGCCTCTCTTCAGAGTATTTAATGTATAAATCCAAAAAGCCTCCTTTTTAGCTAGATCATTGATTTTACTCCCCCCTCTCCAATGTTGAGTTACCTGGTCTATGCCAATAGCAATAAAAGTGGACCAATTAAACATATTACAGGAATTGCAATGATTCGGAACACTATGTTCCACCTTATGTGTCCTAATATTATTGAAATGTTCACAAAGTCTAGTATGTAAAGTTCTAGTGGTTCGTCCTATGTACTGGGACCCACATCCACATTGTAAAAGATAAATCACATATGTGGATGTGCAATGTATAAATTTCTTTATGTTATATGTCTGATTAGTGTAAGATCCTGCAAAAGATGTGGATTTTCTTTTTTGATAAGTACATGTAGAGCATGCCACACATTTATGGAAACCTGGAGTTTTTTGAGATTGAGTTGATACAGTAATTACCTCTGTTATCTCCCAAACAAAGGGGAGGGATTGTGTACACTGTATGAGAGTGTCTGAATGTAAAACTCTGTTATTATTAGCTTGTTGATCTTGTGTCCTTGTGCCCAACAAGGTCCACCTGGGTGGCACCCTTGTTGGGAAAATTGTATAAAAGACCAGTGTGCCCCATTAAACGTTCAGTTCCTGATTTACCCTCAACATTGATCCTCGTCTCATGCTTGTAGGGAAAAAATTATACCTGCTGCAATCCCTGCTCTTGGGATTGCTCTTTGGAATATTATCATTATCATATTATTAGCTCTTTTAAGCTGTTCCTGCTCTATTCTACAGCTTCCCTCTCAAAACAGGGGAGAAAGGACATCTCTTGGTGGCAAAAAACCCTCACTCTATCGGGGTGCCGCTACAATCTGTGTTAGTGAGCACTTCTCCTTTGCCGAGATAAACAATCCACCTCACAGGTGTGGCATATTAGGATGCTAAGTAGACAGCATGATTATGGCAAAGGTGTGCCTTAGGCTGGCCACAATAAAAGGCCACTCTAAAATGTGCAGTTTTATCACACAGCCCAATGCCACAGTTGCCACAAGTTTTGAGGGAGCGTGCAATTGGCATGCTGACTGCAGGAATGTCCAACAGAACTGTTTCCCATGAATTGAATGTGCATTTCTCTACCATAAGCCATCTCCAAAGGTGTGTCAGAGAATTTGGCAGTACAGACCATGTGTAACCACACCACCCCAGGATCTCTACATTCAGCATATTTACCTCCAAGACCAGACACCTGGACTGCTGCTGCAACAATCGGTTTGCATAACCAAAGAATTTCTGCACAAAACTGTCAGAAACCGTGTCAGAGAATGCTTGTTGTCCTCATTGGGGTCTCAACCTGACTGCAGTTTGTCTTCGTAACCGACATGTGTGGGCAAATGCTCACATTCAATGGCATTTGGCACTTTGGAGAGGTGTTCTCTTCACGGATGAATCCTGGTTTTCACTGTACAGGGCAGATGGCAGACAGCGTGTATGGCGTTGTGTGGGTGAGCAGTTTGCTGATGTCAACACTGTGGATCAAGTGGCCCATGGTGGTGGTGGTGTTATGGTATAGGCATGCATATGTTATGGATAATGAACACAGGTGCATTTTGTTTAAGGAATTTTGAATGCACAGGAATGTGTCATTCATCCACAACCATCACCTCATTTTGCAGCATGACAATGCAGCATGTTGCAAGGATCTGTACACAATTCATGGAAGCTGAAACCATCCCAGTTATGGTATGGCCAGCATACTCACCAGACATGTCACCCATTGAGCATGTTTGCATACAACATCGTGTTCCAGGTCCTGCCAATATCCAGTGACTTCGCACAGCCATTGAAGAGGAGTGGACCAAAATTCCACAGGCCACAATCAACAAACTGATCTCTATGTGAAGGAGATGTGAGGCAAATGGTGGTCACACCAGATACTAACTGGTTTTTGGACCTGCCAGGACACCTCCAATACAGTAACACTGAACATTTTAGAGTGTCATTTTATTGTGGCCAGCCTAAGGCACACCTGTGCAATAATAATGCTGTCCAGAGCCGCCATCAGGGGGTGACAACCATGACGGTTGTCACGGGCCCGGCAGTCCTGGGGGATCCGGACTGCTTTGGCAGTCCAGGGCCCCACAATTACTCTCTGCACATATATATAGTGATGATCGCTATATATATGTGCAGTGCAGGTGCAGCAGAGGGCCCCCGGCTCCCTGTATTTGCAGAGGGGGCCCAGCGGACAGCAAGTGTACTTCCCTCTCTGTAACTCCCACGAGACCCGCGGCCGTCAGAGCATTGCCATGGCTTACACACACACTGCAATCATTACGCTAACACACACACTGCATTCATTACACTAACACACACACTGCATTCACTACACTAACACACACTCTGCATTCACTACACTAACACACACACTGCAAGTATTACACTAACACACACACTGCATTCATTACACTAACACACACTCTGCATTCACTACACTAACACACACTGTATTCATTACACTAACACACACTCTGCATTCACTACACTAACACACACACTGCATTCATTACACTAACACACACTCTGCATTCACTACACTAACACACACTGCACCATTACACCAACACACACACTGCAATCATTACACTAACACACACACCATTCACTACACTAACACACACACCGCAATCATTACACTAACACACACACTGCATTCATTACACTAACACACACCTGCAATCATTACACTAACACACACACTGCATTCATTACACTAACACACACTCTGCATTCACTACACTAACACACACTGCATTCATTACACTAACACACACTCTGCATTCACTACACTAACACACACACTCCAATCATTACACTAACACACACTCTGCATACACTACACTAACACACACACTGGAATCATTACACTAACACACTAACACACTGTGACAGATCCATCAGTAAGATTGCTGGTTCGTCTGTTTTGCCTCTTTTCGTGGAATTACCTGTCCGTATGCCCCTGTTCGTTTATTTGACTTTTTTACCAAATGAACTTACCGAACGGACCGCCACCCAGAAGAGAAGTGTGCTGCTGGTTAACCTCTTGATCCCAATTAGAACGTTGTGGTTAACCGCAGACACCTCTCAATTATAACCGAATACAGGGTGGTCGTCATTCATATGTCGACCACGAGGCGGCGGCCATTTTAAACCATGCGAAGGACCAGCGGTATTCGGCACAGATTCTATGGAACTAAAAACTGACACTTTTTCTGCCGAACACCGCTAAAACCCCAGACCGCCCTTCTCAGTCGACAAAGGCATGCGAACACCGGCCGTGGGGGAGTTTGGACTACACGAATGGACTTAACCCAGATAGCCTTCCCATGGAGTCAATTGCATACCGAAAGACTGTAAAAGACTTTGACTCCATGGCGATTGAACTGTGCGTATGGGATCTGAGAGCTATTTGCTAAGAATATGCACTCAGATCCAGGCTATCTGGGGATACGTTGCATGAATGGAAAATGTTCGATAGTTGTGTAATTATTTATTTTTATGTGGTTTTTATGTTTCATCTAAAATGGCGATTTGCCTCTGTCCTGGGAGATAATTGAATTACTTCTCAATTATCTCCAGGGTAGAGGGGAGGAAACCACGATGCATGCTGGGAATATTATGTGCCTGTGTGTCCTAACATGCTAAATGTCTGTCTGCCATTACAGTCTTCCATTTGGTCCCCTAGGGGAGTGTCCACCAAGTGGGAGACCTGCATAAATACAGGTGGGTAGCCCACAGTAAACCCATTTATTGTTTTACCCTCAATGCGGAGCTTGGTCTCGTTATTGGGGGGATTTACTACACACGAATAGCGGCTGATTGCTGGAACCGTAAGCCGCTTGAATGATATATTGATTCGGCTGTTAGCAGCAATTCGTGGGTTTACAGCTCGAGAGTTGGAGTATCCATACAGGTCCCGTTCGGGAGGTTGGCGCATTCCCCTGCTTTCAGTTCGTACGAATGGAGTCTACAGTATTGCGAGAGGGGAGGATTAACTAAATGGCGGTTTTGACTATTTGATGCCGAGGCTGCCGTTACACACACACTCTGCATTCACTACACTAACACACACTGCAATCATTACACTAACACACACACACACACTGCATTCACTACACTAACACACACTCTGCATACACTACACTAACACACACTGCAATCATTACACTAACACACACTCTGCATTCACTACACTAACACACCCACTGCATTCACTACACTAATACACACTCTGCATACACTACACTAACACACACACCCTCTGCATACACTACACTAACACACACTCTGCATTCACTACACTAACACACACTCTGCATACACTACACTAACACACACACTGCAATCATTACACTAACACACACACTGCATTCACTGCACTGACACACATACTGCATACACTACACTAACACACACTCTGCATTCATTACACTAACACACTTTGCATTCACTACACTAACACACACTGCATTCACTACACTAACACACACTCTGCATACACTACACTAACACACACACACTCTGCATCCACTACACTGACACACACTCTGCATTCATTACACTGACACACACTCTGCATTAACTATACACACAGCATCCACTACATAAACATCCTGTATTCACAGTAAACACACTACATCCGCCACACATTCAAACACTCTGCATTCACTATACAGAGACACTACGTCTAATACACACACTACATCCACTACAGACACTGCATCCACTAAACACATTGCATCTAGTACACACAAACACTACATCCACTACACAAACACACTCTGCATTCACTATACACACTGCATCCGCTACACAAACACACACTCTGCATTCACTGCACAAACAGTATCTAATACACACAAACACTACATCCATTACACACATTCTAATTCAATTCCACTATAGACACCACATTCAGTCCTGCATCAGTTGCAGTGGACTAGGTAGGAGTCCTGTGGGTGGACTCATGGGCAGGCCGGGCGGGAGGAGGGAGCAGAAATAGAAAATAATGTCTCTACCCATATACACACACCCCCCCCCCAAAAAAAATTTAAACACTATGTACACTATAATACAAACAAATATTTTCCTGGTGGTATATAATAAGTCTGCCAAACTATATCGAAAAACGTATACATAATCAAAATATATAAAGATAGTACCCAGAACACACATGTGTGTATATATATATATATATATATATATATATATTTCAGGAAATAATATATACAATCTATCTATAGGGCAGGGGCATAGATGCAAACACAAAAATAATCCAGCTTCTGGAACCTATGTCACTGGAAACAAATGATAATTAATGCCTACTAAGAAATTAATTAAATGAAATATACTCACTGAGATCTTTGTTTTTAATTGTAATGGCACCCTGAGAAGGTGAAGGGGTTAACGCAGCCAAAGCTGTTCTTTTTCCCGAATGCGAAGTCAACTACCGAACACTCCTAAGCGCTGAACAGGAATCATACAAATTATCCCCCCAAGCACGAGACGAGGCTCTGTGTTGAGAGTCAAGCAGGATCTGTTTAATGGTGGCTACATGTCAGCCTTTTATGCAGGTCTTCCAGCAAGGGACACTTCCATAGGGACCTTGTGGAAGACTGAGACATTTTTACATTAACCAATCACATACATTTACAGAATGCAAACTCCTCCTCTCTATCCTGGAGATAACTGGGTTAAGAGCCTTGAAGTAACTCAATTACCTCAAGGGATAGAGAATATCCCCATTTTATAATAACAGTAAAAACACATAAAAATACATAAGTCTTATTTTACCGAATGGAACCCCCACGTTCAACATATCCCCAGATAGTTTTGATCTGAGCACTCCATATAACTGAACAGCGCTCAGATCACATACATACAGTCAAATCGCCATGGAGCTGAAAGTCTGTTCATTGAATGTTCGGCAGAAAGAATGAGCTCCATGGGTTTAACTATCTGGGACAGTTCCGTTTATGGATTGTCAATATATCAAACGGCACTGTGTTCGTATGAATTGGAACGAAGAGGTGGAGGGTTGGTGATCTCAGCAGTATACGAATGACGACCACCCAGCCGACCGTTTAAAAGTTGGAAGTGGCTGTGTTTAACCACAATGTTAATAGGGTCAAAAAGGATAACGAGCAGCACACTTCCCTGCTGGGTGGCCCGCCATTCGGTAGTTCATTCGTCTTTTAGGGAATATTATAATGAAACACACAAACAACCGGGGACTGGCGAACAAACAGACGAAATAGTTTAAAATAATCCAGAGGCAGCGAGATCCGGGACGCCATCCATCTAAACACGTCTGTATTGCAATACGTCACTACGCATGTAGGAGAGGTCCCTTTGTTGGATCAGCGGACAGAACTGGGCACTTGTGTATCACCGGGATTTAGTACATTGAGGGCTTTTCATTATCTTGATAAAGGCCGGTTTGTCGTCCGAAACGTTGATCGATTTATGCGAATGTAAAATACATTTTTTTTCTTTATCAAATCCATTGAGGGCTCTCATTGTTCCTTTGTTATATGGTATGCGCTGGGATAGCACCTTGGTTTCTTTGGATACAGTTTTTCAGTTTAGGAGGGAAGAGTGCCATAAACTATGACTCATTCTTACTTGATGTGTGAACAGTACAACACAATTCAAATATTTTTTATATCTATATGAAAGCATTTAAATGTCTATTTCAAAAGCCACTTGCAGTGCTAGCTTACAGTACAAGACAGACTTACACCTTATTCTATAGTACTGCTTAAAGCCCATGCATACAAGAGGTTACCTAAATCTCATGCCATCGCCCTAGGGAGCTATTGCCTGTTCCACTGCAATGGTTTACTGTTAATTAGCATAATCTAATCTCTTTTTATTCCACAACATATTTTACAGGCTTGCTTTAAATTATTACTACCAAATACTAAAGCAAATGCAGTCAAGCGAGTGTTGTTTAGATTTTGTGGCTTGCTAATCAGGTACTTACTTACAAAATATCAGATCTTCGAGACGCCAGGCTTTTAGAAGCCAGCGATTGCATTACCCCAACTGCAGCATCTTCTCTTGTGTCACCTCTTTACCTGCTCATGATTTATGCTTCATTTCAGCTACTGAGGTTCTGATATCTCCTGATAAGGTACAATTTCAGCATCTCACAGAAAGTCATTTAAAAAAATCTGCAGAACATAGCAAGACACCAACCCTAATGTCCTGTATTTGATTTGGCAAACTACGCTCCAGGCTGTATTTATAACACTTCCTGACAAAACAAAATTGTTCTATAATGGTTGCTTATATTCAATACAGACATGTGCCATTCAAGGTTAAGAAAATGGACAGCTATTTTGTACAGGAAGAAATAAAAATGTTATCAGTGACATCCACACTGTTTTGCAAGTGACTTTATAAGGTCATAGTTCAAAAGAAAGCTTCTAAAGCTGCAAATATACTTTTAATATTTCATGAATTTAAATTGTTCAAAATAATTTTAATAACCAATATTATTCTTACCTGGCTTTTTAGGCAAAGGTAAAATAGTTTAATAGTTGAACAGTTTTCAACAGGTTTATTTCTTTTTAAAATTGTAAAATCTTTTTCTTTTTTTTTTCCATTCCCTTGGGGCCATTTTGCTTGGTTTTATAACATAACAATCCTAAATCTAAAAATAATTACATCCTAAAAATAAAATTTATCCCCCAAAAATGTGCAGTTACAATGCCCATAAAGCTCAGGAATGTGACCGGACCCACTGTCTTGTCATGAGCCAACGGAACACTGAATCGCTGAAACACCTACCCGAGAACCTGCAGCAGGAGGGCACAGACGTGCGACTCCGCTGGTCCTACGCACAGGAAATCATCCAGGTAGTGCAGGAGGGAAGCGACCCCTGCTTCCCTCCACACCACCCATTCCAGAAAAGTGCTAAAGCACTCAAAATAAAAACAGGACAGCGAGCAACCCATAGGGAGGCACATGTCCACAAAGAACTGTCCCTCAAAGGCACAGCCAGGAGATGATGGCACTCCGGATGCATCGGGAGCAGCCGGAAAGCAGATTCAACATCTGCCTTAGCCAGCAATGCCCCCAGGCCCGCCGCCCGCACTATGTGAACCACCGCATCAAAGGATGCGTTGGAAACCCTGCAAAGCTCAGCTGAGATGTCATCATTCACGAACCCCCTTGAGGGTATGACAAATGGTGAATCAAGCGATACTTCCTGGGTTCCTTCTTAGTCACCACACCCAAAGGAGAAACCCGCAAATAAGGCATTGGTGGGGCGGAAAACGGTCCGGCCATCCGGCCCAAGGAGACCTCCTTATCTAATTTTTCCCGTACCACCTGAGGAAAGTCCCACACGGACTTCAGGTTCTGTACGGAGAGCAGCGGAGGGCGTTCAGAGAAAGGGATCCAAAAACCCTGCTCAAACCCATCCACCAGGATCCGCGCTGCAGCCCAATTCCTATAAACGCATTGCGTTTACGAGGACAGGTGTCATCGCTCTTAGCCCCCATGTTCCCTTTCTCACCCATTTTGCCCCGTTTGAAATAGCGGGAGGCAGCATGGACCCCACCGCAGCCGGAGCACTCATGTTTAAACAGCCACGAGGACCCCCACTTACAGTGACTGTCGTTAAATTTCCAACAACAGCCAGGCCTCTGCTTGGGAGCCGATGGGGAGGAGGATGTGCCCCCACTGGCCGCCCCCAAGAAAGGATGAAAACGCACCCTGCTGGGGGGCTGGACGGGTCATGATGGAAAGCCTGGTGATCCAAGCCCGGCACTGCACTCACAGAAGGCTGAGGCAAATAAACAGTGGTTCCAGCATTCACAGAAGACATCACCTGTGTTCCAGGTGCCACCTGCTGGATGGGTCCATGAACTGCAGCAGTGTCCTGAGAAGAAAGCAGCAGAGAGGATGTGAGCCCACTCCCCAGAGGAGATGGCCGAGGTAAGTGACCTGCAGGGGGGGTCCAGGTGAGGTAGACGGGGGGGAGAGAACAGAGGGGACCCAGGGAAGGATAGGACCGGCAGGGCAGACAGGAAAGGAAGGGGCAAAAAGGAGGAAGGGGGATAGGCCCACCGGGAGGGAGGGGAACCCAGAAAAGAGGGGGGGACCAGGAGGCCCAGCCAAGGGTAAGCTGGGTCCCCTGGAAGAACGGCCAGAATGAACAGGGGAAGGAGGAGGGACAGGAGAGACAGTTCCCTGGGAGCCTTCCTCACTGGCAGAGGAGGCTCCCGACAGGCAAGGGGACCCCCCCCGGACCCTCAACAGTGGTACAGAGATACACTGCGTGGCCTGCGAGGGCCTACTCACTGCCCCACCGCCCCGCCGGCCGCGGGGGGACCTGGACCGTTGCCAGGTGGCCACCCGCCACCCAGATAGCAGCATCCGCCGCCCACCGCCCCCGGCCCACGATCCAGTGCTGGCGGACAGGGCTGATGGTGTGGAGGGAGACCGCGGCAGTGGAAGTAGCAGGCCGCGCATCTGGAGACCCTGCCTCTGGTTGCAGGCCGCGTATCTGGAGCCCAAGACACACGGTCTTGGCGGTGCCTTGGACCCGGGCTCCTACTCCTCAACCGGGCCTGAGGAGTATTGTCTGGGGAAAGTCTGGCAGGTGGGCGGAAACGCCGGCCCATGCCAGTGCGGCCACCAGGGGCAGGGGCCACAGGGGAGGCATCAGGGGAGACCGCAGGGGAGGGCCACACCAGCAGCCATGCCTCCAGTCATGTGCCCAAATTGCTTCCTCGGTTGCCGGCCACCATCCAGCGCTGCAGCAGCCCTGAGGGACGCCAGGATCACCTCAATATCCATCATCTCAAGCTGTGAAACTACAGGCCCAGGCAAACAGGAGCAGGAGGACAGGAAGCTGTTTGCTGGCCCGAATCCCAAGTGGCACTGAGGTAAGACCTCCCCCACACTAACTTACATAGAACCTAACCCCACCCACACACTCTTCCCAGACCACTCCCACACATCTATCCCCACACTCCTGTAGTTGAGTTCCAATCCAAATCACCCAAGTAGTGTAACAGAATCACCCAACCCAAAAAATGGAACCATCAGAAGTTAATTCCCAAATTACCTCTTTAAATAACAGGGTTGAAATGTTCACACAAGGCATGCAGGATTTGCAAATTGCTAATGAGACTTCTTTCTTATATTAGAGAAATGCAAAATAAAGTTACACATTCTTCAAGTGACCCTGCTGTCTGCAATCCCGAAAAATTTTATGGAGATCGCTCCAAATATGAGAATTTTTGAATTCATGCAAATTATTGTTTACTCTTAAACCTAGGGCATACCCCACAGACAGGATTAAAGCCTGTTCAATAATTTCCTACTTAAGGGGTGAACCTATGTCCTGGGCACATTCATTTCTGGAAAATAAAGATCCTATTTTGGATTCTTTAGATAATTTTATTGAAGCAATGTCACTACTTTATGAGGACCCTAATAAACAAGCTACAGCTGATCTTACTATTAGATTATTACAACAAAGAAATCGTCCTGTGGAGGATTATATAGCTGAATTTAAAAGATGGGCTTCAGAAACCCAATGGAATGATATGGCTCTACATAATCAGTTTCGTTTAGGATTGTCTGAAACAGTTAAAGATGAATTATCTAGAACCACTCTTCCTCCAACGCTTGATACATTAATTCAACTCTCTATCAGTATAGATAGAAGAATCAGAGAACGTAAAGCTGAAAAGGTTCTCTCTAATTCATTTTGGAAAAAACCCAATCCACCTTTGCGCATGCCTAATAAACCCTTGCAACCAAGTGAACCTATGGAAGTTGGGTTTATTTGGGGATCTTTGTCTATGGAAGAAAAAACTAGAAGAAGAAATTTAAATGTCTGTATCTACTGTGCTTCTAAGGAACATCTTTTACAAGAATGTCCTCAACTAAAACGCGCCAAGGGAGGAAAGCTTAAAATTAATACCTCAATTCTGAAAACACTTCCCTCTTCCTGTTCTCATCAGTTTGCAGTACCTTTAATTCTACAGTGGGACAAAGAAAGAATCAAGACTGAAGCTATTATTGATTCTGGAGCTACACGGATATTCATAGATTCTTCGTTTGTTGAAACCAATAAAATTCCTTATGTGAAAAAAGCATCTTTTATCTCCATCAGAGTTATTGATGGATCTTTAATCCCCTCTGGTCCTATAAAAAATGAAACAATTCCTATCAGGACAATTGTCAATAATAACCATTCAGAATTTATTATTTTTGATATAATAAAATCTCCTCTTTTTCCAATCATCTTAGGAATCAACTGGTTACAAACTCATAACCCCTTCATTCGTTGGGCTCCCTTCTCTCTCACCTTTGACTCAGAATATTGTAAGGATAATTGTTTTTCACAAATTCCTACACTTCAATTAAGTCAAGAAAAATTAAGACCTGGATCTCGTAACAAAAAAGCTGATGCTCTTTCCAGAATTCCATTTAATCCTGCTTCAGAAAAGAAAACCTTTTTAATATTGTCAAACAATAAAGTTATTGGATTTACAACTACTATATTGGATGAACTGAAACAATCATCTCACAAGGAACTTGAGCTACCTTCTACTCCTAAATTGTTCAAAAAAGATGGAATCTTTTATTTCAAAAACAGAATTTATATTCCTCCAAAACTCCGACATAACCTTTTAAAATTAATTAATGATTCTCCCCTTGCTGGACATCCCGGAATAAAAAAGACACTTGAACTCTCTACTAGACAATATTGGTGGCCTCGTCAAGACAAAACCATTGAATCCTATGTAAAGTCTTGTCCAGTTTGTCAAAGGTCCAAAGTGGAACGTCACCTTCCTTGGATTATTGACTGGATTACCAGTACCTGAAAGACCTTGGCAGTCTATTTCCATGGACTTTATGGTGGAACTCCCTCCTTCTCAGAAATACACCACCATCCTTGTTGTAGTAGACAGTTTCACAAAAATGTCACATTTCATTCCTTTGAAAAAGTTACCCTCATCCTCTGAACTTTCCAAAGTTTTCATTGACAATATAATAAAATTACATGGATGTCCTGAAGAAATAATCTCAGACAGAGGTTCTCAATTTACTTCACGTTTTTGGAAGGAAATGTGTTCTTCACTTCAAATCCAACGTAAACTTTCTTCAGCATACCATCCGCAAACAAATGGCTAAACAGAACAAGTCAATCAATGTCTGGAACAATACCTTTGTTGTTACTGTACGTATTTACAAGATGACTGGAGTAATTGGTTACCCATGGCTGAATTTGCCTATAATAATTCCATACATTCAAGCAGCAAAATGACTCCATTCTTTTCAAATTATGGATTCCATCCCTCCTTGTTCCCTGAAGATCCCAAGACAACTTTGAATCCAATGGTTTCTACGCAAAACATGGAAATGTCCTCATTGTTCAAGCAATTAAAGAAAAACCTTGAAAGTTCTATGTCCTTATATAAACGGAATTATGATATTAAAAGGAGAGCTCCTCCTAAATATAAAATTGGTGATACTGTTTGGTTATCTTCAAAAAACATTTCCTCTAACCGTCCTTCTAAGAAACAAAGTCCTCTTTTTCTTGGACCTTTTCAAATTGAATCCATTATTAATGAAAATGCAGTAAAATTGAAACTCCCTCCTTCACTTAACTGCATCCTGTTTTCCATGTTTCACTCCTAAAGTCTTTTCTCCCAGATCCCTTCCAAAGGGAACAATTGTGGAAGCCTGACCCCATTGAAGTACAAGGAGAATTGTAATATGAAATAGAGAAAATTCTTGACTCCAAACTTCATAGAGGTAACTTACAATACCTTATTAAATGGAAGGGTTATGGAGAAGAAGATAATACATGGCAGGATTCCTCTGAAATACATGCAAAGAAGTTTATTACTGCCTTTCACAGGAGATACCCTAAAAAACCGAGGTAATAGCACCCGGAGTGTGCTCCTTACGTGGGGGGTCCTGTCATGCGGTAACACTTCCGGGTTCGGCACTCCGCTGTGCGGAGCCGGACCCTGCCCCCCCTCTGATGCGGCTCTAATGGTATTTAGGGAGACCGCGCCAGAGAGAGGGTGTTGGGTGATACTGGGAACTACTTACCTCTCTACAGTCTGGCATTGTGGGTCCTACTTCCGAACATGCACGCCGGCTCCTGGGACACGCCGGCTCTACAAACTCGGAAGACCTCCTAGCCTTCTGGACTAAGACAAGTATGCTTCATGTCATAGAGGATTACTGGAGAACGGAAACTCACTTACTTTACAAGTGGACCATAGCCCTAAACTATTGGAGGACAACTCAGATTAACCTTAAGTATATAGTGATGTCCCGAATGGTTCGCTGAACAGTTTGCGAACGGTTCGCCGAGAAACGGTTCGCCGCGGACTCCAGTCAGCAGACACATTCCAGCCAATCAGCAGCAGACCCTCCCTCCCAGACCTTCCCACCTCCTGGACAGCATCCATTTTGAAGCTGCATTCTTAGTGAGCTGTCCAGAAGGTGGAAGGGTCTGGGAGGGAGGGTCTGCTGCTGATTGGCTGGAATGTGTCTGCTGACTGGAGTCCGTGGCGAACCATTCGCGAACCGTTCGGCGAACCGTTCGGGACATCACTATAAGTATATCTTTCAGCTATTTGTCTACAGTATTAATAATGAACTATGCTTGCTTACTAAGTCTTCACTGCTTCAAACTACTAATTACATGGAGGACAACTCCCATCATGCTTATTATCCATGAACGGTTTCTTGCTTTGCAAATATACTCAGTGCCTCAAGCTACTAATTATATGGAGGACAACTCCCATCATGCTTATTAACTATGAACTGTTCCTGCTTTGCAAATATTCTCAGCTACTTGCTTAAAGTTACTATTGAAGATTATTCTCATTAACCTAAAGAATGTTACTTAATGCATCTCTGAGGAAATACTTATTAATGAACTTTGTGTTGATTACTTGCACTTCTTCTTATTGGATTATTGCCTAAATGCAATTCATTTAAGTTTAACACTTATTAAAACTTCGTTTGAATCAAGTTCCCAGCAATTCTCTCTTTTCTTAAAGCTACAGTATTAATACTTTAAAGATTCTCAGTTTCTTCACTATTGTAATTAGGGAGTTTTACAAGCTGCAGTTGAGTTCCAATCCAAATCACCCAAGTAGCGTAACACACACCCTGTTCCGACTATGCCCCAACCCTGTAAAACTCACTCCCAACCTTGTCACATTCACCCTGACAAATTACCTATTCTAATTTTTGTTACATTTAACTCCCCTCACCCTGATGCACTCCCTCCTCCATGTCACGCTCACCCCCCAACACTGTCACACTCACCGTCCCTCATTCTGTCACACTTACCCTCCCACTTACCCTCCTGCCTTATTCATCCCCCCTTGCCCGTTCTCACTATACAATTCATGGGGATACACGTTTCAATAACACATATATAAGATCATATATATTTTAAATAATTGCAGAATATGTGGGGAAGATGTCTATAAAACTGTTTTCTTATTTGTAACTTATTTTATTTGGCACCTGATTTTTAAAAAAATGTTTTGCCCAACCATAATTTTCATTTTTGTTTCCAATAATTCCTTCACACTGGAACCTTTGAAAACATTATTGACAGGTAATCATACCCCAATCATGTATAAAGGATTAGCATAATAGCAAATTGGTATAACTACAGTCAGAGAGCTCACAACACAATGTCACAGGGAGCCTTGACACTGGAAGCCTCTGAACAATGAATACAGAGACTCCTCCTTATACACACAAAATGCAAACCCTGGTGTTAGTGGGAGCCTCATGTTTGTGTTTCACCTAGGGCCACAATGTCTAGAGCTGCCATTGTATTCCTGTACCATAAAGGCTTCTATACTATGTATGTGGAGGGGAGAGGAGGAAGACCCTGTAGAGAGATAAACTGAAGTCCTTTCAGAGAAATGTATTTATGTGTTGTGTAAAGACCAGCCGTGGGGCAGAGTATAAGTGGCAGGTGCTGGGCCTTATATGCTGGGAAAGAATAATACATACTTTTCAATAAATACCTGCTGTGAGCTCGTAGCGGCTACAAGTTACCACTAGGTTTGCAGGTTAGACAGTTTTACTAACACTTTCGATTATTGGGTCCCCCTGACACAATAAAAGTTTAACTTACATTATATTCCTTGCCATGCTCGTTTCTCCATGGCTATCTCAGCTGAGATCAACAATGAAGGTGATCTCAGTCAAACCAATGCTTCCCCATGAGGAGGGCGTGGGGGAATATTGAGGCTAGTGCACATACCCAGAAAGTGATGCAGTGTGCCAATAAGCATCTCCTCTGAGAGGTGCATTAGCTTAATCCATCTCTATGGGGAGCATTTAGGTCTTCATGCAAAGCACAAAAGGCTGACCACCAGTCCTGAAAATCTTGTAAGACTGCAACAGGAATCGCCTCTAGTGGCTGTCTGAGAAAAGGCAGTTTACATTGCTGAGACTGCAGGGACAGTCTCTTTGCACCAGAACTTACATTAAAGGACCACTATAGTGCCAGGAAAACATACTCAGGGTCCCACTCCCGCCTCCTCTCCTCCTCTTCAGCTGAATGCGCACACATTCAGCCAGTCCATAGGAAAGCATTCACAATGCTTTCCTATGGACGCTGGCATCTTATCACTGTGAAAATCACAGTGAGAAACGCGCAAGCCCTCCAGCGGCTGTCAATGAGACAGCCACTAGAGGTTGGATTAACCCTAATATAAACATAGCAGTTTCTCTGAAACTGCTATGTTTATAGAAAAAAAGGGTTAAACCTGGCTGGACCAGGCACCCAGACCACTTCATTAAGCTGAAGTGGTCTGGGTGCCTATAGTGGTCCTTTAAACTCCGTGGTGCTTAGAGTGTCCCTTTAAACAGAACATAATGTTAGGCATTTATCAGTCCTTATTTTATTACCTACTTTTTTCTTCTGTATGAAAATGAAAAGAGTAGCCCTTAGATGAAGAGGTAATTTATTAAACAATGTTAAACACACTAGCAGTATCATAGTGGGGAGAAAAAGAAGGGAATACAATCTCCAATTATATATTGTTAC